>CP054672.1:16202994-16802994 GCA_013348765.1 Carpinus viminea
ATATGTGAACCATGTGTTTGTGTGAAGGGCTTTGTCTGATTAATAACATAGTGCCAATAATTGTTTGTGGGTGTCATTCCTGAAAAACCCTCACGAGACTTCACTCGTCCTCTAGGGAATTCCTAAGGGTTTAAAAGGCTTGTTGCATACGCTAAATGCAATCGTTTCTCCCTCGAAAGTGGATTTATCTTCCTTGTTTTAATTTTGTGTTTTTAGTTTTGTTTTGCTAAGGGACTAGCAAAATGTAAGTTTGAGGGTATTTCATAGATGCCTAAAAGTGCTTATTTGGACCCCTTAATTTATATTTGTTAGGCTCTTAGCGTTGTCAATATCTAACGTTTTTTAGTTATTTTTAGTCTTTTGTGTTGTGCGGTCATTGCATTAAAACATGGCTAGCAAAGGCAAAGTGGACTTAAAGAGAAGAAGGATTCACTCGCCAAGTGCGTTCGAGCGCGCTTAGGTGCATCGAACGCACGCACTCCCGCGATTACGCATGCCGAGGCTGCCGATCGTCACATACGCAAGTCGGCCCTAGCCGCCCCGATTGACCTTATGTTTTCATTTCATTTCACGTTTGAAAGCGATTGAGGCACCCTTTGGGCCTAAGTCCTCCCTGTTCTTCACTATTAAACACTCTAAACGTCATTTTATTGTTTATTTTATTTATGCTTTATTTTACCTTTATTTAGTCTCTTATTCCCTTCACCATGGATTTACTTACATGCTCTCATAGTTAGTTTATATTTAATCCGTTTATTACTTGCCATGTATGTTCGTTTCGGTTTAATTTCATGACAAAGTTGCATCGATTGTGTCGTAGTTGTTTGGTCATAGCGTTTAGTCCGATGGATACATTTCATCGTTAGTTCGCCCATTTATCCATTGTAGTTAGTGTTAAATCACTTTCACTTTGGATCCTTTGGGCTTAAACCGTTCATGTTTTGTCTTTCGTCAAATGGGCGGACGTTTTGATTATTTCAATAGGCACAATAGGACATGCATAGGCGTGAGATGCATGAACTAGCGTGACACTAGAACATGCATCACTTTTAATCGATAGACGGATGTTTAATTAATTGTGTATTTAAATATATATTCATGTTTAGTTCGTATTTTTCTGTCGTGATAGACGGAAATATGAACAATGTGTTAGAACTCAGAGTATGCCTTGTAGCATAAATGTTTAATAAATATGAGCTAAGCATGTTTATATATTAATTAATTTATTGTGAGGTGGATTAGGGACTTTAGTTATTTTATTTCTTTATTTTATTGCATTTTAATTTAGTTTATTTTTACGCCACGTGTTCGATATTGGAACTAGGTTAAGGTATTTTTAGTTTAGGCATTTTAAAGTTGATTTTTAGCAAAGCCGATTCTCTGTGGGTTCGACACTCGCACTTGCACATCCACTCTATTACGATCGACTCGTGCAATTGGCGAGTACAATTAAATTTGTACATCACCCTCCCTGAAAGAGGATGGGCAATTTGGAAATTTTGGGGCGGATGGGAAGTGACGGAGGCTTCAACTAAATAGTGTTAGATCCCGTGATGATCAATTGGGACCTAGTGGATTGGGTTAGGCGGTCAAAGGTGGAAATACTCCTCCTAAGAGGAAAGGGTATTTTGGTGCTTTTACATAATTGGGCAAAATTTCGGACAAATGGCCAAAATTAAACATTGGAGTCTCGGTTACAATCGTCAGGTCTCAGTTGGTCCAAACGACCCAATTAAATCAGGAAGTAGTGGAAATTCGAACTTAGGCAAAGATCCTTAAATTCGAGAACTAGGGTTTGGATGGATCGAAATTGACCGATAGATTTTGATTTGATCCCATTACAGGCACAAGGAGACTCAAGGTACGAGTCTTGAGTTCTAAGGAATCCAAATGATTCAAAATCTGTAGATACAATCACAAATCCGAAACCCCCAGTTTTCAATTTAGGGCTCGAACTGGTCAATTGGGTTAATAGGTTTCGGTCCAAAGCTTCTAAAGTAATATGGGAACACATCGAGATTGGATTCCAGGAATTTGTAGGAGGTTTTATTGGGTTTAGGGCGAAAAACTCTACCCTTTGTATGTGAGGGGTATTTTGGTAATTTTACCTAGTTGGGCAAAATTTCGAACTTAGGTATTGGGATCGTAGATCGGGGTTTCAATTTCAAGTTTTGGGTTTCAATTGGTCCAAACGACCAAATAGAAGACTCAATATCAACAAAACCCGATTTGGGGCAAAAACCCCCAATTTCGAAAATTAGGGTTTGGGATTCCTCAAAATTGATCAAATGGGGACAATGGGTGGTATGGGTCTTATTCCTAGGTCATCACAAGGTGATTTAGAACTCAATTCATGCATCAATTACATGAGGAAACGCATTAAATCTCAAGGGTTTCGGAGATTGGGGAGAAATTCCTAAAATCCGAATGGGCATGATTTCAAGGGGAAAAATGCCACAAACGCATGCACATTAAGTCCACATCATGATCCTAGTTCACAACCAAGCCATCTAGAATGCAAAATGAAAGAAATTTCGAAGATTTCAAAGAAAACCTAAAGTTACGAAAACCTTGAAAAGTTGGGGAAAAATCGTCTTACCTTGATTAAATCTTTGAGAATGAGATGGAAATCTTTAAAACCTTGAGAGACTTGGCCGAAAATCTCCTTGAAAGCGTTTGGGTGGAGAGAAAATGGGAGAAAAGCCAAATGAATAGGGTTTGAGGACGTTCGGCCCTTTTTAAAAACGCTAGGTTAATGGCGTACGTCCGGCATCGAGGGCGTACGTCCGCTTAACCCTAAAAACGATTTTTTTTTTTTTAAAGCTCTTATAAAGTTTTAGAGACGCAAAGGTTAGAAACAACAAGGTAAGGCACAACAATTTTATTTCTGAAATCCGAGGTACAGTGAAAATCCTTTTTGTGCACTACAACCAACCCCAGCTATCTAGGTACCCAAAACTCACCACTGCTAAGGGTGAGGGAAAACCTAGCTACCTAACACTAGAGGTTACTACTCCAAGAACTTCTATTCCTCAGACGAGTCTTCGGATGGGTCTTCTTCGTCCTTAACTAGTGCCTCATAATCCTTGTCTATCTTTGGAAAGAAAGCATAGTCTTGACGGTCGAGATCCTTCGGTAATGCCCCATCTTGAGCGATCAATTTCCTCTTGTTCCACTTGGGTGTACTCATCCAATCTGGTTAGTTGAGTGTGCATTGCTCACTTCTGCTCATTACTGAGGTACGGGTTAAACCTTCCGGGGATGGGTGGAAAATCTCGTATTGCTGAAATACTGCGACGCTTAGGAACGGCTATCCTTTTCTTAGTTGCTATACGCGTCCCTTTTTCCTCGCTTAGCAAAGGTTCGCCTCTTGTCGGTTTGGGTTAAATTCACATGTTTACGAGCAAGGTTGGTATCCGGTGCATAGGGTCCGAACTCACTAGCCACTCTCGAGCAGTTGGGAAGCGTTTACAACCATCACGCATTTGAGTATGAAGCAAGATCAAGTATGCGTAACACAGAACAAGCGACCCCGTTCATCCCAAGTCAATTAATCAATTAGGCCGTTACGATGGCCTGCACCCGCAAACAAGGGAACTAAACCTATCCTATGCCCCAGTTCTTTGAAGATCAACCCTAAATGCTATACCTTATCCTCAGATTTACAGCTACGGTGACAAATATGCTCGATACCATATTATATTGTAACACCCCCAAAATTAGCCTTGGCTAATTCGGTGGAGTCACTGGCAGTTCACCTAGTTAAACCACGTATGGCTAATAGGCAACCGCCCTTATAAAAACAACACTTGTCAGAGTAATGCAAGGAAGGTGAATAAATCTGAGAGTACTACAAATCATTAAATAAGAACATGGAGCTACTGGACAATTAAAACAAACCTGTAACTAATGAGTGCACACAGTCAGTCAGACAATAGCACTTTAGCCACTTTCGTAACAGTTGGATTAGATTACCTAAGGAATGATAACAACTGCGTAAGTCTAACGACTTAGTAAGTAAACCCCACACGTAAGCATGACATGAGCCTGATTAATACAAATAAACGTGCTATCCAAGTAATAATCAAAGAGGGCGTTTACCCGCTAATACACCATTTCATAGATTTTAGGGTTTTTAAAGCTCTATGGTGTAAAACCGGCGATAACAGCCTAATTGTTTTGATGCAGGAAAAGATAGTGCTTTATAGGTCGTAACTCCCATACATGGTCTACCCGAGATATTACCCCTTCTTAGCAGGGTTAATGCTGTCCTGAAGGACCTATAATACAATGCCAGTGTCCCAGCCATTGCATAACATACCGTACGTAACACTAGTGGCACGATCAGGTCCGACCCCGAGTGGCCCACACTAACTAGTGACATCCGTCCTATAGTGACCGAACCATTGGGAATAGTTGCATCAAGGTCACGAAACCAATGGATCCACAGCCCTCACATAACATGCACATTTGACCATACGTAGTTTATATAATAAGCCCATGGCCGTTTATACCTGCCGCGTCTTACGATGCATCTTGGTGATTTATTAAAGCATACAATTACCGAGTAATTATGAAAAGTAAACATGCTCATTTCATACGCGTGGTCAGTCAGCTGACATATCCCACGGTTTTAAGGAAAATGGTGTAAGTGTCTACTTACCTCGCACATTCGAGCGAATCCTCCGACCAAGCTATTTCCTGTTATAATGGTTACAAAAACACCGTCATTCTAAGCCTTAAGAAACCTAAAGTTAAGGCTAAACCGAGGCACACGTATGAGGCTTAAGAACAAGTGCCTACGCCTCTTGACATCACGTCACCATCGAGCGTCTCGCTCAATGTGTTTAGCACACTGTTTTAAGGCTCGGATAGTGCATGTTTCCAGTGATGTTTGCAGACCTCTAATCCCTTTCTAAGCTAACAAAACAGGACATGCAACGTAAGGAATCACATAACCTCAATTCTTTGAGAAAACCTATTTGAAAACATCACCATTTTAGGAAAACGCTTAGTGAACACTAAAAACCATTATCAAGGCAGAATCACGAGATAACGAGATAATAACAACGAAGAGAAACGGAGCTTACCCCAAAGCTCAGCACCGACATGTTTCCTTTCCCTCGGAACCCTTCGTCGACGCTCTCTTTTATGATCTCTTTCTCAAAACACCAAGGAACGGTCTTGGCAGCCTAGGGGCGTACCAGGGGAAGAAGAAGGCGTGACAAATGAAAGGAAAGGCAGGTTATTTATAGAGAAAATCCGCCACCAACTCCCTGACATAGCAGCGGACGTCCGGCAACCCTAGCGTACGTCCGGTGGTCTGTGCACATTGGTCCAAAGGGTGTCTCGTACGTCCAGGTATTACCCAAAGGGTATACCAAAAAGTAGCGTTCATCCGTGGTCCCACGTATGTCCGATGTACTATTTGCAGAGCGTACGTCTGGTGGTCCCCCATCGTACGTCCGCACTACAGACAGAAGCGTACGTCTGCTAGACCTAACGTACGTTCACCCCCTGTGGGTCAGTGTTAAACTTCTACTCCTAGCAGATCCAAACGTGATTAGGTTGGGCTAAGGTGGTAGGCTTCAGGCTTATGCATTTAGTCAAGAAGTAATCTTCTAATTAAGGGTTACTTTTATCGGGACATTACAACTACAGCTTCAACTTTCTTGGGATCTACTGAGATACCATCCTTTGATACTACATGCCCGAGAAAAATAACCTTATCCAGCCAAAACTTGCACTTCGAGAATTTTGCGTACACCCGTTTCTCTCTAAGCCTTTTTAAAACCCGTCTCAGATGGTCCTCATGTTCCTCCAAACTTTTGGAGTAGATTAAAATATCGTCAATGAACACCACTACAAATTGATCCAAGAAATCCTGAAACACTCGATTCATCAGGTCCATGAATGCTGCTGGCGAGTTAGCTAACCCAAATGGCATTACCACATATTTGTAGTGACCATATCAAGTGCGAAAAGCCATCTTGGAAATATCTTCTCTCCTTATCCTTAACTGGTGATAACCCGAACGAAGGTCGATCTTTGAGAAAATTTGAGCGCCTTGCAGTTGGTCGAACAAGTCATCTATGCAAGGCAATGGATACTTATTCTTGATGGTGATTTTGTTGAGTTCTCGATAATCAATGCACATCCGAAAAGTGCCATCCTTCTTCTTCACAAAAAGTACAGGCGCCCCCAAGGCGATATGCTAGGGCGAATGAATCCTTTGTCTAACAATTCCTAAATCTGCGTCTTCAATTCTTTGAGTTCTGTTGGTGCCATCATGTAAGGTGCTTTGGATATTGGAGCCACACTTGGAATTGGATCAATACAAAATTCTATTTCCCTGTCAGGGGGAAGTCCTGGAAAATCTTCTGGAAACACATCGAGAAATTCTTGCACTACGGGTATTTCCTCCATCTTCCTCTCTTCCTGAGACAACTCCTTTAAGCATGCTAGATAGACTTGACATCCTTCTAGAAGTAATTGCTTGGCCTGCGTTGCTGAGATTAATTGGGGAGTATCGTCCACTTTGGTCCTCACAAATTTGAATTCAAAGTCGGCTGGCTGTCTGAATATTATTTCTTTGTTGTGGCAATCAATGATGGCATGATTGTTTGATAACCAATCCATTCCGAGGATGATGTCAAACCCCTCCATGTTGAATACTATCAAATTGGCAGTGAGGGTTGGTCCCTCAATGTGGATTGGGCAACCCATGGCTATTTTCCAACATATCATTGATTTGCCCACCGGGGTAGATACTACTACTCCTACTTCCATAGGTTCTAAATTAATATTAAATCTCATAGCATACTTAGTTGATATGAATGAATGAGTAGCACCAGAGTCGAATAAAATAACAACCTTGCCATTAAATAGGGGTAAAGTACCTGTGACTACTCCATTTTCCATCTCTACTTCACAAGGTGTGAGGGCATAAACCCTCGCTTGAGTTGGTGGCCTGTGGTTATTCCTCGTCTGTAGTGATGCAGCGCCTCCTTTAGCCTTTGGGCAATCTCGAGCAAAATGGCCGCCCTATCCACAACGGTAACACATGTTAGTTCCTGCACGACACGGTCCATTGTGAGGACGTTGACATTTGGGGCAAGGTGTGCCGTTAGCTGAGCCTGATCTGTTTCCGATGGGTTTGGCTCCCTGATTATCTCCATTCGGTCTTCGTTTCCATCCAACTTGATTTCAATTTAGCGGAGGTGCGGCTCTTTTTCGTGATTCCATTATTGCCATAGCATTTTTCTTCACACTCTCCTCAGCTATGGAAGCCTTGTTGACCAAATCCACAAAATTTCGAATTTCGAAGCACACAACACGGTCATGGATCCATGGGTTGAGGCCTTGCTCAAACTTCCTTACTCAATTCTCTTCATCCGCCACCATGTAAGGAGCAAAACGGGCCAATTCGTTGAAATGGCCAGCATACTAAGCGACTATCATATTACCTTGAGTGAGATCAATGAATTCTCGAGCCTTCACATCTCTAAGTATCTTGGGAAAATATTGCTGAAGAAACTCTTTTTGAAAACGTGGTCAAGAGATTGCTTCATCGCTGCCTAATTCTTGAATCAGCAGTACCTTCTTGGCGGTCCACCAATGTTTGGCTTTACCTGACAATCGATAAGCAGTGTATTACACCTTTTGTTCCTCCGTGCAACCTGCAAGTCGCAAAATTTCTTCCACATCAGTCAACCAATTCTCGCATTTTATAGGATCTCGTTTCCCATCGAACGGGGAATGTGGAGTCGCTCGAAACGTTTGAACGGGCAACCGCGCTCCTCTTCGCGGGGTGCTTCCCTCCTAAGATCAGTTATAGCCGTGATAAATTGCCTAGCCATAGCTTGAAACATTTGAGTCATATTTGGGGCAGCCTCAACTCCCACACCTTATGATGAACCTTCCCCTCCTTGACCATATTCTGCATCACATTATAAATTAGAGCTTCCTATTGCAAAAATATACCTCTAAGCGTAGTGATATAACCTAATCTAAATATGGGTTTCCACATTGTTTCCTAGGTTATAGACAAGTCAACTTTGAAGTTGACCTTGCTCTGATACCACATTTGTCACACCCCCAAAGAAAATAAAAAGGGGAAACGCGAACTGATGAACTGTGAGTAATTGACAAAAATATTTAGACACATCAAAGTAAAATTAGAAGACACAGATAGAATAATAAGACTTTAATATAGATATTTTAACTATGGTTTAAATACATACAACTTGAGATTCCCATAAAAAAACAAAAGTGACTATATAGGGATTTATATCATATCCCAGTCAGAGCCCATCTACTACGATATCCAAGCGTCATATCCACAAAAAAAAAACAACAAAATCAAGACTGCACTGTTGGGGCTTAAGCTAACTTTTCACACGAAAATCCCAGGTCTTGCAGCTCCTAAGGATCTGCAAAGCAGTACGTGAAGGAATGCCATTCATGTGGCCATATAACAGGGTCCATGATCTCAAGGACTGTTACGAGGATCCCTTCCTTTAGGATCACAATAAATAAAGCAATCTGAAAAAGATTTAAGGGAAAATGGGTGAGTTTAACAACTCAGTAAGTAGTCACAATACCAAATATGCAATAAAATATGCCATGCAAATTGTTGATGTCATATTTAAATACATAAGAATAATAAGTAAATAATAATTAATACGAAATAACCATTAATTATAAAATAAGTTAGCACTTCCTTTTTATTTTCCTTTCTTAATGTCTTTACCTTCTGACCCATCGCCGCAAGTTTACCATGAGCAGCGCACGTTTGACTTGTCCTGTAGGACTCCTTGACTCTCCCTGTCATCACAAGGAGAGCTACCAGGTTGGAAACTCCCCCTAGGTGGAGGCCACTTGGCCGATAGCACACACCTTCTTGTAACCGTCCTTCGGTGTGCTTGTCGTGCTACCCTTGCGATCCGGTACCGACCGTTGCTTCAATGCATCGGGGTTAAACATTAATTATCATAAAAGTATACATATATTTATTTCATCATTTCATAAGCTCGTTTGTAATATACCATAAAGCATTGAGAGCTAGATCCATTTATAATCACATTTGAGTAAAGAATTTAAGAGAATTGTAATGCATAAATAAACAATAAGGACAAAATAAAATTTAGGAAGTGCATTTTAAGGAATTGAATAATTTATAAAATCCTCAATATTTCATTTCAAAGATTTATAATAAAAGCAGTTGGGGTTTTGGCATTGTGTCTCCCTTCGAATTTACTCTGGTTGTTGTTGTACTCTTCTAACTACCTAAATAAATCAAAATTTTGATTTAGAAAAGTATTTATAACTACAACTTAAAGGTACTTAAATAATTAAATACATATAAATATATATAATTAAACTAATCCAAGGTCAACCTTCGAGAGAACTCCCTGCAAGGTCTACCTATATATCTATATGCTCACAAATATCTTCCTGAGCACCAATCGTAATTATATATATATATATATATATAATTCCCCACCCTTCAAAGCAAACAGAAGCCCAACGATAGCCTATAAATATTGTATATATTAAAACTATATAGAATTTTCGGTATCAAAAGAAATGCTACATGTATAGAATTGTTCTCCAGATAAATTGCACAAATAATTCTAATAATATTCTTAAAATCTGCATTTAAAATTACATCTATAAAATAAATAGCCATTGTGCAATCTAATGTAGGAAAAAAAAACTAATATAATTAGACATGATAATTTAACAAAAAGAAAAAGGGACAATTATGGTAAAATAAAAACTCTATTTTGGAAGCCAATAGACAATTTATATATATATTGAAATTATATACTTAAAAGAATAATTAAAGCTGTACTAATAGTACCTGAAAATAAAACTCCTGAGCTAGACGTGCGTGAAAGAAGTGTGTGTGTGTGTTGAGTGACCGCTTGAAAGAGGTGTGTGTTGAGTGTGAGAGCTTGCGGTTTATAAAGGCGTAGTGGTTAATTGCAACCCGCATTACATTGCAGTGGCAAAAGCATGACAAGCTTCTGCTTTTCTCGACAGGTGATGGGTGTGTGTGTCAAGTTTTTCGGTTTTATGAAGTCAGGAGCTCATAGGTGGTCAAGCTTTGGTTTAAAAAAAACACAACTATCCCATGATCCTGCCTTTGCATGCCACGCCAACTCTCTTTCTCTCTTTTCTCTCTTTTTTTTTTTTTTTTTTTTTTATCAAAACCATATTGAAAAATATTATAATAATAATAATAATAATAAAATGATAATAATAAAATAATAATAATAAAAAATGATAATAATAATAATAATTATTGTTACTTAATATATATATTACTAATAGCACTTGTGAAACATAAAATGGTCTAAAATTCTATTGCTAAGTCTATAAAATTTATAGGGTATTACAAGAAAAGTTGTGAACTTCGTAGGAGAATTTATGAAAATATGCAAGTGCTCATGTACTATGGTGTTGAGCGCTCGTGTATTGTTCACAACGGGTTAAAAATGCTCAGGTGTACAATTTTGAAAAAGTATGAGTGCTTGCGTACTATAGCAACGAGTGCTCATGTAATGTTCACAAAAGGTTAAAAATGCTTTTCAAGTGTATGATTGGGTAAAAACCATTGGTCAACAAAGAGTCAATGAGCGCTCAGCCCTGGTCCCCACACGAGCGCTCGTGTACTATAATAGGCAAGTGCTTGTGTGGTCCCCCACATGAGCGTTCGTGTACTGTACCTTATAAAGTCCAAAATTCCGAAAATGCTCCTCTAGCTATGTAACGACCCCAATGAAAATCAATTAACTGGTAATTGACTTCATGGTTCATCTCCTAGCCTTATCAGTCACAGGACAAGACTCAGGGATCTTAACTTCTCTTAAACGAGATAATACAGCAGAAGACTTTAAACTATAGGAATAGAAAGTGACAACTAAATACCACAATTGTAATCACTAGAATAACGATAAAGCATTATATATAAATAGGTCATCAAATGTGCTGGTTAAAGACCGATCATCAAAATATTATATCCCAAAATAACAATTTATGAAGATAAGATACTAAGATTAACGTCTAATTTTGAGTAATGATAAGGAGATAAGAATCTCAATCATGTTTGCTCGTGTGGTTCCTTATCATCCCACATAGACTTCAGCCACATCGGATTCATGTCTTAAAAAACGACTCTAATCAGGTCATGAGCAATCACCCAAGCCTAGTCTGTATGCATCCTCCTTTATGCTAGCTAAACCACACAATATATACATAATGCAGGGGAAAAATAAAGGGGTAAGTCCAAGGACTTAGTGAGTGTTAATGCACATAATACTCATGCCATTTTAGTGATGAACTCCATTTGCTAAAAGATGCAATAGTTTAGGTATGACAACTATCCATGGATGCAATATAGATACAATACATGTGTATAATCATAAGAAACAGTGATGATTCAACAATATGGTCTATTCGAAATATTACTCATTCTCAACAGGGTTGACACTACCCCGATGAACTTGTAATATATTGTCGGAGCCCCAACCATTGTATGCTACCTTCCAAAACACTAGCAGTCTGACCAAGTCTAAGTGGCCCATGCTATTAATGATGTACGTTTTATAGTGACTACCAGTTAAGGCTATGCCGGTCACAAAACAACCATTGGATTCAAGGAACATTTATCACACACACATTTGAACATAAAGTTAATATGTATAGTAAGCGCTTAACCGTTATCACACACGTATCAGTGTACCATGTCATACGATGCAATTAATCTTGTCTATATTTTACATGCATACTTTTACTGGTCTCAATGTCATTATCTTGTTAAGTAGTACATTTTCACAAAAAGGTATAGTTCATGTGCAATAAAGTTTATATCGTGAGAGTTTTAAATATATATGTTTTGGTATACAAAATAGTCATACAATACAAGAAAATAAATGGTGAGCATTATGTGAGTTAAAACTCACCTAGGTCATATAGATTCTTTGAATATTCCTCCAAATGGTCTGGGTTCTCCAAATCTATGGAAAACCTTCTATTAATCCTAAACCTTACTAAAACACATCTAAAACGTGAAAACAAAAGCTATTGGACGACTTGTCAAAATGATGTTTCCTAGAACACTTCTGAGTGTATGTCTGGGCTCGAGGCCGTACGTCTGACTAGAAGGTTTAGGTAGAACCTCATTTGTTCCAAACGTTATCCTATCCTCTCAAACTGGTTTCTAAAGCTACCAAAAGGATTTTTAGGTTCTCCTATCTCAAGGTGATACCTCCATGCATAAGAAAAATCCATTGACAAAGGTGAAGTGCTAAACCAACTTAAACAAAGATTAAAGAGAAACGACACAACTAGAAACTCAAAATTATTAACTAAGCTATCTATGAAAAGTACTTAAACATCATAACAACTAAGGAACAAGCTAGGCTTTAAAATATTACCTCCTTAAAGTGAAAACCTGCAAGAGTCACATCTCCTTCTCCAAGAACTCATAAAACTCACACAGACACTCACACAGGGTGATTAAGAGAACTTGGGGGTGAAAATGGACACAAGGGACACGTGGGGGATGGGGTATTTATTGGTGAAAAAAGCTGTGAGCGTTGTAGGGCTATTTTGAAAAGCAGTGTACATCCTGTACTATATGGGTGTATCGTGTGTGTACAGTAATTGTTTACCCAGCAGTCCAAAAGTTGCATTGTACATTCGAGCATTATCTAGGGGTTATCCAAAAGTTAACATACGTTTGGTGGTTCCTAAGCGTCTGTTCGTGTACTATTTGCAGGCGTATGTACAATGGTGTCCCCGTGTGTACGTCTGGTTAGAAAGTCTTGAAATTTCTAAAATGTCCCTTCCAACTGTTCTTAGTGACCCAAACCCAAATTATTCATTTAATTAAGCTACCTAAACTTAGTTAATTATTTGGGTCACTAAAAGTTGTTCCTAGTAACCCAAAGTCCAATTAACCCCTAACCAAGTTGTCTTAAGTTTGGTTAATTATTTTAGGTCACTACAAAAAGGCCAATTGAGTAAAAAAAAAAAAAATCAAGATTAGGCTTTGGTGGTGGTTGGCCATGCTGTTTGGCCTAAGGTGGCCGAACTACCTCCAAAATGGGGATGGCTGGGCACCCCTTATGACAAAATGGTGGTGACCAGACATGTTGTCCAAATGGGTGGCTCGTCATTTATTTTATTTTATATATATTAATTTTTATTTTTAATTAATATATGGACAAATGTCAATTTTTTAAAAGTGCAAACGTAATTTTTGTCAAATTTTGGACTAAATTTAGCCAAAAGTATCATATGTAATACAAAAGAAAAATAAAAATATAATTAAAAAAATAGCATTTTTGGCACACGCACTCTTTAAACTTAAATGGAGCTTTTTTTTAAAACAGCGAGGGGTTTTTTATATTTTTCCTTCTGAACGATTAACCCACTTCATTCACTAATCATAACCCACTTCATTCACTAATCGTAAACTCGAACCTCCTCCCAAACATCGATTTCATACGACCTTTTCTTTTGCAAAAGCAACGCCAAGAGTTCCCCAACCGGCTCAGAAAATTCATTGGAATTCATTTAACAGTGGCTTCAGGTTTGTGAATTTTCTTTTTCTTGCTTTGCAATCTTTTTTAGATGCCTGAATATTTGTCCCATATGTGAATATTATTGGAATAAACACCGATAAAAGCTAACGATTTTCAAGTAGCTGGAAGTTGGGACCTATTATAATAAGTTTGCTATGGTTTGGAATTTGATAGATTGAAGGTATGGGTTTTTTTTTGCTGAAAGCGTTAGGATTTCACGGCCTGAATTTTGAATTATTGGGCTGAATTTCTGAGCAATGAAAAGCATGTTTGAGCAGCTGACTTAAAATGTTATTTTGGTGCTAGTTTCTGCATATACTGGCGAATTTTAGGTTAATAGGATTTAGGCAGAGTGATTTATATCCGGATTGTGCTGAGTGACAGTATAAGTCACTCTTGTGTCACTTATGTGTTCCTCTAAGAATGATGCGGTTCTTAAAATCACCATTGAACTTGTAATCTCAATTGGCTGTGGACCACACCTCATAAAGCGGTAGTCAATAGTTCAATTCCCTCTCTCCCTTCCCTTGTGTGGACATGTAAAAAAAAAATTGATCACTATTGGATTTTGATGAATAGTGATTTTAAGAGTGACTTTATTTTTAAAGTGACACAAGAAAAACTTCTGGAATTACTCAATTGTGCTGAATGGTTGTAACTATGCCTATTCAAAAATCATTTGCCCTATTTTATTTGACAAAATGTTGAAACTATATGAGAAGGGTAGTGACAAACGAAAGAATAGGAGAGGCAGAAGCCAACAATTTAAAATATGTATTTTTTGGAAAATTATGAAGATCTGCCAGTTATTTTTGTATATTTCCTATTTTATATACTTGATCATTGAGACTGGTTGAATATTGTATTTTTGCTTATTTGTTTTCTTCCTTTAGATTCTGCAGAATGCCTGAATGTTAGGACGCTTCAAAATTCCAAAAGATGGAAAAGTTTAAATGTTTCAAATGCTGAAGTTTTTATTGTAATTTAATGATTGACATTCTGGAAATTATTTTCAAATCTATGAACTAGTTATGGTTATAGTCACAAAATACTTTTACATAAGGATATGCATTCTCTTGTTGGTAAAATTGTGATGCAGGTGAAGAAGAGTGGGGACTTTTAAGCGTAACTTATTCTCTGGAAATTTTCTCCCATTTAACCTTGCTTATGGTTATGGTTGGTTTTATAAGAAACATTCTTTCCAAATAAGTAAAAAAATATGGATAATTCCCACGATCTGCCACTTCCTCCTGGTGTCCATTCTTTGCCAAACTATTCATGTGGCCCGGATTCTTCAGTGCCATCATTCCCGTGTCCTCCCCAACATTGTGCTAACACTGTGACACCTCAATATCAATCTAGCTATGCAGGAAATTGCTTCTTTCCCCTTCCTTCTTCTAATTCAACCTTCACTCCTACTCAAAGCTCCCATACACTTAGTAGTCCATCAACTCAGTATAATTCTTCTCCAAATGCTCCTTATTCATCAGGCCAAATTCCCAAAAACTCTCAGAATGGCTATGCTTCTCAATCAGGTTTAGTCCAACAACGTACCAATTTCATTGAGCAGCAACCACAAGACCAAAACAAAGTATGTGAGAAAATTACTCTTTATAAGGATAATATAGTAACTCAAGAAACTGGCCATGTCGATGGAAATGATAATACATCTGCCAGCTACTCCAGATCACATGTTGAAAATTCCAGTGACTTTGAAACTGCTGCTCAGGATGCAATGTTGCGTGAACAGGTATTCTGACTTCTGATATTTAGGGCCTGCTTACATAATTCATTTCCTTATATATGATAAGTTTGTCTTTATTTGGATTAACAGGAAATTGCCACCCAAACTATCATTCAAAATCAAAGGTTTGTGCCAATTTGGCTGGACAAAATGTCCTCTATTCTTGAATACATAAATGCGAGATTCAGAAAACATATAAAAATTATATAATGGGTTATTTGTAATTTCAGAGAGGCAAGAGGTGCTGGTGGAGCTTCTAAGGATGGTAAAGACATTTTCTCAGAACGTTGTGACCCCAATGCTCTAAAGGTATGAATTTACATGTTTGTGGGGGTACTCTAATTTTCTGTTGTTTTAAGTGACAAATACATGCATAGATCACTTGTTATTCTCAAAAGTTTATCAGCTTGTACACTATATTTATATATATGATTGCAGGAACATCTACTGAAGATGACGTCGCAGCATCGTGCTGAAATGGCTTTAAAGCGGGGGAAGCCTAGCCTTCTTGAAGAAGGTTGGTTCCTTCTTTCTCATATATGTATACATATTATCTTAATGATAATATTTCCTTGGTAACTTCTATAAGATGATTCTCTATAATAACACGAGGAGTGTATACAGGGGCTCTAGCATTTTCTTTTTGCTAAGAATAGATACTTGATGTTTGCTGCATTCTTGTTTGAGGTATCCTCCTTAATTCCTTAATAACATAATAGGCAAAGAAGGTGAAACAACAAATTTTTTATGGGAATAGACAGGTCAAAGGTCCTACAAGAAGAAGATTTGGCAGGGAAGGGGACTGAGGTTATAAAATAAGCACTCTAGATGTAGCCTTCCTCTTGGCAAGGAAAGAACATTCAGAAATAATTCCTGCAATATGATATGATTGATTACTATTTTGGTTCCATTATCTAATTTAAATGATCTCATTTCAATATTTTCTTTTGGGATCAATCTGGCTTCTTTGGCATAAGTGCCAAATTCTCACTTCTGTCACTGATCTCCATTCAGGCGAACTAAAGTAGGTGGGAAATATGCAAAGAATGGTGTCTCTAAAGATGCCTCTGATTTGAAGTTGGGTTGAATTTTAAGAAAATTGCTACTATCAAAATGTGATATGAAAAAATCTGCAATGGAAGTATCTAAAACAATGACATATTGGCATGGAAAAAGTTAATAGGCTTCAAGTATCCTGTTCTTATTGCCAATGAATGCCTTGATAGTAGAATAAGATATGGGGCATCAGAGGTACTTTGCAAGCTAGACTTAGAGAAAGCTTATGATCATGTTAATTGGGATTTATTGATGTACATGTTGAGGAGGTGGGGTTTTGGGGGTAAGTGGTGCTCTTAGATAGCTCATTGTATTTCTATAGTGCGTTTTTCGGTTTTGGTGAACGACACTCCCACCAGCTTTTTTAGTAGCTACCGCAGCTTGAGACGAGGACCCTTTGTCCCCTTTGTTGTTTGTCATTGTGATGGTGTTGTTCGATAGGATGATTTCTGCCCCAATAAATGGGGGACTGTTATCTTGCTTTTTGGTGGGAACATGGATTGATATCTCCATCTTTTGTTTGTGGATTACATTGATTTTCATTAGGGTGGCCCAAGATCATCGACAACATTTGTGGTGCTTGCTTTTATGTTTTGAAGCTGTATCAGGCTTGAAGGTTAATTTGGTTCTTTTCCTCCTATCTCATAGACTTCCCTTCCTATTTCCATTGTCTTTGTCTTTGTCCTAGTAGTGGTGGCGGATGGGGTGTCACACTATGTTATAGCTTCGGCACATCAAGTGAGCTCCAGGATGTAGCTTTCAGCAAGCTCTTTCTTCCAAAGAGAGTAAGGTGGATGGTTGGAGGAAAGGAGGAAGGGCATATCTCATGTTGCATTTTTGGGAGTGGTTGGAGAAGTCTTATTTTGGTCCTTGAGGGGCGTAAAGGGTGGGGTTGGAGTGCTTGGCGCTGAATTGAGCAAGGTAAAGGCTTTTTACGATTCCACGGTGGGCTCTCATGCTGAGATGTTGGGTCCGCCGATTGGTGTCCTCTTTGATGGGGAAGAAAGATGGGTCAAGGCTGGGTGTGGATGCATCTCACCCAGGTGAGGAACGGTCCTTTGGGGTTGGTGTTGCTCCGTTGTATGCAGAGGTGGTTAGCTCGGCAGTAAGTTCTTTGAACAAGAAGCTTCCTATCGCAAATGAGATTTTGGGTCAGAGGGCAAACTTTACTCTTCCTATGCTAGATCTTGATTTAGTCTTGATGGAGGTGCAATCGGCAGTGAATTGCTACGATTTGGAAAAGCAAACTCTTGATCCGCTGGCTAAGTACCAATGAGTTGCAAAGGGTGACATGACAATGGACTTCATTGCTAATCCACTGGGCGAAGACATTGATGGAGATGCAGACTTTGGGGCAGATTTTCAGCATGGAAAGGAGATGATGCAATCTCTCTGTGGGGCATGGAAAAGTCAGCTCATGAGGTGGAAGGCAGAGATTGACCCAGCTTTGGGGGATCTTCTGGAAGGTTTGAAGGGCTTTCGGTTTGGAATTTCTCAAAAATCCAAGCTTGTTGGGTGTCATAATGGTGGGTGGCGTTGGGCCTCCAAGTGCAAACCCAAGATCCAACCTATGTCCCAGCCCAAGTCTCCTGAGATTGGGGCCACCTCGCCGAAGGCAATTTTGATCCTAGCAACTTTGCTGGAGGTGGCCTTGCTTCCCGTGAATGCGTTTGAAGAGGTTTGACAAGATGGGCCTTTGTCGGCTTGCTCCAAGACTGTTATGCTCACAACCCAGATTTTGCCAAAGGTTGTTCTAGTCTCGGGAGTGTTTGTGTATTGCTGTGTAGAAGATGATGGCTTCATGCCTCTTGTGGTGTTTATGGAGGGAAATGAATGATAGAGTTTTTTAGGATTGTGAGAGGACTTTGTAGGAGTTTAAGTCATTATAGAAATTTTATACTTTGTATCTTTGGACAATAACTTTTGTTTATCCCTTGGTGATTACTTTTTTTTTTGATAAGTCAAAAGGGAATTTTATTAAAAAGTGTAGGCGCCCCAAAAGTATATAGGATATATACAAGAGGAACTCCTAGCTAGAAAAAGAAAAGTGGGAAAGAAAGTCTGCATAACTAAGGTACAAAGGAGACAGATAAGCCGCAGTCCATGAATACAAGGAATACAACAAAGAGGCTAGAATCTCTTCCAAAGAGCTTTCCACATCCTCAAAACACCTATTGTTTCTCTCCCTCCAAATAGACCAAAAAATACAAATAGGCACCATCTTCCAAACCACGGCACTCCTAGTCCTGTCAGAAGAACACCAGCAAGCACACAAATCCAAAACACTACTAGGCATAACCCAAGAAAAACCAAGCCGGCTAAGAATGTTGCACCACAAAGCATGGGCCACCTCGCAATGAAGGAGTAAATGATCGATCGACTCTCCATCCTTCTTGCACATGAAGCATCTATTGATGACTACCACTTGTCGCTTCCTTAGGTTATCCAAAGTAAGAATTTTCCCGAGCGCTGCCGACCACACAAAGAACGCAGCCCTAGGTGGAGACTTGGTGATTACTTACCACAATTTACTTGATCTTCTTTCTTCTTCTTTTTTTTTTTTCCTAGTTAGGTGTTTTTTCATGTATACTTCCTATGTACTTGGGGACACTTTACGTTTTTAATGATATCTTAATTACTTATAAAGAATAGTATCTAATATCAAAGGAGATGATGATTCTTGAAAGGGAATACTTTCAATCAAGATGCAGGGTAAAACCAATCTTTTACAGCATGCAATAAGAAAGTGACAAAAAAGCTAAATACACCACAAACAATAAGAATGAATACACCAGATCTTATGATTAAAAAAACAAAACCCTATTTCTCTTTTCCCTTTCAAGAGAAAAAGGAGGTGGCAACGTCCAGCCTTCGAAATCGTCTCCACCACCATATGTCATCTTCAATCTCACCTCTGGCTGAGCTTGTTGTCTGTTGCATTGGCGCCCACGCCCTCCTCAAGTTGGTGGTGGTTCATGGTTGTGGGTTGCAGTTCCGATGGATTTTAGTGACACAAAGGGGCCAATAAGAGACTTGGGAGGCAATATTTGATGGCAAAGCTCCATACTTGGTGGTGCTTCCCAATGGAGCGGCCAGATTTGTGCCGGTTTGGCTAAAAATGATGACTTTTTGAGCTCAAGGGAGTCCGGTGCGGTGGTTCGGTTTGTGTCTGGCATGTGTATTGGGTGGTGGCTTTAGGAGGAATCCGGCGACAGAGTTGGGTTGAGGAGGTGGTGGGTTTTTTTAGGGCCGGTGGAGTGTTTTTGTTTATTGGTTTTTTACTTTTATTTTTTTCATAAGATCCAGATCGGGTGTTTTCATGACTATCGAATTTGGTGTTTTTAAATGATGTGCCAACCTCTTATTAGAGGCTAAAAAACCTTACTTTTACAGCACATCCTGATAGTAAGAGCTCTTTTCTAGAAAAGTCGAAGTAGCTATATCTGCAAGAAGATTAATTTAAGAGTAAATGTTAGTGATAAATTTTCACAAGTGCTGGTGTTGAGAGTTTTAGCTGGACTTGTTTTTATTTTTTTTCTTGTTGCATCTGCTCTTGTAATATTCTTCATTAGACTGACCGTGAAAGAAACAAATAGAAGCAACAAAAGTTGTTGGGATTTGAGATATTCTACTTGCCACTTTGTATATATGTTTCTGAAATAAGTTTCGTGTAGAACTAGCCATTGACACTTGCACAATCACAGAGGATAAAATGCAGAAGTTTTAACTTGGTGTTGGTTTGCTTGTCACAAAGAAGATAGATTAAAGCTCTGATCAACAATTTGACCAGAAAAAAAATCCATATATGCTACCTATTTTGTAAAAATGCCCCTGAAATTTTCTTAGGAAACACCTTTTGTGATATTCTCATTAGTTATTATACAACACGTTTTGCTTGTTATAGGTAAAACCTTTTTTTTTTATAAGTCAAAAAGGAATTTTATTAAAAAGCAAAGGCGCCCCAAAAGTACATAGAATATATACAAGAGGAACTCCTAGCTAGAAAAAGAAAAGCGGGAAAGAAAATCTGCATAACTAAGAGACAAAGGAGATAGGTAAGCCGCAGTTCACGAATACAAGGAATACAACAAAGAGGCTAGAATCTCTTCCAAAGAGCTTTCCAAGTCCTCAAAACACCTATTGTTTCTCTTCCTCCAAATAGACCAAAAAATACAAATAGGCACCATATTCCAAACCACGGCACTCCTAGTCCTGCTAGAAGAACACCAGCAAGCACACAAATCCAAAACACTATTAGGCATAACCCAAGAAAAACCAAGCCAGCTAAGAATATTGCACCACAAACGTGGGCCA
Source organism: Carpinus viminea (assembly GCA_013348765.1). NCBI lineage: Eukaryota > Viridiplantae > Streptophyta > Magnoliopsida > Fagales > Betulaceae > Carpinus > Carpinus viminea. Next base: position 16,223,704 of record CP054672.1, read on the forward strand.
CCTCGCAATGAAGGAGTAAATGATCAATCGACTCTCCATCCTTCTTGCACATGAAGCATCTATTGATGACCACCACTTGTCGCTTCCTTAGATTATCCAAAGTAAGAATTTTCCTGAGCGCCGCCGACCACACAAAGAATGCAGCCCTAGGTGGAGACTTGGTCTTCCACACACTCTTCCAAGGGAAACCTCCCCCTTCCGCCCTAGATAAAGCTCTGAAGAAATCTTTGACTTCAAAAGTTCCTTTTTTGGAAGGAATCCACTACAATTTATCTTGAATCCCCTTTTGAAAAGTGACAGACTGAAATTTCTGAAAAAAAGTAGTGACGACATCCAACTCCTAATCATGAACTTCCCTGCTAAAGATAACATTCCATTGAGGAGCTCCGCCTAAAAAATCCACATTGGCTGCCACTGAAGCATTCTTCTCACGAGCAATACTGTAGAGCACAGGGAGTTCCTCTTTAAGCATCATATCCCCACACCACCGATCATGTCAAAACCAGATCCAGGTAAAACTAATTGTAGTGTTGGAGCAATCAGCATATATGAAACACTTGAAGTTGAAATAAAAAATCTTGGTCTTGCTATCCTTTAACCATAGAAAAAACACAGCTAAATTTATATTTACCAAGATATTAATGCAACATGACTTGTGGAATTTTTATTTTTATTTTTTATGATAAAATAGTTTACAAGAGTTGGACATGAAGAGATATATGAATTGTATGTGTATGCATATACGTGTGTGTGTACAAATTGGCATATTGAAATAATTTATTTATTTATTTTGGGATTAGTAATTGAAATAAATCTCATGAGTTAATATGCTAGCATAGTATTTTATAGATGTGCATACTCTCCAGGTTAATGTTGGCCACTAGTGAAGCTCTTGAAATCTTAGTGAATATCTGTTTTTGTTAAAAACCATGTGTTAGTGCTTGCATACACAAAAAATCCACTGTCAGCTCAAATGGGCTCTTTTTGGAATCACCTCAAAATCATAAGCTGGTTTCAATTTTGCATCACTCTACAAAGTGAAATGCCAGATTAGACATATTTGCAATAATAGACATCATAGGTTTTTTTTTTTCCTTGGTGTGCTTATCTGATTTTGAATCCGTAAATGTTTTTAGGAGTTGCTAATTGGTTCTTTGATGGCAGGTAACATGGAAATTGGAAATGGTTATGGTGTTCCTGGTGGAGGTGCTTATTATGGTGCTCCGAACCCTAATATTGATGTCCCCTCTGAGTCAAAAGAATTGCCGGAGTACCTTAAGCAGAAGTTGAAAGCAAGGGGTATTCTTAAAGATTATATAGAAAAAGGCTTTCCTGTAAGTACCTTTCATGGTAGTTATCTATCTAGTGGTGGGAGAGTGAGAATTCCTTATCTTTCTAATGATGTGGACCTATTTTGCACTTTCAGTTCATATTATGATTTGCACTTATCAACTTTTAAAATTTGAGGGGTTTTGTGCTTTACCTCCTTGAACTTTCACCCAAGTGTCAATGTGTCGCTATCACTTTCAGAGTTAATTTCTCCAAATTATTCATTCCGTCAAAATCAGGTGTTAAAGTTGATCATAATATTTCATAACTGCAACATAAGCATGTGATCCCTGACTTATCATATGTCATCGGCATTCAAGGCCTTGTCTGAGATTTTATTTAATGGTAGCAATGATAATAACCATTATGACAATGGAGGCACAAGCAATTGTAAAGGGGAAGAGAATGGCAAGGAATTGGAGGTCCTCAAAAACCCAAAAATTTCCTTAGTAACCAAATGGAGCCTTCTTACAATCAGAATTAATCTTTCTAGACTTTGTTTCTTTCCTTGTCTAAATATTCGCTTTTGGAAGATGTCCAATTGTACCAATTTCTCTCGTCAAACTTAAAAATATTAAATAATAGGGTAAGAATTCTATTGATTGACATTTGTTTTTGGATAACAATGTGTGACAATCCTGGTTTTAGTGTTTCGCACTTGTTGTTTGTGGATGATACTTTGATTTTCTGTGATGCGGATGAGGAACAACTCTGCAACTTACGATGTCCTTTTCTCTGTTTTGAAGCTCATCAGGGTTAAAGATAAATCTGTCAAAGTCTGAAATTGTTCTTGTTGGGGAGGTGTAGAATATTGATATGTTGGCTAGCATTTTTGATTGTCGGGTGGTAGGATTACATATGAAGTACTTGGGGCTCCCTTTGGGAGTGCATTACAAGGATACCACAATATGGAATGCTGTACTTGAGACCACGGAGAGGAGGTTGGCTGGGTGGAAATTGGGTCTTTTATCAAAAGGGGGAAGGCTAACGTTGATTAAAAGCATGCTCTCCAACCTTCCAACCTATTTGTTATCTCTTTTTCCCATTACCTCGAGTGTGGCAAATAGGTTAGAGAAGTTGCAAAGGAATTTTTTATGGGGTGATACCAATGAGGAGACTAAGTTTCATTTAGTTTAATGGTCTTTAGTTTGCTCTCCTATGACGGATGATGGTTTGGGGATTAGAAATTTGTGTCGGTTCAATCAAGCGCTATTGGGGAAATGGCTATGGCGTTATGCTACGGAGAGGGAAGCTTATTGGAGGAAGGTCGTAGAGGTAAAATATGGAAGCATGGAGGGAGATTGGTGTACAAAACAGGTTGAGATGCCATTTGGTGTAGGGGTTTGGAAGCATATAAGAAGAGGGTGGGAGTTGTTTTCCAAGTTCATCAGATTTGAAGTTGGGGATGGCAACCAAATTAGGTTTTGGCATGATATTTGATGTGGCGATCAACCTTTGAAGGAGTGTTTCCTTAAATCATTTTATATTGCAAGAAACAAAGAGGCTTGGGTGAGTGATAATATGCAGATTATGAATGAGGAAGCACATTGGTATGGTCCTTTTTGCCTAGCGGCTCAGGATTGGGAAGTGGAGGTGGTGGTGACTTTCTATGCGAAATTGTATGAGACTCGGTGTCATAAGCTGTTTGAGGTGTGTTTCTTTCTTTGGTGTGCTTCCTTTCTCTGTGGAGAGGCATGAGGTTGGGAGCTTGCTTCTTCTTTTTTTTTTTTTTTTCTGTGGAATAGTATTTGAAAGGTTAAAAGTCCCGCTCGGAGTTAGTTTCTTTGTGTGGACGGCTGCCCTTGAAAGGATTCTTTTTTTTTTTTTTTTTTCTTTTGATAAGTCAAAAAGGAATTTTATTAAAAAGTGAAGGCGTCCCAAAAGTACATAAGATATATACAAGAGGAACTCCTAACTAGAAAAAGAAAAGCGGGAAAGAAAATCCGCATAACTAAGAGACAAAGGAGACAGATAAGCCGCAGTCCACAAATACGAGGAATACAACAAGGAAGCTAGAATCTCTTCCAAAGAGCTTTCCAAGTCCTCAAAACACCTATTGTTTCTCTCCATCCAAATAGACCAAAAAATACATATAGGCACCATCTTCTAAACCATAGCATTCCTAGTCCTGCCAAGCACACAAATCCAAAACACTACTAGGCATAACCCAAGAGAGACCAAGCCGGCCAAGAATATTGCACCACAAAGTGTGAAAAAATCTTTGGAAGAGAGGTTTGATCGTGGTGGATTGGTCTAGTATGTGTAAGAGGAGTGGTGAGTCCATAGATCATATCCTCCTCCATTGTGATGTGGCTCGTGCTCTTTGGAGTGTTCTCTTTTCCATTTTCGATGTGAGGTGGGTTATGAATAGTAGGGTTATTGATTTCCTCACTTGCTGGAAAGGCCAAAGAGGTAATAAATTGGTGGAGGTTTGGAGAATGGCCCCTTTGTGTCTTATGTGGACTATTTGGAGGGAGAGGAATGCTCGATGTTTCGAAGATAAGGAAATGACAATGGCGGAGCTTAGCAATAGGTTTTTTAATTTGTTTTTCCATTGGGCAGGTGTCTTGAACATTCCTCAAGTTTCTTCGAGACATCAATTTGTAGATATATGTTCTTCCTTTTATCTTTAAAGGGGTGTCCTTGTATACTTCCTGTGTATTTGGGTTGCGCCCCTCTACGCTTTTCAATGATATTCTTATTTATCAAAAAAACTTTGTGGTCTATTTCATGGTAATCTGACTTCAATTCATGGCTTTGATGCCGTACTCAACCATTGATCAAAACTGTACCGTTAATTTTCGTTTTGGTGGGTTTCTCATATCAATTCATTATTGGCACTTCAATTCCGTTAATAAGGTATTGATAGAAATCAATAACATCAATTTTGGCCTGTGGTGGTTCTGGTCATATCGAGCTGACATTAAGGCAACTTCTAGGTTTATTCTCTTTTTTTGCTTTATTCCCAAAAGAACTTAAGTAACCTATTTGCAATACATGCAGTTAATGGGTAATATTAAGGGTATGGAGCAAGACACCTCAAAGGGTGTTGTGCATTAACCCAATTATAAGTTATGGGGTAAATTGACATCTTGATGAAAGTTCAATTGGGTTAAAGGTGAAAACCCCTAAAACTTGATTTCTTCACAATTTTTCCCTTTCAAACCTATCTACTTTAGTTCGTAACAGTTTACCTGTACCTTTAATTTGCATTTTCAGATGTTGGAGACCACTACAACTCAACTTGTGGATAATGGAAAGTTACCTCCTGGATGGGTATGTATCAAATGGCAAATATAGGTCCTCTCTATTTTGCCTTCTTCTTCTTCTTCTTCTTCTTCTCTCTCTCTCTCTCTCTGTTTTTTGGTTTTGGGGGTGTCCGTGTTAAAATGGAGAGCACTACATAATATTTTTTCATGGGCCCATTGGGAATAAGACTACAGATTTAGAAAAAGCAGAATTGAGTCTCTTAACTCATTGATTGTCCTTTATAGGTTACACGCATTACAAGGTTTGTGATTGTGTATAGAAATTAATTAGTGAGGAACTTATGGGGAAAATGCATTTTGGAGGAAGATATATTTCAAGAGCAGCCAATTCCCAACCTGTGTGAATTGGCACACTTGATGAGTTTGTGTGTGGATTGGCATGCTTGATAAGTTTGTGTTTCCATTCGTTCCATTTTATTAGTCTTTCTCTGTAATTTCAACTTTTTAAAGGGACACCAATGACTGCTCTTTAAATATTTCAAGAGCAGCCGATTCCTAACTGTGTGAATTGGCACACTTGATGAGTTTGTGTGTGGACTGGCATGCTTGATAAGATTGTGTCTCCATTCGTTCCATTTTATTAGTCTTTCTCTGTAATTTCAACTTTTTAAAGGGACACCAATTGACTGTTAAACAAAACATTATGACTTTCCAGAAACAACCATTCCTTTAGATGTTTTGTTTTATTCTATTTTAAAAAGTAAGGATGGTGTAGGAAATTCATAATTGTGTGTATGGGATATCCCAGAAGGGACCAGAAGGGAAAAGGTAGGATTGACAGAATATAATATAAACATAATTATAGAATCTAGAGAATTCATTGTACGGATAATATTGTCCTGTAATTTGCATCCAATTTTAAAGTAATCATCAACTGCACTTTTTATCCTCAGATTTTCTATTTAATCTTTATTGCTAGCAAATATATATTAGGGATATAAACAAAATATGAGCTTATATAAGTGTGTGGTTTAGCATTATGGGACATGGGGATTTGATTAGTTATCATGATTTTCTTGTTCTTTATGCTCCTACTAGATGGCTTCTCTTGTATACTTCTTGTATACATGTGCACCTTACGCTTTTAATAATATTTCGATTTCCTATTAAAAAAAAAGAGCATTTTGGGACATATAGTTCTTTTACCATCAAAGAACAAATGTAGTTGAATTTGGTAAAATGAAGAATTCATCAAATAATTGAAATATATATTTGAGCAAGAAAACCTCTGAAAAGGGTTACAAAAAGTTACATAAAAGGCTAATTGGAAAATGGAGGTAGCATGTTGTCTTATTTAATGTACTCTGTGAAGACAAATATTATCTTAGTCTAAAAATTTTCAAGTTACATATAAAAAGGAATTCTCTTCATAATGTAATATGTATAGGTTGAATTATTGTTGTTGTGAGTCTTGATATGTATATTTGTGTATATAAGTGGGTTTATGTGTATGTATATATGCGTGTGTGTGTAATGAATGTATATACATATTAAAAGTAAATATCTATATTTGAGATTGGATTATTTAAGATTAAGTGAATTTAGCTAATTACTAAAATAATAAATCTAAACAATAATTAATAGGAATTTACAAAAAAAATTAAACAATCATGACATTTACTTTATATATAGAACGAATAAGTTAATTGAGTAGCTTATGAATAAGATCAAGCTTGTTCAAAAAATAAATGAACATAACTTGAACAAATTATCTAGCTCGGTGATAAGCTCAAGTTCGGCTTGTGTTTGAGATTTTTTTTTTGAAAAGTCAATAGAATTAAACAAAAGCGCAGAGAGGCGCAACCCTTGGTACACTGGGAGTATACAAAGGGGATTAGGGGGAAGGGGAGAATAAAGAAAGAAAATCAGAAAAACTAATCACTCGCGGGGCCAGCTACCCCGCAGTCCAAGTGAAAAATGTACAAAAGAACAAGTATATAAGTTCCTCCTGTGACCTCGACTTGTCCTCAAAACATCTATCATTACGCTCCCTTCAGATACACCACATAATGCATAGAGGAACCATTTTCCAAACAACCGCACTCCTTGAACGGCCACCCGTCCACTAGCTGGCATATAAATCTCTGATAGTGCTAGGCATAAACCCAGCAAAGCCCAAACCTGGTGAAGAAAACATCCCATAATGCCCTTGCGGCCCCACAATGAAGAAGGAGATGATCAACGACTCCCCATTAAAAAATTGAACTTTAACATTCAATACTCTCGGCTCGATTGCAGCCCTACCAAGCATGCTTTGATTAAATTAGTAGATGTTAGATGGGCTTATCTCTTTGCTACTAATAGAGGTAGTTTGGTTCATGGAATCTTGTTAGGATTTCTCTCACATTCTGGGAATCTCTGGGTTTGTTTGTTTGGCAAAATTCTTAAAAACTCTTTCTGCTTCTCACATGCTTATCTTCTCAAATATCAATTAACCAAATGGATTTTCAAATGTGGCCCCTACCACTAACACACTTTTCAAAACAAAGCACAACTCTTTTAAAAAAGCTGAACACTTTTCACAAAATTCTTCTAAAATAGTAAAACACAAAATACTTATCTAAAAATAATTACCATAACATCCAGTGGCCCCACAGTGACCTCCAGGAATGTCTGGCTGCCCCGTGGTGGTCGCAAGAATGTATGGTGGCCCTGTGGTAGCTGCTAGGAACGTCCAGCGGCCCCATAGTGGTAGCCATGAACTTTCGGCAGCCTCGCAGTGGCTGCTATGAACTTCTGAGTGGCTGCCAAGATATTTCAAATCCTCTTCCATATGCTTGCATGTTTTTTTTTGGATAAGTAATGTTTTATAGAAAACACGCAAAGGAGCACAACCCTAATACATAGAAGGTATACAAGAGAACGCCTAAGAGAGGTTAGAGAAGAGAAAAAGAAAATCAGAATAAGTAATCACCCTAGGGGCCAGCCAAGTTGCTGCCCAAGTGAAAAGGGAAGTAAAAAAAGAGTGTAACAGACCCTCCCTACCACTTTCGGAGTCGTCGAAATATCTCCTATTCCGTTCGGACCAAAGGCACCACACGATGCAGGGCGGAACCATTTTCCAAACCTCGGCACTACCTGAACGACCTCCCAACCACCAGCACTGCAGCAGATTCACAACCCCACTAGGCATAGACCACGCCAAACCAAAATGATTGAAAAAGGCATTCCATAAGACTTGGGCGCACTCACAATGGAGAAGCAAATGATCATCAATGTTTCCTCATCCCTCTTGCACATCCCACACCTATTAATCAACACCATATTCTTCTTTCTCAAATTATCTAGTGTGAGAATCTTGCCGAGGGCGGCCAACTAAACGAAGAAAGCCACTCTCGGCAGGGCTTTAGTGCGCCAAATGCTCTTCCAAGGAAAAGGGCAACTAACTTTAGAAATAATCTCATTGTAAAAGGATCTCACCTCAAACTTTCCTTTTTCTGTTCGGAACCCTCCAAATCTTGTCACCCCCACCAACCAAGTTAAAGGAGTAAAGGAGACTATAAAAAGAAGCCAGCTTTTCCACTTCCCAATCATTCAAGGCACGGATAAAACTGACATTCCACTGACTAGAACCCCTCACCAAATCTGAGTTGTCCACAATCGAGGCCACCTTCTTACTAGCTGTACTATACAACCCGGATACACCTCCCTAAGGGGCGAGCCACCACACCACTTCTCCCAAAAGCTAATTCTGGAACCATCACCTGGAATAAGCTTGATGTGAGTAGAGAAATGATGCCATTCGTTGCTAAGGAACTTCCAAAAACCCATCCCATGCGAACCAGCTCTAACCCGGGGGTGCCACCCCCCTCTCTTTGACCCATACTTCGCCACCACCGCTTCCCTCCACCAAGCTTTGGGCTCGCTAGCAAACCACCACAATCATTTACCAAGTTACTTTTTGTTTTTCTATTCAAATAAACTCTACAATAGTTTTTTTTATTCTTTTCATCTATTATTTAAATATTCTTTCAAATAAATGCTAGGAGAAAGAGAGAGAAAAGAGAAACCATTTAAATATTTTTTCAAATAATTGATAGGGGAAAGAGAGAGGAAAGAGAAATCTTTTATTTTTATTTATTTTTATTAATGCAAGGGAAGCAAAAGTGCTTTACCCTAGATCTAGGGTACCACTTTTGGTTCTCTTGGGTTCTTCTTGGTTTAGGTAACACCAAGTCTGTTGTAGTTTAGGAGTTTTTCTTACATTTAGGGAAAAGAATGAGATTTAGGGAGTCTATTGCTAGTGCTCTTATTTGGCAGTTTCTCATGACTTATTGACAAATAAAAGCAAATTAGGCATATTGCATTTCTTTTAGAAGATTTAATATAGAAATGGAAGATACTTTGGAATTAGAAGTACTTGTGCATACTCTGAGAACAAGAGTGAAGAACTAAAGATGCGAATATGGAAATACTAGTTGTTTCAGTTTCCAGTTTTGTGATGGAACAATGTCGTATCAAGGGAATGGATCTTTTGGTATAGGGTTGAAAACTTTTTTTACTAGATGGGGGCCATAGTTTATATTTTTCCAAGTAGTGAAGTTGTAATCTTGTCTAGATTTCATATTATGGCTTTCTTCAATGCTGCAATTAACCTCAATGAATTCTTGTAGGTAGAGGCAAAAGACCCCGCTACTGGTGCTTCATATTATTACAATAAAAATACTGGGAAGAGTCAGTGGGTAAGGCCTGTTGAAACATCTCCTATCGCACAGCATCCGTCGCCTTCATCTTTTCCAGAGGGCTGGATAGAGGCTTTTGATGAAACATCAGGTATGCAATAGTGTATTTGCATATCGTCCTACAATGTCTTCCAGATGGATACTATGAAAAAAAAATCAAGAAATGAATGTATAGAATTGCACTTCTTAGTTATGGGAATATTCTACAACTTTTTTGACTGTTGCAAGATTCTATAGCAAATATTTAGGTCCTGATGAAGAATATTAATGTTATTTCTTGCATTAAGACTCTCTCTCTCTCTCTCGTAATACCTTCTCCCCACGCCATAATCCAACATCAATAGGAAGTGATTCGACAATAACCTAGGAAGGCGCTCTGAGAAACATCTGGAAAATTTTCCTCACTTCGTAGATAGCAAGAATCTATCAATTCTAAAACTTCTGTTATTGCTTGTATCTTCCTTGAGTCTCTTGATCAACTATATTAAAGCCTGACCCCCCCCAAAAAAGACCACGACATCTCCCACAAACTCATTAAACCAACCAACTCATCCCAAAGACATCTTTCCACATCATCATTTGGCCTATAAACACACAAATGCTCATTTGAAATTCTCTATAATGTATCTGATACCACAAACCTACCCACACATTCCTGAATCTTCTTTACTGCTTGCCTATCCCACATTAACATAATACCTCCCAATGCCCCTCTCGACCCGAAATACAATCAATCCACATGATTACAACCCCATAAATTACGAATCACCTTTTTTTTGATAAGTAAATTACGAACCACCTTTCTAGTAAGAACTTCCATTTTTGTCTTTTGCAAACATGCAATATCAGCTCTACTCCCTTAGAAGCCCTCTAATCCCCATTCTTTTCTTGTTATCATTCAGGCCTCACATTCCATGATATGATCTTTGGTTTCATAAAGAACATTTGCCACCCTTCCCCTGCCACACACTGAGATTGACCTCCCTTAACATCATATTTCACCAAACATACTAATCTCTTTAATTTCACAATTTCCTCTATTCCCGGATTTTCCACTCAAGTCCATGACACTACCCACATCGGTCAACTAGCTTCAATCGCAGTGAACAAAGCCATAAGTTGATCCTCAAAACCATCACAAGACAATCTAATTACATGGAAAAAATAAATTAATTAATTAAAAAAAAAAAAAATTTACCCTCTCCACTTCCTAATCTAGGGACACCAAATAAGAACCTCCTTTTTTCCCCAAGTACAACTAGTGGATGAATATCCAACATCGTACTTTCCCTATTTTCCTCTTCTGTACATGTCACCATTGCCATTACAGGATCAACCACAACCCCACAACTTAAACTATCCTTACTACCCACAAAGCCCCATACTCCCTCATTCTCCACAAGTGATAGTGAAGTCCCTGAAAATTGGCATCCTTCTACCCCTTGATACAATATCAGGTTTATCTAACTCAGACACCACCCTCTGCTCAGATTCAAACACATCCCCATTTCCACTGACCCATTCACAGCCACCTCATTCTCTGCAATACACTGCCGCAACCCTCCACCATAACTACACCCCTTTAAAACCCAGCCACCCTCAACCCCTTCCACATCAACTCCCTCACTCACTTGAAACCAATAAATCAAACCTAAAGATGACTCACCAACTATACTACTCTCATATTCACCTGTTTTATGCTCTTAGGCATTATTTGCCATAGCCCCGTGATTATTTTCTTCCATCATATCAAGCTTCGAACTTAGGGCCAAAGGAGGGACACTTGATGCCATGCTGTTGACGAAACTACCTATGCACCTAGAGGCTCCATTGACACCCTCTGGATCAGATAGGACCTTCAAGCCCTGCACCCCCTCCTCGAGTCTACCCTTATTATGCTGTTCGGCATTCTCTGAGGAAGACCCATAATCTCTTTTGACCTCAACCACCTTCGATCTACTTACTAGAAAAGAACCTTGTGAAGTCCCTCCCTCAATGGAAAATTTCATTCCCCCATGCACCTTTTGGCGTCATCTTTGACAAAAACTAAGTGTTTCATGACTTTATCCCTGCTCCGACTTGTCCCTATCGTGGTGCCAGGTGCCCCCTGCTTTACTTTCCACTGCACCTTATGGTTGGGTATTGTTCGACTATGGTACACCGTTACTCGGACATGTCATGGTGTGTGATTTATGAGCTTCCATTCTATGCATAACGATCAGCTTCACCCTTTCACCACTTGGGCCCTTATCTACAACTCAAAAGGCCCAATGTTCTTACGGCCCTTCACCAGGTCAGTTTCCTTCAACCTGAGTCTTAAAATTTGGGTCCTTAAAATTTCATTCTACTGGGCCTTCCACAAACCTGCCCCCACTTAACGCTAGGCCCACCTCTAACTGATCTAAACATCTATCAATTTCCTTTTTAAGAGAAAGCAAGATCTCCTTTAACAGTTGCATGTTTAAGACACCTTCCACAACCTTCAAAATATTAGACCCAGCTGGAGTAGCGTGATCTCCGTGCATAGATTTCGCCTCCTTTTCAAAACCATCCATTGCCTTAACTGATTGTTTAGTAGCCTTTCCCATATTACCCTTGTTTGAATCCTCTCTTTCCTTAAATGGATCAAGATCCCAATAATACCTTAAAAATTGTCAGCCAATTTTTTCAAATTTCAACCATTGAATATATAAGGGCTTAGAATAAGACATCCACTATTTAGTGGGTGGCATATTCCCAAGGCTATCTGAATTTCAAAGTTCAAATCTAAGCAAATGCATATTCCTGAGGCTATCTTAACAGTGGGTGTCTTATTCTAAGCCCTTAGATATGTTCAATGGCTGAGATTTATAAAAAAATTGGCTGGCAATTTTTAAGGTATTGCTGGTGATCTTGATCCTCCTGAAATAGCCCTTCCTTCCACCACTTCCATTAATATCCGCTGCCCCTGCATAGAAATGTTTGCCACACCAACAATACCTTTCCGTTCAACATGCTTCACCAGTTGTCTCAACTACAAGATGCATTGTGCCCATCCATTACCTTCTCGGCCCTCCAGTATAATTATGAAATTTTGCCACACTTCATCGTCGTATTTTAAAAGTTCCAAAAATGTCCCATGGTTGTTTGCCACTTCTGCAATACAAACACTGTATATCCAACTCTATAGGCCCTACAGAACTCCCTCAAATTATCCCCTTTGGCAAAATCCTCCATCGTTTTAAGCAACCAGATTACACTCTGTATGCCCATAACCACCACTTGAAAAATACCTCTACGTCCCTAAGAGATAGCTCAATCGGCTGGAACTACGCTTAATGAAGTGAAGGTCACTAGTTCGAATTCCCCTCTCCCTCTTTTCGGACATGTCAAAAAAAGAAAAGAAAAATACCTCTACTCCTCTAGGCTAGTCGAACACGGCCATTCCCAATTCCAGGCTGAATCTCGTATGACTTTGTTCCAACATAAAAGTAAACCAAATAACCTATCATCAAAAAAAAAAAAAAAAACCTACCAAAACTCGACTAAATCAAGAACATTACGAATCCTCACGCATCACCTTAATTAGATTATATTAAAGAGCTCTATAAGTCTTGACCTTCCACAATTGGTTAAATACATAATTCTCTTCACAATCTCATCCCAAAGCTAACCAAGCATGTTGAAATTGACCAACACATTTATTAAAGAGAAACTCTGAGCAGGTATCATCTGCACACCATATATGAAGACAGGAGAACGACAAAGAGAGTGTCTAGTAGTGTTCTTCATTCAGCTTGATGGAAGCTGGGCATGTGAGACATCTATGCCTCAGCTTGAGGGGGAATGTTGAAGATGGAAACTATTGATATTTCATGATTTATTTTTTATTCTCCTATTTATTTCAATTATTCTGATTGTAATTTTCTAATAATTCCATTCCATAATAGTTTGTATTCCTCTCCTATTTAAAACTCATGTAAATGTATGGAACAAGATAATGGAATAAATTGTGCTTGGGTTGCACCCCTCTGCGCTTTTCAATGATATGCTTATTCATCAAAAAAAGATGATGGAATAAACAGTTTCCCTTCTCCAAGTTTCTCTTCTTTTTCTTCTACAATATGATGCCCATGCCCTCATATTTTTCAGTGCAATTGACAACTGAGATCCATTGTTCAAGGTTTTCATATTATGCTGCTCATGTTACTATTTTCCAAGAAGGCACAGTTATGAGGCTTTACCAATAAGCTGGTTACTAGTTGTAGACACCAAGAATGATAAGTCATATCATTTGCAATCTTTTATGTTTCCCTTCATGATTGAACTTTATGCTATCTATGCAGGTCATAAATATTATTACAATACAAAGACCCACGTATCACAATGGGAGCATCCTGGTTCTTCACTGCAAGTCGCTTCACAACATTGTGACAGCATGGTTCCCACAAGTTCAGCTGATGCTAATTGGGGTGATCAACCACCTGAACAAAAGAAATGCATGAGATGTGGTGGCTCAGGAGTAGGCCCTGTCCAGATGTCAGGTTGTTGCATGCATTGCACAAGGTAGATAATTAATATCTCCTGTTCATGGCAATCTATGGACTGAATTTACTTGTTTTTAGCAGTTTGTATGTGCAGGCTAAAAGTTAACATTATTAATTCAGTCCTTCGGGTGCAATGGTTGGTTGGAAGTTGGGTTAGATACAGGATTACATTTGTTTTCACTTTTTATTGGCTTTGATTCTTGCATACATTAATGTTACCTCCCAAAATGTTACCAGAGATGCAGCTAATTTGAATCAGAATGACCAATCATCTGAGCTAAAGAAGTGCATGGGGTGTGGTGGTTGGGGTGTAGGCCTTGTGCAGATGTGGGGTTATTGCAAACATTGCACACGGTAGGTGATGCTTATTTTTCATTAGAGATCTATTAATTAGATTTTCTTACTCAGCCTCTTATTTTGTTAGTACAAGCTATAAGTTGTGAATGCAATGTACGGATTTGCAGTAGTTAAAAAAGTCTGTTTAAATAAAGCCCTTCTAATTGTTCCTTATTTAAATACAAAAAGGATCAACCCACACATGAGATGGAGAAAGGTATGCTTGAAGTGGTTTACCACTTTTTCCTTTGGATATTGTCCCTCGTTTTGAAGAGCACATAATGACTATACATCTTTACTACTATAAGAGAGAATCCGCAATTGGTTGTTAATCATGGATTTGGTCAAAATGAAATTCCAAAAAGTATCTTCTTCCACAACTTTCTAATTAAGCAATTAACTTCTAAGCTTATTATATTAATTTAGTAATTTGTATATAAAGGAATTGGACTTTGGTGTCATCTCCCTTACTACCTCCCTACTTGCAGCAGCCCCTCTTGCTGCTTTACAACTCTCGCTTCCTAACCTCCTTCCTAGAAAACTGTCAATGTCTTTTTTCAATACTTGAATTAGAATCATTACTTGCACATTTATTTATTTGAAAAACATTCTTCATTTTACTCATGTATTAGTATCACGTGTGCGTCACAGCTAGGAAGGAGAAGCCAATGATGGAACTCACCTTTAAGAAAAAAGGAAAAAAGGAGATGCCCAAAGCTGTTGTCGTAATAAAAATGAAACAAATGAAGAAGACACTCTATAGTTTAGGTAAAAGAAATTGTTGCCTAACAAATTCTCTCTAAGTTGTCCTGATATGTATTTTCAAGGTATTCACTTGTTATAAAAATTTGGACATTTATTTAAGTTTCTGCATAAGTGCTGGTTTTTATGGTATAAACAAATATGTTGAATTATTATGTTTTATGTGTTTGTTTTCTTGCACTGATTAGTGTTAAGAATGTATAAGCTAATTTGATTTCAAAATGTTTCGATTGGTGAGAAGAACATATTTATTTATAACCTGATCTGATCTCAAATGTTTGAATGAGATTTTGTACTTGTAGACTAACAGAGTAACATCTGTACTTTATTCTAATAAAACCCCCACTACATGTCAACTTCAGATATAAATTACTGCATTGGATTTTTTAGATCTTGCATTAGTATCATGGATTCTTTCCCAGCGTCAAAGGAGACTTTGAAGCATAGCACAGAAGTTATGGTTGAAGAGAGGTTTGTTATAGAAGTTTACGCACAAGTTAGAAACAAGGAGGCTTATGAAGAATACAAAGTGTGAAGAAGGAAGCCCAAAAGGTAGCTCAAGAGGCTATATTTAAGGCCTATGATCACATGTATAGCAAGTTAGGGATGAAAGATGGAGAGGATATTTACAAACTTCCCAAGTAGGGAAAGGAAAAATAGAGACTTGAATTGTGTTAATGGCACCGAACATGATGGGGAATCAAAGAGTTTTAGTAAAGGAAGTAGAGATTGATGAAAGATAGTCCTATTTTGATTAACGTTTTAATGGAAATCATGCTAGGAATTGGGGAGAAGTTAGTAGCAATATTGAAGATAGAAATTGTAGATTTGTACGAAGAATTAATATGACTGAGGCTTGCTTCCTTCCTGCTTGTATGCTTGTTAGCTTTGCAAGCTCTGCTCTGGAAGCAATGTATGCCTATGTTAGCGGGTTAGGAAGGTGGGTCAAGGTTTTAGGAACTTGATGGTCAGTCAATCACTCGTATAGGGTGTTTCTCATGGTCAGTCAACTCTTTCCTCGTTGGCAATCCCAATCACTTGCTGAGACAAGCTATCCTATTTCTACACTGCTTCTGGTTGATGGCTATTGTGCCTCTTCCTGCTCTTTTGACTTCTTTAACTCGTCTTCCAGCTCAAACTCATAAGCCAAGACTTCTATCTGGGTAGTGTTTTTTTATAGTCCTTTGCTCTTTACAAACCCTTGACTTGTTCATTCGCTTGGATTCATTCTTGTTCGGTTATTGATTAGTTCATTGGTGGTTGGTAAGATAGTCGTGGTTGGGTTGTTAACTTGGAGTTGCTTGGTCACTTCCTGGCGTTATTCTGCTTTTTTGGGTGTTGGGGAGATGCTCAAGTGGTTTATTGTATAGTGGTTGGTTGCATAAGTTGATTCACTCCACCCACAGCATATTTCGATTGGTGGCGTGAGAAAGGGGCATTCGATCACAGGCAAAGATGTCAATGCAACTCATTATGCAAGTTATGAATTCAAGGTAGAGGGGTTGCCTGATTCACCAGTCTTTCCTCAAGACTTATCGGTAGGGTGATGCTAAACTATCTTCTAAGGGTTGAAAGCTACCTTTAATAAGGCTTCAATTGAGTGGAATCTTCCCTTTTAACATTTTCACTCACAAATTTCACTGGGGAATGCTTCAGAGGAAAAAAAACCTATGTGAATGGTACCATTTTGAGCAACTGCATTGAGTGTGACGTCTCAGCATAGCATGGACCATACTCTTTTTCATAGCCTTGAACAACCCGACAAGCTTTCTTACTAATGATAAAAGCCTTTGGCTACAAGTCATGTGTACCTCTCTCTATATATAAAGCATCTTGTATTTGATCTTGTAAGCCGAGAAGCTCTTTCAACTGTCGCCTATCTCTCAACATGCTCGAGAACCGAGAGCTGCCCAGGGTCTGGACAGCCAGAGGGAGCTTGCTTATAGAAAGAAGATAGGCCAGACATTTATTTAGCTGTCTAAAACAGGCTGCCCTAATTTCTGAATTAGCAACGTCTTGCCCAAGTGAAAGAAATACAGGGGACCCAACCCAAGTTTAAGTGGTAAGCAGCGAGTTAGTAGAAGGGGGAGCACACTGCCAAGCCACAATTCTAATGGATAGTCATTGTGACCTCTGAGGCAACCCACTCAGAGTGATGCAATCTTGTTTGACTAAGTTTGACAAGGATCCACCACCTATCCTTACTAAGGTAGATAATCTTCATAATGAATGGGTTTTTTTACATATAGCTATCAAGCAAAACAACATGCAGACATGGCAAATAAATCCACGTGTCCACCCTTGTTGCACCAAGGGGGTGTTGATCTATTTGACTTCGTTTCATCAGTTTATACTTCTGAGATGAAGGCTACTGATGCAAACTAGGTCTGGGAAGGATGCTATTGCATTCTCTTAGATCGATGAAGACTCCAAAGGAGCTCTGTCATTGAAGTGTCTGCCACCCAGCCTGAGGAAGATAAAAGTGGAAAAAGTTGTGGGATCTAATGGAATCCCTATTGAAGCTTGGAAGTGCTTGGGTGATGTGTGTATAAGATGGTTGATCAATTCTTTCAGTAAGCTCTAAAGTACTAATAAAATGCCTGATTAGTGGACAATTCTGATATGAAAGAATAAAGGAGATATTCAAACTTGCCATTAGAAGCTTTTCCTTGGATAAACATTGCAAATTTGATTTGCTTCAAGAATATAGACATGTTTGGTTTGTCATAGTTGGATAATGTGCGATATATTAACTTCCAGAGACTAATATAAGTATTTGACATGGATAGACAGTGAAAATTCAAAGAAACAAGTGCCCTTGTGTAGATGAGCCGTCAATTTTTAGTAATGTTATAATTTTCTTTAATTTTTTTTATTCTTGCATAGATGAGCAATATATTAACTTCATCTTTATTAGCTCTTGCCTATTGTCTCTAATGTATGCAAATCTTCATCGGTTGTATTGTTTTCAGCAAAGCTCACTGGAGACTCTTTTTTCTTCCTAAATTAATTTATCAAATGCAGCGCTCTCAATCTTCCACAATGCCAGTACTTGTCTGTTAGTTCGGGTAACCAACATCAGACCAGCAATTCTGCAAGCACCAAGAGGATTCTGACAAAAAGGCTTCTATACAGAGGTACTCTATCTTATGTGGAGTTTAGTTATTTGTGGTGGCTTGCAACTCATCATGCATGTATATACTTTGATTGGCAAGTTACATATGCACCTAGTGGATCTTGAACTTATGAGCTCACACTCCATCCCATAAGAATGAGGTGGAAGAAGCGTTATTTGAGCCACAGTATTGCTACTTTATATAGTTGTTCATGGAACCAGATGTGGAATTACAATTTTATCTCCTGTCATGTATTGAGAAGAAACTCAACGTTGTAAATTAGCTCAACAGTAAAACTGTATGAGGATATATATTATATTTATACATGTAAAGCTGTCATCCAACATCCTTTGTGGATGGTAGCATTCTCAGCACTTGTCCTCGACCAGAATTACTCCCCTTTAGCATGAAGAATGTTGGCTTCATATGTTCTTTATGTAGCATCATTGTCACCATTATGTTTGGTCAAGGAGGGCAATGGAGATAATAGACCCTATTGCTTTTCTTGTGGCAAAATTGCTGAAGTACCCCCTATTTTTTATGAGAGGACTACTGTTCCTGGAAAAGGGGGCACGATATTGACATTTAGGTTAGCAAGCTCCCCCCCGCCCCCAATCCTCCCTCTTTTTTCGTTATTATAGGATTAAATTCATCGATCTTTATTAGTTAAGTTTCGAGGATAAGTGGTACTTTAATATGGTTTTTTTTTTTGATAAATTACTAGTTATCCCAAAAGCTTAAGCTGATAGGAAGAGATAAATTTAATCACTTAATCATTACTTTAACATTTTTCCTCACGTGTAAGTTCAAACTCCTTTTTAATAGGTGAGGCCCAACACGTGAAATATTTAATTTAAATGGGGGGTGATTTGATAGTTAATGTACGATTCCAGGGTATTTGGCTCTTATATCATGTTAAATCATCAGTTATCCCAAAAGTTTAAGCTAATAGAAAAAAGTATAAACACCATTTTAATAAATAAGGACCAACAGGGGGAATATTTAATTTAAATGGGGGATAATTTGATGGAGTCAAGGTTCGATTCTAAGACCTTTGACTCTAATATCATATTAAATTACCAGTTATCCTAAAAGTTTAAGTTGATAGGAAGAGATAAATTTAATCACTTAATCATTACTTTAACAGTATTAAAGTAAAGGTCTTAAGTTTGAACCCAGATTCTATAGTTTCCGCTTACTTTAGTTAAATATTCAATGTTTTGAACTTCACTTGTTGATGGAGAATTTGATCTTATATGTGAGGGAAAATTTTAAAGTATTTTAATTAAATAATCAAGTTTTCCATTTTTTATCAGATTGAGCTTTTAGAATAAATAGTGACTTAATATTCTCATGTGCAAATGAATCAAGAATAAGAACCGAGTCATCTCGCTGTGGTTTTCAGGTCCAATTGGAGACCTCCAATGAAGAAAGGAGTAGGTAGAGGAGGAAGCAGGAAACGTGCTTATACTGAGGATGATGAGTTGGATCCTATGGACCCAAGTTCTTATTCTGATGCTCCTCGTGGTGGCTGGTACATTTACATATTTGATTCAAGTATTTCTACTCCACCCTCCACCCCCCAGGATGTGTTGAATGGTAGTAGATCTGGCATATCCCTGGAGAAGTGCATGAATGGTTAATGACATCTAATGTTTTATTATGCAGGGTTGTGGGCCTAAAAGGAGTGCAGCCACGAGCAGCTGATACAACTGCCACGGTATGCTTTTGCTTTCATGAATCATGTAGTTAAGTGGAGCTAAATGGAAAAATGGATAATGTAGTTTTCTCAGTAGTTGGCAAATAGCATTAAGGTATTTTTGAGTTGAGTGGGTCTGGTCATATCTTCTAGAGATATATTCCCCATCTTCATGCATATGAGAAAAATGTTGGTGAAAAAGGTCAGACATCTTTGCTTTCTTGACATGAGAGATGTGGTACTAGTGACAAGAAATCAGTTATAGACTGGAACTTTTTAGAACTTTTTTTCTCACTGGCTTGGCTTTGTGATCTAGCCAGCTTATTCATTAATTAGTCCTGATGGAATTTAGCCCGTCAGTTTTCCCTAGGACTTGCTTTTGTGTGGTTCGCTTCAATATGTAATGCTTTTAAAACTGAGAGTGACCACTGCATGTATGGCCTCAGACTCAGTTCTGCTTCACGGGCTTTTTTCCTTAATTCTTACCTGACCCTAGGTAGGTTGGATATACATTGCTGAGAGGATATGAGGTGGGAAATAGGAATAAAAATGAGAGCTGTCTTTGGTATTTCTTGATGTTGGCTTGCAAAAACAATAGGATGGGTGTTATTTTTTGGTTGATTAAACTTTGCTGCTCTGCAACTGCATGAGTGTTTGGCATATAACATAGATGTTGGCTCTCTTCTACTAAAATGTCAATGTCACGCAACAACGACAAAATCACATGTACCTATTCAATAGTTACATGTGCTAAAATATATTCACACTTACAATTGAGGACTTCGGGAAATGACACTCTGTCCTGCATCTGCCAATCCAAACCCCCTCTCCCCTAGGGGCCATGAGGGGGCAACACATTCTGAAAATACATATAAACAGGCGCCCTTAAGAAGTTTGTCTTATCGCTTGAGGTTTACTATCAGAACTCCCTTGAGGGTATCCACTGCTTTAAGTAAAAATGTTATATTTACTTATTTGTGTGTTGTTTCAGGGTCCTCTCTTTCAACAGCGTCCGTACCCATCACCCGGAGCGGTCTTGCGAAAAAATGCAGAAATTGCTTCACAAACAAAGAAACCAGGTTCTCAATTTGCACCAATATCCAAGAGAGGGGACGGGAGTGATGGACTGGTGATGCTGATTGAGATTGCAGTGTGAGTGGAGTAAACTTCATTTTGGTTCTGGTGTATTCAGCTAAGTGGGGCAAGTATGTAACACATTTTTGTCTCGTTTTACTCCAGGGACTCCAGATTTATCATTGTATAGGGGAATCTTTATGGAGTATTCGCTGCAAGTGTCCAGCAGATGGATGATGATTGTTCGGTTGCCAAAGT
Source organism: Carpinus viminea (assembly GCA_013348765.1). Taxonomy (NCBI): domain Eukaryota; kingdom Viridiplantae; phylum Streptophyta; class Magnoliopsida; order Fagales; family Betulaceae; genus Carpinus; species Carpinus viminea. The sequence goes on from CP054672.1 coordinate 16,244,755, forward strand.
AATGGCCAAGAGGTTCGTTGTATTTTGTAAGATGTTGGGTCTCATGGTTGCCTCTTAAGCATCCAACAATCAATTGGGTGGTTAACTAGGCATGCCTTCTGCATGTTGCTGAGTTGGGCTGATCCAGAAATATTTCTGTTTTTGAAGGTTTTTTCTTTGTCTTTTGGCGTGGCTTTGAAACAGAAAGGATGAAGGAAAAAGTAAATCCCCTAAAGCATTTAGCATGCCCTTGACTTGCCAAAGTTTTCTGGTTTCTATTCTTGGTAGAAACGGATTTTTTTTTGTTCTTTTCTATTTAAGAAGGTAGGAAAGGGCTGCCAAGGTGACTACTCTACCCTGATGGGAACCAATAACAAAAAGGAGCCTAGGTGGTGCAAACTATACACACTTCCTTAAAGCTTGACTTGATCCAGCTTTATCATGACATTAGTGAAACACAATGTGATTCAAGCTAATCAAGCATGAGAATTCTCATTACGGAGTCGAACTCATATCCTAGTATTTACCTAACCCATGAAGATTAATTTGGTGTGGCTTTGAAACATAAAGGACAAATGAAAAAGTAAATCCCGAGCAATTAGTAGTATGAGTTTTCTGGTTTATCTTCTTGATAGGACTTGGGAGGCCTGTCGGTCTTTACGGAGCAGAAGATTATCTTCCAGTGTTAAAATTCAAAAGGCTGCTTAAATGATTTTTGAACCGTAAAATCAACTATGACACCAGCGCTAGCTACTTTATCTGGATAACCAAATGATTTTACTGGTTATAAGAAATTTTCTTCTCATTTAAGGAGCCGTGTGGGGATTGTACTCTCTTTTTTTTTTTTTTTTTTGAAGTGAAGGATTGTACTCTTTTGTTGACTATCATTGGCTCTTAGTATTCTTTTATTAAGTAGTATCTAATTATTACAGCGTAGTAAATCTAAAAAATAAAAATTAAAAAAAAATAATAAAAAAGTTATAAGCCTCAATGATTCAACAATAGGTACCAAATCAGCAATAGTAAATGATTAAGAGAAATGCTACCTGTAATTTTAAATTTACGTGCCGGCAGCCAAAATTAGTATTAAATTATGGATGGATTAATATTTATATTTTACATTAATGGTGATTTTTAATAGGAAAATGTTAGGGGTTCTCCCCGTAGGTTTTCCTAACATTCTCCCAGTCTTACGTAAAACATGATTTAAGAAAAAATAAAATTGTAGTGGCCTCCACCACCGATTTTTTTAGGCATTAGCATCAAATTTAAGGCATTAGCACCAAATTTGTGAGGCATTAGCATCAAATTTAGGATGATCAAATTCATTTTGGGTGATACCATCCTTAAAGGGTTAACCTTCAACTCTTAGGTTTTAATTTTGAATCCAAAAACAAATTTTAAAGCATTACAACCTAACTATTAACTCATAAAAATTAATCTGTTAGCAAAAAAACGGTGCTACAATTTTATTTTTTCTTAAATTATGTTCTAAGTAAGACTGGGAGAATGGCAGGAGAACATTATGGGGAGAACTCCTAACAAACCCCTTTTTAATATATGGTGTGGAAGGAAATGTTCACTTTCATTGATTATTCTTCAAATAAAATTTAACAACAGAGGCTAACACCGGATCTCTTGTAGCTTCGTGGCTTGTATATCATGTTTCAAGTGTCAAGTCATGAGTTCGAGAACCGGTGAGGAAGAGAGCAGAGAGAGAGATATGACAACAGAGGTATTCTAAAATACCTCTCTTTTATTTATTTTATTTTTTTATTATTTTGCAAATTCCAGTGGACGACGTATTAATGTGTAGAGAATATGCTTTGAATGACTGAAACAGTGAACTTTCTTTTCTTTTCCCCCAAGAAATTGTAATAATTTCTTTAACATATTCTGAATGAATTATTATTTAACTTTTGCACCCAAAAGAGAAGACACCCGGGACCCCCCATTTCCAGATATAATTTAAAAAGAAGGGCATGGGCAGATGGGATGAGTGCCAGAGAATTCTTCTTTTTCTTTTCTTTTTATCCTCTATTTATTTATTTATTTATTTATTTTATTTTCTAGTCAGTAATATACTTTTCTTCTGCTAAACGCATGCAAGGTGCCCAAATCCAATGCTTTTTCCTCTCTTTCAGTACATCAACTTTTAATCCAGAGTACTTTATGATGCTTTAATTGATTTCTTTTTATTATTTCCTGTCCTTTTTTGGGATATTAAAGTGAAAAATCCAGGAACCAATTGTATCCATGCAAAGAACCTTCCGCCCTTTCTCATACCCACGCCACCAACCTTTTTACAATTCCGAATCTTTCCTCTATCATGCCATTCAAACCTTTATCCCCTTGGTGTACCATGGACATTTTCAAGCCTCAAATGGTAAGACTATTATTCGTCATGTCCGGATTTTCTTCAGGTTTGATTTCTCATGGGTTTAAAACAATTCTTTGAAACCACATCCATTAAAGCAATTGGAGTCTTACCCAATTCATATGAAATGATGCTTTGCACGGATCCGAAATTTGCCTAATAGAGATGAGCATATGAAGTGACCCGTCATACAAAAGAAACCCATTTTTGGAAGATTTTGTTTTTGTTTTTTTTAAATAGTAATATAATCAGCTATTCTAATTTCTAAAAATAGATCAAAAATCTCTTAACCAAAATTAGAATGAGTCTACTTGTTACTTGTTAGTATTGCAAGTGAAAGCAAGCTTTGGTTCTATCATTGCTTGCCCTAAGAATCCAATTCTGTATACTGTTGGCTTTGAACAAAACAACAAAAAATTAGACATCTTTTGAAATATATATATAATTTTGTAAAAAAATATTTTGTGGCTCACACGGCACCGATGTCCATTGCTGTAATTGGAGACGGTTACAGTATAATGTAGGCAGGGGGCGGAACTATGGGCTTGGGGTGGTCCCAAAAAATAAATAAATACCTTTAAAAATTAATTTTTGCCTCCACCATTTTTTATTTTTTATTTTTAAAAAAAAAAATTAGTCCTCCAAACTAAATATTTTAATTCCGCCCATGAATGTATGAGGTACATAATAAGGGAAGGATAGAAGATGATGACTTTCTAGGAATTTTTGAGTTTGACTTCTTTCATGAATTTTAATTTTCCAAGCAAACAATCAGAGCCTTAGCTTTCTCACCCGGTAAGAAGGTGGGGGTAGGGGGAGACCAAAACCCAATTGACTTGATCTCATCACATGTCAATCTCACCGAAATAAATGTTGGCCAATGTGGTGGCATTCTATCACCAAAACAATCACAGCAATCAAACTGACAACGAAATCAAAACAAATATATAAACATATTATTTACGGTGGGTTTGATCAACACGGCTCTATTTTGTTTTTTTTTTTTTTTTTTTTTTCTCTTTCATCAAAATTCAAACATTAACAAATAACTCAAAACTAATTTTATGATTTTAAAGTTAAAAAAAAAAAAAACGTCTTCTAAAAAGTTCTGTCGAACAAACCAAATAATACTTATACGTACTATGATTAATAGGGTTTTCGAAAAAAAAAAAAAAAAAAAAAAAGAAGAAGAAGAAGTGATTAGAACAACCTTTTCAACATGATTAATTGGGGTTAAACTAAATTTTGATGGCAAGTAGGGTAATATAGTGGAGAAATTGACTGGTAGGTTAAATTAAAATGAAAATGAAAGCCCATGAGTTGACATGATGATCCAAATATTTGATGAAGACGTGGCCCTAATGCGTGTAATGTATCATGAGGACACCGTAGGATGTGGGGAGTCCCAACATAAAAATGAATAAGCTTTTTCTATTTGTTTTTTCATAGGTTTACTTCCTTTTTTCTTTTCTTTTTTTATTCATTTATTTAATTGTTTACGACAAGTCAATTGCTTGACCCATATATATATATATATATATATATATATATATATATATTGTTATCATTGTGTCATTTTATAAATTATAATTTTGGACTCTTCCCCTATTTGATTGATGCTTGCCATTTCCTATTTTCGGTGATTGTATAGGGTGATTCATTTACTTCAAATGACGTGTTTTATGTGACTTTTAAGTTTATATGATAAGACTTAATTTTGATGATGGCATTATTATGAGGACGGAGGGATGTAACGTCTGATAAATTTGCTCACATGAAAAATAATAAAAAAAATATCATTGAAAAATGCATTAAGTAAATTACCAAAATGTTTTGTTTATGCTCTATATCGAAAAATGGGATCGATTGGAGTTCTATAAGGGTTCAAAAACAGATTGAGAAGACAAAAATTACGAGCTGATTACATGAGCTCGATCGACCAAGCCAAGACCTCATTCAACCGGACTAAACAGTTTAATGCTACCAAGAGGTGACGTGGTAAAACGTGAAAGTGAAATTCTCATAAAAGGTTTGAGCTAGATTATATACTGAAGTTTATATATATATATATATATATATTAGTAGTAACTTCTAGGATTTAACGCTAAATTTTGATAAGAAGGTTAACATTTCAAACTTGAAAGATATTAATCATAAATTGACATTTTTAAAAAAGTTTAAGAGTATAATTGTAAAAGTAATAAAAGATCAGAGTCAATAAGTAAAGTTTTTCCTAAATTAAGTTAAAATTTTAAAGAAAAGTAAAAAAATTAAGGGTTAAATGTGAATAATCTAATGAAGAAAATAACACATGAAATTAGAATCGAAAATATTAAGAATAAAGTATCCAGATACTGTGAGCTACATAATGTATTTGCCTTTTTACATTATTTATTTACTTGAAATATTAAAAATAAAGAAAAAACTTCACTGAAAACCTCCGAACTTCTACCTATTTTGAAATATTAAACTTAAAAAATTCTTAATTTAATCTCAAGTTTTAATTGCTCTCAATTTAGACCACTCCATCAGATTTTAAACATTATATGATGTTTATACCCTAACTTTGTATAAAATTTCAATTTTCAAAACGTTTTTTTATTATTTTTTAAAAAATGAAAATCAAGATATTTTGATATTTTTGTATTTTTAATGGTTAAAATTGACGAAGGTTCTAAATTAAGAACAATTAAAAGTTCAGAGGATTAAATTGAATTTTTAAAGTTTATAAAAATATTTCAAAACAAATAAAAATTTAGAAGCCTTCAATGAAGTTTCTAAAAAAAAAATAAATGCCAAACGCATAATATTTGAAGGCTAGATATAATATAAAGAATTAAAATATTGAAAAAGCTGAGCCGATCGAGTGGAGCCGATGAAGGAAAGGAGTCAGCTCAGCTCAACCCATCAACGAAAGAGCTTGGGTGTAGCAATAAGCATCAGGTGTCAAGTCAAGGCTATTTGTACTATTTTAAAAGGTATCACTCCGCGTCAGCTTTACGTCACGCCACGTTATCCCACTGCGTCACCGCTGGCGTCATATTAATTTAATTTATATTTTATTTCATATTCCGGTTGGTTTTTTCCTTCTAGAAGCTCACCCTCTACACGCTAATCTAATCCTATCCTCCGCCATTGCCTCCGGTTTTGTTCCACCAATTTCATTGGTTACATTTGCTTTTTTCTCTTTTTGGTAACCTCTTGCCCTTCTACTTGGGGCAAAATTAAATAAAATAAAAATATATTAGCAATTTTAATATATATATAGTTCATCGATTCGAAGTTGGTCAAGCTGCATTGACTCATCTAAACAATTAACAAGTTCATAATTTTTTGAATAATTATTGATAAAATAAAATTAATTTCTAAACAAACAATAAAAGTATATATATATATATATATATATATATATATATATATATGAAATATTGGATGACTTGGTCAAGTCATGAGTCAACACAATGCGATCCAACTCACCTAATGTTGTCCTCGAGTTAAAGCACTTTTCATAAACAAAAGTTCACATTATCCTACACTTTCTCATCATCTATAGTTTTTTTTTAAATAAAAAAATAAAAAATTACTCCTATACTGACGCCTTGTGACCGTGGTAAATTATTATATGATTACTATATAATTGAAATGATATTAGTTATTTGTTTTCATAGATCTTAAGCCACAATTCTTCTATCAAACTGTTAAGTATCAACATTGGTGTGAGACAATTGAGTAATAAAATTTAAGCTTTTAAGAAAACAAAACTTGGATCCTTACTGATTTATCTCCACGTAAAAAGTTAATTATATGTCAATGGGTTTATAGACTATTAAGTTCAAGACAAATGAGACTATAGAAAGGTATAAAGGCAAGGTTAGTTGCCAAAAGTTATATAGATTATGAACACTTTTCCGCATGTGTGATTTTAAACTCTTTTTTATCAAGTAAGGCATTTAAGTGAATTTATAATCTCTAACTCTAATACTATGTTAATTATTATCAATCTCAAAAATTTAAATTAATATAAAAAGATGAATTTAATTATTTAATTTTTTTCTTTCTTTTTATAACACATGAGATATATATTAAAAAAAATTAAAATTAAAATTAATAAGAACTATTCATCACTAATACCATATAATTTACCTGATATAATATTTTGGAATTGAAGTGCAATTTTCATCTTAATTTAGAAGTATGCATATTATTATTGTGAAGGTAAAGAGAATAATTAGAGTGAGTCAAAAGAAGAAGAGAAGAGAAGGCCACCAACCGACCGTTTGGGGGCATTTACGAGGAACAAAGGGTGGAGACATGTCAACTCCGATGTTACCTAACTCCACCCCCATTTGGCATCCTCTCATTCGTCACCCACTGTACAAGGCGGCACCTTATTTATTATTTATGTTTCTTTGGTTTGTACTTGTAAAATTACGATCTTCTCCATTTAATTGGAATATCATTTTTTTTGCTCCAAACTTTAAATAAAATAACTTGTCCTTATGAATGTTTGTAATTTCTTTAATCCAATTTTGATTCTTATTTTGTGCCAAAAATGGAAGAATTTTTACTATTTTTTAAAATTTTCATTTATACTCTTTTATATTAAATCAAACAAGAAATCATAAACGATTCATTTTTAAATAAAAGAAATTTAATTATAATATATTTTAAAATGACCTTAAGGTTTGTTTGAGAGTGCATTTTTAAAAAAATAATCTGCATTTTTAAACCAAATTTCAATTTTGAAGTGTTTGAAATTGCGATTTTAAAAATAAAATTTTGAAATCGTGAAAAAAATCTGCAATTTATATAAGCTGATTAGAGAATGCTTATTTGAAAAAGTATAAATTCAAATCAAAATCACTATTTCACTTAAAAAAATATTTGGGACAATATTTACCTATTTGGCCATGAAACCGCAATTATATGCTAATGTTATCCAAACACTCAATTGATAAAAAAAAAAAAAAAATGTGCTTCTTAACATGTTTTACCAAACGCTTGTACGATTTTAAAAATTAGCGACTTCAAAATGCAATTTTTAAAATCGCATTTATTGAAATCGCACTTCCAAACGAGCCATAGTTGAATTAAGGTAGTTTGCAAAATTTGAAAAAATATATATGAACTTAAATTTAACGATAGTATAAAATTCAAGGGAATAAAACATTTATTTTTAAAAACTCTCATATTCATAGGACATCTTCTTACAAAAAAAAGAGAAGAAGAGCTTTTTTTTTTTAACTACAAATTTTCTTTTAAAATTTTATACATAAATATTTTTTAATTTATTTTTAAAAGATAAATGCTTATTAAATTATGAATCTTTCATCTTTTGCAGGTGTCCCTTGTTCAGTCTAAAATACCAAAATCTCCATCAATAGTTGGCTTCGTATGTGGGAATAATGTTAATCATCATTAGTCTAATAATGATGCCTCTAAAATTTGTGTCAAAGAGAAGTACCAATGGTGCATCAATAATCCGAAGAATTGCAGTCTTCTCTCTAGGGTTCTTTCTCTGAGGAAACTAGGGTTTGAGGGAGCAGTCTTCTACCGGTGATGGGGTGAAAAGACAAATCGGAAGGATGAGCAAGGGGGATGATATGGAAACGTTATATGGAAGGATCTCTCGCATAAGAGGGAAAAACGCAGGAATCTCGATTTCAGAAGGTGATGTTGCAACCAACAAAGAGAAGGGAAAACAATGTTTATTGGGTAGGATTGGAGATGAAAGAAGGTGAATAAAGAGGCCTTCAGGAGCGTCCTTTCACATATATGGTGCACAGTAGGGCCAGTGGTATTCAAAGAAGTACAGGACAATGTGTGGGTGTTTGAGTTCACAAACGTTGATGATAAGAAGAGAGTTATGGAGGGTAGGCCATGGTCATTTAATTGTCAAATTTTGGTCTTGAACGACCTCGATGGGAGTGTCCCTCCGGCGTAGATGAAATTTACTCATTCACCATTTTGGATTTAAGTACATGACATGCCTCTAATTCGTATGAATAAAGGGGTGAAAACTAAGATTGGAGAATCACTTGGAACCCTTGAAGACGTGGACGTGGCTAGAGATGGTGGAGGGTGGGGCAAATGTTTGCGTGTACGGGTGAATATTGATTTACACAATCCATTGGAGCATGGTCAAACATTAACATTGGGAGGGAAGGAATATTGGGTGACTTTCAAGTATGAGAAGCTCCCTCTTTTTTGTTTTCATTATGGCAGAATCTTGCATGGGAGGAAATGTTGTACAATAAAGAAATCACAAAGAAGATATGAGGAGGAAGGTCACAAAGATTGGGGTGTTTGGCTGAGGGCAGAGGAGCCATGGAGGAGGATGGAAGGTGATTTGGGCGGAGGAAAATTTCAGGAAGAGGAGTGGAGCAATGACGGCGCACCAAGAAGGAAAGAGAGTACCTACAAGGCAAGTTCTGCAAACAGTGAAAACGCTAGGCGAGGTAGCTGTTCATAGAGTGTAGGTAGTGATAGCTCAAGAGATTATTTCTAAAAGGAGGTCGGAAGCGTGGCGACTTATAAGGAAATTTTTTATTCCAAAGATCAACAGCTAGACAGTTTCTCAAATGAACAGGACAAAGGCTTTTTTGACAGTTATGTGGATCAGTGGGGGGGCAAAAGGGAGGTAGCGTGACATCAAAGGGGGAAAATATGCAAAATAAGGGAATGTCGTGTAAAAATTAAAAGGCATGCATGTAGACAGATAAGGAAATCATGGCTTCTAGGGTGGAGACGGGGTTTTGTGATGGGAGAAGGATAGGTGATCAAACGATGGACAAGAGCTATGGGAAATCTTCTGAAGACATAGACATTTTGGTGTTAGGGGGGAAGAAGGAGGGTGTGATGTCAATGGTGATGGACGAGGGAAAGGAGGAAATAATAGGAGCGAAAGGGTGGTCAGTGAGGAAGTGGAAATGTCAAGCCCATGGAGGAGGGAAAATGGACTGTCCTATGTTGTTGGTTCGAAACAAAAAGAAGTGGAAAATCAATGTGGAAGAGATAGGTGGGGAGGATACATACAAAAGAAAGAAGAGCAAGAAGGTGGAGAGTTAGGGGGTTGATTGTGCTAAAGGATTGGCAGAGGGTGTGCAATAGCCCGGCCAAGTCCAATGAGTCTTATAAGTTAGAACTGTCGAGGGCTCAAGAACCCTTGAACAGTTCGAGACCTTAGCCAAATGGTTAAGGAGAAGAAACTTAGCTTTTTGTTTCTCATGGAAACAATTAGTCGAAAACGTAGGATGGAATGGATTAAGGTCAAGCTTGGATATGCAATAATGTTTATAGTAGACCCAGTGGGGAGGAGTGGAGGACTGGCACTATTATGGAAGGAGGAGAATGATCTGGAAATCTAGAATTATTCACGATGGCATATTAATGCCATTGTGACGAGATTTGAGGAGGGTGCCCCTGGAAACTAACATGCTTCTATGGTAATCTGGACAATTCTTTGAGGAGGGAGTCTTGGGCTCTACTAAAGCAACTCAAATCTTTTTCGCCGGATCCTTAGCTATGTGTAGGAGACTTTAACGAAATTACACATCAAGGGGAGCATACGAGTGAAGCTAGGCGAAGAGAGAGGCAAATGGCAGTGTTCAAACTTGTATTGGAGGATTGTTATTTGGCTAATCTAGGATATAGTGGGCCATGGTATACTTGGTCTAATAAAAGAATAGATGACATAGTCACACGAGTGAGACTAGATAGGGCTGTGTCAACAAGCACTTGGAGTGAGCATCATCAGGGGGCAGAAGTAGTTGTCCTCGCTGTAAGGGCATCTGACCATAATCCACTGTTGGTAGTCTTTGACAAACATGAGCAGGATGTAAGGGGTGGGAACCGGGGCTTCAAATTTGAAGATAGGTAGTGGTTAGATTCATAATATGGTAAGATTATAGAAGATGCTTGGGATGGAACGGTTATGCAAGGGGGGCAATGATGGTGGTTAGAAGCAAATTGGAGCAGTGTCAATCACAACTCCTAGGGTGGAGTAGACACAAATATGGGAATGTAGATAAGGCGGTGAAAAAAAAAAAAAGACAAAACAGTTAGTACAATTGCAACAAGAAGATGGGGAAGGGAATGAAGAAGCAGTAATACAGCTACAATTGGAAATAGACCAATTGTTGGAACGTGAAGATATTAAATGGAATCAATAGGCGAAACCACAATGGTATCAAAATGGGAATAGAAATACTCCATTTTTTCATGCATGGGCGAGTCATAGAAGAAGAACCAACTATATTAAGATGATACATGATGATGAAGACCGTGAGTGGTCCAAACTAGAAGACATTGGTAAAGCTTTTGAGTTTTTTTTACCAAAGGTTGTTCCAAACTAAAGGCACGGTTGGTATTGATGCTTGTCTGGAGGATCTTAAGGCACAGGTTACTCCAAAGATGAATGGGTGGCTTTTGCGACCTTTTGTAGGAGAAGAGGTGAACTTTTCTCTTTCCCAGATGCATCCTCTGAAGTCTCCTGGACCTGATAGATTTGCAACTTGTTTCTATCAAAAAGCGTAGAATATCGTATGAAGTGAGGCATGTGCAGCTGTGCTTGATTTCCTTAATGGGGGACCTTTTCATGCTGATATTAATGAAACTTATATTGCATTGATTCCTAAAATTAAAAATCCCACCCATATTATTGAGTTTTGCCCCATTAGCCTGTGTAATGTAATTTACAAGCTCATAGCCAAAGTTTTAGCAAACCGGATGAAGAAGGTACTGGAGGCTATTATATCCCCCAATCAGAGTGCTTTTATCCTAGGTATGTTGATCACATATAATATTATTATTTCTTTTGAGGAGTTCCACACAATAAACACACGCCTGAAAGGGTGGAGGGGTTTATGGCCCTCAAACTGAATATGAGTAAGGTGTACGACATAGTTGAATGAGAATTTTTAGAAACGGTGATGAGCATAATCAGATTCGCCAATAGGTGGGTGCAAATGTTGATAACATGCGTACGTACGATGTCATATTCAATTTTGATAAATGGTCGACCCTTTGGTAAAATTATTCCCTCCAAAAGATTGAGGCAAGGCGATCTGTTATCACCTTACTTCTTTATATTGTGTGCAGAAGGGTTGAGCATAGGGTTGAATAAGATGGAAAGAGTAGATGGCATCACAAGGCTTCCTTTGACACATGGAGGCACGAGGTTAAATAATCTTTTCTTTTGTAGATGATAGTCTTCTATTTTGTAAAACAGATACTATTGAGTGGTATTGTATTCAAAAGGTTTTAGATGACTATGAGAAAGCCTCGGGTCAAAAGTTTAATAAAGGAAAGACCTCTCTTTTTTTTTCACTCGCAACACTGGAGATGATATTAGGGCTTAAGTTCTATTGGTTGCTGGAATTTCTTCCACTCAAAGGTATGAAAAATACCTAGGGCTGCCCACACTTATAAGCAGATCAAAAGTCTCCTCACTTTCAGGAATTAAAAGGTAGATTTGGGATAAAATGCAAGGATGGAAAGAAAAGTTTCTTTCTCATGTAGGGAAAGAGATTTTGTTGAAGGCAGTTGTACAAGCAATACCTACCTACACTATGAGTGTTTTCCAGATTCCTAAAACCCTGTGTAATGAGATTAATTCCATGATGGCCAAATTTTGGTGGGGTCACAAGGAGAATGATAAAAAAATGGCTTGGATGAGCTAGGAAAAAATGGGAAAGGCAAAGATGATAAGAGATTTGGATTTCTGTGATTTGGAGTGTTTCAATACAACTTTGCTTGCCAAACAAGGGTGGCGTCTACTTCAAAATCTAGACTCACTTGTTGCTAAGGTCTTAAAAGAAAAGTATTATCCCAATGGATCGTTTCTTAATACTCCTTTGAGCAAAAGACCCTCGTATATATGGCAGAGTATTTGGAATGCGAAATTTTTACTTGAAGAAGGAGTGGTATGGAGAGTGGAAAACGGGAGGAATATCAAAAATTGGGGTGATAAGTGGTTGCCATCCCCGACAACACCTGCCATCCAAACTCCAGTTTGTATCTTGGACTTTGAAGCCAAGGTGTGTGAATTAATTGATTAAGATACGAATTGGTGGATCATGCATCTCATCCAGAAATTTTTATGGAGGAGGAGGTTAAGATAATCTGTGGAATGGCCATTTATCCCTGTACGCAACAAGACCGAGCAGTGTGGGCAGGAAATGAGAGTGTGCTTTTTTAGGTACTTAGCGCCTACCATTTGGCAAAGGAGCTGGAAACTAGAGAGGTTAGGGTCTGCTCTAGGTGGGAGATGTTGACAACCTTATGGAACGAGATCTGGCGGATTCAAGTCCCAAGGGTGGTTACGTTGTTTCTATGGCAAGCATGCAATAATATGTTACCCACAAAAGAGAACATGTTTAAGAAGAAAATAACTAGCGATCCCTTGTGCCTGGTGTGCTTGTTGGAAATGGAGACGATGGGCCATACACTTTGTGTGCTCGACAGCACAAGATGTTTGGACAGAGATGAATGGAAAAATTTAGAAAAGCACAAATGATGAGGATGAGTTCAGTTACATCCTCTTGCGAATGCTTAATAGATTGGACGGTCCTGACTTTGATTGGGTCATGTGCATAGCCAGGCAAATTTGGATTAGGCGAAATAAATTGGTTTTTAAGGGAGAGTTTATTCACTCAAAGACGGTCACCCAAATAGCCGCTGAGCAGCTGGATTTTCATCTTAAGGTGTCACATCGGAGTGATGGTGGAAGGAGCTCTCAAAGTAATCAAGTTTTAGATAAATGGACAGTGCCACATCGGGGGGTTGTAAAGATCAACTGGGATGCAGCACTTGACAAATAGAAAAAATTAGTGGGTGTTGGTGTCGTGGTTCGCGATTATACAAGCGGGGTGATTGCAACATAGTGTATTACGCGGTAGTACATCAATGACCCTTTGGTGGCAGAAGCAATGGCGTTTTAGACAACAGCAACGTTAAGGCAATAATTGGGTTTCACAAATATAATCCTTGAGGGGGATTCTCTTGAGGTAGTGCAAGTTGTAACAAATGAGGAAAAAAGTTAGACTAACTTTGGGCCTATAGTGGAAGAAGTGAAGGAAATGTTAAATGGCTGCCATTTATGGGAAATTTGTCATGTAAGGAGAACTGCTAACGAAGTGGCGCATAGGGTAGCTAAAATGGCTATGTCTCTCAATTTAAACTAACTATGGTTAACTACGACTCCCCCTTGCATAAGGGGCATTGTAATGGTTGAATATGTTTCTTTTGAGTAATGAAATCAATCATTTTCCCTATAAAAAAAAAAAAAAAGTCTTAGACAAAGCAGTCTTTAAATAGCAATAGGTTGTTCAATCGTGGAGAAGTCCAAACAAGTCTTTAAAGTGTTCAGAAACAACTAGGGTTTCTTAATCATAACCCTTTTCCATTTCTAGACATCTTTCAATCCAAGAGCACATGTCCGCTGCAATGTCTGGACTTTTCAGCAAACAAGGGTTTTCGGCTTCTCCTGGAACAACTCATGTCAAAACATCTCTCCTTAGTGTTCAAACAATTCTTCAACCTAAAAGGTATGCCCACATCCTATTAAGGAACACAATAAATCCATATGACATAATCAGGCACGCGACTGCATTGAGTTTCAAAGATATCAAAATAAGGTTTTTAGAATATTTTTAAAACCATAATCGCATCCTTCATTTCTCAAATCCTCAAACAATCTCAAATCCTACCTAAACTGAACCCCAAGATTTGAAATAGGAGAAACTTCACAAAACCCCTTGAACTTCCACGAGTTTTGACACAAACCCTCAATGTTAAAAACTCTCAATTTAGGGTATTAAACTTTTATATTATATTGACAAAATTCTCAAAATATCCCTTTTATATTATTTAAAAAATAAAATAAAATGGTGGTTTGTGTATCTCAAACCACATATTCAATCCAATAAAATGCTCTAACTCAACTGTCTGTCAAACCTACTAATTTGCAAAACACTAAGGTGTTTCATAGATGAAAAAGTAAATGCACAAGTGCACAACATAGTAAGTAAATTATCATGAAACTTGTTGTGCAATGAGCCTTGGTTTTCAAAATATAATTATTTGACCTCGGTAATTGAAAATGTTACAGGTTTTGCAAATTTGATAAGTATTGCATATGTTAATATGCTGGAATAAAATATGGTTTTGTTTTGGAATTGGGATTTGCATAATTTTAGTGACAATTCACATAATATATTAATGTAGAAATTATGCTAATAAGATATCTAAGACTTTATTCATAATTACTAATGATTATGCATAACTTTCTTCCATATGGTCTATTTGAGCCCTTAACCTTTTCTCGATAGGGTTTGCAATGTCACATGGAACCTAAAGAATGACATTGGTGCTCTGGTAAAGCACACATACTCTCATCGCTAGTAACCTGATCGGATTTAAACTTCATGTGATCCACACCACTAATAATGTTGCTAAAAATGAAATAAATTAAGATCCACACTACTATTTTCACATCAAAAGCAAATCTAAAGCTCATACTTTTCATATAAGAATCTAAAGTTAGACTAGTGTAAGGGGCAATTAATACGAAAATAAATGATGGGTCAACTCTATTAAATGACCATAAAATCTCAAGATTCTTGACCATTAGACGGTTGTTAGACAACTACACGCACATTTTGCCATTTTGGGGCCAAAAAAGTAAGAAATATCATCTACGAATAAACCTCCAAAATTATGTATAAAAAGGGAAACAAAATTCCAAGGGAGGTAGTTCCAGGGGGTAGCTCAATTGATTGGATACCACGCCTTATGAAGAGGTCACTAGTTTGAATCCCCATCTTCCCTCTTTTTTGGACGTGTCAAAAACAAAAACAAAAAAAATTCCAAGAGAGACATGATATAAGAAAGCCCCCAAAATTTTATTGAGGCTATTTCATAAAAAATGTCTAACTTAACCATTAGAAATTAACCGACCCATATCACGTGGGTGCCACTTTGATGATCTTTTCATTTTTTCCAAGTGCCCCTTGTTCAATCAAATTGTGCCAAAATCCGTATAAAGAGACTCCATTCTTTTTATCCATTTATTTGGAGACAATAAGACCATAGAAACACAAATTTAGAATTCACTGAGGTATTAAAAACAAGGACAGAACCGAAAGAGATGAGGCCGTTCTCTCTGCTAGGGTTTCTTCTCCTAGTAGAAAGTGCCGCCTTGTTCTCCCGCTCCTCCCATTTTCCTCCCTAATTTTCTTCCCCTTCATTCCCCCTCTTTTTCCCTTTTTGCTTATCTTTATTTTCAACTTGTTGGCTTTTTGATTTTTATATTTTTTATTTATGTTTTTGTTATATTTCCTGTTGTTTTGTTGCTTGTAATAAGGCTTTGTTCTCTTGTATCACCGTGAGGTATTTGTTTATGCCCTTTGGTTATGGATGAGATCTATATCTTGGCTTTCGGATTGAGGATGAAGAGTTTGTTGAGGAAGTTTGTTTGGAACAGATTTGTTGTTATATCTAAATATTAGTCATGTATTAGCGGATCTTGTTTTAGATTGGGATAATTGTATCTTTGATATCATCTTTAACATTTGTAATCTTGTAGCTTCAGCAATATATGGTTGTTTCAGAGCTTTTTGCTCTGTATTGTAAAAGTTTTATGATCGTATTATCTTTGAATGAATGTGATTGGAATGTTTTCCTCTTCAAAAAATAAAAACAAGGACCTAAATTTCTTCCAAATTAATCTGTAGGAAATATTATCCAACTCCTTTAACATAGTGCAAAGTGCTTATAAACATTTGAATTGTACATTAAATTCTTAAAGCCATTAATAGAGTTTTAAATGTTTATAAACACTTGACACTATTTAAAATGAATTGGATGATATTTTCTTCAAACTAGTTTAGAAGAAATTTTTGCCATAAAAACAATTCATAAAAAAAGGGATCAAAATTCTTGATAGAAGTGAATAGTTCGTGCATACGAAGTCATTGGATCATACAACTACAAATAATTGTTCTTGCCTTTGTGTGATAAATTAAAACCTCTTTTATTTATGCGTATTCCTTACAATAATATCTTCATCTTCATTTTTTTTTAGTATGTTTTGAGGATCTTACTCTTACTAGTTAGTATCTTTCTAAATTCTACCAATAGATAAGAAAATATTCTAGAATCTCCTTGTGTTTCATTTAATTTTATCTCAAATAACAATGAGATAAAAGTGCTATTATAAACATTTGAATTGTACATTAAAAAGAAAAAGCCATTAATAGAGTTTTGCAAATGTTTATAAACACTTGACACTATTTAAAATGAATGATGATATTTCTTCAAACTAGTTTAGAAGAAATTTTTGCCAAAAAAACAATTCATAAAAATAGGATCAAAATTCTTGATAGAAGTGAATAGTTCGTGCATAAAGTCATTGGATCATACAACTACAAATAATTGTTCTTGCCTTTGTGTGATAAATTAAACCTTTTTTTATGCGTATTCCTTATAATAATATCTTCATCTTCATTTTTTTAGTATGTTTTGAGGATCTTACTCTTACTAGCTAGTATCTTTCTAAATTCTACCAATAGATAAGAAAATATTCTAGAATCTCCTTGTGTTTCATTTATTTATTTTTTTCGAATTTTTCTTTTTAGACTAAAGTTTTTAATATTGAAGTTACAAAGATTTAAAAATAAGACCTTTGGTCATTTTCTCTCAAATAAACAACAATGAGATAAAAAGACTATTATACCCTTAAAATAAAACCAACAAAAAGAAAAAAAAAAAAAAAAAAGGGTTAGGGTAGATGCAACTGTTGGGAGGTAAACATGAGCCACCCTTATGATTTTTGAGTAGTGATAATCCTACAATTGACGTGCATGTATAAACAGTGTCATACCAGTTGTACGGAAAAATATTATTTAATATAAATAATAATATTAAAAAATATGATAAACAGTAACTTTTCAAAAAAATAATATTTTTCCGTACAACTGAAGTGACATTGTTCATGCACGGATTATCACTACTCATGATTTTTTAATTTAATTTTAATGAGATGGGTATATAATAGTCTTTTCAGTTTTCACCTCATTTTTGTTATTTATTTGAGAAAAGACGGCTAGAGCTCTCAGATGAAAATTTTGTTGTATACTCAAGTACTGTGAAAATAAGGGACGAAAATGCTTCTTTTTTTTATTATTTATTATTTTTATTTTTAAGTACAAGGGTAAACTTTTGTATTCAAAAAGTGGTATCTTATTAATTTAACTAAGGGTCTGTTTGGGATTTTGTTTAAGAGCTTATAAATGCTTTAATACTTAAAAGTCTGTTTGAAGAAAAAAGTATTCGTTTAATAAAAAAATTAAAAGCGCTTTTAGGAGTCTAAAATGCGTGAAAGTTAAAAATAAAGCTTTTGCTCAAAAATTATTTTTAACTTAAAAGTTTTATTTTTTAAATACAATCTCAAACAGACTTTAAGAAAATAAAAGAAGAAAGGGGAACGGGTTAGTTTTAAGATACAAAAAAATAGGTCTTCGGGTTTCAATGCATTATAAAATTACTAGGCATCCAAAAGAGAAAAATTTCTCCTAAACTTTCATCAATTTAAAAATTACTACTTCCATAAGCTTTTTTATTTCTCATGAAATTAAAATCACCTAAAATCACACCATATTTTTTTTTCATGAAATTAAAATTATGTTCAAAATATTTAAAAAAAAATTATTTATCTTTTTTTTTTGTAATTTCATTATTTTTCAAGTTATAAATGTAATTAAATAGATTGCATGATGTGTCTATTTTAATTATTATGTGGTTGTGGGTGACTCAGCAACTAGATGAGGTGGCAGAAACATATGAGTAATTTAGATAGAAAAACTAATGGATGAGATAAAAACCCAACCACATAATAAAATAGATAAAAAAAAAAAAAAGAGAGAGAGAGAGAGATAAAAACCCAAAGAGTGATTTTTTATTTGAGAAAAAAAAAAAGTAAGGATAGTACAAAATTTAACGATTAATTTTTGTTTTTTCTTTAGTTTTGATGGATAACATCTAAATGAAACTCCAATATTTTATTTATTTATTTTAAATGATAAGGGTGGTTGTGTCTTTTTTGTTTTTAATAAAGTGAAGTGACCCTAAGCAAATTGTAAAGTAATTTTAAATTCAAAACTCTTTAACTTGCATGCTATAAAATGGCCTTCAAGTGTCGACCAATCGCAAATTACTTTTTCATCCTTGCTGCAAGAGACACCACATAGAGAGATAACTTATAATAATAATAATAATATTCTCTATTTATTTTTTTTCTTCTAAAAAATGGAATCGGGCCCACGCGCTTCCTTCCCACGTGATCGGCATTCAGCAGCAGTTCGTTTTTTTTTTTTTTTTTTCAAAGCACTGCATGGGATGAGATTATATAATAAAATAATGCCCAGCTAGCCCGCAATAATAATATTGCAATCATAATCATATACATATATATATATATATATATATATAGACAAGAGCCTTGGGGTCACACATGCAAAAGTTGCTAACCGTTGGATTAAGTCCCTCACTTTTTAATGATTGATAATATCATTATATATTTGCAAAGTAACTCCTCAGATTCTACCGAAAATAAATTAAAAAAAAAAAACTCTCACGCTCTTTTAAAAAGAATACTACGTGAATATTATTATTTTTTTTAAAAAAAGAATATTACGTGAATATTATTCTCTAAAAAACACGTAAGATTAGAAGAATATTAAAAAGATTTGTAATATCTCATTCTTTTTAAAATCCTCTTAAATTAGAAGATTAAACACTTTTTTAATACCTGTGATTACTGGTTTCAATTTGTATTGTAAAGTTCCTCCTAACATTTTTCTTCTTTTAAATCTCTCTTAAATTAAAAGGTTAAAAATATTTTTAGTACCCGTGATTGCTTGTTTCAACTCATATTATAAATGATACTTTGTTTATTATAGTTAAAAAAAATTGTTAAACGACGTAAAAGTTATGATGAACGTTTAATCCTAAATTAGAATATTTAAATTAAAAAAGAAAAAAGAAATCCTGGTGACTCATGTATATGTCAATTCATATACCCATCCACTGGTAGGTACGTACACTTGAATAGTAGGTGGTTCAGAGTAACGGAACCAAATTTAAAAAGAAAAAAGCGGGGGATTTAAAAAAGATAAAATAAATAATAATAATTATTATTATTGTAGAGAAGGAGATTGGGAAGCGAGCTAACGCGTAAATGAGAACGCCGAGGGACGCGGCTTGACCGTCAAAACTCTCAAGCCCCTTACTAGAGTCTAGAGCAAAACCCACACGTACTCACACACACGTGTCACGAGGACTCAAACAGTCAAACACCGGAGAACAAATTAACCATGGTTACTACTTACACCAGACCCCCAACTTCAGCTTAGACTTGTATAGCCTACCACCGGTACGAATATGCTGACGCGTGTCCCCTCACCCCCCAAAAAAAACACAACGCGGTTTCTTCACCCCCCACCGTCCTATTTATTCCCCTGCACCCCCCCACCCCTTCTTCCCTCCCATTTCCTCCTCATTCCCTTTTCTCTTGTAATTCTGGTTCTTAACATATACCCTTCACTCTTCATGCTCTTGAGTATCTGGAAAATGCTTTGAGTTTTCATCTTTTATAGAGAAAACTGAAGCTCTAGGCCTGAGAAAATTACTTGTTTTTTTATATATCAAAGAAAAAAAAAAAAAATTTGCCGGACTATATGGCATCACCAGAGAACTTGGCCAGTATCGAGCCCTGGACGTTCCGTCAAGCCTTTGCCGACTCGTGGATCTCCGAAGCTTTTGCCCGGGATACCGAGACGCTGACAAAGGCTCTCCAGAAGTCGCTCAACCCTGACGCTCTCGCAGCCGACGCCATCTCTCCCTTCTTCAACTTCGTCAACTCCGACACATCACCCAACACCCCAACCGTTTCGGGTCTCTCGTGCGGGTCAGACCCCGACACGGCTCCCAAGCGCCAGAGGAGCGGGATCCCGGCGGCCGGGGGGAAGGTTTCGAAGAGGAAGTCGCGCGCTTCAAAGCGGTCCCAGACGACCTTCATCACGGCGGACCCGTCCAACTTCCGACAGATGGTGCAGCAGGTGACGGGCGTGAGATTCGGAAACTCGCCGGTGCCAGTGGTGCCGATCCTGAAGCCTGAGCCGCAGAGACCCGGAACCCGGTTGCAGGGGACTGGATGCTTGCCGACCCTGGACACGTCGGCGTTTCTGCTGGACCATCACCAGCAGCAGGTGGTGGGACCCAACTCGGCGGCAGGAGGTGTTACTGGGGTTTCTGGGCCGGGCCCTCTCTCGTTTGGGCCCAGCATGGGCTTAGCCGATGGCGGTGGCTTCGATTTTGACACTTTTTCCAGCTTTCCCACTTTAGAGTCGTGGAAGGTCATGTGATACTTGCAGGAGGATATAATCTTTTTTTCTTTTTCTTTTTTTTTTAATATTTTGGGACCCAGTACTGGTAGCATAGTATTGGAGGGGGTGGATCTGTTTATAATTTTGTTTGGATAGTTTCTTTTTTCGTCTCATTAGAGGTGTAGTGTAGTAGTGGTGATAATGTTATGTGTTCTTATATATTATTGTTCATTATATAATATTTATGCATCTCCTATTTCTGCAGTTTATAATGTGCCCATCTTTTTAATTTTTATTTCAAATTCCATATGAATAAGTCTCTGCAGTCTATAATGTGCCCATCTTTTTAATTTTATTTCAAATTCCATATGAATAATTCTTGTCTCATGTCTCATGTATGATGTATGATGTTGGATGCACATGAACATGTTTTTTTTTTCTAAAATGTATTTAAAAATAAAAATAATCCATTTGTTATTCTGTGGAAGATATTTATTTAAGAAGATAAAATGTAGTATTTGGGTACACTCCAATTGGCAATGGCAAACTCCGCTACATCTTTCTGACTTGACTTGTTCACTAAACCTACCAGCAAGTGAGTTTACAAAAAAAAACCTACCAGCAAGTGCAAGTCTTTGTAGAGATTAATTAAATCATTTACTATAATAAGTGATGTGCTAATGTACATCTCTAATTGAATAGGAAAAAAGATCTTTTTCATTCTTGATTTTGATGTAAGAGATAATGGGAGATTTGTTGGAAATGCATCTAAAAATGAGACAGAAAGTAGCTCACTTAGCAAGAGTATGTGTACGAAAATTTGTATTATAATACACTTTTAAAGCATTATAATTTTGAAAGGAGGACAAGCCTAATCTAATATCATAAACAATATTAGAAAAATTACAAGAAGGGAAAATAGAGGAACTATTGATAGCCAAAATCACAAAGGGCATAGGAAGACGTAAAAAATGTAAAAAAAAAAAGAGGTATGAAGATGTAAAAAAAAGGGGGGGGAAAGAGAGGGACATTGTATATGGTGGATTTGCATAAAAGCAGTAGGAATATGTAAAAAAAATATATATTCCTCTTTTTTGATTTGCATATAAATCCAATATCAAATGGTAAATTTTTTAGATAAAAAATAATGAAGGATGAAAAAACTTTTCTTGGGCAAAGTAAATTAATATTATCTTTTAATGACTAAAATACAATTGTAGGATGGATGATCTGGTGAGATCCATGGTTTGATATTTAATTACAAATCTATCTTAAATTAATTGATATTAAGATAAAGGTGCAAAGTGTGTACCCCAGTCAAAAGTCTTGTAATGGGTTAGGTGACGGAATAGGCTGACTTGGGTCTCCCTTCTAGAGTATAGTTTGCTCTATTCTAAGTTGTTCCTGAATGGGTCAATTCTATATATTTTTTTAAAAAAATATATTAAATCATTTAAGTTTTACTTCATCTATTTTGTTTCCTTTGTTTTATTTTGTATTGATTTTCCTTTGTATTTTGTTTTTGTTGGGTTTCCCTGTATTTGTTTTAGTATTTCATGTATTGTTTCTTTCTGTTTGTTTCGCGTGTTTTTTAGTTTTTATAATTCTGTCGATCTTCTCCGCATTTGTTTCTTCATTTTCCGTCCACTGTCGGGCCTTTATTCGTGCCCCCACCGCGTCGAGCTTCCAACGCGTCCTTCAGTGTACGAGATCTGCTTGCATGCGATCGGTGCCAAGGAATAAGTATTGACCTAAGGTTCTCAGCTCTCAGTGTCAAGAAATAAATGTTGTCTTGGGGTTCTCAGCCCCCAATGTCAAGGAATAATTGCTACCTATGCATTAGTTGATTCTATCTAATACAGATCTGTATTTCATTAGTTAATTAGTTATAAGTTAGTGGATCTATTTTAAGAATCTGAATTGTAATACGTCTTGTTTGACATTGATATCTTTGTAGTTTTGCTACAAATATTTCAGGGCATACCTTGTATTGTAAAAGCTTTGCTCTTAATTAATGAATGAGACTAAGATGAATTTTTCAAAAAAAAAAACTTCTTAAATGGTCAAATAATATTGCAAGTGTAATTAAACAATTAAATTAATTTTCTTTTTATTTTATTTAACTAATGACAAGTATGCAGTTAACTAATAGTATTTGGACCAAAATGTACCTTTTGTTCTAGAAGAAAGGCCGTAAGGCTCTAGGTTCAATGCTCTAGAATGTATATGGTTGTGTTTAAGTAGTAAAAAGAAAAGATAAATGAGTACGCAATCTATAATATATATTTTTTTGTGTATGTTTTTTTTCTTGAGCAGAAGATATTTTATCTAGAAAGATCTTACAATCTATCTATAACTTATTTCTTGTCCATATCTCTTGTATGGAGATGAGCAAAAAATAAAAATAAAATATTTTTCTTTTATCTATTGACCTTAAATCTATAAGATATATAAAATCATATATCAACTATAATTTTTTTTTGGGGAGGAAAATGATCATTTATTTCAAAATCCTCAATTTTTTCAATTTAGTGCATTTTGAACGATAACGTATTTAAGACACTATCCTCATTAAAGCTTTTGGACAATACTATCCTTCAGAATACACTAAAAAAAAAATTGAGGATTTTGAAATGGAGAGATCCTAATACGGGGGAAGGGGAGGGTTGTTATCTCTAATATCTGGCCAATTATTATCTCTTGATAAATGGCTTAGGTATGTTTTGTGAGTTCGAATTTAAATCTAATCAGCAAATAGACCTGGTCGAATAATTTTGTGATTCAACTATGAAGAATGTTGATATCCAAATCAACAGTCACTTCACATCCGCCTATTAGAAAGAAGCTTGCAGAGATTAACAGAGGCTCTTTAATGAAAAAATCATTTATATGGAAGTGCGTACCTAGAACTTTTTCCTTATGTCCCTTTTAGAGAGTTGTGCTATCTAAGTCTTGTTACGAGATTTCGCCAAAAGTTTGTTTACGTTAAATCACTATTGTTTTTAAAAGTTTAAGCTTTTAAAGTAGGTGATTAAATTTATCTCTTTATATTTATTTAATTTTTTGAAATAAATTGTAATTTAACAGTTTATAATATTGTATTGGACCTTCCATCATAAAATTTGTACATTAATTAATTAATTAATTATTATTATTAAGTAATAAAATTATCTATATAAACTTTTTTTTAGATTGTTCCTTTAAATTAATGTATTGATAAATATATATATTTTTATTGTATGAACTATGAAATATATAATTATAGATACTTGATAGTATAAAGAATAATAATTTCATGATGCCCTAGTCAAATTCTAAACGAGATTGTGTCATTTATATATTTTAAATGGTAATTAATATGAAAATAATCAAATAACATGTAATATATAAAAAGTAGTGAGGGTTATCCAATTTTTTTTTTTTAAAAAAAAGTGATGGGGGAAAACTGAAGCATGTATAATTATCAGTGGATCCGTGTCAAATATAGTCTTCCCTAAGAAGCCATTATCCAATTATTCATGCCTCCAAGAAGAAACCTCATTTTTTTTTCGTAAGGAAGAAGTAATGCCCGTTTTAATGTGAGTTAAATCACTTTTTTAAGAGTAACTAACTATTCATGCTACCCAGAAGAAACCTTAGATTTTTTTTTGTTGTTTTTTCTTAAGGAAGAAGTAGTGCCTGTTTTAATGTGAGATTGGATGTGTTTGAGATGTTCATAAGCAAAGAGTACATTTGGTACCTAAAACAGAATTTGGAATGAAATAATTAACTATCTAATTGTTAAATTGAATTAGACAGTTAATTATTTGGCATATACGGAAAATCAAGTGGGTTCCAAATTCAAAAAATATTTTCAACGGAAAATATTTTTTCGGAAAATATTTTCCGATATTTGGTGTGTACGTAAAATCATATTAAACACTAAATTACGAAAATGTCCTTATCGGGTCTTAGGCGGGTCCTGCCAAGGTCTCAGACTAATCCCGACAAGGTCTTGATAGGGTATAGGCGGAGTCCGGGCGAGTTGCAGTGGATAATTTTCATTTGGGAATAAAAATTATATTTTGTAGGTTAATATGATTAAATAAAAATATAAAAAAAAATATTTGTAATTTTCTGCACACATCAAACGCGGAAAAATATTTTTGTAAAATAATTTTCATAAAAATATTTTATGTCCAAATAAATGGAGCCTAACCGTTAATTTTTTTATTTTTATTTTTCCTTGCACAATAGAGTGAGCATGCAAATAAATTATGGGAAAAATGGCCTGAAATGAAAAATTGCTTCTACGAAACAAGATTTGGAGTCAAGAAATGACTTTCTCTCATGACGATCCCTGAAAATGATGGTATTTTTGTGTCAGAAAATTACAGAAACAGGCCTCCGTGAAATATGGACGGCACTTTTGGTCGTCGGATAGATAGATTGAAAGAAAGAAAGAAAGAATAATTGCATAACAAGCAACCGATGACGGATGCCATAACGTAAGCATTGGAAAGCGACCGTATTCCGTACAGGACATTGAAACAAATGACAACGACCACGGGGAATCTTTGAAGAAGAAAATTCTATTCAGAGTGTGTAATTTCCCCTAATATGACGATGATTGATGAAGAGTATTAATCATCACAAAATGTACGTTATTATTGTCATAGGAAAATCATTTCATTTGCTAATAATTTTCTTTCAAAGTCTTTAACTGTTTAGATTAACAAACATAGTTTTTTCTTTGGAAAATATATAAAAAAGTCACCAAATTTTAATAGAGCTTTGTAACGTGCAGAAGGTACTAAAGTAACTTATCAAACTATCAAAACGTATCAAAAATATCACTTATTTTTTTATGTTCTTATAATACTCATATTCTTTTTAATAAATAATATAATTATAAAAAAACCAAACAACTTTTTTAAAAAGAAAAAAAAATCATTGGACGATTAAATACAAAAAAAAATGTTTTTTAGAATAAATAAATAATTAGTCACTTTAATTCATAAATTACAAATTTATTCATGTCATATGAAAATAAAATCAAACCTTCCTTAGATATATATATATATATATTTTTTAAAATAATCTTTAGAGTAAAATTTTGTTAAAAAAATGTACAAAAAGTTTTGTTGAATGTGATGTCAACGCCAGTAAAAATGGTGACACATACCATTCTTAATAAATATATATATATATATATATATGCAAACTTTTTTTTGCATTCTTCCACCCATCTCACTACCATCTCCTCTCTCTTGTATTTTTTTTTTTTTGAAAAAATCAAGATGTTAAAAAAGGGAAGATGGTGGGGAGATGGTTGGGAGAATGTATTGTAGCAAATCTAATATATATTAAACTCCTTTCCTTTTTTCTTTTTTAAAAATTAAATTTTTAGTTTTTTATTTTATCAATTTTTATTTTAAAAGAATAAGGGTATTATAGTAATATAAAAAATATGTGGCCTTTTTGACACACGTTTGTAGTTTGATGGGCTACATTAACACCTTTTGAATATCGTAGATTCTTTCAAAAATGACCGTTAGTTTGGGGGACTTTATATATATATATATTCATATTGAATAAGGAAACGGTTAAGAGTGAACGACCTTAACACCAAAGAAATGGTGGGCTCCCCAACAATAAATTCAAAACGAATTAAAATATAGTAGATATACATATAAAATAGAAGAGTTTTGTTTTGGTTCGTTTGATAATGTTGTTTGAGTGCTACTTTTTATTTATTTTTATTTTATTTTTAGTAGAAACTCCTGATCACTTTTATAAATCAATCAAAGAGAAAGAGCAAAAAGCTCCCTCAAGATAGTCTCGTGGATACAATTAGGGTAGGCACCCCGCTAGGTCCTATCTAGCTCTTCCATAGTAGCCATCGTAGTGATAGTATGCCACATTGTTAGTTGCATGGCCCACTGAATGTACCTGCCACTAGAGCTGACAATTTTGACACGACCCGCGAATCCGACACAAAGTTAGCGAGTTTAAGTTTACCCTTAACGGGTTTGGGTCATTCAATCAGTTTATTTTGTTCTTGGTGGGTCAACCCGTGGGTGACTCGTGGGTGACCTGCCACACCCATTTAAATTATTAAAAAAATAATTTTGAAAAAAGCCCACACATTCAGCCTTTAGATTAAAAGCCCACTTTAACCCAAGCTTACTTAGCAACTCATAAGAAGCTTCCTCCTTATTCTTTCACTCCCTGCATGTTTTGTACCTTGATACAGCTATTAAGCATTATATCAATAACTCTTGCCAACTAATTTTACCCCTATGCAATGTGCTCCATGTGTCAAACTTTAGTAAATAAGCTGCAGATCTATTTTTACTTCATTGAGAATGTCCCTACCTTTCTCTTTTGCAAACAAACCCTAGTCGTCTCCTTCTTCTTCCATTCTTCTCACCCTAATTCCATCTCTTATGTTTAACTCACGATTACTTCATGACCTCGCCTCTCTCTCTCTCTCTTTTTCATGTCGCCGCATCCATCTCTCTCAGCTCACGTCTATTTCTCTCTCTCCCTCTCACTTTGTCTATGATATCTCTCTCTTGCTTTGATTTTGTCTCTAGGTTGACGGGTTGACACAGTAACCTGCTAATTTTGACGTGTTGTGTTCGGGTTGATGATTTTCACCCGTTTAGCTAAATGGGTCATGTCCAGATGGAGGCTAATCGGATGGTAGGTTATTACGGGTCTTAAATGGGTTGACCCATCAACCTATTTTTCTAGCCCTATCTGCCACAATGAGAAACCTTGCAGCAACGTCTTTATTTCCTCAACAAGGTGTCCTATTTTGCTCTAGTTAGTATCCTTTAAGTTAACTATCTCCACTACAAACTTTGCATATACTTCCAAATAAAGAGGAGATAAATCCATTTCCTTCTCAAACTTTGTAGCCTGAGCTCTTGCCCACGCCTCAATAGTCGAAGGATCACGGCATCCTTATTTGTTCATGCATCGAATAGTCAGCACTCTCCTCCCCAATTATGTATTACAGCCCCAACTCCATTCATGCCATTTTTTGGGAAAAGAGCTGCGTCCTAGTTTAATTTGTGCCAACTAGGGTGTGGAGCTACCCATTTGGTAAGCACTTCATTCCTCTCTTCTTTGTTGGAAGGAGCATCCACATACTGTGTAGAGCAAAACTCAACCATTGATGCCATAGCTTGTTGAACTAGGATGTTTGGGTGAGTAAATGATCCTCCATGCAACACTTCATTCCTTTGAAACCAAACTTTCCTAGCTAGCCCAACAAAAAGTTTGATTTCCTCCTCCTCACAGCACTTGAAGATCCCTTCCATCATGTGAAAAAGGTTGGACCACATAGGGAACTCTTCTGTAATTTTCTCCCACTCACGCCCCACACGTCCCTCGCAAAGGTCAAGAAACCATAGATATAACACGAGACAAGCAATTCCAACCACATTTCTAGTATGTGGGACAAGATTATTGACCAAAACAACATCCATCAAATAGTCTGCAAATTAATCCAAATTTACCTCAATTTTGCAAAGATACTCATAATTGTCAAAAGCATGATAAGCTTGACACAGTTGTGGATTATCTGACTTCTCATCAATCTCCTTTGTTGTCTTAGCTGAGGTTGTTGCCAGTCCCTTGTTCTTGTCATTCGCCTTCGATTTAAATTTGAATTCAGTATTTGGATCCATAGATACAACAATGTTCGACATGTTTGGGAGCTTGCCCAATACTGCCCGCTTCCTGTGAGTGGGCTGGTCCTCCACTATGGTAGCTCTTGGCCTTTTTTTCATAGTAGGAGTGCTGCACATATGCGGCTCTTGCTCAACCATTGTCCTACTCTTACACACTCATTTCTCTCAATTGGGATTTGGGATTTGGAGAAAGTGTGGTGTGGGGGGAGGGGGGATGAGGACAAGTGAAATGGACATGGCAGGAGAAAGAGAGAGAGAGAGAGAAAGAGCGCCAATTTGTTCTTTCAAACAAAAGGCATTGCATTATCACACCTCCATTATTTTCGTATTGAACACTTAATCTTAGATGTTTTTAAATAATTTGAATTTGAATAAGGGATAATCTTTAGCACACAAATCTATAAATATTTTGAATATCACATTGGCATTGTTTGACAAAACTAGGAATTATAATTGAATGTGGCCAAAGTATGAAGGAGAAATATATAAAGATTGCCTTGTGCAATCCCATAGATATGAAAACTTGTCTATGCACCTAAACCACAAATTGGGGTAGACAAGATTGCCTTGATCTTAGCAGGGAGAAACAAAGCCTTAATTAATCCCTTATTCCACCATTGCATGTCCCTATTAATTAATTCATTTATAGTTGCATCTTAAGCTAAAATCCGAGGAGGAGATTGGATGGATAATGTTGCTAGAATTGGAATCCATTTATCCCCTCATATTTTCATCTTTTGCCCATTCCCAATCCACCAAAACAAACCCTCTTTAAGCAGTTCACACGACCTTAGAATGCTCCTCCATGCGAAGGATGGTTTATTCCCCAATTTAGCCTCTAGTATGAAGCTATTTGCGTAATATTTCACCTTCATGATTTTGGAAGCTAAACTGTCTAGCGTGTGCCATATACGTCAACATTGCTTGGCAAGAATGGCCTTGTTAAAACAAGTGAAATCCCAAAATCCCATAACACCTTTGCTTTTGATGCACCCATTTTGCTCCAACTCAACCAAGGAATACTAGACGCTCCCCACCAAAATTTTTGCATAAGGGAATTAATTTTTGAGCACAAAGCTTTGGGGAGTATAAAAATACTCATACGATAGATTTGGATGGCTTGGATTACCTCTTTGGTCAATATTTCCTTCCTCACTTGAGAGAGGAATTTTAACTTCCATCTTATAGGCACTTCCACATTTTATCAATGATACCCTTGAATTCTTTTGTACGTGACTTACCCACCAAAGTTGACAGCCCAAGTAAGTGTCATACCTATGTAAGCTTGTAATTCCTAACACTTCCAGGATTTGTTGCTTAGCTTCCAAAGGGGTATTCCGACTAAAGAAAATGGCCATCTTATAGTTGTTTAACTGTTGCCCCAAAGTGAGCTCATATATCTTGAGTAGGTTTGTCAACCTATCCTAGGGACACATGTCCACTCTACAAATAATAAACTTTCATTGGTAAAAAAGAGGTAATTAAAACGAGGGCCCCTCTTGATGTAACACCCCCAAAATTAGCCTTGGCTAACTTGGCAAAGTTACTAACAATAAACCCAGTTAAACCAACTTGTGGCTAAATGAAAATCACCCCTCTAAGCATTATCAGAGTTAATGCATTACGGTTGGCAATTTTGACACGACACGACAACCCAACATGAACACGACACGAAATTAGCTGGTTTGGGTTTACCTTAAACAGGTCCATTTATCTGCTCTTAATAGGTCGTGTTGCGGGTCACTCACCGACACGTTTATGAATTTATTTATTTATTTTTAAAATTGAATTTGAACTTTAGTTTTTTACCCATTCCACCTCATCCTTATCACCTAGGAATTCTAATTCTAGATTCACTCAATTTCATCTTTTCCACGCCACTTTCTCCTTTCTTTTTCATATTTTGTTTTTCTTGTCTTTTCTTCAAACTACCGACAACATCACCCTGACACCCTCCCACCCCCATCTCTTTCATATATATTTTTTTTCCTTTCTTTTTTCTCCTTGGTATACGCAGTACGCTCCGCTTCAGTTTAACCTAATTTTTTTTTCTTTTGTTCTCACGCAATCATGCTTTAGCTTCTTTTGTTCTCACTGCTTTAGCTTCTTCCTCCACTCTCTCCCATTCAACGCTCTTTCTCTTCGCTCTCCGTTCACTGCTGCGCCGCCTGCCGCTCTCTCTCTTTCTTCCGCTGACGTCGCAACTGCTCTCCCCCTCTCTTAGTTGTGCCGCATGCCATTCTCTCTCCCTGCCACTCTTGACCCATTATGTTAAACGGGTTTCACAAGTCGTGTCAGGTGACCCGTGAAACTTACCATGCCATGTTATATTTGGGGCTTCGACTCGTTAATGTTAATGAGTCATGTTTGGATATACCTTAAACGGGTCATAAATGGTCGACCCGCATACCTGTTTTGCCTGCCCATAATGCATAGGAAGGTAAAACAAATATGAGAAACTAATAAATTATCAAATGGCCAAGTAAAATCCTCAAATCCAAGACATGGAGCAAATATTGATAATAATAAACAAACATGTTAATCACATGCAATCTTTTAAGCAAAGTCTATAGTGGCAACCGTGCCACTCTTGGGTTCTAGAAACCGATTTCTTGTAAAGGTGACAATAGCATAAGTTTAAAGACTTAGTAAGTAAATCTCACAGTTAGGTATGATATGAGTCTATTTAAACAGAATTAAACATGCAATTTCAATAAGTATTCAAAATGAGGCGTTGTCTCTGTTAATACACCATAAAATAACGTTTTGGTTATCAAAGTGTGGTGTACTATCAACAGCAATCGCTTAAGTGTTTTAATGCATAAAGACTAGTGCTTTGGTAGGTCATAACTCTTATGTATGGTCTACCCAAAATATTGTCCCTTGTCAACAGGGTTGACACTATTCTAAGAGACTTGTAATACAATACTGGTGTTCTAGCCATTGTACGATACTGTCCATAACACTAGCAGCATGACTGAGTTTGACCTTGGGTGGCCCATGACACTAATGATGTACCTCTAGTGACCACCGATTAAGGCTATGTCGGTCATGAAATAACCATTGGGTCCAAGGTCCATATAACGCACACATTTGACCATATCATTAAGTTTATATAGTAAGCCCATAACCGTTATATCATGTGATCGATGTCAAATATTATATATTTGATCCCCTTAACTTTTTGTTAGGCTCTTAGTTTTGTTAATATCTAATGTTTTAGTTTGTTTTAGTGTTTTATGGTATTGCAGGTTCTTGCATTCAAACTGCGGTTACAAGGGTGAAAAAGGGCAAAAAGTGAAGATCTGGCCTCTGTCAGTGCGATCGAACGCATGCCTCATCAGCCCGCAAAGCCGTGTTGCCCTAGCTAGCCATATCGCTTCACCCACTGCACCGTGGGTTTTCAGAGCAGTTACGTGCACTTGAGCGCATGCAAGTGATCGAGCACACCCCTGACCTGACAGTACATTAATTTTTCTTATAAATAGCCCTCTAGTAATATTTTGAAACTTACGTTTTGGAGGGCACCTTTAAGGATAGAAACCCTTTGTCCTTCATTGTGTAACCCTTCTAAATGTCATTTATTTTATTTAAATGCTTAGTTTTATTTTATATTTGTCTCTCCTTAATATGAGAGGCTAAATCTTCAACTAAGGTTGAAGATGAAGTCTCACCATTTAATTATCTTCATGTTTTTATGCTTAGTTTAATACTCCATCCGTTATTTAATGTTTTGTTTGTTCGTTTCAATTCAATTTCGTGAATAAATTGTGTTGATTGTTATTTATAAATCGTTAAATGTTCAATATCCGTTGTGATTGGTCCAGGTACATCAGAGGATTTTATCAAGTCCAATATCCGTTGTGATCAACGATATATCGGATGATTCAATTTCGGTTCAATATCCGTTGTGATCGTTTAACGGTAAATACATCGGATAATTCGACTAGATTTTAATAATAGTAATAGAACATGCATATGTGCTTTATCAATAAACGGTTGTATGAACAAAGTGTTAGCACTTAGAGTAGATATGTATCCTAATCATTTTGTGTATGAACTAGGCACGTTAATATATTTATTAATGTGGTGAGGTGGATTCTAGACCTTAGTGCTTTTTATTTATTTGTTTTTAAGCATTTAGTTTAATTTATGCACGACCGATCTATGAACTTGGCATTAGGTTAAGATAGAGTTAGTTTAGGTATAGAATTAGTTTTATACAAACGCGATTCCCTATGGATATGATCTCGTACTTATGCAACACTACATGAACAATGACTCGTGCTATTGCGAGTACAAGTAAATTTGTACATTGTACGTGCCGATGTACCATATCATAAAATACAACTTATTAATTAGTTCATAATATAGTTACCAAGTAATTACAAAATTTAGACATGCACATATCATACTCAGGGTTAGTCAACTAGCATATCACATGTTTTTAAGAAAAAAGGTTTGTAAGCATTTACTTATCTCATATGTTTGCTTGAATCCTTTAACCTTGCTAAATCTTGCTATAATGAAATATGACACGTTGTTAAGCGTAGTACTAGAGGACCTTACGGGTAGGATACTAGGTTGATCTAATATTAAGGTTTGTTGGAACGTAAGTTGAATAAATGGGGCATAAGGACATATGCCTTACCTTCTAGCTGTACATACGGGCTCGAGAGCGTACGTAAAGTCAGTAAGTTAGGCATTCTAGTAGGAGCTCCAAACTCTTTTTAAGGTCTCTATATAATCTATAGGCTACTATATCTCCTTTTACGCTATAGAATAAACACATACATCATAAGAAAACTCAATATAAGAAATCAAAAAACTTTAAAAACTCTTTTCTTGATTTTGTAATAAAGAATGCAAGAACTTTAACATGGTGCCTTTACAACTTAGAACATGTAGAAAAGCAACAATAACAACAACAAGAGGATAAGAATGCGTAAGGGATTACCTTGGAAATTGGTAAGAACACACAACTTTTCCCTTTTATCCAAATTCCTCTAACTCACAAGAACACTCACATTTGGTGGTTACAGAGAGCCTGGGGGTGAAAGAATGGGTTTAAGGGGCGGTGGGGGGGGGGTTGGTATTTATAAAGGAGAAAAGCTGAGGGCGCTACCAACTACTCTGAAAAGCAGTGTATGTCTAGTACTATAGGGGTGTAAGTCCGGTACTATTTACTCAATGGCCCAAAGGGTGCCTTGTATGTAGAGTCATTAACCAATGGTCAACCCAAAAGTAGCGTACATCTGGTGTTGTCCCCAATGTGTACTCACAAAGGTTAGAGGCGTATGTCCGGTGGTCCTCTCACATACTTCCTTACTAGAGATAAAGACATACATCTAGTAACCCTAGCGTATGTTCGGTCAAAAAGTGTTAAGCTTGGCTTTATGCTTCGAAACGTTTAGGAGTTTTAGGTTATAAGGATAGGCTTCGGTCCTTTGTTATAAAATTGAGTTTTATATAAATCATTTAGTCGTTCTTTGTAGAAAATCTTTTAATGAAAACAATTATTTTTATCGGGGTATTATATTCTCCTTTCCTTATAAGAATTTCGTCCTTGAAATTAAGAGTACTTGCAATTAAGAGAATGGTCATTTTTTTACAAGAAAATTATTAGGAAGGTTTTGCAACTCAAAATATTTGAAAAGGATGTTTTAAATAAGCATATCATTGCATACATTTGCAAAATAAAGACAAAGCATAATAACAAGTCAACATATACGCATCAAAATTGCCATCACCGAGGAGGACTTATAGTGTAGCCAAAACATACAAAATTGAAACCACCGTGGTGGACTTATAAAAGATAGTCACTCAAAATCACTCTACAAGCGGGATTGTCTCCTAGAGTTGGGCTCCGCAGACCCTCAACTAGGCATACCTCACGTGTTCGGGCTCCCTCTTTCTCGGTTGATGCTTGAACTAGGGATAACATAATATTTAACATTGAGGGACCCCATCAAGTGGTTCTGCAATTGTACTACAATAATGTGGTCCTCAGCTCATGTCGCGTGCAACTCCTGAAGGATTGTTGCACCTCTCGGAGCGTGCTCTCCATACAGCCCAAACGCTCCTCCTGACTAGTAGATGAGGATGCTCTATCAACTCTGGC
The DNA here is from genome assembly GCA_013348765.1 of Carpinus viminea. Classification (NCBI taxonomy): domain Eukaryota; kingdom Viridiplantae; phylum Streptophyta; class Magnoliopsida; order Fagales; family Betulaceae; genus Carpinus; species Carpinus viminea. The sequence continues at coordinate 16,279,297 of CP054672.1, forward strand.
TGCCTTTGGTGGTCAAGGTGGTCTTTGCTCCTGCTTAGCCACTGGAGGTGAGCATTACTTGCATTCAGGAATCATGAGTTCATGAGTCCCTTGGATGGAGGTAGCTTCTTCAAGCCTCTAGTGGACACTCCGGCATACTCGGCGATTAGGGAGATCAAGGCTCCATACAGTAAGGTGGTGATTCGGTCTACAAGTTGACTACCATCATCATCGTCGTGACCAAGGAGCCAAAATCGATGGAGGTCTCAGTCAGAAGGCATAGAGATAGCGAGCCCTCTCAATGATGATGGATGTGAGGCTCATTACAGGAAGTATCTAATTGACCATGATGTGGTAGATGCACCGATCGTCGATCCTAAGGTTGTGGATTTGAAAACTTTCTTCTCTCTCCATCTCCATCTGGTGGGGACATCCATTGGCGAAACGCTCGACCATTTGCACACGGGTGGGAAGGCCGTGACAGCCAAGGGTATCCTAAGTCATGCACTCATGATGCTCCCGTGATGTTGTTGATGAGGGTGGGAGTCACAATAATTGACTTCCCTCTGAGCTAGGTATGGAAGGAGTCGTCGCATCTCTTGTGAAGATTGGTGTAGAACTTGTGGACTAGCTCCTCGACCGTGGGACAGTGGTCCTCCACCATGTCCGTCCACCCCTAGGCATCCAACACTACCAGTATCCTTAGAGCACAGTGAAATTAGCCATGCTGGTAGTATTTTCATTATCATGCTAGCATAATTATATTATAACATTAGACATTAAAAGAAATAACTATTGACAATACACAAAATAAATTACTTACATTGTTCAATCAATTGTTTCTATCTTCTACCAATAAAATTTTAAGGAAGCTATTTGTACCACTCTACACTCAAAAAAAAGGGGGGGGCAAAATTTTTAAGTCCAATTGTCAAAACTATATTCATCCAACTATATTCTTGAATGAATATTTTAGTTTTTAGCACCAAATATGAATTATAAGTGACTAGAAAGAATTTTATACACCAATATAAAAAATAAATTAAATTAAATGAACAGAAATTCGAATCTTAAGACTTTGTTCTTCATTGAATATAAACAACAAGAAGTTTTTTGGTGCACTAAACAACTATTTAGATATGTACGAAATTTAATGTTTCAATGTAAACGGACATAAGATAATGAAGAAGAAATAACATTTATACAAAGAAGAGTTAACAATACCTATGGTAAAATTAAATTGGGATGTAGGGTTAAATGCAAGAGATGGACATGTGGGATTGGATCTTATTGCACGAGATTCATAGGGGAACTGCCTTGCTACACAGTGTATGTCGCTAGAAATCAAAATTGATGCAGCCAAGGCAAAGCGATGGCTATTGCAAATGCTATAATTTTCTGCAAGGAGATGGGTTACAACAACATCATCTTTGAGGGTGATGCCATGCAAGTTATCAAAGCCATTGAAGTGGAAGGCCCATGTATGAGTAGCTATGGTCATATTGATTGATTGTATCCGTAGAGAGCTACGTAGTTTGGAGAATGCTAATTTTATTCATGTAAGTCGGGAGGCCAACAATGTGGCGCATACGCTTACAAAGTTGGCTACCACCCATGTCACTTTGTCCACTTGGAAGGGGGATGTCCCACCAAGTGTAGGTGATATTGTAAGAAGGGAACTACCCTTTCTTTCTGTGTGATCTTTTTGGATCTTTTTGAGATAGTGAATATTCACAATATTCATTAAAAAAAAGAAATAACTAGTAGTCACCAAGAAAAGAGAGAATGCCATGGAATGTTTTATATTTAGATGAAAAAAGTACACTAAAACACTTCAAAATGAATGAAATACGCACATAAATTTATCCCATATATATAGCAAAGAATAAGTGCAATATCAATGTCTTAAAATAAATCAAATATGAAGTCCCTAAGGGGTAGCTCACAAGTTTGAATTCTTCCTCCTCCTTCCTTTTTGTGGACATGTCAAAAAAAAAAAAAATCAAATATAATAATATTAGGGGAATGATATCAGACAATATCCAATATTCAAGAATGACTTTAATATTGTTTGATTCTCTTATTTAATGTTATGGATATTTTTAAGCCATATTTTAAGAAGGAAATGTTGCATAATTAAATTCACAATGAATACACAACGTACTCGGCATTGCTACTGTTCATGGAAAGCTGAGACGCTCGATATTCGCTCGGTTAAGTTCAACTCGAACTCGAGCTTGACACTGTACAAGCTTGCTTGTTACTGTTGAAACCCTCGATTAGTTAGTGATACATACCCGACTCACTCGATCTAACTCGATAGGGACTCGTGAGCTCGACTTGTTAAAGGTTGAACTGCTTGTTAGCACAGACTGCTAGCTCGCTCATATATATATATATTACAAAAAATAATTATATATTTAAATATGTTATAATTATATATTTCTCACTATCTTATAAAATATCAAAAAAATGTTAAAAAATAAATATTTCAATTATTTTTGTAAAATAATTCAATAATTTTAATTATTCAATCATATATACGTTTATATTTATTATTTTTATTTATTTATAAAATAAATATTTAAATTATATATTATTTTTGAAAACATATGCACATTTATTGACTTCTCAGGACCTCCTTGGGAAGTTCACTCTTACACCGGCCACACGTCCCATCCCTCTGCAGGCGCCATCCCTCTTCATCATTTCAATATATATATATATATTTTTTCTTCCTCCGTAGAAGCTGGCTCCCTCTAGCTCCCCCTTTTTATTTTCTTTTTTTTCTTCTTCAGGCGCCAGAAGCTTCTACCGCTCACTAGTACTCTCTTCTTCCTCACTCTCTCCGACTGTCTTTGTCCCCGATCACTCTCTCTCAAGCTTACTCTTCTTCCTCAGCCCATCCTCCGTAGCTTAGCCACCACCACCATCGTCAAGGACTCCGGCATCTCATCTCCGGCCGTCATTCATCCTCCTCATCTTTCTCCTCTACTGATTCAGCTTTACAGGGGTTAAGGGAAATTTTTGGGGGTTGAGGCCCACCCTCGACCCCCCTTTGATCCGCCCTTGGAGCCGAGCGAGCCGGGTACCCGATAAGACACTCGGCTCAGGTTGTGGACGAGCCTCAGTTTGAGCTCAGACACGATGTTAATGTTGGCGAGCCGGTTCAAGCCCACCATTTAGGGCTTGTCACGAGCTCGAGCTTAGCTCGGCTCGTGAGATTTTCCATGTAGGCCGAGTTTGAACACCCCCAACTCGCTTGAAACCGGCTCAATTACAGCCCTAGCTGAGAAGGTCTTTCACGTTCCCTACTCCGAATCAAGGCTGGCTTGACATATTTTGGGGCTTAAAAGTTAAAACAAGAAATTATAGTGAGGCATTTATCTTAAATTTAAATATTAATTATATTGAATGTCCTTCCAAAATTTTTTAAAAGTGTCTTAAAGTACTGCATATTTATAAATTTGTCCCCTCAAAATTATTCTTTTGTTGCCCCAAAATAATATTTGTGTCCTTTATTTTCAAAGGTATATTTTTATTGACCCAATAAATCATGTTTAGTTTATTTTGCTATTTGTTTATAATATTATATGTTTGTGATGTCATAAAATTAGATTTAAAACTTATATGTTTTTGTTTTATATAAATACGCACAAACACATAAACACAGAGATTATATGTATCGATGTACTTTTGTATTTATTTGAGTCTGCCCAATGTATAAAATAATTATAAAAAAAAAAAAAATCCGCCCCCTACTCTATAAATCCTAGTTTTGCCCCTACTCACTCTTACTTTTATATTTTTATTCTCACACTTTGTGAAGTAAACTTTGAAATTATCATTAAATTTAAAATAACTTACCATTATAATTTTTATCTAATAATAAGTTTTTAAAAACACGAAAAAGAAAATATGCTAGAATCAAATTATAAGATTGGGAGCAATTGTAAAGTATTATTGTACCAAAAAACATAAATAATTTTCATTTCGCTTTCCAAAGTTTAAATGCGATTTTTACTTTTTAAATTTACATTTATTTTATTTGATTTATTTCAAAATGCCCCAACACTTTTTTTCTAAAAAAAATTCTCAAAAAATATATAAATATATGCTGGGGTAATCATCCCATAGGTGGTGGCCACCCCATTTTTTTATTTTTAAAAAATGTCTTATGCATTTTTGAAATAAATAGTCAAAATAAGTAAATTGATAATTTAAAACTTTAAGGATAAAATATTACATTTTAAATTTTAGAAGTAAAAATAAAAATAGATAGATACTTCATGGGATAAAAGTATAATTTTTCATAATAATAATAATAATAATAATGATAAATGGGTTGAGTATGGGATAATATTGGTAATAGCGGAGAGAGTAGAGTTATATTTGAAACAGTCAAAGAAGGTAGGCTGTACTTGATGGTACACTCTTGTCCTTTTCCTCTTGACTGACTCTGACGCCAAATCCTATCCTTACCCCTGTCCAGCTGTCCTCAATTCTTTTGCCACGTTAATCTATCCTTATCACCATCCTATCCAAATCAACGGTCAACATCTAATGCCAATAGCCTCCTCTAATTTTCTCTCAAAATTTTTTAAAAAATTTTTACTCATTATTATTATTATTTTCATTTTTGTAGACAGTAGATGATAACAAAGAAAGATGTTTAATTTAATTAAAAAAAAAAAATAAAAATTTTAATTAAAGTATTTGGGATAATGAGTGGGGGAGGTTGTTGACCTAAGAAGTAAATGGCCCTAGAGGGGTAGAGTGGGGACCACAAAGGGGGTGATGTGTCCTTTGACTATTTCAAAGTCATTGTCAGTTTTGTTAATTTTAAGGGTCTCTTTTCTAGTCGGCGGGTATGACCTCACCCTTACGCCTGCACTGCGTCATAATTCATGGTGTTAAATTATTTGAAAACTTTATATTAATTCTCTATCAACCCTCTTCTCTGCATGCTCTGCCTTCCTACCATTTTTAATTTTTACCATATTTTAACTTGTCCAAAGGTCTCCACAATTGGATTGAGATTTAAGCTATTGTGCCAAATTCAATACATTTTAAATGAATCAAGAGAACAATTTTTTTTAAAAAAATGGTTGGAGTGGTTTTGGGGTGACTGAAATGGGTGATTCAGTCTCTCGATAGCTGGTTTGGGAGAAACTTTCAACAACCTTCCTTTTTGTTTTTTGTTTTGTTGTCAGGATTATAATTACCCTAGGTATTACATTGGATCTCAATCCTCTAAAATTAATTCAACAATATTCCTATTATGTATCCACACTTTGCAGATAGAAAATTTTAGTACCCACATCCGCATTTGCATTTAGTAGAATTTGCCCATAACTGTACATGCAAGGGCAATTCTTTTGTACTAACCCCTGTGACATCCACTTTGCATTTTGAGCTCTTTTTTGGTCTTCATTTTCTTAACTATGAACTTAATTTATATGGCTTTTTAAAATTTAAAAAATAAAATAAAATTATGAGCTTTCTTAGATGAGTTTAATCCAATTTTTAAACTAAATACACTTCCAAATTGTAATATAAAAATAAAAATTGAATTGTAAACATTAGGCGATATAAATATTTATAAAAGCCACACTTAACCTCTTTTTTTCTAAAACAACATTGTTTTAGTTTAATAAAACAAGGCTATTTTATATAGTTTTACACATGGGTATGCGGATGCAGATAATATCTACTTCTACCTACCTATATTTTTCTATCAACCTACAACCTATGTAGATGGGTGGATAGCAGATGTAAAACAGTTTTTAACGACCCACTTGAACACGCCAACTGAAAGAGAGATGAATAAAAAAATTTTAAAAAAATATATATTGTAAATGGCAATGCATGGGAGTAACAGACTAAAGAGTATCCTCGTAGATGGGCTCGGCCCAACATACCTTATTGCCTCGATATTTCTTTCTCAACCCTAATAATGTAGCAATTGCATCATACGTAAAATACGATGACGCATACGAGAGAAAGTGAAGAAATAAACACAAACTGTTGCTACTAGTTTTCTACCAAACACACCCCAATTGAAAGAATTATTAGGTTTAGGTGTCTGTCTTCTGTCTATCATAAACAAAAGATTGATCGGTGGAAAGTGGTTTTTGTTGTTTCCTAAATGAAAGGCTCAAAAGTCAAAACATTGTCTTATATATTACATAGCCTGGTTGGTGTGAGGCTTCGGTGTATGCGTAGGATTAGGACATCTTAATTGACATGGTGCTCTTGGTGGAAATGAGGCCCTATATGCTAATCTTAGGTAGAACCAAAAGAGGAAAATAAAACATTATATATAATATTTTCTTTGACAAGTAGAAAACAATTGGAGTTTAAAGCTATATATTGAAAATGAAATTACAGTACTTATTTTGGAAGTGATGTTAACTTTCTCATATAAGTCATTCATTTCAAAACAATCTAAAACTGTCTTTTTCTTTTTACCTTTCTGACCAGGGAGAGAAGGGTATTCAGGGCATCCCCTATTTTGCAATTTCATTCCTATCTTGTGTTGGCAACTTCTCGCCTTGTGTTTGGAAATATTCCTAACCAGACACCTATTCTTTCATCCATTGGGATCAAGAAGGGAAAAAACCTCCCCTTCGAAATTCCCCTTCCCATATATTACTTGGAAAAGAAAGAAGAAAAAAAAAAATTGTTGTCTCTTGCATTCAGCTGTATTCAAGATCTCACTAAGCTTCTTTGGAATCAACAGTCACACCCTTGTCAATATCATTTGCTAAAAATTAAAGATCTCAGCAAAACCACCAATCAAAGCAACTCTTAACCATTGGATATTAAGACTTGCTCTTGTACCCAAACAGAGAGAGAGAGAGAGGTTCATAAAAGAAACACCTACACAGCAATTCCATCCATCAACTTACAAGCTCATGTTCAAATCACAGAGATCCCCACCATAGGCATACAACTAACAATAACAAATGTCAAAATGGCGTCATCCCTCTCACCTTTTTGGTAACAAACTTCTCACTGAGGCCCAAAATCGTTGATGTATATCGTCCGACAGAACTGAGGTCAGGTCACCATATTAACCTGAATGTTTACCAAAGTTAATGATGAATGAAGGATGAAATTTGTGAAGATGTGTCAACCATTCAACTTCAACATAAATGTTTTGCTCACTCCAACTAAAAAATATACTTGTCCCCAAAAGTTAGAGCTAGAAGTTTCATAGAAGCAAGCATTAATTACTCACATCATACAGAAATTAGCTGATAATGACATTGAACACTTGTTCGATACCCATGGAGATGACTTTTCTCTTGACCAATGTTTTACTAAAGTTTCTTCACTGTTTATAAAGCATCAATGCATATGCTTCCCAGCAAACACTACTTGAGGCTAGGGCCTAGGAATTACGATCCTCTCCGGTTTATTTTGAAGACAAAAATATCCCTCTAATATAACTAACTGGATACTCTTCAATTTATTTGAACTGGAGAGGATCCTGTTCCGGTGGCTAGAATGTGTCATAATCACATATTTGCACTCAAACATTAATATCTAGTTGTCCACATTTAAATTGACACGGAAAACTATCTAACACCACAACATCAATGTTCTCCATACAAACATGCTTATTGAGCAAAATATTTTTTGAGAAGTTTGTGTGAAAACCATATTAATAATATTAAAAATATTAGATAGATTCCAAAATATATATATATATATATATATATTTCTTCTTGACTCTATAGAAGAGGAGTTTAGAATTTATAGGCTCTATCAACACATAAAACTGTCAAGAGTAACATCTAAATACTTCCCAAACAAAAATATGACAGTGACCCAAATAGATAATTTATTTTGGATTTTCCAAATTGCAATAGAAATAGCTACATGTCAATATTATCTATAAATGTCAGCTACATCTCAAGGTGTCGGTTGTTTTTCCTTTTCATGTATTTCTTGAGTTTCTTACTTTCTTTAACATAACTAGAACATCAATAGATATATAGTCAGCGCACAAAGTATAGACCATTACTATCGGTTAATAAGTATTTCTATCAATTTCTGTATTACTCATGACTCCATTATAGATTTCTCATGTGGAGCTTATCATCGTATACAACATACCAAGAAAATGGTTGATATAAGTGAAAGGTGTCTTCATCAACATGGGAATCGTTATGATTAGTTGAAATTTCTTGCTAAAGAGTTAGGTCTCGTTTGGTTCGCGGAATGTCTAGTCCATTGAAAAATGAATAGCTACTAATAAGAATAGAAAAGTGTGGAATAAAACAGCTATCCCTATTACTTAGTGTGGTAACAACACATATACAAAAATTGGAATTCAATCAAAATTACAAAAAACCCCATATTATTATTTTTCAAACTCATTTAAAAAAAAAAAAAAAAAAAAAAAAAAAAAAACCTGAAATAAAATCCATAGAAGCAGCCTGGGGTAGCCACGGCAACCCCCGACAGCCCTCAGGGTGGCCATGGCCACCTCAAAATGCAACAGGAGTGGTGCGACCACCTCCGACCTCTTCTGTGGATGGCCAACCACCCCAATGGGTGGTCAAGCCACCCACTTTATTTTTCATTTTTTATTTTTATTTTGTTTTAAGTTAAAAAAATAAAATAAAATAAAAAATAAAAAATTATATTGGTATTTTTAAAAAATGTATTTCATTACTTAAAGATTAGCTAAGCTACTCATTTTTTAGTGGATTAGTTAATCCTGTGTATGGAATTAGTAGTCCCATGTCACCATGTGTAACCAAACAAAGAAATACTATACTGTATGATTAGCTATTCATTTCCAAGGGTCTATTCCATGAAATAAACAAAACCTTAGTTAAAGCTGCTTAAGAAAAGGACCAGCTTAAATAGATTGTAAGAAAAAGATTCAATTCACAAAAAGAGAAAATTTTCCAATTTAAAAGATAAGTGCATATTGAAAACACTGCAGAAGTTAAAACCAAGCAAAAATACCAAAAGAATGTGATGTTTTAGAATTTTGATGAGGAATGACACCACTTACCTCTAAATCTACATCTGGTAGGCCTTTTATCTTCACTTAAACCTTTTTTCTTTTTTCTTTTTTGAACAGCCATCAAAACCCAAAGCCTAAAACAAGGTCAAAAAATATGGACTGCAATTCCTCAGTGGGTTAGATAAAAAGTAAACTCATAAAATTTGAAAACAAACAATAAGAAAAACAAAAATTGATTTTAAGGCAAGAACAGATAGCCTGGAAAGAAAAAATATCAATTCCCCAAAAATGCTTGGCTATTTGGCTAAAACCACATGTTATTGTAGTGATTTGGTCCCTCTCTTCTACTTCTTAATATGAAATATTGCGTATCTAATTCACAATTGTATGTAACTTTCAAATTTAATGTTAACAACTGCATTTAACAACCCAATATAATGTCATCAAATTTATCATAACTTTGTGATTTTGGCTGCCGCCAAGTAGCTGGGATGGGCGTTATTAGGTTTGTTCTGGTGCTCAAGCATAACCCACTTAAGAGTTAAGACAGTAGAGACGTGGATGGACATAAATCCAGCTTTCTCATTACTTGAGCAAGTCCTTTGGAATCAAGCAAACTTCTGACAAGTATTTTAACATTTTGCAGTTTCCTATAGTAGTAATTGGATATGTGAGCTCCATAGAAGGCACAAAACTAACACTATTTGCTTATCTAACATAGCATTAACTATTCTACTTTCTTGGAAACTTAAAACATACCTATTTTGGAAGAATCTCTTTGTGAGCTATAAAGGAGAGAACCACATTCCACACAAGAGCAATGAAATTAGCAGCAAGGACCTGAAACTGCTGGGGGACAAATCGGAAGTTGAGAAATTGGAAAGGTATCCACAACTTCCAATTTGCTAGAACACCAGGAAACCACTCCTACAAAATGAAAGACAAGTTAAGAAACAAAAGAAATAGTAAGAATCCTGCCAATGCACTCGTTCTAAAGCTCATATGAATAAATGCCTTTCAAACCACCTGCTGAAGCTTTGGTATGATTTGTGATGGCCTTCCTTCTAGTGTCATCAACGTAGATAAGAAAACTCCAATAAAAGTAGGAGCAAAGAGGAACTGCAACAATACTCCCTCGCATTCAGAGACATAATAACATGCTGCTAAGTGGCATTGCGATTTCTTTTATGTAATTTGAGATATAAATTAGAAAAAATTAGGTCACCTGATCAAGTAGAAGGCGCAAGAATGCACCTGATGCTCCAGGCAATGTTACCAAACGACTCAAATACAAATACCTGAAGACAAATCAAGCTGAGAAAATGAAGATTGAAAAATGAAAAGTAGTAACATATACCATAGAAGCCACAAAAAAATATATATATTAACATTGGTTTGTCTACAGTGCGCTTGGAGCATGCCCATCATTACAGACCACCCTTGCATTTGATAACACAAAGGCATATCCAAGAACGACAAAAAAAAAACTACTTAAAAATAAGAGTTAATACACTTTACCCCCCAAAATTTGAGCCGATTTTCAATTTGACCCTCAATGTTTCAATTTTTACAATACACTTCCACCAAAGTTTAATTTTTTTTCAATTCGACCTATCCGTTAGTCACAGCCGTCTTCTCTAACGGAAATGTGATCACGCGACCCACACGTGATCACTTATGCTGATTTCTTTCCCAAAATGCCCTCAACCCCAAGAAAAGCAGTGGGCCTCCATCTGTCTCTTTGTACTTTGGCCCTTCATTGAGCACCACCAACAACACAAACCAACTCTCCCTCTCTCTCTCCATCAAAATTTTCTCTTTGCATGAAAATCACAGCCGCCTATGATTCCAATTCGCCAGCCACTCTCCACCTGAACCAAAAACGCAGGAAGAAATTGAGAAAATAAAAAAGCAAACTCTCTCTCTCTCACTGATATTAATTTCACTGTTTTACTAGTTATTGTTAGCCGTAACGCTAAGAATTTTGTTTTCTTAAGAGACGATTTGTGTTGGAAGTGAATTTAGTAGGAAAAAAATGTTGGATCTTAATCTGAGCGTGAGTTCAATGACTTCGGGCACAGATTCAAAGGGAACGGTGACGGAGAAGCTTCGACACTTCTCTGGAAGCCCAAAGGAGAGCTCCAAAAGCTTCAACATAATCAGTGCCAGCGACGAGGACTCCACCTCCAACTATGATGCTGCTTTCGCCTACAGCTTCAGCATTCTCAAGAATAGCAGCACTGAGGAGCTTGACAAGTACAGCCATACCATTTAGTTGTTTCCGATGACTGGAGTAGGAGAGGAAGATTTCGACGCCATTGATTTCCGGGATGATTTTCTTCATCCAGCCCAGCATGTGGTCAAATGAAGAAGAAGATGATGAAGAAGATGGATTTGGGGCATTTTGGGGAAGAAATCAGCATAAATGATCACGTGTGGGTCACATGATCACATTTATGTAAGAGAAGACGACTGTGACTAACGGATAGGTCGAACTGAAAAAAATTTAAACTTTGGTGGGGTGCATTGTAAAAATTAAAACATTGGGGGTCAAATTGAAAATCGGCTCAAACTTTAGGGGGTAAAATGTAATTAACCCTAAAAATAATTTTCCTATAAAACATTGCTTAGTATGGTGAAGTAGGAAACAAGGATTGATTAGCACATATTGTTGTGTCATGGTTGACACCAAAACAAATTAAAGGGATGTAAGGAAGAAACCATAATTTTTGGATCACTGGAAATATGTATGTGGTAATTGCATCAATTGCTAATGAAAATGTGAAATGCAAAATGCAAAGTAAATTGCTAATCAATTTACTTTGTTGTAAGTAAAAAGAAAATGCTAAAATGCAAGAGGAACCACACCAAATAATTGTTGAATCGTTGGAAAATGCATGGCAGTGGCATAAGAATCCACTAGGTAAAAGTAATTATAAAGTTGCTATTGCTGTACATCCACTTTTCAGGCACACAAAGAATGGACTCCGATCTGTTACCAGAAATGCAATGAGGGACCCACTAGCACCAGACCCAACAGAGTAAACAGGAACGTTCTTTTCCAGTCTAGCGATGGCACTTGATCAATTGCAAGCTGAGGCAAAAAATTGTAAAAATCAGTAAACCACACTAATAATTTTTAGATCATTGAAACATGCAGTATCTCGGAAATAGAACTGAAAAACAGAAAGTTTTAATTATACAATTATATCTGTCCATAAAACAGACAACCAATTGCTTCACTATCAGTAAAATCATTATGTATCTCAAGTCAAATATAACTCCACTGCACCAACATCTAGAATCACCAGAACCCCACTCCCACTCCCCTTCTCTACTCTGTAGAGTTAATTTTTCTTTTTCTTTCAGCTTTAGTGGTATGAGTAAGAGATGGGACCATAAGTGTCGTGAAAAGAGAGAAAATATGGTTCTAGAAAGGGACAAAATGCAAGATGAAAATTACGACTGGCAATTTTGACACAACCCGCAAACCCAACACAAAGTTAACAGGTTTTGGGTTTGATCTAAACGGGTTTGAGTCATAATCAGGTCACCCGTTCATGACCCTATTATTTTTCATGTCTAGCGGGTTGACCTAGGGCTATAAATAAACCAATCCGTTAGACAACCCGTTCGATACCCGCTCGGTTTAACTCAACTCGAACTCAAGCTTGATACTTTTAGAAACCCGCTCATTACTGTAGAAACTAGTTCAATTAGTAAATGATACATACTCGACTCACTTTAGAAAACTCGATAGGAGCTCGCGAGCTCAGCTCGTTCAAAGCTTGACTGGTTCGTTTGCTCGACTCGTTAACTCGTTCATATATCGTGTAAATATCTATATATACAAATATATATTTTTTGGGATAAGTAATGAAATTTATACCAAAAAACCCAAAGGGCACAAAAATTACAAAGTAATAGAGCACCAACTCAAACCCTAACAGTGCAAAGCGCCTCTAAATATACAAGACGTATACAAAGGGACCCAAATAAAGACCCAAAAAAAAAAGAAACAAACCCAAGAACCCGAATGGACAAAACCCCAACACAACCCTAACTTCCCACAACCCTAATGCACTTCAGGGGGAAAAGAGAAATTGTTAATAGACCCTGAGAGATCCCGCCTACGCTGACATTTCACCGGCGACAAGGTGCAGTCCAAATTTTTAAGCTCCCTCAAGCCCTTAACCTTAGGGGTAGAAACATCAACAGAAGGCTTCCTCTTATCAAAGGCAGAAATCATTTCTAACATCTTGTTGTCTTCCCAAGTCATCCCCACAATAGGAGCAATCTTCATAGCATCTAGCACCACTTTGAAGTAGCCCTTCATACCAACTTGAGAAACACCCACACTCTCGGCCAGTAGCTCTTTGTTTTTATGGAGCTGCTTGGCGACCTTCTCCTTCACCCTCCAAGAATACACTAATTGCGATAAGGACACAGAAGCCTCCGAAGAAGGAACCTTCGATGGAGAAGAGCAAACTTGAGTCACCACCGGACTCTTAGAAGAAGCAGGGCTTGACCCAAAAAAACCCGGGCGAATCAATCCATTCACCGGCGCCGACATCCCTATATCCTTGACGGGCGCATCCTTACAAACCATAGAAGAGGAGGCTGGAGAAGGACTTCTCAGGCCAAAAAAACCAACCTGAGAAAGCCCATTGCCGGGGCAGAGTTCCAAGTAGACTCTGCCCGAGCAGGGACAGAATCCTCCCTACCCCTACCGGAAAATAAAGCACCACCGAAGTAGTCTGATCACTCACTGGAATCGTCGGCTCAGAAACCATCGACGATTTGGCTCCTAGAAAAGACCCATCCTTGGCCGGACAACCATCTTCCAACGCACCCAAACGACCCTCCCCCTCCGTACCCAGAGGAAAGGTCACCACAGTAGCCGCAAGGGAACTTGCCGGAGGAATCGGCACAGCCCCCAAAGACAACCCATCACCGGTCGATGCTCCCAAGCAACCCTCATCTGTTGTCAACGCCGGCAAAGCAAGAGCCTCACCCAATCCCCGCTCCAGCACAAGAGGCTCAACACCGACGCAGAAGACTCCCAAACGATCCTCTGATGTGAAGGCTTCAAACGCACTCTCTTAGTAAGCCATCCAAGCCCCACGCCCTTAAGGTTGGGCTTGCCCTTTAATTTATCACTAAGTTCAAGAGGAAATAAGTTGGCACCAAAAGTCGAGGATCCGGTGGTTGAAGGAGGGGGATAAGTGCACCAAGTTCTTTCATCAGGTGGCAAATTCGAATCGTAGAAATAATTCCATTGAGGAGATGGTTGTGGATGGCACTATTTCTTCCGATCCTACTATAATAAGCAACCATATTGTCAACTTCTACGATTCTTTATTCACTGAGACTCATGGGTGGAAACCCCGTTTAGATAACCTTGAGTTTAACACTATCTCGAATACGTAGGCCGTGAGCCTAGAAGAGCCCTTTGTGGAAAGAGAGGTGTGGGAGGTGATCAAAGGCATGGATGGAGACAAGGCCCTCGGTCCGGATGGCTTCACTATGGCTTTCTTTCAGGAGTGTTGGGAGGTGATCAAAGGGGACTTGATGGCGGTTTTTGCAGACTTTCATGAGCGAGGTAAATTTGTAAATGTATAAATTCAACTTTTATTGCTATCATCCGAAGGTCCATGGTGCTAAGGAAATTAAGGATTTCCTATTAGCCTTGTGAGTGGCATCTATAAGATCATTGCAAAGGTTTTGGCCAATAGAATGAGGAGGGTCATGGATAGAGTGATCTCTAAGCCTCAAAGTGCTTTTGTCAAAGGCGCCAAATCTTAGACTCGGTTCTCATAGCCAATGAGTGTTTGGACAGCGGATTAAATCAGGATCGAGGTCCTTTGCAAGTTGGATATGGAAAAGGCTTATGACCATGTGGATTGGAACTTTCTTCTCTATCTCTTGAGGAGGAGTGGTTTTGGGGAAAGATGGTGCTCATGGATCAAGCATTGCATATCCACCATCCGATTCTCAATGTTGATCAATGGTTCTCCATCCGGTTTTTTTGGTAGTTCTCGGGGGTGAGACAAGGAGATCCGCTTTCTCCTTTCTTATTTGTTTTGGTCATGGAGGCTTTTAGTAAGATGATTGATGCAGTTTACTCTAGAGGGCTGATTTCAGGGTTCTCTGTGGGCGGTAGGAATCAAGACCGGATGGATGTTTCCCTTCTCTTATTTGCAGATGACACCTTGGTTTTTTGTGGCGCGGATTCCAGCCAAATCAGTTACTTGAGTGCCCTTCTTGTGTGTTTTGAAGCGGTCTCTGGGCTCAAAGTAAATATGTCCAAGTCCTCCTTGATTCCGGTCGGATCTTTGGATGATGTGGATCGGTTGGCTGGTAATTTGGGTTGCGGCATTGCTGATTTGCCATTGAAATACTTGGGTCTTCCGCTAGGGGCTTCATTTAAACTCAAGGCCATTTGGAGGGATTTGGAGGATTTGATGGCTAGGCGTTTGGCCCCTTGGAAACGGATGTATCTTTCTAAGGGGGGGAGAGTTGCTTTGATCAAAAGTACTCTCTCTAACTTGCCTACTTACATGCTTTCTTTATTTCCTATTCCGGTTGATGTGGCAAGTCATTTAGAGAAGATTTAACGAGATTTTCTTTGGGGAGGCTTGAATGGTGAGGCAAAGTTTCACTTAGTTGATTGGGACACAGTATGCTCTCCTATCTCCGAAGGTGGATTAGGGATCCGAAGTTTGAGGAAGTTCAATCAAGCGCTTTTAGGGAAATGGCTATGGTGGTATGCTCATGAGGATGGGGCTTGGTGGAAATCCATTCTGGTGGCGAAGTATGGGTCTTCTCGGGATGGGTGGCATTCTAGCGACATTACTGAGCCACATGGGGTGGGGCTTTGGAAGTATATATGTATGGGATGGAGCAAGTTCAAAAATCATTTCAGGTTTGAACCAGGGGTTGGCTCGAAGGTTAGTTTTTGGGAGGATGTTTGGTGTGGGGAGGGCCCTCTCAAAGACACTTTTCCTGGTTTGTATAATATTGCTAGGTTTAGGGAAGCTTCCATTGCGGATAATATGGAACATGCAAATGGTTCCATTCAGTGGAATGTTATCTTCACTCGTTTGCTCCATGATTGGGAGGTAGAAACCTTAGCTTCATTCTATAATTGTTTGTATTCTCAGAAGCTTAGAGGGGTTGGGGAGGACAAGTTGTGGTGGATACATTCGAAAAAGGGCACCTTTGAGGTGAGATCTTTCTATCGGGCTTTGTCGACCCAAGGGACTAGTCCTTTCCCTTGGAAAGGTATTTGGAGGACAAAGGCCCCGCCTAGAGTGGCGTTCTTTGCATGGACGGCCACTAGAGGTAAGATCCTCACTATTGATAACCTCAGACGGAGAGGTATGATTGTGGTTAATAGATGTTGTCTATGCGAGTCAGATGGGGAGTCGGTGGATCTTCTTATTCATTGTGGAGTGGCTAATGCTCTATGGAATGCCATTCTCGGTCGTTTGGGTCTCAGTTGGGTTATGCCAAGCTCAGTTAAGGAGTTGATGGCCTGCTGGTGTTCGGGGGGGCGCACTAGGAGCGCAGTGGTTTGGAAAATGATTCCTATATGCCTTATGTGGTGCATTTGGAGGGAACGTAATGCCAGATGTTTTGATGACTCTGCAAGGTCTTTTGAGGAATTAGTGCATTACTTTCTTTCCACTTTGTATACTTGGACGGCCGGTTGGCTAGATCCTCTTGTTGTTAGCTTTCCGGATTTTTTTTCTCGTATTTCTTCCCCTCCCTAGGCTTCCCCTTGTATACGTCCTGTGTACTATGGGTTGCGCCCCTTTTGCACCTTTTTAATATACATTGACTTATCAAAAAAATTATCATAAAATTAGTTATATAAATTTAAGTATGTATGTTAATACTATGTATAATATAAATTATTTAATATCTATATTTATACTATAGATAAGGTTGTTTTAAAATTCGGACTTGAACTCTACTTGAATCATACATTAAAGAATTTAATAGCTTAGCTTGAGTTCAAGTTTAGCCTATCTCAAGCTCAAGTTTAGCCTGACTCGGTTTGAATAGCATTCTCAACAAACTCGAGCTTGACCTTAAGCTCACCCAAATTTTAAACGAGCAAAGTTTGAACACACATTTCATAGCTTGGCTTGAACTCGAGCTCGGCTCGAATAAGCATCTTCGTAAACGAGATAGGGGCTCACGAGCTCAGCTCATTTAAAGCTTGACCGGTTTATTTGCCCGACTCATTAGTTCGTTCATATATCGTGTATATATATATATATATATATATATATAAATATATATTAATTTATTACTAAAATTAGTTATATAAATTTTAAGTATGTATGTTAGTAATTAAGTACTATGTATAATACGGCTAGAATCACGCCTAATGAAGCGAAGGTCATTAGTTCAAATCCCCCTCCCCCTCTTGTGCAGACATGTCAAAAAAAAAAAATACCATGTATAATATAAATTATTTAATATCTATATTTATACTATAGATAAGGTTGTTTTAAAATTCAGACTTGAGCTCTACTCAGATCATACATTAAAGAATTTAATAGCTTAACTCAAGCTCAAGTTTAGCCTGACTTTGCTCGAATAGCATTCTCAACAAACTCGAGCTTAAGCTTAAGATCGCCCAAATTTTAAACGAGCCGAGCTTGAACACACATTTCATAGTGATAGAGGCTCACGAGCTCAACTCGTTTGAAGCTTGACTGGTTTGTTTGCCCGACTTGTTAGCTCGTTCATATATATATATATATAAATTTGTTACTAAAATTAGTTATATAAATTTACGTATGTATGTTAGTAATTAAGTACTATGTATAATATAAATTATTTAATATATATATTTATACTATAGATAAGGTTGTTTTAAAATTCAGACTTTAACTCTACTCGGATCATATATTAAAAAATTTAATAGCTTAGCTTGACTTGAGTTTAGACTAGCTCAGCTCGAATAGCATTCTCAATGAATTTGAGCTTGAGCTTGCCTAAATTTTAAGCAAGTCGAGTTTGAACACACATTTCATACCCCAACTCGAATAAGCATCTTTGTAAACGAGCCAATCTTTAAATCGTAAAGCTCGGCTCGACTTTGCTCAATTTCAGCGCTAGTTAGACTCTTTGTTTTTTTAAAATAATAATAATAATTAAAGAGTAAAGCCTAACCTAATGATGGAGTTTTTTTTTTCTTTATTATTTTGTTTTTGCTAGCTTTTTTTTTTTATTATCTTTTTCTTAATATGATTTTACCTTACTTGGTAAGTGATTTGTTGTTTTATAGGTTTAATTGCAAGAGATTGAGTTTTTATTTGAATAAACAATTAAGCCTATTAGAGGCAATTCCCAAATCATTTACCATGTAAACTTTATTTGAAATTTGCTATTTGCTATGATGGACTATGGAGTTGAAAATTGCTAATCATTGTGAATGTTTTTATTGAATGGCAATTTGTTAACAATTAAACTTATAATGTTTTTATCATTTTGTAATTTGTGAATTCTATTGAATCTCAATGGCATTGGTATTATTATTACATTATTTTTCCTATTTTCCATTCAAACGTGTCAGGTAATGTTACCTTTTAAGTAAACAAGTCAGTTATGTCAACCTAATATGACCTAATTATTTTAAATGGGTTAAACGGATCATGTCGGTTTACCAAGCTATTTTTTGTGTCGTGTTCGTATTTGGGAGTTCAATCCATTTAGCTAAATGGGTCATGTTCGGGTTTGGGTTAATTGGGTGACGGGTTGTAATTGTGTTGACCCGCCAACCCATTTTGCTACCCCTTTCATGCATGATAAATCATCACTCACGCCTGATATACTGAAGAATGATGGAAGACTGTAACAAAAAAAAAAAAATTCATCCTGCTGTTTGATTATTTCTCGAAACCCAAAAGCTCCACAAAATTGAATTTTAAGGACATGACAACCTAGGCTCGTTTTGTGCAGTTGAAAGATAAGTTCAAACTTTTCTGATAGAACCCATGGAACAGTTTAACCCCCAACAACAATCCACACACACAATATATATGGAAAATAAATTGCAATATTTATCAATAAACAACACATCCACAACACAAGCAATTTTGTTAGGAGGTAGAAAGCCCTAAGAACAAAACAAAGGGAAAAATCACTTCGAGGCAGCCAAACCTAGAAAATCACTATCATGAAGAACCATAGTATAGAAAAAGAAACTTACAAAAAACTCATTTTATAAATCTATGACTCCATACGACAACAAGCTTCCTACTTGCCTCCAAGCTAGCCAATCTTATTCAAATGCATTTCCTCACTGATCCTTTAGTAGGCTCTTTGATGCACAAGGGATGTGTATGGTGTGATTTGAACAAAACAAGAATCAAAACCCCCAAGTCGTAAAAAGCTTCAAGCTTTTAGGAATCTTCACTTGGGTTCACAGAGGTGAAGAGATCAAGGATCTCTCTATCTTTCTCACCAAAAAATCTAAAGATTGCTTGAGAGCTATGGAAAAGAGAAGAGCCAAAGATCTAATTTTTAGCACACATGAATTCCTCATCGCGTCATAACATGCAACTAGGATTTCATCCCTAATTTTCTGATATTTGGTAGCTTTTACTTAGGTCGCGTCACAATGGGCTTTGAACAAAAGTAGACCAAGACTTCAATGAGGTACCACATCACATGTCCACTGTGACATGCTTTGAATAGGAGAAGGTCAAGACTTCTCTAAGGCACCACACCAAATCTTTGTTGTGACGTTCTTTGAACAGGAAAAGGCCAAGATTTCTCTGAGGCTCTACATCATGTTCTTGTCATGATGTGCTTTGAATGGACCAAGCTAAACAAACCTTAGGTGATGAAAAACATAACATGTAAGATTTTACACACCGAACAAGGCCAATTTCTATAGCCTAAAATTTTCTAATCTAACTTTGATTTGGATAAATTAGAATAAATGAGTAAAAGAGAGCCGATAATCTTCAAGAATTCCAATTTTTGGAAATATATAAAGGACTAAATTTCAAAAATTCAAGCCTCCCCTCAAAGACTTTGTTGCTAGCGAGTTCAAGGGGTATCTCAATACAGCGATGACTCTTAAGATGCCTACAAAGATATATGTGAAGCATTTAGTTACTAGTAAAACCCTAAAAGTTCTCTCTCTCATGGGTAGCGCGTGAGGGATTGGGTGGTGCATGAGGTAATTGGAGTTCTTTTCTTTGATTTCTTGATTTAATGATGGGTTACGTGGGTTATTTTTACGTGGAATCAAAGTCATATGAGTTACAGGCAGGTAATGGGAATCAGAATATCAAGTTGACTGAATGGGTGAGGGTGATCTTAAGTACAGTTGTTATGGGAGTCACAAGATTGGTGTGGTTACTCAAGATGATGAATGAGTTAGTGCAGGAAGCGGTGGGGATAGGTGCATGCAGAGATCACCGAATGGGAGATTCAGTCATATTTTTGCAGAAAATGATGAACAAGTATGGGAAATTCATGGAGATAACTGAACATGGACGTGGAGGGAGACGTGGTTTCGTTGTAATACCGGAGGGACGTGAAGGTCAGGGTTGGAGACATTGTATCTCACAAATGGGGCGGTTCTTGAATCATCTGAATCAGGTGAGGAATGCAAATGTGCAGAAGATTGTTACACCAGCTCAGACACGAGCGGTGGTTCCGGGGTAGACGTTTGCCGATGTGGTGGAGGGTAAAAGGGTAGATCCAAAAACAGAGGTTAGGGAGGAGGGCAAGATGGGAAATTCAAAAGAGGTGCCTAGAAAGGAAAACATTGAAAAGGCTGAAAACGGAAAGGAGAAGATTAAGGAAGCAGAGAATCATGCAGTTTCAAAATGGAAAGAGCTGGTGGAGCTCGTGGAGGGAGGGGTAGTTAATATGAGAGTGATGAGAGATCTTCTGGAATCTTTCAAATGCAAGATGGAAAGATATGTGCAGAAATATGGGCTAGATTACATGGAAGAGGGGACATATTGTGGGGATTTTAAAAGTGGGAAGGGTGGGGCTACAAGCCAAGTGGCCCCAGGAAAAAATCATGATAAAAACCAAAAGGGGGCTAGTGACAGTGGGCATTCTTACAAGCAGCCCATCAAATATACAAGGAAACCTACTATCAAAGGAAGCCCAGAAAAGGGGCAAGCTGGTGGGTGAAGCAGCGGGTGCTGGAGCCGGAGATCAGTCAAAGCAGTATGCAAGAGCTCCCCCTAAGTGTCGATAGATCGCTGGAGCCAGACAAAGCCGCACTTGCATGGGAAGGAAGATCGAGAAGATCCAATGATTATAGAATGTCGGGTAGCAGAGCGGAGGTGGCTTCGGCGACAAAGATGGGAAGATTCGACATAACAGGGGTAGAAAAAGAGCACACGAAGAAGCCATACAGGTTGGAGAAGTGATTTTGACCAGGCCAGAGATGGTGGAGATAAACAAAAGTGTCGTGTTAGGCACAAAACTTGCTGGAGTGGAGGTGTTGACTGTGGAGATGCTAAAGGAGCAACAGAGTCCCAGGGCGAATGTGGAATTTAGCCCTATGAATATCGTCGGGCAATGAATGAACAGTTAGCGAACAAATTCATGGTGAGAGCAGATATTGTCTATGCCTTCGATAGTGCCTGAGGAAGCTGTTATGGGTGAGGATTAGGAGGAGCAGGGATCCAGGGCAGCAGTGGATCAAAACTTGGTGGGGAGGGTATCTCAAAGAGGAGCCATAATAGGTCACCGGAGACAAATCATCTTCCTACAAAACTTCGAAGGCGAAGGGGAGGTTGGAGAAAACACAATAAGCGAGGTGATGCAAATTCGACATTGGAGGTGGGATCGTCAATGATGATGGGCCTTTTGTTAATGGGAAAGATGGTTTGGAGGAGACAATACTAGACAAGGTGTCCAATAGCTGGGTAATAGATAGTTGTAGACTTTTATCCCAAAATTGGATTGACCTGTGAGGGGGAAAAAGATAAAATGGAGGCTTTACTCAATGATATTGAAGATTCTAGAAAATGGCCAGTTACAGAGTTGGGGGGTATTTCTTCCATGTTCCTGCTCCCAAAGGAAGTAGGGAGCTGAAGAGATTGGATTACTCAGTCAATTATGACAGGGGGCTTGTCGGAAGCTCAGCAAGGTAAGGGAAGAGGGAGGGGTCGACATGGTGGTCTATGAAGCCAAAAATCATTGTAGAATGTGAGAGGGCTGAATGCCTTCAAGAAAAGATTGAAGATTAGGGGTCTCTTAAAAAGTGGAAAGCGGATATTGTGTGCTTGATTGAGACAAAGATGGATTTTATCTCCTGGGAGGTGGTACATAGTATATGGGGTGATCAACATGTGGGATGAATGTATAAGGGATCTAATGGGGCTTTGGGGGGTATATTGTTGATGTGGGATAGGAGGGTGGTTGAGAAAAGGGAGGAATGTATGGGGCGCTACACAATGGCTTGTTCTTTCAGAATGTGGAGGACCATTTTGTATGGGCATCTGGGGGGGTGTATGGCCTGAATGATGATGTGGAGAGGACAATCCTTTGGGAGGAGTTGGCTGGGTTGATGGTTGTATGGGAGGTCCCATGGTGTATTGATGGGGATTTTAACATAGTTCGTTTTCCTAGTGAGCATTCTAGTGATTCGAACCTTTCTACAGGCATGATGGATTTTTCGGATTTTATATCCGAACAAGGGTTGATGGATATTCCGTTGGCAGGGGGTTAGTTTACATGGTCCAATAATCAAGAAGATGAAATCTGGTCAAGAATTGATCGGTTTTTATTCTCACCAGATTGGGAGGATCACTATCCGGTAGTGTCACAAAGAAGGCTGCAACATCTACTCTCCGATCACTTTCCTTTGTTGCTGGATTGTGGGGAATCTAGAGGAGGGAGTAAATATTTTAAATTCGAGAATGTGGTTAAAGTATGAACGCTTTGTGGACAAGGTTTAGTCTTGGTGGGATTCGTATATGTTTAATGGCTTGCCTAGTTTTGTTTTGGCTAATAAGCTGAAATCCCTGAAGCTGGATTTAAAAAATGGAACGAGGAGGTGTTTGGTGACATTGGAAGGAAGAAAAAAACAAAGAGTTGTTGGAAGGTATACAGGAGCTGGATGCTAAGGCAAAGACTGGGGCTTTAGTAGGGGAAGAAAATTTAAAATGGCATATATGTCGAAAGAATTGGAGAATACATTGTTGTGCGAGGAAATTCATTGGCAACAGAAATCAAGAGCATTGTGGCTGATGGAGGGGGATAGTAACACTCAATTTTTTCATAAGGTGACCAATTTTCATTGTAGGTATAATTGTGTGGAAGTGTTACATATCAATGGTGTTTTGTCATATAATCTAGCAAAGGTAAAAACATATCAATGGTGTTTTGTCATATAATCTAGCAAAGGTAAAAGATCATGTTGTGCAGTTCTATCAAAGCTTATATTCTAAGCGAAGCACTTGGAGACCTAGAATGGATAATCAAGCTTTTTCATCCATTGATGAGGAGGAAAAATTGGTTAGAATGAGATTTTGAGGAAGAAGAGGTTTGGAAGGTGGTAAAAGGTATGGAGGGTGACAAGGCACCAAGACCGGATGGTTTCACCATGGCTTTCTTTCATTCTTGTTGGGATGTTGTGAAGCAAGATGTTATGATTTTTTTTTCCGAATCCCATCGAAGATGTCAGTTGGTGAAGAGTTTGAATGTAACTTTTGTGTCCTCGGTTCCAAAAAAGGTGGACGTAGTGGAGGTAAAGGATTTTTGGCCCATTAGCTTGGTGGGAGGGGTGTATAAAATTTTATCCAAGGTCCAGGCCACTAGGATGAAAACCGTATTGGGGAAGATCATCTCTAATTTTCAAAATTCCTTCATTGGTGGGCGGCCAATTTTAGATTTTGTGCTTATTGCAAATGAATGTTTGGATGGTCATATGAGACCAGGGGCGCCAAGTGTTATATGCAAATTGGATCTAGAGAAGGCATATGATCATGTTAATTGGCAGTTCTTGTTGTATTTATTGCAACATTGTGGGTTTGGAGAGAGATGGAGAGATTGGATAGAGTGGTATTTCGACGGTCAGATTCTCCATTTTGGTAAATGGAACGCCCAACGGTTTTTTAATAGTTCGCGAGGGATTAAACAAGGGGATCCGCTTTCGCCGTTACTTTTTGTACTGGTTATAGAGGCTTTGAGTAGGATGGTGAATGTGACAATAGAGCAAGGTTTATTGTCAGGTTTCTCTATGGGAGAAAGGGTCCCTTTAGATTTGGTGGTTTCTCATTCATTATTTGCTGATGACACCTTGATTTTTTGAAGCATACCCTGAGCAAATCCAATACGTGCGCCTTATTCTTTTATGCTTTGAGGCTGTTTCGGGGTTGAGAGTTAATCTTGGTAAATCAAAACTTGTTGCTATAGGAGAGGTGGACAACATTGGGGCTTTGGCTAATATTCTTGGGTGTAATGTTGCGCTTTGCCTATGAAGTATTTGGGTTTACTATTAGGGGCTACATACAAGGCTACATCTATGTGGAATGGTGATTGAGCTGATGGAACGTCTGTTGGCTGGTTGAAAGAAATTGTATCTATCAAAGGTGGTTAACTCTTATAAAAAGTACATTGTCTAATCTTCCACTTATTACTTGTCTTTGTTTCTGTTCCTATGAGTGTGGCCAAAAGGATTGAGAAAATTCAAAGAGATTTCTGGGGAGGAATGGGAGATGATCAAAACTACATTTGGTTAGTTGAACCAAATTTGCCATCCCCACGGGTCAAGGCCTCTTGGTATTCAAAATGTGCATAAGTTTAACCAAGCTCTTATGGGGAAATGGCTTTGGAGATATGCACAGAGTGAAGCTCTTTGGTACAAGATAATTTAAGCCAAATATGAAGATCAGGATGGTGGGTGGTGTTTGAAGGAGGTGTCGAGTCCTGATGGTGTGAGGTTGTGGAAGCATATTAGAAGAGGTTGGGATAATTTTACCAAAGGAGTGAGGTTTGAGGTGGGGCCAGGGTCGAAAGTTTGTTTCTGGCATGATGTTTGGTGTTCTGATCAACCATTGAAGCATGTTTTCCTTCCTGTTAGTATTGCAAGGTACAAAGAAGCATGGGTGAAGGATAATTTTATTTGGAGGAATGGGCTTGTTGAGTGGAATGTCATATTTGTGCCTTCCGTCCAGGATTGGGAGTTGGATGTGGTATCATCTTTCTTTGAAATGTTGTACTCTTGTAAGGTTTTGCATTGTAATGAGGATCATATTTGCTGGTCACCATCTAAAAAGGGTACGTTTGAGGTGAAGTTGTTGTGTCCTTTCAAGATTATGAGGTGTTTCCAGGGAAGAGTATTTGGCACTCTAAGGTGCCTCCACGAGTGGCATTTTCGGGTGGACTGCGACTCTTGGCAAAAATTCTGACACATGACAATTTGCGAAAGAAAAGTATTTTGATAGTGGAATGGTGTTGTATGTGTACGAAAAATGGGGAGTCCGTCGATCATTTGTTGCTGCATTGTGAAGTTGGCTACTAGAATATGGAACTATGTCTTTACTTTGTTCGGTATTGTGTGGGTTATGCCACAAAGCTTCCTCGACTTGCTTGCTTGCTAGAATCGGGTGGGGGGTAGGGATATTTCTAAAGTTATTTGGAGAATGGTGCCTTTATGTGTCACTTGGTGTATTTAGCGGGAGAGGAATGCCCGAACTTTTGAGGATAAAGAGTGTTCGGTGAATGGGATGAGGAAGAATATGATCTCTATGCTACACTTGTGGGCGTTAGCCCACCAACGTATTGATGTCCTGACTATAGAAGAGTTCTTGAATATCTGCTCTTTGTATATTCCGTAGGGGTTATCTTTGTATATATCTTTGCATTAGGGTTGCACCCATATGCGTTTTTTCTATAATATTCACATTATTTATCAAAAAAAAAAATTAGTTGCTAGTCTTCTTGAGCCTCCAAAATGGGCAATCGATCATAGTAGAGATCCCTTCTTTCCTCAGACAAAAGAAGCTCTACAATGAAGTTTTGATTTTACACTTGTGTACGGAAAAAGCACCTCCTTAATATACCAACTCCAAAGACCCTCATCCAAACAGCAAAAGAAAAGTTGCATCTTCTCCTACTCTTATCTCTTCCCCTTTTTACTCTTTCTAAAAATAAAGTATATTCATTAAAAGAGCCAAGGAGAAGCCAACCAAGTATTAAGCATACAAGAGAGGAGGAGAACCAATGACAAAACAAAATTAAAAGGAAAAAAAAAAAAATTTCGTAAAGAGTCTATGAAATCTGGAAAGGGATTTATTATTAGCATATGAGTCTGTCATCCATGCATATCGTGTGCGGAAACCATTTAGAATGCATCTTCGCCTAATCTAATTAAGGCCACTAGAGATCTAAACATACTCAGCACAAACTTGTCTGCATGACACCTGCACATGAATCTTTTATCGGAATATCATTATTCAACTCTATTCCTACTAAGTTATCTAGAACCAGGATGAGCTTTAAGAAAAATCTAAGCAGGCACACCAATCTGCAATCTCATAGATAGGCATCTTAATTTAAAAAACACAACAACAACAAAGTTATAGAGCAATTCAACTTAAATTAGTGATGGAGTTGAAGTGGTATGCAGATGCTTGCCTATATATGTGAAAAAGTTTCGAATAAACTAAAGTGATTACCAATACACACAAGACACAAACTAAATCATATTCTATACTAACTACACACAAAATAAATCATACTATCCTAACCATCTAATCAAATAACAGTACACAGTGGAAGTGCAATATTGACGACAAATCCACAAAGAAATAACAGATATCTACACTTGTTGATGAAAATAAAATGAGTGTACCTGGCAGATTAAGTCTCCAATTAAAGTTAAGAGTGCAGATGTCAGAGCTTTTATTGACACAGGATACTTCGCAAGAAGAGCCAAATACCTGTAATGTGAGAACTTCATGTTGGAATAGCAGAATGTGGATCATGTTTTCAATCCCAAGTATAAAGGACAAGGCACAAAACAATTAGCACAAGACTTTGCTTAGATTTTATTCCATACAAAAATCTAGAACTTAAAAAAAAAATTAATGGACTGAGGAAAACCAATAGGAACATTCTATAATATTACTCATCTAAGAGAAACCTATAGCACAATTATTTATCAAATAATTGTGCTATAGGTCCCTCTTAGATGAGTAATATTACACTTCATAAGATATATGATTATGGCATCATATAAAGTGATCATATTATTATTATTATTATTATTATTATTATTATTATTGATAAGTAGAAGTGAACATATTATGATCTGTATTCTGCTATACTGCTAGCTCACTAAGTATCAAATATTTGATACTACATCCACAGTTTATCTACCACCTAAGAAGGAATTTCTTTCCTTTTTCAGCCAAAAAAAAGAAACATAGCAGGTGGCAACTGAGTTGAGGATCTCTACAATGTACATAGCTAGACCAGTGAAATCGCTGTGTAAGATCTCAAGCTACTGCTTTTTTCTATTGGGACGGGGTGGGGTAATGTGACACTAGCAACCAATTTAGGAACCAAAAAGGTTAATATTAAACAAACGTTCCAAGCTTGCTGAAGTTAGATTTGGTGTTGGTGATCATCCTATCTGGACTGTTTCTAAAACAGGAGGTTTTGTCAGTTCTGATACATGGCAGGCTTTAAGGGATAAAAAAGATCAAATTGAGTGGTGAAAGCTTGTTTGGTTTCCCCTTGCCATTCATAAGCATGCATTCATCTTGTGGCTTGCCATAAAAGACAGGTTGGTTACAGGGGTTAGATTGATGCAATGGGGATACCAAGGAGTTGTAAATTGCTGGTTTTGCAGGAACCATGTAGAGAGCCGTGACCATTTATTCTTTAAATGTTGCTTTTGTTACAGAATTTGGAGATTTTGTATGGCTAGATGCAGAGTTGATAATCCTCCTATCATATGGGAAGATATTATCCAGTTGGGATACAGCAATTGGGGCAGTAAAACTCTGAAATCCTTACTTTGTTGTCTGGCTTTGGGGTCTGCTCTATATTATATTTGGTGTACTCGTAATGAGATTTTGCATGCAGGCCATCCAATAACTGAGGAGCAGATTTTGAAAAGGATTTTGTGGGAAGTACGAACTAGAGTGATTGGGAGCAGAAAATTTCCTTAAACTAAGAAAACCTTGTGCTTTGTTCTTTATGGAACTTGCCTGAAGATATGCTTTGTTGAGGCAAGATGCTGCAGTAGTTTTCTTTAGTTCTGTCTTTGGTTTCCTTTGTTGAGTTGTAAGTGTCTGCTGTTGTAGCAGCTGGTTTGATTTCTGGTTTTTTTTTTTTCTGCTGCAGTAGTTTTTGTTGCTTAGTTTGGTGTTTGCAGCTTGTTTTGGGTTGCTTATGTAGGCCTCTGTGAGGTTTTGGTTCAGCCTCTTTTATAGGCTTGTAATGGGGTTGTTTTGTACTCTTTTGAGTTTGGTTTATAAAGCTTCTTATTCATCTAATATATATATATATATATATATATATATATATATATATATATATAAACGTTTAGGAACCAAAAGGCAAAGAAATTAATAACCTAAAACTGAGAAACAATTTGAAATTGTAGTACATTACCACGATAGAAAGGACCAGTTATTTCCACCACCACCACTATCACTGCCACCGGCTCCACCGCCTTCACCTCTCCCACCAGAACTTCCATCACCAGAACCCCCATATCCACCAGTTCCGCCCAACCCGCCATCCGAGAAAGCCGAAACCTGAAAACGGGAAAGACCCAGTGACCCAAATCCCATTTCAGAAGGACCTAGATTCTTAAACACAACTCCCTGACCAGAATTCAACGGATAAGAATAAGACTGGAACGAAGAACAGCCCTGAAACCGGCTCATCTTAACTGGATATGCGGGAATTCGGATATCGTGACGGGAATGGGAGACGGGTCTACGAGAAAACCCCACGAAACGGTGTAAGAGTGGGGATTTGTGGGCGAGCGATGCTGGGTTTGGAACCATTTTTGGTCAGAAGAAAAAGGAGTCTTGGACTATTGGGAAAGCGTGGGGTTTTGAGGTTTTGAAGAGTGTTTGGTTGGTGTAGGCTTAGGCTGTGTCAGAGAAACCTCACGGTGGTGCGGTAGAGCGCTAGTCCGAGCTTGTTTGAAACAGTAGGAGTGAGCTCTTGCCCAGTGTTTCTAGAACCTGGACCACCGATGGTCGACCGCTCCGCTTCGAATTAAGTAATTCAGATTGAGTTGCGAAAAATAATTTCTTGCTATTTATCAAGAATCGCCGGGGTATATAGGCATTGAGTTCATGAGACAAAGATTTACTCTAAAATAAAATCGCCTAACCGCATTTGCTAACCGTTAACCACTATCTGCACTAACTGCTAACCACTTTAAAAGCGGTTAGTAAAAACCATTAACCACATAGACGTTTAACGGTTAGCGGTAGTAGATTTTGGAAAACCGCCTAACCACTAACCATTAACCGCTAACCGCCTTTTTAAAAAAAATATAATATATATTTATATTATATATATTTATATAATAAATAACAATAAGTTTATCAGTAATCAGTGATTATCAGATCTCTTTTACTCAAGAGTCTCGATTTGAATTCCCTCTACCTTTGACTTTTGTTTGGATTTTATACTTTTATTATTTATATAATATAGAATTGCAAAAAGACGTATTTTGCACTTCTGTATATTCATTTCTTCCTAACCCAAAATAATAATTTTGTTGTAATTTTATTTATATGTTATATGTCGTAGAAGGTGACCAACAAGATTTTGGTATAACGGTTCAACATATAATGCTCACTTTAAACCAACAATTTTTAATGCTAAAATGATCATAAAAGAGGGAAAAAAAATGTTTAAAGTAAGCAAAACAAGGGTTTAAAGTAAGCCCAAAACCGGCCCAAAATAAAAAAACCCAATAAAAAGCGGTTAATAGAAAAGCGGTTAATCGCATCTGGTCTAGCGGTTAGCGAATGCGGTTAATAGATTCTACTAACCGCCTAGGTGTTAGCGGTTTTAGCCACTAACCGCAACCGCTATTTCACCCCTAAAAATAACCACGTCTCATTTTTTTTTTTTTGACATGTCCACACAAGAGCGGGATGGAGATTCGAACTAGTGACCTTCGCTTTATTAGGTATGGTCCCAGCTAATTAAACTACCTCTTGGGGACAATCACATCTCATTTAAAAACATGAGAAAGTGCACGTGCGTTATTTATTTTTGTGATAATTAGTGTGCGTTTAGGATTACGATTTCATAAGAATATATTTTCGTTTTTAAAAGATATCGCAAAATATAAGATGTTTGGTATTGCAATATAAAAAGCACTTAATTTAAAATAGGAAAAAAAATATGTAATTTCAATAAGCAAGCTAGATGGTGTTTATTTGAAAAAGTGCGAATTTAAACCAAAATCACAATTTCACTTAAAAAAAATATTTGGAGCAATATTTATCTGTTTGGCTATGAAACCACAATTATATGTTAATGTTATTCAAACACTCAATTGATAAAAAAAAAAGACTTTTTAATATATTTTACCAAATGTCAGTACGATTTTAAAAAGTAGCAATTTTAAAAACTATTTTTTTAAAATCGCACTTATTGAAATCACACTCCCAAACAGGCTTACTAATTTACAATTATCTGTAATTTTAAAAGTCCCTTTTATGTCACTCTTATTTTTCTCAAAAAATGAGATAGCTTTTAAAATCAAAATTATTAATCACAAGACAAATGGTAATTTTAAGAACCACACAATCCTTAGAAGAACACAAAAATAATACATGAGAGACTTAGGCTCTGTTTCTTTTAACGTAAAATAGTTTTCGTCAGAAAATATTTTTAGAGAGGTCATTTTACAGCATTTAACGCCTACACAAACAATTTATATATATCTTTTCATTAAATCATATTAAACTCTAAATTACGAAAATGTCTTGACCAAGTCTTAAAGGTATCCAAACCAAGTCCTACAAGGACCCCATAGGGACTCACTTCGGACCCACCCGAACCCTACCTAGAACATATCAAGACCCCGTTGGGATCAGCCCGAGACCTTGGCAGGACCTGCCCAAGACCCAACAATGACATTTTCGTAATTTAGTGTTTAATATGATTTTGCATATGCACTAAATGCCAGAAAAATATTGTTCAAGAAAATGTTTTCCACGAAAATGTTTTCTGCTGAAAATGTTTTTTAGTAGACCGCCTAATTTTCCGTACATGCCAAATACCAAAAAATATTTTCCATTGAAATATTTTTCGACGATTCCTGAGCGAGTCTTGGGCGAGTCCTGGCCAAGTCCAAACAAGTCCTAGGCGGTCCCCAATCAAGTCACAGGAAGGTCTGGTTGGGTCCCGAACAGGTCCCAATCAGGTCTCAAGCAAGTCCCAATCAAGTCCTGGGTAGATCCCAACAAGGTCCCAAGCAAGTCTCAAACGAGTCCAATGAGTCCCAGTGGGGTCTTAGGCAAGTTCCAGGTTGGTCCCAAGCAAGTTCTGGGCGAGTCCCTACCAAGTCTCGGCGAGTCCTGGTCAAGTATTGGCAAGGTCTCGAGCAAGTCTCGAGCAGGCCTCGATCAAGCCCTAAAACCTTCTTTAATTTTGCAAGCAAAAGCCCAATTCCACCATCACTAGACGAGCGCTTGTCCATGGGGACCACACCAAGCGCTCGTCTGTAAACCACGCCATCTGTGTGAAGATTGTACTTTGAACACTTATTGCTTTTGGTGAACATTACATGAGTGCTCGTGTGAATAGTACACACGAGCGCTCATTAACAATTTTTAGACCTTTGGTTAATACCTGGAGCGCATTTGTAATATCCCGCCCTAAATGATATGATATTGTTCACTTTAGGCCTAGTCCGCATGGTTTTAGTATTGGATTTACCCCTAAAAGGCCTCATACCATTTAAATAAAAGCATATTCCATATAAACACATCATATAATCCATATCTAGGCAATGTGAGATGTCACAATCACCCCCTCTTAGGATCCAGTATCCTCGCTGGCAACTTCTATGGGCTTGTGCACGCTTCCCCATCTTAGGCTGGACTATGACTCTGATACCAACTGTAACACCCTAGCCCATTGAGCTAGGTTTATTAGCAAATTCTCTCAGATGCAAAGTATTATAAGGTAACCAGAGCATTTAGCTAAGTATGGAAATAAATGCATGATAAAAATTTATTGAAATGCGGAAACGTTTGGTCTTGATAACATAAATAATTCAATGACTTAAATAAAGTTTGAAATGAATGCCAACTATGTGCTACTACACTTATTTAAATGAAATGCTATTTAATGACTCTAGTCCTTTCTTATATTCCCATCCCGGCCTCCTAGATAGCTTGCTCAAAACCTGAAAACAAAACAAGTAAGGGTGAGCGAAAAAAAAAATGCACAGTAAAGGGTCCTCAACCATAAAACGGTTGAATTAAATTCATTTTATTTAACACCATATCAAAAGAAAACTCTCTTTCTTTTCCAAAGGAAAAACTTTCTTGAAATACATTCGTCAATAGGAATAAGCTTAGACATTTATAAAAACATTTATCATTATCCAAATACGTAGGACAAGAGCACTATTACTTATAGAATATCCTATCATAAATAGGGCTCATGTACATCGTTACCCCATGTACTAGGGTTGTGCGGTCCTTGTAATCATGGCAGTGACTATGGCTGCACCTTGCCCGTTTGCTAATTAACCAAGGTGCACTCAATGTGACATATAGATGAGTTGCCACCTTCTCATTGTCCTTCGGCGGTTGCGCTTCCATCTCAAGCAACGATACCAAGCTCATAAATCAGTAACATCTCTAGGGCCAAAAATTACCTCCTCCTCACACATACCCATTTTCCATAATAATTTCCATTTCATTTCTTTACCTTTCATGAATAGCTTTAGGATATGTGTGGGAGGGTTTTTCAAATCTCAAAGTATTCCTTATTTAAACTCTCTATAACTGGAATATCGCATCTCAAATATAATCCTTGAAAACTTTCAAATATATCCATACCAATTTGAGTGACACCAATAGAATAAATTTATACTTTAAAAACTTGCTTATAAAAATACTTCATGAATGTACCATCATTTAAAATGAACATAAAGATTACATAATGTAAACAATTTACATAAGCAATAGAGAGATCTTTAAACTGAAATCATGAAATAAAATTAAACTAGGAAGGGGCTAAGGATTATCCCTTACATTTATAAAGATGCTAGAGAGATTGACTCGCACTGTAACACACTTGAATTAATACAACTCAACTATATTAGCCTTAGATTAATTAAAACTAACCCTAAAATCTCTAGGCTTCCGCTTTTACCCCTCAAATGATACTAAAGGCACACATATATCCCTAGACCTTCGCCCACATATGAGGATTATAAGTGTGGATTAAAAACATAACTCTTTGAAAAACACTTTGGTTTCCTAAGTAACTATTATTGACTTCTTAACAGACTAGTGAACTTTGGTTGGTAAATTCCAAGGCAATAAAAAGGAGCATATATATTTATAAACTTGGTTTTCTTTAAAAGGTGACATGAGAAAGGCCATGAATATGGGTGATTAACAAATCAAAGCAATAAAATAAAACACTAGTATGACAACAATTATACGTGCATATTCCATTGAAAACACAAAAGAAATTAACAAGGGGAAATTAAAAAAAAAATTACCTCAAGTGGAACTAAAAGTTGGAGAAGATGACACAAAGCTTTGAGAGCTTTGTGTAGTATGGGGCATTGGAGAGAGGTAGAAAGAAAGAGAGGTGATGCTTGGGGTAGGTTGTAAAGCCCCAATAATTAATTAACAAGTAATTAATTTCATGGTTCGTCTCCCAACCTTGTTCCACTCCGAACAAGACTCCGAAACCTCTACTCCTCGAAAAACAGAGGATACAAAGTAGCAAAAGTAATAAAGTTCTATCAACATTGAATCAATATAACCAAAGATCATCAAACCAAAGACCATACTACAACATCAGTACAATGAATCTATACTAAACCTTAATATTCAAGCATGCATGAAGTCCTAAGTCTACAACATAACTCAAAAGTACTAATTCCCATAAGTGCTCGCTTAAGCTTGCAATAAGTCTTTAAGCATCTCCCAGATCAAATCCTCTAACATAAATGGATGCTTTGTGGTATCATTATCTAGAACAACATAATTGTACATATATAGAAAAAAAAGAAATAATACAAGTGTAAGTCCAATGACTTAGTGAGTATAAATGCATATGACGTATCCGTCATTAATTTGTGGATTTAATTATTTATAAAACATGCAACATTATGAGATGATAGTTTATCATGCAGGTGGTATATATATATATACATATGATATATAGTAACAGTCATAGTTCAACAATATGGTCTACTTGAAATATTACCACTTCTCATTAAGGTTGCTGAGGGACTTGTAGTACAATGTCAGTGCTCCAGCCATTGTACAGCATACCATACATAATACTAGCCACATGATTGATTCCGACCTTGGGTATCCCACATCGCTAATGACGTTCCTCCTATAGTGATCATCCATTGGGAATGGTTGCATCTTGGTTACGAAACCATTGGATTCAAATCTCTCCCCCTTCCCCCCCCCCACACACACACATTGACCATAAAGCTAACTTGTATAGTTAGCTCATGGCCATTATACCGCACATACTGATAT
Source organism: Carpinus viminea (assembly GCA_013348765.1). NCBI lineage: Eukaryota > Viridiplantae > Streptophyta > Magnoliopsida > Fagales > Betulaceae > Carpinus > Carpinus viminea. The sequence goes on from CP054672.1 coordinate 16,313,998, forward strand.
ACCATATCATACGATGCAATTAGTCTTATTAGTCTTTTGCATACACAATTTTACAAGTCTCATTATTATCTTATTAATCGACACACGTTTTCACAAAAGAGAATTTCTAATAGTTCCAAAATATATTTCATGAGAGTTGCAAAATATGTATGTTTGATATATATAAAATAGACATGCAATGCAAGAAAAGTAACAACAAAGCATCCATGTGAGTTTGTACTCACCCGGGCTGCAAAGCTCCTCCATATAATTTCCTTGAAGCTCCATGATGAGTGCTATTTAGTACTTAATCAAACCCCTTTATTTATGTTTGTTAAGCCTTTAACCGTGTTATTATCTAACATTTGTGTTGTTTTAGTGTCTTGTTGATGTTGCAGGTCATTGCATGCAATACATGGCTACAAAGGGGTGAAATGGACCTAAAGAGAAGTGAAGGAGTTCCTGCCAATGCGCTCGAGTGCACTTGGTGCGATCGAGCGCAATTGCGGTCAAACGCAAGGAGCAAGTTCGAACGCAGGCCTAGTCAGCCCGCATCTCACACGGTTGCCCTAGCCGACCCTATGATTCCATCGCTTCCAACCTTGCGCCGTGGTAGTTATGTGCGTTTGAACGCATGGGCATGATCGATCGCATACATCACTGCGATCAAATGCATAACTCATGACGAGCGCGGTTTCCTATAAATAAGACACTCTTGTTATTTTTTTGAAGTCTATCTTTTTGGGCGCATTTTTTAAAGCATTTGCCTTTGTTTTAGGCCCTACTCTGCCCATTTCATTGTAAAACTTTAATATTTACTTTAATTTAAAGCTTTACTTTAAGTTTATTTGCTTTCTTTATACATGGCTAGCTAAATCTTCAACTAAGGTTGAAAATGAAGCCTTACTCTTAGCATTTCTTTGAGCTTTTATGTTTAACATATTACATTCTGTCATTTATATTCCATACTCATTTCATTTCAATTTATGTGACAAAAATTGTGATGTTTGTCGTTTGTGATGTATCGAAAGTCCATCCCTTGTTGTGTTCTAAGCCAGGTGCACAACGGATGATTAAGACTTGATTTAATATCTATTGTGATCCATGTATATAGTGGATGATTTTATCAAGATTAATATTTGTTGTGGCTCCTTAATGGTAGACACACCAAATCGGTTTGACTTGTGTCATAAAAGGCAATATAGTGTGATTAAGGGTTAACTCGATAGACAGAAATGTGTGTTTTTACATTTTATATTGGGTGAGGTTGATTCTTTAACCTTAGTTATTTTTCTTTATTCATTTAATCTTTTTAGAGTAGTTTACATATTTGCAAGTTTTGTGTTCGATCAAAGCGACCATATTCGGAACTTGGTTAAAATAGGGTTAATTTAGTTTTAATATTAGTTTTAGAACAAAACGCTTTTCCATGTGGTTCGATCCCGTATTTCGTAATGCTACACGATCAACAACTTGTGCTATTGCAAGTGTAATCAAATTTGCATGCCACTCCATAACCTCGAATATTGAGAAAGACCTATCATCAGTTCTATTTCTACTAAAACAATTCTAGAATAAGGAAACAAAAGCTATGAGACGGCGACTGGTGAAAATAGGGTTTCCTTGTCACACTCTAGCGTACATCTGGCTTAAGGCCATATGTCCACCATGTCATGACAGCCGTACATCTGGTCACGAGACCATACGTCAGATCCAACATCTTTCAAGGAGAACCTCATTTTCTCTCCATTGTCCACATATTCTCTGACTCTTAAGGCCAACAAAGGCTTCCTAGGGCCTCTTAACATAGATTGAAACCTCTATGCAAAGTAACAATGCTAAGTTAATGTAACGTTAGCCTAAGTAAGATCTAAAGCATTACTAAGCTAACAACTATAACTACCTACAAACAATAATCAAGCAGTATAACAACGTAACTAAAGATATAGGCAACCGAGCATTACCTCTTTAAAGTGAAACTGCAAGAACCTCCATTCCACTAGCTCCAAACTCACAAAACCTCACAAAACACCAACAAGCAGCCTAGGGGCGAAGAGGGGAGGGGGGGTTGAAGGACGGATTTTGTATGAAATGGGAGAAGGGGTGATGAGGTATTTATAAGGCCAGAAAGTAGTAGATGTTCGGCTAAAGGGGCGTACATCCGATACTATTACACAGCGGTCCAAAGGCTATCTTATGCGTCTAGGCATTAATCAAAGGGGTATTCCAAAAAATAGAGTACGTCTAGTCCAGAAGTTCAATTCCCCAAAATGCCCTTTCGGCAAATCCTAGTGACCCAAAGTCCAAATTAACCTTCTAACTAAGCTACTATATTTAGTTAAATATTTGGGTCACTACATTCTCTCCTCCTTATAAAAATTTCATCATCAAAATTTCGTAGCCCTAAAACACAAGAAGAAACAGTAACATCACTTTAACATCCGTAGTTTTACAAGGTTCGTGCTTAACCCCATCCTTAGAAATATCTTATCGCGTTCATCTTTATAGCACTCACCTCCTTCGTCCAATATAAAGCGATCTACAATGGCATCCTTACAAGTTATAGCAAATCCATTTACAAGTCACTAAGGGTGCTTTATTCGATATTACCCACACTATATCAATCATCACTAAACTCAACGATTCCTACATACACCAAAACAAGTCAAGCATGTGGGTATCTCTGACAGGATTCCATACTTCCTAGCCAGAAGCAACTTTACCTTAATTGATTACTCTTAGAGAATCCAAATGTAATAGTTACCCAAAACCGTAAAAGATAGGCACACAATCCGAAAAAAATTAGCCATACGAATAAAATCTTTGAACCTCTATGTACCAACATCATACTCAGTGTTCCTTACACTGTACTAGTCCTTATCAATCTTGACATCCAAGTCGAGTAATTCTACATATAGTCCAAGTCGATGGATATCCAAGCCATAACCTTATAGAGGAAAATAGATTCTTTCTTACACAACTATCCTTTCAACCAAAACAAGGATGGGTATACTGTCCAAGTATAATCTTGAGAAAAGAGTTATCAGGTCTGGGGGTAAGACAACCCTGTATGCCAACCTCCCCTTCCTTCCCAAATCGCTTCACTCCCCTCGTCAATGATATCTTAAGGAATGCACAATCTCCTACTCTTTCTTCCGAAGGTCATTCCTAGTTATCGGCATAACTCTTCTGCTGACCCTTGGATGCACTCATCCTTTGTCTAATGGTAAGTACTTGAATCATTTTAGGTCCCAACGTTGCCTCTTTCCAACATTGTACCATTACAAGGGTGACTGACACTTATGTCCATAAAGTGTTTCATAAGGCGACAATCCAAAAGTTGCCTGTAACAAACTTGATGAAAGGTAAGTACTAAACTTTAATTCTGACCTCTCATCATCCTTGTACATCTTGGTACTTTCAAAATGTCAGTATATGAAGAATGACGAGTCTTGCTCAAGATCTCATTTCTTAGTCCTTCATCCTTTGACACACACATTCATTTGAAATGGGTGAGCAACCCATCATCCTTAAGGCAAAACCATTATGCCTTAACAACTGCCTAATCTTGGTGCACTCAGGGTCCTCTAACCAAGTGACGTTAATCCAAGCAAGCAATCCTGATCCAATCAACAAGCTAGACAAGCATGCAGACACACCCTTATTTATCACTTCTACTCCTATCCTAGTGAATTTTGTAACTAACTAGGGTTGAGAAATTCCAAGAGCGGCAAGCTCCTCCATCGCCTTTCTACTCAAGGCATCTGCTACTATGCCAACCTGATCACAATCCTTAAATCAGCTCTAGCCTCTTCCTTGTCTCCACAGACAATTACACCCGAGAGCTCCTTAGTCCATTTAGGTATAGAAAGATTCTCTAGAATCTCTTCGCTCTTAAGTAACCCAAAATCATGTGATCCAATACAAGATCTATGGATACAAGATTCACTAATTCCCCTTAACCAAAATCCAAGTCCAAGAATATAATGCCTTATCATACTTCTTATGGGCAATGAATAAAATTAGAAATCTTATCATCAACACATCAACAAAGCGTAACAAGCATCATGTATTAACAAAACTCATAGTTAATATTACACTTTTAGGTCCAAAACCCTAAATCAAGTGCAAGTACAAAACAAAAGACAACTGGTTGTATGAATAAACATCTAGAAACCCAGCCCTTAACTACAAAATAAGGCAAATCCACATGCCTTAACAACTCCGGTGGTTATGCTTAACCCTTGTCTTGCTGTCATTTCCTTCTAAGTGGATCAATACCATTCCTTTTGGCCTGGTTGCAGTTTCGAATGAAGTGTCCACCTTGTCACATTCATGGCGCAAATTCTCTCTTGATTGGCATTTTTCAAAATGCAGTCTGCCACGCCTATGGCACGAACGACTTTGTTTCTTTCTAGAACGCAACTCTCGGGGTGTACTCCTCCTTAAGTTCTATAAGTATTCCCGATAGAACTCTTCCTTGAATCAAGTCCACGTAATAGCCTCCTTGCTTCCTAATTCCATCATCCTGCAAGTTTCTCTTAGCACACCACCATCGCCTTGCCTTTTTAGAGAACTTGTAAGCTGTGTACTTGACTATTTGCTCCTTATGTGTAGTCCATAACTCATAGCAATTCCTCCAAGCTCTTAAGCCACTCACTCGCTTCTCCAAAGTTCAGATTCCCCTTAAACATAGGGAAATGATGCTCATAGAACTCCATGAAAGAGCAACCCTTTCCTCCACTTGGAGTCCCTTTTCCTCTTACGTTGACCAATGCTTCCACAAGACTACTTGCCATAGCCTCCAATGCTTGGGTAGCATACAGAACGTTCCTTGTCCTTTCATCGGGTTAGATGGTCTCCTACCATCGATGCTCCTAATGACGTCGTGTCATGGTGACATCTTTACAGTCACAATGATCATTAGCCCTAACTTCAAAGTGCTACGCTGAGCTTTGCTCAAAACATCAAACCTAATCGCAAAGCTATATGTACTAAGCGTCTATACTACTACTACCTTATCCAAAGACCTAATGCAGATCTAAGCTTAAGACCTTATCTAATTATCTTAGTGTAGTAGTCCTAGTCCTGACTTCAATACCATATCAAATCCCTAAAATCCTCAAGTCCAACATCCTCAAGATCATAGGTATTGAAATTATGTATTCCTTGTGTACATATCATCCATCCTATGCTCTAGTAAATCATCTCCTAACACTTAATAGATTATGTCCTATATTCCGCTGAGCAAAAAGCTCTAATGAATCAAAACCTAACTCCTAATAGATCCATTCCTATGGTCCGAAAAGCAATAGCTCTGATACCAACTATAACACGCCAAGAATTAATTAACTAGTAATTAATTTCACGGTTCGTGTCTCAGCCTTGTTCCATTCCAAACAAGACTCCGGGACCTCTACTCCTCAAAAAACAGATGATACAAAGCAGCGGAAGTAATAAAGTTCTATAAACATTGAATTAGCATAAACAGAGCGTCTAACCAAATATCATCAAAGTAACGGAAATCATACTATAAAATTAGTATAAGGGATATATGTTAAACCTTAATATATAAGCATGCATTAAGTCCTAAGTCTACAACAAACTCAAAAGTACTAGTTACCATGAGTACCCGCTTAAGCTTACAATAAGTCCTCAAGTATCTCCCAAATTGAATCCTCCAACATAATCGGATGCTTCACGGTATCTACTATTTAGAATAGCATAATTGTGCATATGGAGAAAAAAAAAATAATACAAGGGTAAGTCCGATGACTTAGTGAGTATAAATGTATATGACGTACTCGTCATTAATTTGTGGATTCAGTTATTTATAAAAAACATGCAACATTATAAGATGACAGCTTATCATGCAGGTGATATATATATATAATATGCATATAATATAGAGTAACAGTCATAGTTTAACAATATGGTTTATCCGAGATATTATTCCTTCTCAGAAGAGTTGACGCTGTTTTGAGGGACCTATAATACATTGTTGGTGCCCCATCCATTGCACAACATACTATATGTAACACTAGCGACATGATCGAGTCCAACCTCGGGTGGCTCACACCGCTAATAACGTCTATCTTATAGTGACCATCCATTGGGAATGACTGCACCTTGGTCACAAAACCATTGAATCCAAAGGCTCCCCCACACACATTGATCATAAAGCTAACCCGTATAGTAAATCCATGGCCATTATATCGCACATACCGGTGTACCATGTTATACAGTGTAATTAGTCTTTTCAGTCTTTTACATGCACAATTTTACAAGTCTTATTATTATCTTATTAATTGACACATATTTTCACAAAAGAGAGTTCCTAGTAGTTCCAAAATATATTTCATGAGAGTTACAAAATATACATGTTTGATATATATAAAATAGACATGTAATGTAGGAAAAGTAACAACAAAGCATCCATATAAGTTTGTACTTTTCCAGGCCGTAAAACTCCTTCATGTAATTTTCTTGAGGCTCTATAACCTCGAATACTGAGAAAAGACCTATCACTAGTTCTATTTCTACTAAAATAACTCTAAAATAAGGAAACAGAAGCTATGGGACGGCTGGTGAAAATAGGGTTTCTATGTCACACTTTGGTTGTACGTCCGACTCGGGGCAGTATGTCCACTATGTCACGACGGGCCATACATCCGATCATAGAATCGTATGTCCGCTCCAATGTCTTTAGGGAGAACCTTATTTTCTCTCCATTGTTCGCCTATTCTTTGACTCCTAAGGCCAACAAAGGTTTCTTAGGGTCTCTTAACACAGATCGAAACCTCCATGCAAAGTAACAACGCTAAGTTAACGTAACGCTAGCCTAAGTAAGATCTAAAACATAATTAAGCTAACAACTACAACTAGCTACAAACAATAATCGAGCAACATAATGACATAACTAAGGAGATAAGCAACCGAGCATTATCTCCTTGAATCAAAACTGGAAGAACCTCAACTTCACTAGCTCCAAACCTACAAAACCTCACAAAACACTCACAAATGGCCAACAAGTAGCCTAGGGGCGAAAAAGGGGGGTTGAGGGACGAATTTGGTGTGAAATGGGTAAAAGGGTATTTATAGGACCAGAAAGTAGTAGACGTCCAGCCAAAGGGGCGTATGTTTGGTACTATTACACAACAGTCCAAAGGCTGTCTCGTACGTCTAGGTATTAACTGGAAGGTATTCCAAAAAGTAGCCTATGTCCGGTCTAGAAGTCCAATTCTCAAAATACCATTCTGACCGATTCTAGTGACCCAAAGTCCAAATTAACCTTCTAACTAAACTACTTATGATTAGCTAAATATTTGGGTCACTACATAGGTAGGGTACAACTAGTTTGAAAAGTGGTTAGGGTTTTGTCTTGTTCCTATTTATCTAGATGCTAGAAAGAGCAAAGAGAGAGAGTGTGTGTGTATGGGTCGTAGGTTGTCCTTTGAAGAAGAATAGGTAGTGCCAAATTTTGGTGTCCAAAAAAAAAAAAGCTGGAATTAGAGGGGGAGAAAGTATAATACCTAGATAAAAACCAACCTTTTTATTTAACAAAATCTTCTCCATAAGAGCAATCAATAATGGTGCTTTAACGAGACCCATAATCTTTAGTGTTAACCTAATCACACTTTGAACCTTTAGAAAATAGAAGTCAAACACTAACTCTTAGGAGGTGGATGTACGCTGCTATTTGTAGTGCGGACGTACGGGGGACCACCAACGTACACTCTACAAATAGTACAATGGACATACATGGGACCACCGAACATACACTACTTTTTGAATACCCTCTGGGTAATATCTAGATGTACGAGACACCATTTGGACCATTGTGCAAAGACCACCAGATGTATGCTAGGGTTACCGGACGTTCACTGCTCTGTTAGGGAGTTGGTGACGAACTTTCACTATAAATAGCCCGTTTCACCTCTCATTTCTCATGCATGTTTCCTTCCCCTAGTATGCCTTAGGCTACCAAAATCCTTCCCTTGAGTTTTGAGTGAGGAATTGGTAAGAGTATGCTTCAATGAGGAGTTTCCAAGGAGGGGAGACTATGTCCATGCTTAGCTTTAGGTAAGCTATGTTCTCTTTGTGCTTAGCATTGTTTTATCTTATATTTCTGCCTTGATAAGGTTTTCCAAGTGTTTATTAAGCATTCTTTAAAGATAATGATGTTCTCAAAAGATTCTTTCAAAGTTTCGTTGTGCTGTGATTTCTTACATTGCATGCACTGTTTTGCTAGCTTAGAAGAGGTTTAAAGGTCTATAAATGCCATTAGAAATATGCATTGTTCGAATCTTAAAACGGTGTGCTTAACACATTGAGAGGACTTACGCCATCAAGGCCGAACGTACGGTCAGTAGGTAGAGCACCAGTTTTTGATTTTCATACGTGTATGCTTAGGCTTAGTCATATTTATAGGTTTCGTAAGGCTTAGAATAATGGTGTCTTATATTCGTTATAATAAGATTTAGCTTGGTCAAAGGATTCGTTTGAGTGCGCGAGGTAAGTAGACACTTACACCTTTTTTACGTAAAACGTGGGATATGTCAGTTGACTGACCATGAATATGATATGAGCACACTTATTTTCTGTAATACTTGGTAACTGTGTTATTAATTAACTATTAAGATGTATCGTAAGACATGGTACGCCGTACAGTATAAATGGCCATGAACTTTTTTTATAGATTGCATATTATGGTCAAATGTGTGTGTTGTATGGGGCTTTGAATCATTGGTTTCGTGACCATGGTGTAACATTCCTAATGATTCCATCACTATAGGATGGACGTCATTAGTTGGTGTAGGCCACTCGAGATTGGACTCGATCATACCACTAATATTATGTACGGTATATTGTATAATGGCTGGGCACTGGCATTGTATTATAGGTCCCTGGGACAGCACCAATTCTGCTGAAAATGGGTAATATCTTGGGTAGACCATGTATGAGAGTTATGACTTATAATGCATTAGCCTTTTCTGCATCAAAACAATTAGGTAATTATCACCGGTTCTACACCATAAGCTTTGAAAACCCTAAAACTTATTAAATGATGTATTAACAGAAGTAATGTCCTCCTTTTGGTTATTACTCAAATTGCATGTTTACTTCTATTAATTGAGCTCAAGTCATACCTAAGTTGTAAAGTTTACTTACTAAGTCATTAAACTTACATAGTTATTATTCTCTAGGTAACCTGGTTTATTGCTATGAAAGTGGCAAAAAATGCTACTACCTGACTGGTTGGGCTTTACTTATAACCACAAGTTTGTCTTTATTGTTTAGCAGTTCCATGTTCTTGCTTGATGAATTATAATAACTCAAATTTATTCACATTCCCTTGCATTTACTCTGACGTTTTTAGAAGGGTGATTTCCTGTTTGATCACAAGTTGGCTTAAATGGGTAAATTGCCAGTGACTTCACCGGATTAGTCGAGGCTAATTTTAGGGGTATTAAAGAAAGAGATGGTTGTACAAAGCTTTAGGGTTTTGTCTCTTTCATAAAGTTTTGTGGGGCAAAAAGGGAAAAGGAAAGAATGAGAGGTGTGCACTACCCATGTGAGACTTGAGAACCCATATAGCATAAAACTAGGAGATTTTTAAGGAAGTAATTTTATTCTTTTTGAAAGACTAATATAATGTGCACTTCTTGGGAATTTTCAAGAAATTTTGTTTAGAGCCCAATTTTGAATAAATAACACTTAGGGAAAGAGTTGTAAGAATAAATAAATGGTGAAATATTTAGTCTTAATACTCACAATCCCAATTTCCATATTAGATTATATATATTAATAATGTCTAATATTGCTTTATTTGAATGAGGGTGTAAAATAGAATAGGAATTCGTGTCATTTCAAATGAATGGATAATATCATTTAGTGTAAAATGATGGGTAATATTGTAAAATTAGTTCTTCAACTTTAACGTTAGACAATATTACCCATCATTTTACACTAATGGATATTGTCCATTTCATTTGAAATGGACAGGATCCTATTCCAAAATAGGGTAGGTTCATGACAATAGGAATTAAAGTGTAATAAATATACCATTTACCACTTTCCTTATAAACTATTGTTTTGAATTTGAAATTTAAAAGCCTAACTTATATACGTATAATAGGAAGAAAAAAAAAAAAAAAAACTAAGGTCCCTATAAAACATTTCCTTATAGAAAAATTCACATTAAAAACAAAAGCTTGTTATATGGAGATTTGAACTCATGAAATATTAGAAGAATTATACCACACTAACCATTAAGCTAATCAAGTCATTTGAGATAAGGCCTTTAAATCAAATATAGATTTTATACTCTAAAGTGGCTTTGATCCATTTAACTAAGATAAATCAATCATGTTAGTAGGACTACACAACTTAGAATTCATCTATCAAGGCTAGGCCCAAGAATTACTCTAGCATAGGATCAGGGTCATTATAGAATACTTGAAAAGCATTTTTGGCTCATTGTAATAGTACACGAGTGCTCATCCCTAAGGACCACATGAGCACTTGTTCCTTTACGACATATTCCCATTTTGCCCTCAACTTCCCTCACCTGTAAATAACCCCACACCTCATTCAACCTAGCCCTCAAAACACCCTCTTAAACCTTGAGAAAACTTTGTTTCGTTGCCATTTGAGAGTGTGTGAGTGACTTGGGAGAAGGGATGAGTACCCTTGAGGAACCTACTCGTCAAGGTATTCCCTACGTCTTCTTGTTATTATGTTATTAAGTTTCTTGTTTCACATTTCTTTAAAGTTATGATTACTCCTTTTAATGTTTTAAACCTTTTGGTATTATGGCAAACCTTTGCATCACATCTTTGTTTAACAAGACTTGCTTCAAAAAATGTTTTCAAAAGATGCCATTAAGGACACTTGTGATACGTTCTTGTGCTTAAAACAAACCTATTTCTTATACACGAAAAGTGTTTTCAAAAGCTTCAACCGCCTCTTGAATTCTTGTTTTTTACTTGCCTTGTTAATTAGGAGTAAGGAACCAACCTATAGCTTTAGATAGGAGCCTAGGAACATTTTGAGCATTATTGGCTAAACCATAGCCCCAGGACAAATGCTTTTCCTATGAACAAGCACTCGACCAGAGGCCGGCTCGTGTGCTCCCTAGCCCTTTAAGAGTCTCAAAGTCTTAGCGTTTTTTTTTTTCGTTAGATGGACCCTCATAGAATTCTCTAGTATAGTTGACAACAACGAGTCATGTTTCGTTATAGCAGGGATTCATGATGTTGGAGGGATTAAGCGAGCATACGAGGTAAGTAACCACTTATGAACACTTTTCTTAAAAACGTGAGATATGTCAATTGACTAACCACGCGTATGATATGAGCATGTCTACTTTTATAATAGCATAGTAACAGCTTTAATAACTTGATTATAAGATGTATTGTATGACATGTACACCGGTATGTGAGGTATAAGACTCATGGGCATGCTATATAGACTTGATTCTATAATCAAATGTGTGTGCTATATGGGCCTTAGATCCAATGGTTGCTTCGTGACCGACACAACCTTAAAGGGCAATCACTATAGGACATACATCATTAGTAATGTGGGCCACCCAAGGTCAGACTCGATCAGACTGCTAGTGTTTTTTTTTTTTAATGTCGGGAACTTCTCCAAGGTAGGGCCCTTTGGAGCCCCCCTGTAGAGTAATCCTTGCCCCATACACTCCACCCTTATAAATTTTCCTACACGGAATTGGTTAAATTGCTGGCTTTTCACCAGGAGGTGTGGTCACAAGGAATTGTTTGCACCCATAAAGTGTTGAACCTTGGACATTGAAGGGAGCAAACCCTAAGACCAAGGCCTCCATCACATAGGCCAACCCCTTGCAGTTTCGGGCTGCTAGTATTATGAATAGTAGCGTACAATATATGGGGCACCAGTGTTATATTACAGGTCCCTCGAACAACGCTAACCCTGCTTAGAATGGGTAATATCTTGGGTAAACCATATAAAATAGTTATGACCCATAAAACCATTATTTTTATCTGCATTAAAATATCTAGGCGATTGTCGCCGAGAGTACACCATTCTTCTTCCAACCAAATGATATTTTTAAAGTATATTAACGGAGACAACACCTTCTTCAAATGTTTACCAAAATAGCACGTTTATTTTTGTTTAATAATGAGATCATGTCATACATACCCATGAGGTTTACTTACTAAGTCATTAGACTTACGCTATTATTACCATTTTTAGAAAGCTTGTTACTATGACTCAAAAGTGATATGGTTGCCACCACAGCTTTAACTTAAGAATCTTCACACTATTATCATGTTTGCCTTCTTTTTTATTAGTTGCTTCATCTCTTAATTTGAGGAATATACTTATCCCTGTAACAATTTATAGTTTCTTAGTTTTTCTTTAACTTCCTATGCATTAACTCTAATAATGCTTAGAGAGGTGATGCCTAATTTATCCACTAGTTGGTTTAACTGGGGTAATTGCTTGTAACCTTGCTATGCTGACCAAGGCTAGTACTTGGGGCTTTACATCAAGTCCGGCTGGGTCTTGGGCAGGTCTGGATGGGTCCCGTTTAGGTCCAATCGGGTCTCGGGCAAGTCCCAACGAGGTCCCAAGCGGGTCCTGGTCAAGTCTTGGCAATGCCCTGGGCGGGTCTTGGCAAGATCCGTTGATTTGAAAATGAGATGCGTAAACTCAGAAAATGGTTTACAATTTTCAAAACCGTAAACTATTTTCCGAAAATTAAAGAAAGTTTTCGATCAAAAGGAAAATATTTTCTATTGACTACTATTTTACTTTACCGTAAATTCTGTAAAATGCCGAAATCATTTTCTAAAAACCATTTTACGTCACTCAAAAATGCATGTTATATATAAAAAGGTATTATAAATAGACTTAATATGTATGTATTTATTTTATAAGCACATATTTAATTTTTTTTAAGTGAATTGATATGATTATAATTATTTGATATTATTTTACATTGTCTAGTATCATGTTAAAGTCTAGTAATGAGCATATCTCAATAGATTTTATAGTCCAATAACTAATTAGATTCTTTCTTTATTAGGGTCGTTTAAGTCAAGACCTAATTGGTTTATTATGTAGTTAATACTAAGGAAAACTTCACTTACCCCCACAAACTTATGCGTTTTTCGCAAATACTCCCCATTGTTCAAAATCTCTCACTTTGGTGTATCGAATTTTCATTTCATTTTAAATAACCCCTTACTGTTAAATATTGCAGTTAAATTAAATGAAAAAAATGAGAAAAATGACTAAGGATATTTTAGTAATTTTACATCTTTCTATTAGGATTTAACATAAAATCCTAACAAAAGGGAGAAAATGGAAAGAAATCAAAGTTCAATACACTAAAGTGAGAAATTTTGAATAATGGGAGGGTGCTTGCGAAAAGTGCCTAATTTCGTGGGAGGAAAGTGAAGTTTCCCCTTAGTAGTATATTGTTTCTCTATTTAAAGAGGAACTATCAATAACAAAAGTATGAATTGATTATTATTTGAAAATGGAGTTTGCTGTATTTTTTAGGTCAAAGCTCCCTCGAAGTCGAAGTAGCCATTGTTGATCACGGCTCTCTTGAAGTAGTTAATTTATCATTTTCTATGTTTTGTTACTAGGTGGTTTACTTCAAGTTGTATTAAAGCTAGGTTGATTGTTTTCTATAACAATCACTGATCTATGATGAAACAACAACTTGATGATAGGCTCCTTGAGCTTCTGCAACAGTTGCGCACTGCCTGTGAGAAGATGAGTGATGTCTATCACCAACTTGTCCTAAGAACCCAACCATCATTCATACCAAAAAAATTTACCACCACAACCAATCATGTTTCCACAACCATCTCCACTAGGAAATTAACCAAATACCCAAAACCAAAAGAAACCATTCGAAAATACCAAACAAATCTTAGGAGCCATGTAACAAGAAAAAAAAAAATCATGTCTTCATTCATCCAAGCCCCTGTCACAACACCTAAATCACAAGACATCAAGTAATGCCATAAACAAAACCACAGCTTTAGTCGAGAAGCAACAAAAATCCACCCACGTTGCCATACCACCACCCTGAGACCACAAAGCTGGCAATCCATGAACTCCTCTCTGGCCCACATCCCAACAGTTCCAGACTCTAGGTTTCTTCTTTATTGTGGTGCGAGTGAGATAAAGCAATGACAAGCCTATGTATGGCTTAGAAAGAGAAAAAAATGTTGAAAACTAAAGAAATGACGTCTTCTTGTTTGGCTGTGAAAAGAGGAAAAAAATTGTTGCAAGGTCATGTGATCCTAACAAGGCAACAACTACTAGAAATAATGTCTAACATGCAACAAAAGAAAGTTGAAATCTTAGTTATTATATTATTTTCTATGGTATATTATTTTTGTTAATTGGTTTTCATGGTCCAGTAGTTTAGTTTCAAATTTTTTCTTGGGGACAAGAAAATTGTTAGGGGAAGGAAATTATATGATCATAATTATTTGATATTATCTAGTGTCATGTTAAGAGTCCAATAAGGAGTATATCTCTGTAGATTTTATAGTTCAATAAATAGTTAGATTATTTCTTTATTATAGTCGTTCAAGTCAAGACCTAATTGGTCTATTATGTAATCAATAGTATTTTTTTTCTCTATTAGATTAACATATAATACAAATTCATCTTAAAATTAATAATTGTTTTAAAAACCATCTAAAAAAGTGTAAAAATGTGTGAAAAAAATAAGAGTGGGTGAATCATTTATTCTAATAATAACTATAAAAATCGTTTTTTGCCGTCAAAGTGGATGAAAGCATCGCATTAAATTTTTGAGATTACAAGTTAAAATACCCTCAAGTGGAAAAAAAAAATAAACATATGAAAACATTTGCCAAAACGGCGCCGTTTTGGCTAATGTTTAGGTTCCAATGATCTCCATCTTCTCCACTAGAAAAAGAAGGCAGAGAAATGGCAAAGACAGTGGAGGTGGGCTTGAGCTTTACTATCCAAAGTACCTCATGTCCCAATCCCGCAACAAGTTGAACCCTCCAATGAAAATAAGCATAGCAGGGAACCTCACGCTACAGATTTCATCCGCATTCGACTCGAACACATTCGCTCCCGGGTGGTCCCTAACTGACCCGTCCGGCAAAAAAGCTCTCTAGAACAAGTCCGTCCAATCCAGACTTAGAATCGGGCCGCGGGAAAATCGAATCTCGGACTCGACCCGCTCCTCCCCTCCGAAAAACAGTTGTACTGCTATGAGCTCGAGGAGCTTCATCCTCTTGAACTCGTATCAGCCGACTCGACCAGCCGTGGTGGGCCAAGTTCCTCCGACACTCTCTCTCCATTTAGAAAGCCGACTAAGATCATACGCCAGATCGCGTCTGGCCCATTTCGTCGATGAATCTCAAGTCGAACCCGTCTTCATATCGGCATGGAACGATGCTCGGCGCCGATCGATAGTTGATGGAGCATTTATGGCGCTGGAGTTCACGGGCAAGTCAGAGCGCCTGTTTATCCACCCAAAACGAGTTGGCATTGTCGAGGACGAAGCTGCCACCGTGGAAGAACATGATGACAGGCATGCGGAAGACGTCGTTTGGGTCGCCGCCAATGGGGGTGGGGTCGTAGAGGCGAAACTAGAGGTTGCGAGAAGAGTCAACGGTGGTGTTGGAGGAAGCAACACCATGAGGGGGGAGGGGGATTGGGAGAGGGTGGGACTTTGAATTTGATGAAGTTCAGGAGGCAACGGTTGACGCTCATGTTGAAGCGGAATGAAGTGTTGAGGATCCACGAAAATGCTCCTGCGAAGAGCTTCAGCTTCCATGGGAGGTTTGGTTTTGGGTTTGCAGTTTGTTGGACATTTTCGTCACCATGGGACATCTCTATGCGTGTGGACAATTGCAGCTATGTACGGAGCATCTGTCTTTGCCATTTCTCTACCTTCTTTTTCCAGTGGAGAAGATGGAGATCATTGGAACCTAAACATTAGCCAAAACGGTGCCGTTTGGGCTAATGTTTTCATATGTTTATTTTTTTTTCACTTGAGAGTATTTTGGTAACTTGTAATCTCAAAACGACGTAGTTTGGATGCTTCCATCCACTTTGACGGCAAAAACTAACGGAGGGGCTAAAACGTAACTGTTTGGTAGTTGGGGGGCCATTTAACAACTTTTGATAGTTTAGGGGGCTAAAATGTAACTGGGTGGTAGTTGAGGGGGCTAAAATGTATTTTCCCCTAAAACCTATTAAGCATGTCTCTCAAGATAGTTAAATCGGCTGTGAACCATACTTAATAAAGTAGAGGTTACTGGTTTAAATCCCTCTTCCACCTTCTTTTGTATGTACATGTCAAAAAATATATATATTAAGGCTCCGTTTACTTCGACGTAAAATGGTTTCCAGAAAATAATTTCCGTATTTTATGGTGTTTAGTCCAACGTAAAATAAGGGTCAAACGTAAAAGAATTTCGATTTGACCTAAAAACCTTTACATTTTTAGGAAAATGGTTTACCATTTTTAATTCCATAAACCATTTTCCCCAGCCATACCCGACGCTTTCTGACTAGAAAAAAAAACCCCCGACGAGCTCCATTCTTCAAACCTTCACACACAGGAGCTTCACTCCTTCACCTTCATGTTCAACACGCACAGGTTGCACAACTCGTCTCTCTCTCAGCCAAGCTTCACTCTTCAAACCCAACGCAGGTACTCTCATTTCTCTCTTTTTTTGTTGAATCGTATGTATTTCTATTGGTAATTTTCGTTTGATTTTGGTTTCTTTCTCTGTTGGACAACTGGAAATCATGGAGCGATTTTGATTTTGGTTTCTTTCCTTATTATTTATAGTTGGGGCGGATTAGGTTTTGGGTCTAGGCTATGGATTTTGGAAAATGAGAACTTCTGGGGTTGTTTTGGTGTTTAATTTTGGGGGTTTTTTTTCACATGTAGGAAAAGGTTTCTAAGCTTAGAGACCGCCAGTTTTGGTGCTGCTCAACCATGGGGTGGCCAAATCAATAAGCTGACTAGATGATGCTTATTTGAAAAATGCAAATTTAAACCAAAATCACGATTTCACTTAAAAGGCAATATTTACCTATTTGGTCTGAAATCGCAATTATATGCTAATTTTACCCAAACACTCGATTGATAAAAAAAGTACTTTTTAGCCTGTTTTACCAAACACCTATGCGATTTTAAAAAGTGGTGATTTCAAAAACACAATTATTAAAAACACAATTTTTAAAATCGCACTTATTAAAATCGCACTCCCAAACGGGCCCTTACATGGATTCCAGTGAAAAAACACAAAAAAGTGTCCGAACGAGTGACTTAAAATGGGGCTAAAAATTCATGCAATTAATTACGAACACTAGAAATCAAACTACAATCCCAAACTAGGTTTAGACAAGAGCAGCTTTAAAAAACAAGTCTCGCGGGAAGGGAGTTTTTGGTCCCAAGAATCGAATTCCGGAAATTAGGCTGAAAACCAGTCCCACTTCATTTGCCTTCAACACTCACCACTCCGCGGCCTGCACTGGGAAGCAAAATCCTCCTTAAACATGCCTTCGTTTCCTCAGCCTGGTTCCGTCACCGTCTGTGAAATCAATCGAGACCTCAGTAATAATCCCCCCTCTCTCTCTCTCTCTCTCTCTATATATATATATATATATATATGAATGTATTCAGTTGCATAGAATTTTAGGGTTTGTGATTCTGAAAAGAAGAGTGTTAGAAGTAATACTGATACATAGATTTTGCAGTTACCGCGGAAAATCTATCGGACGATGGAGCCAAGGACACTTACGGCAAACTTCTTGTGAGTCTTCGTAATGCTCATACGTGTATGCATTTATATGTTTGTTTGTTTATTTAAATAAATCAATTTATGTATTTAATTGGATATAGGGAATGGTATTCAGCCCGGTTCCGTTTCAGTACGGCCAAGCGGCGCCGGCGAGTTTTGAGCAGGACACAGAACAACAAGAAGGAATGATGACATCTGATAGGGCTCAGAGAAATGGTGTAGTGGAAACATTGCAGGGAATTTTCAATCGCTCCATCAAACGCCTCTTTCATCCTAATGATGTATGACATTTTTATGGAACTAAATGCTTAGGTATACCGGTTCAATGACTACTTGGTTGAACAATATGATTTTAGTATAAACATATCTTCTCTTGAAACCAAGGGAATTTGGATGTTCTAAAATCATCATGAGGATTGGTAAATGATGCCAATTTGGTGGTGGATATGCATTTCCTTATGTGGGCATGTGGTGCATTAAGAGTTATGTAAATGAATTGTCAGTATATCACAAGGCTTGCTGAATGTCTCAGACAACTCTAGAACTTTATTTTCTACTGTTCTGGTAATTTAACTGAATGTTTGCATTCTGCGGAATTACACTTGAAAAGCACATATTCAAGAAAGTGGCTTGGATTTGTGTTCTCACATTATAAGCTTTACAGGTAAACTTGTTACTGGAGGTTGATCTTCATGGAGTAAGCTGGCATCAGCATAAGCATGTTATTGCATTTGTATCTGGGCCGAATCAAGTTATAGTTCGTGACTATGAGGATTCAGGTCTGTTGTAACTTGTGGAGGCTGTCAATAAGTTATTTTCCCACAGCATGAGTTGCTTCTATGCTAATTTCGTTGGTATCTTTGTTGTTTTAGAGATTTCTCCTTTTAGCTTATTTTGAATGCAATTTATAATCTTAACAGAAGGGAAGGATCCCTGCATACTAACCAATGAGTTGCAAAGAGATGTTAAAGTACTTGAGTGGAGGCCAAATGGAGGGAAGATGCTGGCTGTCGCATGCAAGCAAGTACCATATTTGTCACATTCCACTTATTGAAATTTATATGTTCATATTAGGTTCTTATGGAAGATATGCTATAAATTCTTAATCTCCATGTAGTTTCTCAATAATTGGATGGAATATAACTTTCAGGGGTGGAGTTTGCATTTGGGCTGCTTCTTACCCAGGCAATGCAGCATCTGTGAGATCTGGTGCTGCTTCCTTCTTGGGAACCATCTCTAGAGGCTCTGGAGGGCAATATATTCTGGTGGATTTTCTTCGAAATCCTAGCAATGAACAGATTAGTGCAGTCTCATGGAGTCCAGATGGAAGATATCCAAACCAATATCAGTACTTAATTAATATTAGTTCCGCTTATTACATGAATTTTAGATATCATACTCATTATCATCATTATTATTGCTTGTGCGCGAACTGTGGTTATCTTCTCTGTTATTCAAATGGCAACTTTTAATCAAATTTTTTTTCCAAAAGTTGCTTTAGACTTGTTGTAGTCTTGAGATATTTCATATTTGAGCAAAGACTTATTTCTGATGTTGAGCCTTAATTTGTTTTTTGACACTGTTTTTAAGCAGCACAGGTAGGCTTCCACATATTTTTTTCCCTAAGGTTTTGTTAAGCTGTGTAATGTAGAAATTCCTTGACCTAATTTCACATATTTGGCATCTGCCTCCTATGAGAGCTCAGCATTTACCATATGGGACGTTGCTCAAGGTATAATAACAATGTTGTCTCTTGTATTTCTATGCCTTTTGTCATTAGTTTCCTTTGGCACTCCTTTTTGCTCGCCAAATGCTGTTGAACAGCTTGCTGAATGACTTTACAAGTAATTAGATGTCAGTATTGTTGCTATTTCTTTGCTATTATGATTGCCAGTTTGATGTATCCTGTCAGAAGTTTTTGGCATCTTAGCATGTGTTAAAACTCAGCAGCAATTTCACTGTTTACACAAACTTATCTTTGAAGCCCTTAAATGTAAAAGTTGCGTGAACAAGTGAGATGATAAAATAAGTTTTGTATGCATATAAAGGACAAAGCTCCAATCAGCAATTTTAGTCATTGGAAGGAAACCCCCAGACTCCTTTAGTACATGGTTTTATCATCATGTGATGAAAGAACCACTTAACGAAATATGTGAAGAAAGAAATCCTAGTTCTGACTGCTTTCTTGACAAGAATAAGATTGGGTAGTTGATGGCAGTATCTGTAATCATTGATTTAAAAAGTTGCAGCTTCCCTCATGTCCCACCTTAACTGTTGGGCTTATACTTTTGCTTTATGTAATTATTTTATCTCTTTAAACTACAAAAGTTAATATCTTATTTCTTAATATATATTTTTATTTCCTAATGTGATTTCCAGGTGTGGGGACACCCATTAGACGGGGATTAGGGGGTATTTCAATGATGAAATGGTCGCCAACTGGAGATTACTTTTTTGCTGCAAAATTGTATGTTCATTAACCTAAATAACTGCACTTTGATCTAACTTATCTTCATCTTGATTGAACATAAATCAGTTTAGGGTATTTTTAGCTGATTAGCTTGTTCCTTTGTAGTGATGGAACATTTTGTCTTTGGGAGACGAACACATGGACATCTGAAACATGGTCTTCAACTAGTGGATTTGTCACGGTAAATGAAAATGATATTAACTTTATTCACGAATGATGCTATTATTGTAATCATAGAGGTTTTCAACATTTGAAGCGGCCTTGCCCACGAGTGAAAGTTTGAGCTTTAATTGACCTGTGTGGAGGGGGTGCTTTGCATGGTGTCTTGGGGATCTAGTCGTGAAGACTTGGATAACCTGGTTATCAATATATATTACTCCATAAAGTCTTTTGGTTTTTCTTAGTTAATTGAATTTTTGTTTGTGAGTTTCAATAGTTATTGGGTTTGGACTTAGTGATCAAAACTCATTAAGCTCTAGATCATATTAGAGGTCATTAAACTCTATAAAAATGTTTTGGGGAGAAATGGTGCTCTTAGATAGCTCATTGTATCTTCTCGGTGTAGTTCTCCCTTTTGGTGAATGGCTCTCTCACATGCTTCTTTAGTAGCTCTCGTGGCTTGAGGCAATGGGATTCTTTGTCTTCTTTGTTGTTTATCATAGTGATGGAGGCGTTGGGTATGATGATGTTGGCGGTAGTGAGTGGAGGTTTGTTGTTTGCTTTTCTGTGGGGACATTGTAGGGCTAACCCAAATCATCTGTGCAATTTATGAAGTTCATTCATATTATTTGAAGTTGTGTTAGGTTTGAAGACAAACTCAGCCAAGTAGGAATTGGTTCCTATAGGATATGTTGATAATGCGGCTGGGTTGGTTGGGATTCTGGGTTGTGGGGTTGCATCCCTGCCCTTGAAGTATCTTGGTGTTCTGTCAGGGGCTTTGTATAAGGCCAAGCATATATGGAACGATGTTATTGAGAAGATAAAACATTAGTTGGCTAGTTGAAAAATGTTGTATTTGTCTAAGAGTGGTAGGATTACCCTTATCAAGAGCACTCTCTCCAACTTACCTAGTTACTTCATTTCCTTCTTTCCTTTCCCTATGAATGTTGCAAACTGTATTGAGAAGTTCCAATGTGATTTTTTATGGGTGGTTTAGGTGAAGAGTTCAAATATCAGCAAGTGAGTTGGCCTAAGGTTTGTATGCCAATCTCTGAGGAAGGATTGGGGATTAGGAACTTGTTGAGGTTCAATCATGCTCTTTTAGGTAAATGGCTTCGACTTTATAGGCTTGAGAGAGCAGCTTAGTGGAGAGTGGTAGTGGACTCGAAATATGGAAGCTTATGGGGAGGGTGATGTTTTAGTGAGCCCATTGGAGTGTATGGGGTGGGTTTATGGAAGAATATTAGGAGATGTTGGGGGAAGTTTTGTAGTCATACTAGATTTGAGGTGGAAGATGGTTTCAAGGTTAGATTTTGGCATGAACTTTGGTGTGGGGATATAGTCCTCAAGGAAGCCTTTCCTATTTTATTTGGTATTGTTGGAATAAAGGATGCTTTTGTTGCGGCTCTTGTGGAAGTTTTTGGAGGTGCCATTCAGTGGAACTTGAGCTTTACTAGAGTGACTTATGATTGGGAGGTGGAAACCTTTTGCCTTGTTTTTTAGGGTGTTGAATTTAGTGAGAGTGAGACCGGAAGGGAGGACAAATTGTGGTGGGGCCCTTCCAAAAAGGGTTTATTTGGTGTTAAATCTTTCTATAGTGTCGTGTTGTCATGATTGTGTCTTTTTCCTTGGAAAAATGTTTGGCGGACTAAGATTCCGTTGATGGTGGCCATTTTTGTGTGGCCGATGGCCCTAGGAAAGTTTCTTACCATGGACAATCTCCTGAAGCTGTGCGTCATTGTGATTGATAGGTATTGTATGTGCAAAAGGGATGGGGAGTCCGTGGACCATCTTCTTCTTCATTGTGAGGTTGCTTATGCCATTTGAAATGTTTTCCTTAGTTGACTAGGGTTGTCTTGGGTTATGCCTAGATGAGTTTTTGATTTGTACGCTTGTTGGTGGACCTTAGGCAGCACTTGGAGTGTTGCAGTGTGGAAGATGGTGCCTTCATACCTTTTGAAGACCACGAGAAGACTTTGGAGGAGATTAAGTCTTTATTTTTCACTTTTGCTTGTGTGTGTCCGTGGGTCCTAGTTCTGGTAACCTTCAACTGGTGCTGTCATCGGTTATCCTTCTAAACGATATGGTGGAATCAGCAGATGTGTTGTGGTTAGGGGTGAAATGCCACTCAAAACCAAAGAACTATCACATGAACTTTTGCTCTCCCTGCTTGGCTCTTAAGGTTGACTTTTAGTAAGCCTATGACATAGTTTGATGGGATTCGGAACATCGACCAATAATCATTTTGAAGTGCCGGTGGAATTGATCCAAAACCATTTTGAGCTGGCTCTTAAAAAAATCCTTTCAACAAAAATGCTACTTGGGATTTATCACTACATTGACCAAGACCCTTGTCCAGGCCTTGAGATGGGCTTCTGCAATGGCTTTCGTGCCAGCGCAACTCAATCTGTTTCATATTGCCATTGGTAGATTGTTGAAATCACAAAGGCTGACTTCCAGTTGAAAAACAAAATCTAGTCATTGGAGTTAGGTAAAATTTCATGTGATTCAGAAAACAGAATATAAATTCTTGAATGTGCTCTTTCTTGGTCATTGGATCAGCAAGGGTGTGATAAGATCCATCGGCATGTAGGAGTCTGTATGGTGGGTAATTGCTTGCTGCACCTCCATCCACTCTATAGATTGAGTGGTTAGACTGGATCGTGATTGCGCTTGATATACCAAAGTCTTCTTTGAAGTACGAAGCGGTTGATTGAAGTGTGAGATTAGCCAAGATTAAGGCTTTGTTTGGTTTACGAAATAGACCCTTGAAATGGACTAGCTAATCCTAGGTATAACTATTCCTTTGTTTGATAACATACTATTCCTGGGAACAGTTTATTCTCATGGGACTACTAATCTCATACACAGGATTAGCTAAGCCACTCATTTTTTAGTAGTTTAGCTAATCCTTAGGGAATGTAATACATTTTAAAATACCCATATAAATTTGATTTTTTTATGGGGAAATTACACTTTACCCTTTGAAGTATCCACCGATTTGCACTTTTGCCTCCAAAGTTTCAAATGTGATACTTTATCTCTCCAAACTTTCAACTTGTGGCAATTCGACCACTTTGACATTTTTTTCCCAAAATGCCCCCATCACATATTTTATTTTTTGACATTTTTTTCCCAAAATGCCCCCATCACATATTTTATTTTTTTGAAAAAAAAAAGAAGAAATATGTTGGGGTTGGCGAACCACCCCAACATATTTCTTTTTCTTTTTTCTTTGGTTTTTTGTTTTTTTTTGTTTTTAAATAAAATAAAATATGTGATAGGGGCATTTTGGAAAAAAAAAAAGGTCAAAGTGGTTGAATTGCCACAATTTGAAAGTTTGGAGGGGGTAAAGTGTCACATTTAAAATTTTGGAGGCAAAAGTACAAATTGGTGGATACTTTAGGGGGGTAAAGTGTAATTTCCCATTTTTTTATTTTAAACTTAAAACAAAATAAGAAAAATAAAAAAATATGAAAAATAAAGTGGGTGGCTTGACCACTCATTGGGGTGGTTGGCCACCCACAAAGAGGTTGGGGGTGGTTGCACCACCCCTAAACGGCTTGGGGGACCACCCCTGAGCTGTTGGGGGTTGTGCGACCACCCCGGTCACATTTAGCCACCCCATATTAACTTCAGCTGACCACCCATTTTATTTTAGGGTGTTTTTTTTTTCATATGAGTTTGAAAAAAGATATATATGGAGTTTTTCGTAATTTTGATTCAATTCTAATTTTTGTATGTGTGTTGTTACCAAACTAAGGAATAGGAATAACCATTCTATTCCACACTCTTCTATTCCTAGTAGTAGCTATTCATTTTCCAATGGACTAGACATTCCGTGAACCAAGCTAGGCCTAAGGCTGAACAATGACTTTCACTTCTAGTGGGAAGGCTGACGACTACACGGACCTATACCAAGTCATTAGCGATAGTGAATCCAAGCCCACTACCAAACAAGAGAAAGATCTTCCAAAGAACAAGGCTTTTTTCTAATAAGCTAATTCATTTGGGTCCCTGCGGATTGTTGATAGGTTTGTAGTAATAAGATTAGAGGGAGAAGAGGAGGCTGTTATATTATTCAGCTTATCTTTTACCTAATACAAACATCCTAATATATAGGATTAGAGAAATATGACAATGACCAAACTACCTCAAACCCTAATGACTTACTAACCCTAATAATTCTTCTAACACTCCCCCTCAAGCTGGATCATATAAGTCATATAAATCCAGCTTGGAAGAAATAAGTAAACGAAACATACGTATAAAAACATACTCCTAACACTCTTCCTCAAGCTAGAACAACTTGGAGCACATAATACAAAGACCCATAAAAATAATAAGGAAATTTGCTAAAACCTCAACGCTGGTCGAGAACTCGTCGGAAACTGCAATAGACAGTTGGATCTCTTCGAAAAACACCAAGGCTGATAGGATCTCGCTGGAAAACAACAAGGACCAGTCGGAACCCCTCACAAAACACCAAGGCTAGTCGGATCTTGCCGCAAAACACCAACAGTTGATCGAATCTCATTGCAAAACACCAAGGCTGGTAGAATCTCACCGGACAACAACAACCGGTCGGAAACCACCACAAAACACCAAGCTGGTCGGATCTCATTGGAAAACAGCAAGGCCGATCGAATCTCAACAACTAACAACAATCACATTTCACGTGATCAACCAACGAGTCTCACTGGAACTACTACTGCTAAAAAAACAAGCAGGAACCTTTGCCGGAGACAGGCAGACCACGTCGGAAATATCAAAAATAGAAGCAAAACCAAATAGAAACCTTCATTGGAGGCTTGTCGGAGACTCACCGAGCATCGCTAGAAATTCGCCATAAAACCACCAGAGACCACCAAAATTGACCGAAACACCCCAGAGTTTGATCGGAGAACTCAAAAAATTCATTAAATGCCACTAATACACTGGAAACTTTCCGGCAAACACCATAACAGCCGCCGTAACCACAAAAACCACTGTTAATGGCTAGATGTCGCCGGTAAGCACCACAGAAACCTTATATTAACACAAAAACTACTCAAAGGAACACCACAAAAGCATTGAAACCATCATAGAGCACCAAAACAAACATTTTTTTTTTTCTTTTCTCTTGGTTTGCCAAGAGCAACTCTAAAGTTTCATCAACGCACTGCCTGTGTGGGCACTATGCCCGCATGGGCGGTGCTGCCATCAAAAGGAGACTCACTAAAAACAAGACAAGAAATTCAACCAAAAGAAAAAGAGTGGAAAATTAAGACAACAAACAAAGGGCCAAGGATTTAAACCCTAAGGCTTTGATACCATGTTAATAGATTTGTTGGGTTACCTAGGTATACTTTCTTGTGTACTTGGAGGCGCTTTGCGCTTTTTTGATATACACAACATTACTTATAAAAAAAAAGAAAAAGATTTGTAGTAATAATATCATAGGGAGAAGAGGAGGCTGCTATATTATTCAGCTTATCTTTAACCTAATACAAACATCCTAATATATAGGATTAGAGAAGTATGACAATGACCAAACTATCCTCAAACCCTAATGACTTACTAACCCTAGTAACTCTTCTAACACGGATCAACTTTTTCTATTAAACTCTTATATATTCCTGGTCTCCTTATTTCTGTTGGTATAGTACTTAGAGCCATTTTTTGCCCCTTATTCTTGACATGCTATGATGTCCCATGGTAACACTGCACACAAACGGTCTAATAATCAAAATCTGGATCTTCCTCGACACTCCCTAGTGAAGGAAATTCTAGTTCCCAATTATCCATCAAAGTGGTTATTTAATTATAAAAAGCAAGGAGTGAAATCTAGTTTATGAGGTGTAGCTGAGTTTGTGAGGTGAAGGAGTGATTACTTCCCCTGAATACTATTTTGTGCAGCAGTTTGGGCGGCAAACAGACGGGTAGCCACACGGTCCACTTGATTTGGGGCAGCTAGTTGGTGTTTTTTTTTCTTTGAGGTTCTCCTTATAGGAGAAGACAAGTCAGGAGTTGCAGTTGTTGATGCATTATTTGTCAATTAATTCTGCTCCTTATTCTTGATTTTCTTTACCATTGTTCATCATCTAGTAGTGGAAATTTAACTAGTTTTTTGTTCTTTTAAAATCAGGGGGCAACTTGGGATCCTGATGGGCGTATGATACTAATTGCTTTCTCAGAGTCATCAACATTGGGATCGATACACTTTGCATCAAAGCCTCCATCTTTAGGTACATTATTTTGAGATTCTTATGTTGAGTCTTTAACTTTGATATGCCCAAACTTTAGGCAAAGGCATGAGATAAGGCATTGCATGGTAGTGTGATTGATGTAAGCCTCAGGATCTTGTGTTATATATATTACTCTCTCTATCCTATGTAGCTGGTCCTCCTGTATATCCTTTTTGAAATGTCCCAAAATAGCCATCCACTTTCCTAGAATAACACACATTCTGCAGGTTCTCTAACTACCCTTATTTTGTATTAAAATATAATAAAAACTAAGTAAAGGAGGGGTGTATTGAAAAATAATGCCTTTGTATGTGCATGTGAAAGCAATTATTAATGTTCCCTTAAAAAAGTTGAAATCCCCTTGGAAGAACAACAAAGTGAGGGGGATGAGGGAGTAACATTAACTTGATTGCTAGAAGTAAATTTGTAAAAACATCTGAAATGTGTCTGTTTGTTGTGTTTGTTGCCATGAGAGAATTGCTGGAATCATTGTATCTGTGTCTTTTGCAAATCTAAAATGAAGCAGAGTTTTGGAAGCTCTAAATAAAAGAGAAAGAAAAGCAACTGTAATTGGAATGAACAATGGTCTGTTTGTTGTGTTTGTTGCCATGAGAGAATTGCTGGAATCATTGTATCTGTGTCTATTGCAAATCTAAAACGAAGCAGAGTTTTGGAAGCTCTAAATAGAAGAGAAAGAAAAGCAACTGTAATTGGAATGAACAATGGTAGTAGATTTAATAAATTGAACAAAGATGTTGACAAAATTGAAAAATAGTGCTAAAGAAGAAAAATCAACACGGTGGTCTACAAATAGATAAAACTTTATTATTATGTCAAATTGCAGTAGGCATCTTCACGGAAAATAGTCTTTAGAAAATGAAACATATATTTATTATGCCTAGGCTTTTTTAATGTTTTGAACTCTATATATTATATGAGGTCTACTCAAGTATATCTAATTGTTCTAACAACTAAATATACCTAATGAAGATATCATGTTATTTTGGAGAGGCCTGTGCTAAAATTTAAACATCAAATGTGCATTTTTCTTCTTCACTCAAACTTTTCCTTCTAAGGACTTTGTGCAGGTGGGAGTTTCCCACTGGGGTCTAACAAGACCCAAGAATTAGAACTTCCATGATTATGTGCTTATACTTAGACTTTGACACTTCCATGATTCTCTTTATATTCTTATGGACACACGTCTAAAGATTATTAGATATTTTCAATTTTTTATTTTTTTAATTTTTCAACACTTCCCCTTAGTTTGAGATTTTCTTTTTCATCACATTTTGACTCTCTATACAACTCTGTAGGAAGATTAAAAGACACATCTAGGATTTTTAGGAAGTTCTAAAGTGCTTTTCCAACATTTCTCCTTGATTTGAATATTTTGACCCGTGGTCTAACAAAACCAGGAACCAAAATTTGATGGTTATGTGTGTATACTTGGACACTTCTAGACCATCTTATTTGTTAGGTTTTAGATTGGCCTAATTCAATGACCGTTTGTGTAAATGTTTTTGTGTTTAAAACTTTGAGTGTTTGTGGGTAAAACCTTAAGGGTTGTTTGAGGGATAGTCTATATTGTTTTTTTAGGGTCTTCAGAGGAGTTCTCTGTTTTCTCATCAGAAACCCCGTTAGAATGAGACAAGTAGCGTGGAGTTATTGTTTTCCGCCGTAACCCTCGCCAGGATGAGACATTTGATAAGCTTGGTTATTGAAGCCTTTGTTTCTTCTTGTCAGGAATGTCATCAAGATGGGACATGTAACGGGGAGTTACTGTAGCCGCGTTCAAGAGTCTCGTTAGGATGAGACATGTAACGGGAGTAAAAGTGGTCTCCCTTATTTCTCGTCAGGAACGGCATCAAGATGAGGATATGACGGGAGTAGAAGTTGGACTCCCTAGTTTCTCGTTAGGAATGGCGTCAAGACAAGGATGTGATAGGAGCAAAAGTTGGAACCCCTAATTTCTTGTTAGGAAGCTCGTCAGAATGGGACACGTGACGAGAACAAAATTAAAGCCTTTGTATTGTCGTAAGGAACCCTGTCAAAACGGGACATGTAATGAGACCATTCCCTGGTCATGTGACGAAGACGAGACATGTGACGAAGAGGAGACTTTTGTTCTTCCCGTCATAACGGAACTACTTTCTCGTTAAGAAGTGGAATTCTCATATCTACGAATCTGTTCTTTCCATCATAATGGGAAAGTGTCCCGTTAGGACGTGACGGAGAAAATGGGTCTCCTATAAATAGTCTCTCAGTCACTGTTCATTCTTTAGACTTTGGAAATTTATTTTGTTGAGCTCTCTCTTCACTAAAGTCTTTTTTCTCCACCGGCACTGGGTCCTAGCGGTATTGATATTCAAGAGGGGATGTGATGCAGCTTAAAGCTGCCCTTTCTCTTGTTTGGCATCTTAGCCTTTGGCGTGTTGCCTTGTTTACTTGGTCATGATAAAGATGGTTCCGTTGGAGGTTTGTTGAAGAAAGTCTACCGAAGGGTCAGTAAAGGAGATGTGTGATGGTTATGATGGAGACAAGTTGAGAGGTTTGTCGTTCTTACCAAGTTTAGAGGTGCTCAAGGGTGTGGGTATCGTCTATTCTGTAACTGTGAATCTTCTTTTAGTGATTTCTTGGGTTTGGCTACCTCAGAGTGGTTTTTACCTTGAGGTGCTCAAGGGTTCTCCATTTCATAAACAAACCTTGTGTTGTGGTTGTCTTTGTTTTATACTTCTGCTGTGCATGTTATGTGTTTGATAATTTGGATTAGTTATTCTTTGTTGAATACTTGGTTGTAAGAGGTAGAACATGATCCATATAAACCTTCTATTGGTATCAAAGCTAGGGTCATGGGTTCGAGTTGTAGGAGTGTCATGTTGAGGTGCAACAATGCCACTCTGCTCACTTGGACGGCTCTTAGAACATGGCTTGCGAGGTATGATTTTGAATGCTATAAAAGGATTTAGCTTCCCTCACTGGACACCAATTGGTTTTTAAATGAGATGGCCAAAGGCTCGATCCAACAATATTTATTTGGGAAAAATGCTTTATAGGTCCTTGAGGCATGACTTTTTATCAAATCACTCTCTAAGGTTTAAATTTTGTCAATTTACTCCCTAAGGTTTCAATTGTTATCAAATAGATCATTCTGTCTATCTTTTGTTAAATTTCTATTGGTTATGCCACATCAGACCAAATTAGATGGTGATACGTGTCCTATTTAATAAAAATAAATAAAATTACAAATATAAATATAAATAAAAAAAGGAAAAAAAAGAGAGGTGGAGTGGCCGCATGAATCACAATACATTAACTTTTCACCACAATTTGATTGTCTTTATACACTAGTCAAGCTTTGGAAGATTAATGGACATGTGTACAGATTCTTAGAAATTTTGTGATAAATTATTTCAACACTCCACTTAACTTGAAATTTTCTTTTTCATCATGGTTCTATTGTTGTTATATAATTCTATAAGAAGATTAGCAAATATATGTCTAGAGATATTTAGGAAAGTTGAAATTAAGTGGGTCCCTTCAATGGAATTTTAGTTTCATTTGGTTGGTTCACGATTAGGAACTGGAAGTGCTAGCTTCGTTCTATACTTTGTTGTATTCCCATAGAATGAGAAGGGAAGGGGAGGACAAAATTTCGTGAGTTCCGTCTTGTAAGGGGAAATTCGATGTTAGATCATTCTATAATATTCTTGCAATACAAGAGGCTAGTCCTTTTCCTTGGAAGAGTATTTGGTGTACAAAGGCCCCTTCGAGAGTGGCTTTCTTCGTATGGACGGTAGTGCTAGGGAAAATTCTTACCTTTGACAATCTTAGAAAGGGAAATCTTATTGTGATCAATAGATGTTGCTTGTGCAAATCGTATGGAGAGACTATCGATTACCTTCTTCTTCACTGTGAGATTGCATGTTCTGTATGGTATGCTATTTTCAGTTGTTTTTGGTTGTTGTGGGTCATGCCTAGTAGTGTGGTGGGTTTGTTTGCTTGTTGGTGGATGGGAGTTTGTTTTCAAAGTGCTATTGTGTGTAAAATGGTTCCTCTCTGCCTCATATGGTGCTTACGGTTAGAAAGGAATGCGAGATGCTTTGAGGACTTTGAGAGACCCATGGAGGAGCTCATGACCTTCTTCTTCTTCTTCTACACTCTCTTCACTTGGACATCAACTTGGCTTGCTCCATTAGTGATTAGTTATTCTTATTTCCTTGTTCTTTTTTCTTCTACTATTTAGGCATTCCTCTTGTATATTTCTTGTGTACTAGGGTTGTGCCTCTCTATGCTTTTTGATATATAAGCATTACTTATATTAAAAAAAAAATATTGTTCCAATAGAGAAGAACCTATGACTAGCTTTTTGGGAAATATCCAAAGGAAAAATTCAATAATTTTTTTTATTTTTTTTTATTTTTTATGAGTAATGAACTAATCTCATTAAAATTGTAAAGTGCCTCTAAGTACACTTTTGATTCCAATTTCTTTTTTTACTATGTTCAATATATATCCAAATATGGATCTTCAAATTCATACATTTTAACTTTTTGGATTCCAAATACTTTAATTTGAAATCTAAATGCTTAAGTGGTATGTAAGTTTTGAACTTATCCCTAGAGAGGTTTAGATGGTATTAAATTACTTTTTTCAATGCACCCCCTTATTTTGAAATTTTCATTTTCACCAAAGTTTAATTATCTTTATACACTTAGTTAACTTTATGGAGGGGTTTGAAATCTATCATTTGGATACTTCAATGGTTATGAATTCAGGTTGCTCTATGAATTCAGATTTGAAATTCCTGTCTCTCTCTCTCCCCTCTAACTTTCTTGGATCCCTCTTTCTTTCTCAAAACACTAAATGGAAATAAATTTATTGTTCTTACAGAACTATTTAAATGATGAGGAAATTTTTTCTCATTTATAATGTTATTTTTCCCTGAAAATCAAAGGGTAA
The DNA here is from genome assembly GCA_013348765.1 of Carpinus viminea. Lineage (NCBI taxonomy): Eukaryota > Viridiplantae > Streptophyta > Magnoliopsida > Fagales > Betulaceae > Carpinus > Carpinus viminea. Next base: position 16,345,605 of record CP054672.1, read on the forward strand.
CAAATTTTTGCTTTCTTAAGCGAGAAAACTAAATAGCAGCCATTTTTCTGGTTGTACCTTTCATGGCCTGGTGATTGCTGGGGAAGGAAATCAATAATAGAGCTTGGGGCTGGTGCTTGAAATTTTAGCAATTGGGCGTGGACATACACATATCCAGAAATATGGGGCTGATTTAAAATAACATCATTAGTAATGTAATAAATGAATTTTGTTAAGATCAAAATTGAATTGTAGTGTGTGTGTGAGAGAGAGAGAGAGAGATGGCCATTTGGTCGGTGAATCTGAGAAAGCTTATTGGTCAGGGAGAGGACATAGGACTTGTATGGATGAAAAAGTGGCTTTATGAGGGTTCTATTGCATAATGTCATTGATTGGCCCCAAATTCAAATCCATGCCTGTACTAAAAGGTCCAAATTGGAATTTTGGATTGGACCTCTAAATCCAAATCCACCCTCCTAAAATCCATATTCCATTACAAGCCATAGATGTGTGTCCATTGTTTTTCCAAAGTTATCGAAGTGGTTAAAAACATTCAACTTTGCTAATGTCAATGTGATTCATATGTTGGTTATGTGCATGCATTGGAATAGATTAGGGCAATATGTAAGTTGGTCTAGAAGTGTCATAATATGGATATCAAAATGTGAGCATCCAAACCTTGTTATTTACGTCTTCATGAAATCCTAGTAGGGTTGAAATAGTTGGTGGTTATTAATCGCCTGCTAATTGCTAACCGCATAGCCTCTTTTAAAGGTGGTTAGAAAAAATTGCTAACAGCCTAGGGCAGTGCAGTTAGTGGTTTGGGTTATCTTGAGGTGTTTTGTGCTTGGGCTTTGGTTGGGTTACCTATGTATACTTTTTGTGTACTTAGAGGCGCTCTGTGCTTTTTTGATATATACAACATTACTTATAAAAAAAAAAAAGTTAGTGGTTTTAGAATTTGAAAAAATCGCTAACCGTTAACTGCTAATAGCCTATATTTATATATTATATTAGTTAATAACCACTAATTGGCGATTATTAAATAACTGCTAACCGCCTAGGTAGTTAGTAGAGGCAGCTAACCGATTTTACTAATCACCTAGGTGGTTGCGGTTGGCGGTTTTAACCAATAACTACTAACCATAACCACTAACCACCTAGATAGTTAGCGGAGGCGATTATCCAATTTTACTAATCACCTACGTGGTTGCAGTTAGCGGTTTTGGCCAATAACTGCTAACCATAACCGCCTTTTCACCTAGATCCTAGCCATGAAACTTTGACTTGCAATAGAGTTCATGTTCTAGGAATCCATGACTACTATCGGCCTGAGCCCAAAGTATTGAAAGAAGGAAAAGAATGGATTAAAGTGAGGAGTTTTGTAATGGCCCAAGGAAAATTACTAGCCACATCTGTGCTATCATCTCAAAATGACTAGTTAATTTGGAGTTTCTCTAAAATCCATTATAAGGTCAAGTTTCACATAGTAACTAGGTAATGTGGGACTTAGTACCTTTGACTATATTTATAAATTACTCACTCTATGTGGGCTACTTCTCATATTTTTAATATGGGACCAGGGTGTTACAAACTTCCTAAATTCTTGACTTCATCGTCAGGGTCATATCATGCAGTACTCCAATACCACATAGCCTGGCATTACTAAGTGGCTCTGATACCATTTGTAATGACCCACCTAGTAATGCTAGGTTATGTTGTATTGGAGTATTGCGTGACATGGCCCTGATAAGAATGTTAGGAATTTAGAGGAGTTTGTAACATCCCAGTCCCATATTAGAAAGATGAAAAGTAGCCCATATAGAGTGGATAATTTATAAAGATAGTCATGGGTCTTAAGTCCCACATTGCCTAATTAGTAGGTGAAATTGGGCTTTATAATAGATTTTAGGGAAGTTCCAAGTTGACTAGTTCTTTTGGGGTAATAGCGCAGATGTGGCTAGCGCTTTTCCTTTGGTTGTTACAAGTTCATTGGCCATATTTGGGGATCTAGACCATAACATGAGTTGGAATGCTCTTCCCAAAGAGAGAGCCTAGGGATGAGCGGAAATCCTGGAGAATCACTAGGGATAAAAGAATAGAACCCCTAGTGCTGAAGGCTTCAAGCCTTATCTATATCATTCAGGCATCTCTTTGACTGAAGAAGTACTGAAAAAGCTTTCATTTGCTCTTAACGTTAGTGCAAAGAGAGCCAAGACTGAAATAGAATATAAAGGTAGGGGATCCAGCAGTTGATGAACGAATAGAAGCTACAGCAGTTGAGACATTAGTTGATCGAACTACTTACAGGGTGCCATGGGTCCACATAGCTGTATTAGAACCATTCCTTATAAGATGAAGCACAACTAATGAAAATTTGAAAATTTATATTTTAGCACAACCTTACGCAAAATTTTTGGCAGTTATATGATTGTAGGTACTGAAACCATATTCCTCAATTCGTATAGTTTTCTCTTGAATGAGGGTTACATGTTAGATTATGGCACAATGGCATCATCTATGAACCAACTAGAAACCTCATTTCATACAAAGAGAAACAAAAACAGAGAAAAAGAAAAAAGAAAAGTATTTAACTTCCCACATTATCTTTTGTAATCGTAACTAGATGCTGGATTTCCACCCAAAAATTGGAGAATGGAGAACTCCAATCTCATTCCAATTTCCTCTTCATATTAAAAATGTAAAATAGGAAACAACATTTCTCACTTTTACCTTTATTAGTAAACAGTTCTTCATGTATAGAGTCAAAGTTCAGAGTTTGATAATAGTTTTCTCAACCATTCCACTGTACAAAGTACAACCTCTTACAGATTTATCAAGCATTTCTTCTGCACAAACAAATTTTTATCTGTGTATTATGTTCCATTACTTGCATAAAGTATCTCAACAGACCTACAGCTTTAATATGTTGTGATTACCATGAGAGCGTTCAGTTTCAAAATTTTCAGGCAAATTTCCCAGGCAATCTCTGATAGGCACGTGGGTGGAAGTCAAGTTGCATTGTAGTATTAGTGGGGGTATTAGAGTTAGTATGTTAGTGAGTTACTGCTTGTGGGTAACATAAAAACTGTGTTATTAGAATAGTAGAAGGCAGTGAGGTATTTTTAAGTGATTGATTTGTACTGTGGTTACTCCCACCCTAAGTGGAGATTATTAGTTTATTTTTATTGTATTCCATACACTTTGACTGGGGCCTATCAATCTCTTCCACTTGTACAATGTCATAAACGTGTAGAAATATCAATTTAGCATGCTTTTGGGCCATGGAGCTTTTATATTCTGATAGTTACTCAAGATGTTTGTATGTGAAAGTATACGTACATATATGCACATTTTTTTTTGATAAATACAACAAGATATCATTAAAGAGCGCAGAGGGGCGCAACCCTAATACACAGGAAGTATACAAAGATAACACCCCTTTAAAGATAAAAAGAAGAACACAACTCTACAAATTGCTCCATGCTAGATACTTGGGGGATGTTTAAAGCACCCGCCCATAGAAACATATATGCACATCTTACAAACATATTTACATACATAGATACATATTTATAGATAATGATATATTATTGCTTTAAATAATAAATCAAGGTGTTACTTGTTGGCAGGCATGGTTTGTTTCTTGCCCATGACTTGTATTTTATTTTTATTTTTTCCAGATGCACACCTATTACCAGTTGATTTGCCAGAGATAGTGTCGTTGACAGGCAGGTAGAGATAAATTCACCTTTTTGTTTAACTGTACTTTTGGTTTGGAAATGCTCAACAATTTTCTTTAGTTACTTTTTTTTGTCATATCCTAAAATCTTTGCCTAAACTAATTTTTGAAAGAGCTAATTATGAAAGACATCTTATTTATTATGCTCTGTGGCCAAAGTGGAATTTTTTGATGGGATGATGTGGAGTCTAAGAAGCTGGATACCTTTCTTTGCAAGTCTCGGCATGATGTTACTGGAATGTCCTTGATTAAATGGAGACTCATGTTTATATATGCTGATACCGATGTATATTTTCAATTTTGTGCTAAATAAGCTATTATTTAGTGGAAGTAGAATTTGTTTTTTGAAACTTATAGAATCTTATGCATATTGTGACCTCATTTTTCCACAAGGTCTTTTTTTTTTTTTGATCCATGGTATGAGTTAGCATTATTTTCTGGCTTGATAGGCCTTAAGTGAGCAGCCCAGTTTCTTGTCGGGGACAGCAGAAAGTGGAAGCCAATTTCTTTTAGGGAAATATTAGAGAACAAAAACAAGGGCTTGGTGTATTATCTCTCTTCTGAACTTACAGAAGATGAGAAGAGGCCTGGTTTTGCACTGAATTTTCTCCTGGTGACTCAGACCCGAGAAAGTAGCATCTCTTCCTTTTCATAGTTCTCAAAAAGATTTCCAGAACCACATTTATTACTATTGGTGCATGAACGGAACCTCTACTTGTTCATGAACTTGTGTGATACATGGACTTTTACATTTACTTTATTAACTATATCTGGATGCCAAAATTAATTTCCACCAGTTCCCTTAGTTTGAGTATTCTAGCACACCTAACTTCTCTCAAAAATAAAGATTTTTTTTTTTAACAACCAGCTCTATTAAAGCGATGGGGATGTCTCTGTCAAAGAAAACTGGATACGAGGGGTTCTGCTGGCCGGAGCAAAGATCAGCGGCCTGGGCATACCAAAAGAGGCTGGATTGTTGCCGGCGACGATGTCTGAGAAGGCTGGGGAGGTTTCCGGCAGTTTGGGCTCAATAAAGGTGGCCGGAATACCTTTGAGGATGCTGGTTTTTGCAATCCAGATCAGTGGTGAGGAGCCTGATGGCTCACAGGAGGACAGAACACCACAGAGTATGCCGGGATGAAGTTCGCCGACGAATAGGGGAGAGGGTACCTCTGGTGATTGAGGACAGAATGATGGTGCCTTGGTCTCCTGGTGAGTTGAATGCGGGGAGAGAACACATGCTTAATTTTGGCTTGATTGTAGTTTGCAAACCACCCCCCAGGTTTATGTTCCTACCAATAGTCGGCTTGGGCCCTCTGAAGTGGTAGAAACAGGGGAGGAGGTCTAGTTGATGGGTATATTGATGGGTTGGGATGAAGATGCAAGGAGGAGAAAGAGGTAGGGGACTTGGGTGTTGATAGGCAGGCCCCTTTAAATTCTTATGCTCCTAGTTCAGGGGGTGTGTCAGGTTACTCGGATTGGGTTACACAGCATGCAAGTGAGATTTATCCTATTGTGGGGATATTGTATGTGGGACATAAACTGCAATTGCTGGCCTTTATGACTTTTTTGGAGGGGGAACTCCGCAATAATGCAATGGTCACCAATTCGTGTAGCGGTACAAAGGGTAAGAGGGAGTTCAAGAATTTGGAGTGCTTGGTGAATTAAGATGCAAGAGGTTTGAGCTCTAGCTGTGGCAATAGGAAGGGGAGGGGATTTGCAGTAGTTATATGAAGCCAAGAATTATTTCTTGAAATGTGAGAGGGTTGAACAAGAGGGAGAAACGTTTGAGGGTAAGTAATTTGTTTAGGGATTGGAAGGTTGATATTGTTTGCCTTCAAGAAACCAAACTTAAAAGGTATGTCTCGCAACATTGTGCGTAGTTTATGGGGACGAAGTCATGTGGATTTGTGCTGTTTGGATTCTAATGGGGCCTCGGGGGGTATTTTGATTATGGGGATAATAGGGTGGTGAAGGTAGAAGAATGTGTAGGGGCTTACACTCTAGCGGTGTCTTTTAGGAATCTGGTGGATCTTTCGGTTTGGGCTAATGGGGCCTCGGGGGGTATTTTGATTATGTGGGATAATAGGGTGGTTGAGAAGGTAGAAGAATGTGTAGGGGCTTACACTCTGGCGGTGTCTTTTAGGAATGTGGTGGATCTTTCAGTTTGGGATTTTGCAAGTGTGTATGGTCCAAACTCTGATAGGAATAGAAGGCTTATTTGGGATGAGTTGGCGGGTGTCCTAAGTTTGTGGAACTTGTCGTGGTGCATAGGAGGAGACTTAAATGTAACTCGGTTCTCTAGTGAAAGATCAGGTACTACTACTTGGATTCTGCAATGATGGAGTTTTTCAAGTTTATTTTTGAACAAGGTTTGATGGATCTTCCCCTTGTTAGGGGTTCCTTCACTTGGTTGATTTCTCATAATCCTCCCTTGTGGTCTAGGATAGATTGATTTCTTGTGTCCTCAGAGTTGGAAACATGTTTTCCAAGGATTCCACGCCTTTGTTCGGATCATTTCCCAATTCTTCTTGATACGGGGAATGTGTCTTGGGGAGAAGGCCGTTCAAGTTTGAAAATATGTGGCTTAAAGCAGAGGGGTTTGTGGCTCATGTGAAACAGTGGTGGGATTCCTATGTTTTCCAAGGCACACCGAGTTTTGTTCTTGCTCGCAAGTTTTCCAAGGCATGCCGAGTTTTGTTCTTCCTCTCAAGCTCAAAGCTTTGAAGCTGGATTTAAAGAGGTGGAATGAGGAGGTGTTTGGCAATATAGAAAGGAATAAGAGAATTCTCCTTGAAGATCTTTAGGTGTTTGACATGCATGAAGAAAGTCGGGTGTAAGAAGAACATTATAGTAATGGATTGGTGTTGTATGTGCAAGAAGAGTGGGGAATCTATTGATCATTTATTGTTGCATTGTGAAGTTGCTATAGAGGTTTGGAATATGGTGTTTCAGCTGTTTGGTGTTATGTGGGTAATGCCGGGTAGATTGAAGGACTGTTTGGGAAGTTGGCGAGGACAAAGGGTAGTAGTACAGTTATACAAATCTGGAGAATGGCTCCTTTGTGCATGTTGTGGTGTTTATGGGGAGAAAGGAATGCAAGAAATTTTGAGGATTGTGAACATGGAATTATAGAGTTGAAGAAAAGGGTGCTTCAAACACTTTTCTCATTGAGAGTTTTGTGGTATTCTTCACAAGTTTCAACGTTTGCGGAATTTATAGATTTATGTGCATCATTTTCGAATTATGCTTTGGTTTCTCTTGCCCAGCTGTGCCATTCTGTTGGGCACTTTGGGTACTGTTCAGCTGTCTCCTTTTTTTTTTTCTTGCACTAGTTACAGGATGTGCACCATCACGATCAGTTCTTAGGCTTTCTAGCTGATGGCTGCTTCTCTTTACACAAAGGCTATGAACTGAAGAAAAATAAAATAGTTTTGATTTCTGCTCTAGAAAATATAACCACTTCATGCTGGAATAAATGTCAACAAAGAGAAGAAACGATCACCTATTCGTAAGAGAGAGATGGTGCCCTAGTATGGCACACAAATATCAGCATGGGCAAGTTCAAGTGCTTCTTGTGGTCTCCATGCAGTCTTTGAGAAGGGTAATCTGTGCATTTTACCATAGATACACCACACACTCCTATTGGATCAATTGATGGGAGCAGGATCATCATGTATCCTTGTCTCAATAATTTGAGACTTTCAGTATTCAAATGTCCATATATCATATGCCAAAGTATGGATTTATCCATATTTTCATATTTTTAGGCAAAATCTCCTTTGTGTAAGCACAGGGTAGGGGAACACCCTATTAGGAGACATCTGGACTCGAGTTACTATTGTTTTCTCTTCTTGTCAACAATTGTGCACCGATCTTCATCAAATATCAGCATATAGCCTTTTCATACTAATTAGTCCACACTCTACAGATTTTGAGATATGGATCGTAAACCACTCTTTTGAAGTTTAGGAGGAAGTACCTTCCTTAGATTGCACAGCACTGACACCTTTTCCTTCCACCCTTGCATATTTGACATCTCCAAGCTTCTCTTTGGATTTAAACGTCTCACCCAAGCTAACAAAGCTTGATTCCCATCACATGGCTGCTGTAGCTGCTGTCCAGGACTAAGTATCTTCTTCTTCTTCTTGAGAATGTGCATTGCTTTGCTCAGAAAAATTTGCTTCGTTCTTCTGTTTCTGTTGACAATTTATTTCAAGATGATCAGAATTTTTGCATCGAGTCCATTGTTTAAACCAACAATCCTTGGTATCATGATTGTTCTTTTTTGCAAATATTGTATCGAGGAGCACCTCTATTGTTACTTCTTGAGTTTGATTAGCTGTTCTGATTACTTATTTCTTTTCCATGGTCACGGCTGCTCTTTGATTTGCCTCTTCCCAATCTGAAATTTTGAGGCTGATCTTTGGTTCTTTTTCTCTCCATCCATTTTATTTTCTTATATCATATACGGGAAACTTTTAATCAGTTCACTATTTTAGCCACCCTTGAAAGGAAATCACAACATTTTCACCATCTTTTCTTGCAAAATTGCCAAAATGTCTGCATGAGGTTTAAGCTTGACGAAAGTGACTTTGTCAGAGCCTTGAAACTCCTTTTATAAGATCTCCCAAACTACCTTTGCCTTTTACCTTCAAAAATTCTAGAAAATATAGATATGCTTAGCCCCAGCTGAATACACCATAGGACATTCGCATATCTCTTAGCATTCTCCTTATATTCCTTTAGTTATGCCAGAGTCCTAGATACAAAGCTTCCGCCTGTGGTGGTTTTTTCATAAGCATCTTCAATCATGTCCCAGAGGTTTTGTGAGATAAAGAGGGCCTTCATTATTTCTCTGTTTTATGGTGTGGTTTGGAGGCTTGGGTTATGGGATAGGTAAGTCCCTGTTGAACTGCACCTGATTCTACAATCTGCAAGAACATTGTAGATTCTTTACCTTGTCTTGGAACTTGGGCATAATTCTCTAACACGACAAAACTAGGTAGACTGGTCCATGACTTGCAAATATAAGCTTTGTAAAGTTCAGCTGTTTTCATTGGATTGGAACATTAAGCAGAAGGTTTTCCATCTTTGTGAATCAAAACCTATTTGCTATGGGTGAAACTAGAAGATGGTCAGTGGAGGCAAAGGAGTTCGAGTTACTGATAAGGGGGGATTGTTGGGAGTAAGGATAGTGGAAAAAAGGAACAACAGGCTGAGGTCTATTTGTGTTCAAAGGGATGAGATGTTATGGCTGGTAGGAGCTGTGGAGAAGGCAGCAAGCGTGGATACCTCGGAGGTTTTTTGGGACCAATCAAGAGCAGGGTATATACATTTAATCACACAAAAAGGTGCGAACAGGCATGGTAGATTCTTGACCATCGAGGAATTTGATGGAAGAAGGCGCAGTGGCTCAGTTCTAATACCGGAAGGATGGTCTGGTCAAGGCTGGCATAGGTTGATTTCGGAACTGAGACTGGCGTGCTCGTCCTTAAAGGTTGGTCGTGGGATCAGGATGGACAAGTCGGAGATGGTTATGGTTGGGAAGCGATCTTTTGCGGAGGTGGTGGGCGCTACGAAGAGGATGGAGAAGAATGGTTCACAGCACCTAGAACCGATCTCTGGTGTGGGCTTGATAGCAGGGGAAACATTGGCGAGCGAAGACGATAGCAGCGAGAAGGCTACGTCGTCGACCCAATCTGTGCCGAAGCTACCGCATGTTCTGTTGGTGATGGGAGGGTTTATTCAGAAGACACAAAACTCGTCGGGGATGAACCAAGTATTAGGTGGAGTAGGGGTCTCTCGCCGGAGTGCAGAGATGTCGCCGGGGTTGCAAAGGGTCAAGAAAGATAACCCACGTGGCAGCTCACAGGGGGTTGCTTGCCAGGGATCTAAGAGTAAGCTGAAGGGACGTATGGAGGCTTCATTTAATGCAAAACAAGAGCTAGGAGGACTTAGGGAGTGGCTGAGACAGTTGAGGAGTGAGGTGGATGCAGGCCTAGTGAGAGTTGACGTGGTGCTTAAAAAATTGGAGAATGTTGGGTGTCAGGTGCAAAAGAAAGCAGTCTAGATTTCAAAGACAAAGCCCAAGAAAAAATTCAAGCTTAAAGAAAAAAGGCCTAATTCGAATGGGGTGGGAGTGGGCTTGGACCCAGGTCCATCGGTGATGATTAATATAAGGAAGCCTAAGGCAAATATGGATAGGACCGGGCCTTCCACGGGTCCGGCTGTGATGAAACTGAAGTCCATGGTGTATTCAGAAAGGGCAGGGACGCCGTGGGCCTGGGCTTCACAGAAGGGCCGGTTCAAATGCCCAAGCCTCATATTCAGGTGGGGAGTGAGAAGCCTGCGGGCTTGGGTCGATCAGAAGGCCTGGATCGAATAGTGGGTGGCTTGGGTTTGTTGGAAGGGACGGATTTATCAGGCAGTGGAGGGGATTTAAGCTCTGGTAGCGTCGGAATCGAGAGCTTTGTTCCAAAAACCATTCCGGTGGAAGTTACTTCGGTGGAGGGGATTCGGCGGGAGGGGGGATGTGTCCAGATGCCACCGACGGGGTGTTCTGTTAGCTCCGAGCCACAAAGGATGTTCCTGGCAGCGCCGGTGAGTGGGTCTAGAGCTAATCGGGGCGATAGAAGTTTGGTGAGCCGGCCGGACTGTTCGTGGGTAGCAGGCAGGACCGGTTTTGGTCCTATGCACACTGGGGAGGTTGTGGGCTCGACAGATTTGGTGGGTATGTCTGTGACGGAAGCTGCTCCTTCTGTGTTGGTGGTCTCGGTGCAAAACAATATAGACCCGATAATTGATAGTGTTGACGAGGTTGTTCCGGCTGGGGAGGATAAGGTCGACCAGGCTTGTTCTATGGAAAACTCCGTTGTCCTGGAGGTATACCATAGGAGGGATGCCTTACCTCAGGGGAACTCGAAGGTGCTGCAAAGTGAAAATGGAAATCTTAAAGAGGGTGACATGGTGGAGACTTCTTTGTAGGGTGGGGCTTATGATCAGGGGGTGGGTCAGTCAAACGATGAGAATTCCCTGTTGAGAACACTATGAAGATGTCTATGGAGGTGAGTAATGTCGCTAGTCTTTCTTGTGATGGTCAGGAAGGGCGGAAAGAGGAGTATCTTAGGCGCATTGTTGTTGAAAAAGTTGGGACAGGGCGTGGGGAAGACACAGCTATTTCTGATTTTCAGCAAGCAGTTAACAATATGGGCAGATTTTGGGGAAATGACAGTGATGATGAAGCATAGAATTCTATCTTGGAACGTAAGAGGCTTGAACAACAGGGGCAAGCGCCTTAAAATCAGTAACTTGCTTAGAAAATGGAAGGTTGATATCGTTTGCTTTCAGGAGACGAAATTGGTGAGTATCTCAAACAGCTTAGTGCATAGCCTTTGGGATTGTCCTTATGTGGACTGGTGCCATGTAGACTCTAGAGGTGCCTCGGGTGGTATCTTACTTTTGTGGGATAGGAGGGTAGTTTCCAGCATTGACTCTTGTTTGGAAAGTTTGTGGTGGCTTGTCAGTTTAGGAATGTGGAGGATGGGACGTTGTGGGCTTTTGCGGGTGTGTATGGCCCAAACAGAATCATGTTAGGAAACGGATGTGGGAGGAATTAGCTGGCTTAATGAGCATATGGGAAGTGCCTTGGTGTCTAGGGGGGGATTTCAATGTTACCCTTTATCTTGATGAGAGACTTAGGGGGGATACTCATAGACATGCGGTGGCTGATTTTGTGGAATTTGTGGCGGATCAGGGTCTCATGGATTTACCCATGGCTGGAGGGGACTTTACCTGGTCCAATAGTTCGACTTGGTCTAGACTGGATCGTTTTTTGGTTTCTCCAGATTGGGAGTTTTGTTATCCGGGTCTTGTGCAGAAAAAGCTCCTAAGGGTTTGTTCGGATCATGCTCCCATCATGCTTTCTAGTGGCTGTCCTATGGCTGGAAAGAGAGCTTTCAAGTTCGAAAACATGTGGTTAAAAGAGGAGGGTTTTGTGGCGAAAGTTAGAGGTTGGTGGAATTCTTTTCAGTTTTTTGGCTTTTCTAGTTTTGTTTTGGCCAAAAAAATGAAAGCTCTAAAATGGGAGATCAAGAGATGGAATGAGGAGGAATTTGGTGATGTGAGGGATAAAAATAAAGCTAGTAGTGAGGAGGTCAAGGCGCTAGACAGCATAGAGGAGGAGAGACTATTAACTGAGGAGGAGAAGGCAAGAAAGCGTCAGATTTCTAGAGAGTTGGAAGTTTCCCTTCTTCAGAGGAAATAAGTTGGCGCCAAAAGTCGAGGATCCAGTGGCTTAAGGAGGGGGATAAATGCACCAAGTTCTTTCATCAGGTGGCGAATGCGAATCGTAGGAATAATTCCATTGAGTCCTTGGTTGTGAATGGCACGCCCTCTTCCGATCCTTCTATAGTTAGCAACCATATTGTTAACTTCTACGACTCTTTGTTCATAGAGCCCCTTGGGTGGAGACCCGTTTGGATAATCTCGAGTTTGATAAGCTCTCGAATTCAGAGGCCTTGAGCCTAGAAGAGCCTTTTGAGGAAAGAGAGGTGTGAGAGGTGATCAAAGGTATGGATGGAGACAAGGCCCGTGGTCCGGATGGGTTTTGTAAAATGCATAAATTCCATGAGCGAGGTAAATTTGTAAAATGCATAAATTCTACTTTCATTGCTCTCATTCCGAAAGTACATGGTGCTAAGGAAATTAAGGATTTTCGTCCGATTAGCCTTGTGAGTGGCATTTATAAGATTATTGCTAAGATCCTGGCTAACAGAATGAGGAGGGTCATGGATAGAGTGATTTCTAAGCCTCAAAGTGCCTTTGTCAAAGGGCGTCAAATTCTGGATTCAGTTCTTATAGCCAATGAATGTTTGGACAGTCAGATTAAATCTGGGGATCCAGGGGTCCTTTGCAAGTTGGATATGGAAAAGGCCTATGACCATGTGGATTGGAACTTTCTCCTCTATCTTTTGAAGTGATGTGGTTTTGGGGAAAGATGGTGTTCTTGGATTAAGCATTGTATTTCTACCATCCGTTTCTCAGTGTTGATCAATGGTTCCCCTTCGGTTTTTTTGGCAGTTCTCGAGGGGTGAGGCAAGGTGATCTGCTATCACCGTTCTTATTTGTTTTGGTCATGGAGGCTTTTAGCAGGATGATCGATGCTATCTACTCTAGAGGGCTGATTTCAGGGTTTTCGGTGGGCTCTAGGAATCATGATCGTGTGGAAGTCTCCCATCTTTTATTTGCAGATGACACCTTGGTGTTTTGTGGTGCGGATGCTAGCCAAATCAGTTACTTGGGTGCTCTTCTTGTATGCTTTGAAGCAGTTTCTGGGCTCAAAGTGAATTTGACCAAGTCCTTTTTGATCCCGGTCGGCTCTTTGGATGATGTGGATCAATTGGCTGGTAATATGGCTTGTGGCACTGCTGATTTGCCTTTGATGTACTTGGGTCTCCCGCTAGGGGCGTCGTTTAAACTCAAGGCTATATGGAAAGATTTGGAGGACTTGATGGCTAGGCGGTTGGCTCCTTGGAAACGGATGTATCTCTCTAAAGGGGGGAGGGTTGCTTTGATCAAGAGTACACTCTCTAATTTGCCTACTTACATGCTTTCTTTATTTCCTATTCCAGTTGATGTGGCAAATCGCATTGAGAAGATTCAACGAGATTTCCTTTAGGGAGGTTTGAATGATGAGGCCAAGTTTCATTTAGTTGGTGGGACACGGTGTGTTCTCCTATTTCGAAGGTGGTTTAGGGATCCGAAATGTGAGAAGTTCAATCAAGCTCTCTTGGGGAAGTGGCTTTGGCGGTATGCTCATGAGGATGGGGCTTGGTGGAAATCTATTTTGGTGGCCAAGTATGGGTCTTCTCGGGATGGGTGGTGATCTAGTGATATTACTGAGTCACATGGGGTGGGGCTTTGGAAGTATATATGTATGGGATGGAGCAAATTTAAGCATCATTTCAGGTTTGACCAAGGGTTGGCTTGAAGATTAGTTTTGGGAGGATGCTTGGTGTGGGAGAGTCTCTCAAAGATACATTTTGGTTTGTGTTTAGTATTGCCGAGTTTAGGAAGCTTCCATTGCGGACAATATGGAACTTGCCAACGGTACCATTCAGTGGAATATTGTTTTCACACGTTTGTTCCATGATTGGGAGGTGGAAATCTTAGCCTCGTTCTATAATTGTTTGTATTCTCGGAAGCTCAGAGGGGTTGGGGAGGACAAGCTGTGGTGGATTCCTTTGAGAAAAGGTGCCTTCGAGGTGAGATCTTTTTATAGGGTTTTGTCGTCCCATGGGCCCAGCTCTTTCCCTTGGAAAGGTATTTGGAGGACGAAGGCTCCGCCTAGAGTGGTTTTCTTTGCTTGGACGGCCACTAGAGGTAAGATTCTCACCATCGATAATCTCCGTTGGAGAGGCATGATTGTGGTTAATAGATGTTGGCTTTGTGAGTTGGATGGGGAGTCAGTGGATCATCTTCTCATTCATTGCAGAGTGACGAATGCTCTGTGGAATGTCATTCTCAGCCGTTTGGGTCTCAATTGGGTTATGTCGAGTTCGGTTAAGGAGTTGATGGCTTGTTGGTGTTCGGGGGGCACACAAGGAGTGCGGTGGTTTGGAAGATGATTCTTTTATGCCTTATGTGGTGTATTTGGAGGGAACGTAATGCTAGATGTTTTGAAGACTCTGCGAGGTTGTTTGAGGAAATTGTGCATTATGTTCTCTGTACTCTTTACACCTGGATGGCCGGTTGGCTTGATCCGCTTGTTGTTAGTTTTCCGGATTTTCTTTCTCACCTTTCTTCTCCCTCCTAGGCTTCCCCTTGTATACGTCCTGTGTACTATGGGTTGCGCCCCTTTTGCGCTTTTATAATATATTTTGATTTATCGAAAAAAAAAAGAGGGCCTTCATTTGGCTTCTGCTATAGTCATTGTTCTCTCCTTCAAAAATTAGAGCCTGACTTGGAGCATTTCAGAACATTGTGTTTGAGCTGATCGCCTTGTGGTCTAAAAGAAATGTGAGCTGCAAAGTCATGCTCTGATACCACTCTTAGAGACAAACAGAAAGCTGTTTCTTTAAGGGAAATGACTTAGGTCACAAAACCTGGGGACTGGTCAATTAACTCTGTTCTGGCCTTACAAAATTGAGAAGAGCTCTTGTTTTACAAGAAATTGTATACTGATGACTCATACTCGTTCTTGAATGTATACTGTGGGTGGACTAGTACATGAACTTCATTAAATATATCTAGAATTTCAAGATTAATTTTCAACATCACTTTCATGTAATTCTGTTCTCCGTCCCAAGTTTCTCGCGCTGCTTCTTTTCCCCATTGTATCTTTGGCTATTTTTGTTAGGTTTCTTGTTCTCTATCCACCTTTTATCTTGTCCTGTTGATGCGCCTCTGCTGAACTTCTTACAATCTACCATCTCCTTTTATTTTTGTTTGACGCAACGCTTTCACGTTTTCTTTCAGTTTTCTTTTGAGAGGGATTTGAACCTTGTGTCTGGTTTTGCTATTGTCAGACTAATTGTGTACGATTCTTGTTTTGGGTGGTTAATCAAATTAATCACAGCTTCTGGAGCCCATGGTTTTTCTTTGTTACTGTTATATTGATTTTGAAAAAAGATTTTTAGGCTATTAGATTTAAGTGATGTTATTTTTTCAAGGTAATATAGTTTGAGGGTAGATATATCAGTTCTAATGTACACCATGTGTTGTGCGTGGAAGCATTCTGGACCAAACAATTTACATATGCTATTTTTCATTCAGTCAGGGCATCGAGAAGATAGCCTGGGATGCTTCAGGAGAGCGATTGGCTGTATCTTACAAAGGTGGAGATGAACTATACAGGGGTCTCATTGCCATATATGATACTAGAAGGACTCCCCTCGTTTCTGCGTCACTCATGTGAGTTTATCATTTTGGTTTAGTGCCAGTAGCTTCTTTCTTTCTTTTTTTCAATTAAATTAATAAATTAATTAATTATTTTAATTTTCTGTTGTTTAAATGGTGAACTTGTTCATTCATACCTACAAATTTTATTGGCTCAGATAAGTTGAATTGAATAGAATAGTATTTTAGACCTGTACTAATCTCTGATTTGGCATGATCAGTGGGTTCATTAGAGGACCTGGAGACAATCCAAAGCCAATAGCATTTTCATTTCACGACAAGTTTAAGCAAGGACCACTACTTTCTGTGGTAAGTCCACCTAATTTTCATGGCATTCTTTTAGTTAGTTTTTTTTTTTAGTTTTTAATTTTTTATTCAGTAATGGATATCTGGGAAATCAAAGTTTTATCATAAATATCACATAAAAAAGAAGTGGAAAAGAGTGTTGCATTTAAGTTTCTAATTTATGCAAATGAGTCTGATGCTCTGACTGATGAATCAATTTGTATGGATCTTCCTTATGCAGTGTTGGAGCAGTGGATTTTGCTGTACCTACCCTCTTATATTTCGTTCTCATGCTCTTCCCTAGTGTTGATCTTGTTTGAATGAAGTGGTTTTTGCAATGCAAGAGGTGTTAGTTTTGATGTCTAAGGTATTATTTGGTTTAGCTTTTGGGAAATACTTGTTTTGCTGGGTGTTTGTTAATAGATAAGCATGCATTTCAGTTGGTTGGATTCAACTGAAACAAGGATTTATTTGCTAATAATTATATGAGCAAGAGGTTTTAGATGAATAGGTTTATGTATGCTTAACTTAATTTAAATGCTTTGTATTTTGTTGGGATGAGTATAAATAGAAAATATTTGGAATAATAGTTATGAGAGAGTTTACATGGTAAATTATAATTAAAAAACATTGCCCCTCTCGTTTGTAGGAATAATGTTATAAGTCCTCCTATAGTCCTAAAGTCCTCCCAAATGTGATGTAACATTTAAAATTACAGTAGAATTTGAGATATGATTTATTGAACTTTGTTTTATTGGTGATTTTAAAAGTCACATCACATTTAGGATGACTATAGGAGGACTCTAAGAAGACTTGGAGCATACTCCATTTATAGCGTTACCATCATTTTTGCTACAAAACTCTTCTATTAATTTTCTCCTTTCAATATAGAAAATTAATGTTTGCAAAAAAACATTGAAGAAACTACAATAATTAAAAAATTATCTTATAATACAAAAAAATAGAAGAAGTGAAGAAACTATTCATAGTATTTAAAAATAAAAATCAATCAAAAGTTGCAAGTTCATTTTCCTGTTTTTATTTTTCTTTCTAATTTCTATTATGGAAGTCAAAATTCAATAAAAGAAAAATATATATATATATTAAAAAAACTAGAGAAGTTGGACAGTGGACCGTGCCAATAAAAACAAACAAAACTTGAAAAAAAATCAATAGAAAAAATAAATGAAAAAAAAAAACCCTATAGAAAATAGAACTTGAAAAGGCAAAGGTATCCTAGTTGTTACAAGTGCTTTCACCGTTGCTGGCTAACTTGTCGAGCAACTGAGTTGTGGCCTTAGAGTTAATTGATGCGCCTCCTATTCTATTTGCAATAGCAGTTTTTATTAAGAAAAAACCCTAACAGCCTCTACTTTCACTGTAATGGGCATATATTAAATGATACATGTCCTTGCATAGATTAAATTTTTTTTTTTTTTATTTAATACACGTACTGGGCATAGCCTCATAGATTACTTCTTACCTTTTACTGTTTTAGGGTTTTTTCTTTTTTCTTTTTTAATATGTTGCGGGGACCATCGCCATTGGCCTTAATGCTGCCGCTGATCATTGCCATTACATCAAGGCCACATCCACTGCCACCTATGCATTTTATAGAGGTGGTTGGTTTTTTGAATTTTGTAGCACTTATATAGAATAGAGCATAACTTCTATGCGGACATTGCATAAACAAGAGAGTTTATGCTCTCCGATGCAAGAAAGCCACGTTAGCCTAAAGTAAAAAATTGTACAAAAATTATCTACAACGGAAACGCTAGATCGAAGGAGAGAGAAAATCTCAGGCTGGGTCTACGGTGAGAGAGAGGAGAAAGACCAGAGCGGACCCACGTGGGTCACGGCCGACCCACGGCTGGGTCTAGACGAAACCCACGTTGGATCCAACTTTCTTCTTTCTTGCGCAGAAACAAAACGTTGACCCAAATTGCTGATCGCAAATCTCTATTTATCGAAACTGCTGTTGCTCATAGTCTAAAAAAGATCACTAATTTACAATCACTGGGGAGTGGGTTCTTTGATGGCCATTTTGTCGGAGGCTACGGCATCCAAGTGGGTCATCAAAACCTTTTCTTTTCCTTTTATGTCTATTCTTTTAATGATTTTTTTAAAAAAACAAATAATAATTATGGGATTCTTGATTTGCGATAATTTTCAATATAGTTTCTCTGTGAATTCTTGAATTGTGTCTGTTGGTGGGTTCTTTGGTTCCGGGAAAAGGGTTCTCCACCTATAATTTCTCTCTCTGACCTATTCCCCTGTTGCTTTTCTATTTGGTTATTATCCAATGTTTTGGTTTCATTTTCTTAAGGTGCATTAAGTGTGGTGTCAGCATTTTAATGGAAGGCAAAAAATATGCCTTTTTTGCCAGGACTGCACTGAAGAAGCTCTCTATGGAATAACCCAATGCACTTGCTCATATGGTATATAAATGTCATGCGAATTGGTTTGTAGGAAATTGGATACAAACCAGCCTAACACATTACTTCTCACATCTCACATGTTTTTTTAATAGCTTAATAATATTAAGTAGTTGACAAATGAAAGGGAGGACTCATGAAACTTTTTAATCTTTCACTTAAGCGTTCTCTTGTATACTTTATGTGTGCTAGGGTTGTATTCCTTTGTGCTTTTTGATATATACAACAGTAAAAAATAATAATAATAAAAAAATAAAATAAAAAAAAACTTTTTAGTTTCATTATTAGCTGAAATAAAAGTGGAAATGGTATTTTATATAATTTCTGTGAGCAAGAGGAAGCTAATATATATATATATATATATATATATATATTCTTTTCTTGTTATAGCTAAAAGAAATTTCCTGGCCAAGAATATAGTTGGAAATTAAGTGAAATTACTAGTAATTTTGAGAAATGTGTTAGTTACTTAGAAAAACATGATTTGAATTTCTTTAAATATTTTTTTACTAGTGATTTTTCAATAAAATCGTTTTGTCCGTCAATAGAAAGAATTCCTTATTACGAAAGAAATTCAACAAGAAAACAAAGGTATAGGTTTGGATTATATTAGGCAGATTATATCCTAAAATTTTGAGAAATAAATCCATCCAGTTGGTCAATGAATAAAACCAAAGTAGAGAACTAAGATTCTTTAAAGAGGAAAATACATTTTATGCCCTGAAGTATCTACGTATTTATGTTTTGGTGCCCAGCATTTAAAAATCGACAAAAGACCCTTAGAATGTATCTGATGTTGGCAAAAAAATCATCCATCAAATCTATTTATTTGGACGGAAACTAAGCTACGTGTGTGGCACATGACATTTTTCAATCAAAACTTTTGACAATGCCCTTCCGGTAAGGTGTAAACATAAATGACTTTGGGAAAATGATTCTCTCTAATCAATTTTGGACCAGAGAGTATCCAATCCGTGGTTAGGATTTCTTCTAAAAAATTCTAAGGCAACAAATGGGACACATGTCCAACTAATTAAAAATAATAAAAATTTATTATTTAGAATTTTTTTAAAAATAATGGGGTGGCTGGCCACCCCATCTTGGCCAATTTTGCCCTGGGGGTGGCTTCAGCCACCCCAGACCTGGCCCTTGGGGGTGGTTTGGCGAACCACCCCTAGGCAAACTCTACAATTTTCTTTTTCTTTTTTAGGGGGTGGGTTCGGCCATCCCCCAAGGCAAACCCTACAATTTTTTTTTAAAAAAATTTATTATTATTATTATTCTCCCTTAGGGGTGGCCAAACCATCCCCAAGGGTGGCTCTAGCCACCCCATATCAACTAAACTGAAGAGGATTCGGATCCATGACTTTGGGGGGTAAAGTGTAAACATAAACATAAAAAATAAAAACATCAATCCTAAAACTCTGGGGAAAATTTGCTTTACCTTCTAATGTTTCACCCCATTTGTAATTTGGCCTCCAATATTTAAAAATTGCAATGTACCCCAATAAAGTATAAAAAATTTGCAATGTGAACCATCTAACAATAATTTTCAATTTCACTAACAGAAATTATTTTAAAGACTTAATTGCCCTCGTATTTTAAAAATAAATAATAATAACAATAGCAAAAAAAAAAAAAACTGGGGGTCTTTGGTCATGGAGTGGCCAGGCCACCCCCAATCTTACCATTTGCTAATGGCTCAGCCATCCCCATTTAAAAATAAAAATAAAAAATTGGGGGTGGCCGAGCCACACCCTTTGCTCATTTGGGGGTGGTTTTGGCCATCCCTGGCCCCTTGGGGGTGGCCTGGCCAAAGAGGTGGCTGTAGTTTTTTTTTTTTTAATTAGGGGCATTTTTGGAATTTCATAAAAAAATGGGGTAGTTTTGGAAATCAAAAATAAAAAATGCACGTTCGCCACATGTGTGAAATTTTGGTTCAATTAGACGGAAATGGTTAACGGATGAGTCACATTGCAATTTTTTTATACTTTGTTGGGGTACATTGTCAATTTTTAAACATTAGAGGGGTAAATTTTATTTTCCCCTAAAACTTAAAACAAAAGTTTATATTCAAAATAAAAATTGAAAAATTGAAAAAAAACAAAACTAAACCTAAACTCAAAACAAAAAGTTTATAAACACACACACACACACACAAAAGTAGGTGTAACAAAGCCATTTGGGGGTGGCTCGTCCTCCTTGATTTGGCCAAGTAGGTGGCTTGGCTAGCCCTATTTGGCTGGTATGGGGTACCAAACCATCCATATGTCCCATGGGGGTGATTCAACTACCTCATATGTCCAAATGAGGGTGGCCAAAACTACTCCAAATGGGTTTGGAGGTGGCCGAGCCAACCTCATATAGTTGGTTTGGGCTGGTTTGGCCTAAGCCATCCTCCAATTTTATTTTATTTTTTAATCTCGTAAGTTTTAATTTTTTTTAGTTTATTATTATTATTTTTTTTACATAAAATTTTATTTTTATTTTATTTTTTACACTTTACTCTCCTGAAGTCATTTATGTTCACACTTCACCCCCGATGGCATTTTCGAAAGTTTTGGTTAAAAAATCTCACATGCCACACATGTGACTTGGTTTCCGTCCAAATAGATAGATTTGATAGACGGATGGTGTTTTATGCCAACGTCAAAATCAGTATGGGGGCCTTTCATCGATTTTTAAACATTGGATGCCAAAATGCAAATGTATGAATAATTCAGGGGTAAAATATATTTTCCCTAATTAGTAAATCTTTTATGTTTCTTTATATGTTCATTTATTTTAAGTTTACATTGTAAATAAGGAAATACTCTCCATTTGGATCTAAATAAAAATACTAAAAAATCAAATTCTAGTAGATCAAAATCCAAAAATCCAGTTTTAATACAAAATGTGATTTCTGGCAACTCATAACAAAAGTTTCATTGATGTTCACCAATGTAAAGCCCATCATAAAATCCCATAAAATCACAATTGACTATCTAATATATAAAGAACAAAAAGCGGTAAAAATTATCATGAAAATCTCATAATTGAAAAAATTATTTTCCAAACTTACCATCAAATTTTCTTATGTGTTACATCTAGTAAGCCTAGCAAACTTGCCAGAAACCAATGCTGTACAAGCCCAGCCTTGGGTTCACCCTGAATGAGCCCAACCGTTGATCCTAACCCAGTCACGAGCTCCCCCAGCAAGCCTTCTGACAAGCCACTCTGTGTAGTGACCAAAATAATTAACTAAGTTTAAGTAGGTTAGTTAGAGGGTTAATTTGGACTTTGGGTCACTAAGATCAGCTATAAGGCATTTTGGTAAAATTAAACTTTTGGACCGGACGTATGCTAGGGTTAGTGGATGTACGCTCTTATCTTTTAGTGCGGACGTACGCTGGGAGACCACCGGACAAACACTCTTGTCTTTTAGTGCAGATGTACACTAGGGTTGGCTGACGTACGCTCTTGTTTTTTAGTGCGATCGTATGTGAAGGGACCACCGAACGTACTCTAACAAATAGTACGTTGTATCTGTGACTAGTACACATACATATGCTCCAAAGTACTAGACGTACTTTACTTTTTGGATTAACTGGATAATACTTGGACATACAGAGTAACCTTTGGATCGCTGGTGAATAGTGCGCGGATGTACACCCTTAGGATAGGACATACGCTACTTTCCAACCCTATAAATACCCTCACCCCTCGCCCATTTCACACTCAATCTGCTACTAAACCCTCTGGAGACCTTATGTGAGTGTTTTATGTGAGATTTGTGAGTTTGGAGCTGATAGAGTAAAGGTTCTTGAAGTTTCGCTTCAAGGAGATAATGCTCTTAAGCCTAGCTCGTTTTTACATCGTTATGTTACTTACATGCTTTTTATAGTTAGCTTAGTCAAAAGCTTGTAGCTTTTAGTTAAGTTATTGCCTTAATTTTGGTTTAAGTATAGGTTAGCGTCTAATTCTTGTTAGGCATATTTTCTCTTGCATGGAGATGTTTGGAGATAGGTAGTCTTAGAAAGCCTTTTGTAACCTTAGGAACCAATTTAGGAGGACGCTTGAGCCAAATGAGGTTCTACCTGAAACCTTCTGAGTCGATGTACGATCACGAGACAAGACGTACGGTCAAAAGTGTTTCAGGGAATGCAACTTTGGCTAGTTGTCTGATAGCTTATATTTTTATGTTCTAGATTTGTTTAGTTAGATTTAGAACTGAAGATAGATCTTTTCTCAATATTCGAGGTTATGGAGCCTTAAAGGTATTATATGGAGGAGCTTTACAACTCGGGTGAGTACAAATTCACATGGATGCTTTGTTGTTACTTTTCCTGCATTGCACATCTATTTTATATATATCAAACATACATATTTTTCAACTCTCATGAAATACATTTTGGAACTATTGGGAACTTTCTTTCGTAAAAATGTGCGTCAATTAATAAAATAATAATGAGATTTGTAAAATTATGCATATAAAAAATTGATAAGATTAATTGTATCATATGACATGGTACATTGGTACGTGTGGTATAATAGCCATGAGCTTACTATACAGGTTAACTTTATGGTCAATGTGTTTGTGTGCGGGCTTTGGATTCAATGCTTTCGTGACCTAGGCGCAGCCATTCCCAATAGGTGGTCATATAGGATGGACATCATTACCGGTGTGAGCCACTTGAGGTTGGACTTGGTCGTGCCGCTAGTGTTATGTACAGTAGCCATGCAATATCCATGGCACCTATATTGTACCACAGGTCCTTCAGGATAGCATCAACTCTGATGAGAATGGGTAATATATTGAGTAAACCATACGGTTGAACTATTATTACTACTCATGATTATATATTTATATATATTACATTCATAATAAACTATCATCTCATAATGTTGTATGTGCTTTACAAACAACTAAGTTTACTAATTAATGATGGGTACATCATGTGCATTTCTACTTATTAAGTTGTCGAACTTACCCTTATATTATTTCATTTTTTTTATTCATATGAACAACTATGCTGTTATAGATAGTTTAACAAAAGATGGATATTGCGAAGCATCCAGTTATGTTGGAGGATTCGATCCGGGAGATGCTTGAGGACATATTGCAAACTTAAATGGATACTCATGGTAACTACTACTTTTAAGTTATGTTGTAGACTTGGGACTTGATGCATGCTTGCATATTAAGATATAACATAGATCCCTTGTAACGATGATATGTATAGTGTAATTTCCATTCCTTTGATGATCTTTAATAGAGGCTCTGGTTGTAATGATTAATGTTGTAGAACTTAATTACTTTTCACTGCTTAGTATCCTTTATTTTCGAGGAGTAGAGGTCCCTAAGTCTTTTTCTAAATGGAATAAGGTTGGGAGACAAACCATGGAATTAATTACCAGTTAATTAATTCTCGGGGCGTTACACTCTGTGACTTTCAATGCTACAACTTCGTCAAGATTTGCTCAACTTCACTCTTACCAACTAGCCTTGAAACTAGCAAGCTCGTCTCGCAAGTCGGTCAACCAACTAGTCTGCTGAAGTCTCCAAGTGAGGCCCATCTCGCCAAGTCTCAGCTGAGGCCCAAGTCTACCAAGTCTCAGCTGAGGCCCAAGTCTACCAAGTCTCAGTCAAGGCTCGAGTTTGCCAAGTCTCAGCCGACGCCCGAGTCTGCCAAGTCTCAGCTGAGGTTCAAGATTTCCAAGTCTCAGCCAAGGCCCGACTCTGCTAAGTCTCAACCGAGGCCTGACTTTGCCAAGTCACCGAGTTTGCCGAAGCCCGAGGAGCAAAAAATCCAAAATCTAAAAGAAAAATTCGAGAGTCAAAACTCCGATGGAACAATTCTGAGGAAAAAATCCCAAGAGCCAACTACTCCGAGAGCGCCAAGTCATAAGCTTCAAGGAACCAAAATGGCAACAAGTCTCCAATGAAATTTTCTTGAGAAAGGGTCATCCCGCAAATCCGAGAAGAAAACATCTTCCCTCAGCATGGCCGAGCATCGCTCTGCCTCTCCATGGTCGAGAGTATTCCTCTGCCTCAGCATGGCTGAGCTTCACTCGGCTTCTCCATGGTCGAGAGCATCGCTCCACCTCTCCATGGCCGAGAGCCTTGCTCCGCCTTAGCATGGCCGAGCCTCACTTGGCCTCTTAGCACTGGCGAGCATCACTCCGCCTCAACATGGTTGAGCCTCACTCTGCCTCAGCACGACAAGCATCATTCCGCCTCTCCATGGCCAAGAGCCTCACTCCACCTTTGCATGGCCAAGAGCCTTGCTCCACCTTAGCATGGCCGAGCTTCACTCCGCCTCAACATGGCCAAGCCTCGCTTTGCCTCTGCAAGGCCAAGTTTCATTTAGTTTCAATATCACCAAATCCAGCCGAAAGTTCACTTGATCCCAAGATTTCCTAGGAATCCAAACAAAAAGGATCCTGAGAGTCACATATCCAAGAATGGGGGTTAACTGGTTTGAAGATCATCTCCGAAATTTTGAAGAAACGGCTTAGAGAAGTGACCAGCCCCAAGTAACCATGGTAGCACACATGGAGATGGCGGCTCAGCACTTTAGTTAGAAAAAATTGCTTCGAAAAAAGTCAATGAGTGCTTTCCCAATAGCAAACTGATAAGTGCTTTTTAGTGCTTATTCACATCCCTTTATTTATGTTTGTTAGACCTTTAGCATTATTAATATCTAAGCATTTTACTTGTTTTGTTTGTTTTGTAATAAACAGGTCCATGCATCACATCTTGATCAAAGGAGCAAAATGGACATGAAGTGAAGAGAAGTAGTTCCTAATGTGCGTTTGAACGCAAATTCGCACGATGGTTAAGGTCGAACAGATCTCTCGTCTCAAGCGGGCCTGGCGATTATCTACGGTCGATCGTATGGTGTGCGTTCGATTGCAAAATAACCGCGCATTCAACGACAAGACCTTCGTTCAAGCAGCGTACGTAACATGTCTATAAATAGGTCCCTTGGCTCATTTGGTCGAGTTCTTTTCCTTGGGCGATTTTTAGAGAGCATTTTGCCATTGGCCATACTCGCCCATTTTATTTGTAATCAATTACTTTAAAGTTTATTTTATGCATTCTTTTACTCTTATTTCGCTTTATTGTTTAATGGGTGGCTAAACTCTTCAACTAAGGTTGAAGATGAAGCCTCACCCTTAGTTTATATTTCTTGCTTTTACATTAAATGCTTTTATTTTCCGTCATTTACATTTCGCATCTGCCATTTAATTTCGTGACAAAAGTTGAATGGTTGTCATTTTGATACAATCATAGTCATCCTATGATGTGTTCCAAAGTCGGGTGCACAACAAGTGAATAATTATTGATTCAATATCCATTGTGATCCAAGGATTCAGTGGATGATTTTATCAATAATTAATTACTCATTGTAGCTCCTTAATGGTAAACACATTATTTGGGTTTGACTTGTGTCAATAACGACAATAGAGTGTGTTAAGAAGGGTTTTAATTGTTAAGATGGAAAATTGGTGTTTAATGTGTAAAGCTCACTTTTGATAAGGGATGAGGCTAATCTTTAACCTTAGTAGTTTTTCCATACATTTTCCATTTTCTTAGTATAGATTTTAATTAATGCAAGTTTAGTGTTCTTGATACGATCTTCATTGAACTAGGTTAAAGTAGAGTCGATTTAATAGCAATATTAGTTTTATAGCGAACACTCCATTCCCTGTGGTTCGATCCTGCACTTAAAAACTATATGACCTAACGGTTCGTACCATTAGTGCAATTTAATTTGCACACCAAATTTTGGCGCATCTTGAGGGAACAGTTGTTTTTGTTTAAATTGATATTGTTTTAGATTAACTTTATTTTCTACTAGTCTTTATTTTATGCAATTTAAATTATTATGTTCTTAGTTTATTTTACATTTTCTTTAATTTTGGTTAGTTTTGCAATAGTGTTTGGCTTAAGTTTTAGTTCATTTTGGTTTATGGAAAATCAGCGCCGATAAGCGGTCGGTCGCGATACTTGCGGGTCAACGCCACGCCTATTCAAGACGTGATCGCCGCATGCGAGCGCTCATCACGCCTACGCGTAGCACAGCCGACAGAGACGTTGATGCGATTCTGCGTTCGAACGCACTGAGTTGCGTTCGAACGCACTTGCAGAGACTGCCATATTGTTGCTTCATGCGAACAAGCGTCGACCTATGCGCTCGGCGCACCTCTTTCCTGCATCAACATACCGAGGCAATATGTTACATTTTGAATTCCTTTTGTTTCAATTAATTGTTAGACTTATTTTAGTTGTTTAAACTACCTATTTTGAGTATTTTGTTTGCTGTGTTTAGCTGAGTATAGTTTATTTTTGTTTATATAATTTGCATATGTTTTAGTTAGTAGTTTTGTTAGTCTAAATTGTTGGTTGTTTAAATTGTCTTTTTGTTAGCATTTAGGTCATCTTAGCTAGATTTATTTCTCTTTTTAATACTCTGTTGTTTCTGTTTTTACTGCATCTGTTTATATTTGTTTCAATTGGTTTTGTTTTGTTCATGTTGTTCATAGGTTATTGTTAAATAGTTTTAGTTTATTACAATTTCTGCATATCTTGTTGTTTTTGGTTGTGTTTTCTTGTTAATTATTGCATGTCTCTCTGTTTTAGTGATATTATAGTCCTGTTTTACCTATATTTAGCTTACTTGGTTTATTGTTCTCTTTGTTTAGCTTTAATTCGTGTTAGTACATATAGGTTGTTCTTTCATAGTTGAATTGCAAATAATGTTTATTCATCTAGGTTAGTTTACCTTTTATTTGCTATTTTGCTGCTTTGCTCCCTGTTTTGTTGATTTTCTTTCATTTTGCTAGTGTAGCTTGCTGTTTTCTTTAGTATTTTGTTAAACTTTTGTTAGTTTATGCATGGTATCCTTGAACTTAGAATTAACACCATTAGATCCCGACTTAGAAAGAAATCTTAGGAGATCCCGTAGAACACGTGCGAGATGGGGGATAATCAAAGGAACCCAAGGGTGGAGCAGCACGAAGAAAATCGAAGGAATGAGCAAGAGGAGAACGAGGAGTTCCAAGATGCGAGAGCTGGGAACGGGGAGCATAGATGAACGTATGAGTTGGATTTCACTACATCACTCCACGAATTGTTCGCACCTACTGCGGTCAGTTCCCATTCGTGCATAGTGTTACCTCCGACTAATGCAACTCATTATGATCTAAAGCCACATGTGATTCAAATGTTACCATCCTTTTATGGCTTAGATCATGAAAACCCTTATTCCCATGTTAAGAAGTTTAGAAGCATAACTGCCACCACCAAATTCCAAAATTTCTCGAGAATCATCAATCTTAGACTTTTCCTTTCTCCTTCATGAGAGCCCGAGTGGTTGGATTCCTTGGCTCCTGGCTCTATTACATCACAGGAAGAACTGTTGAAGCTTCTACCACAGATTCTTCCAATGTCAGAGTAAATGATGCAAGAAAGGAAATCGGTTCCTTTACTCGGGATGAGGGAGAAATTCACGGAATGTTGGACAAGATTTAAGGATATCTGATGAAGTGTCCACCCACGGATATGAGAAATGGCGTTTAGTACAATTCTTCTACCAAGGCTATCTCTCCCAACCGTAGTATGATTGAACTAATGAATGGAGGGCATTCCTAAATTTGATGGGAGATTTGGCCTACAAAGCTTTGGAGAAAATTGCTAACTCACAGGCGATTTCACCAGTCGAGATAAATCTGCCTGAAGGACAAGAAAGGAGGCATCCTGAGCTAAAAGGTGAGCAAGAGTTGACTCAAAGGATGGATCGATTGTGAAAAGATTGGACGTGAGTGTAGGAAAGCAGTAATGTAAACACATTCTCTGTTGAGTTGTTACATGTCTGTGCTAGTCCTATGCACCAAGCATAGAATTGTCCATCGATGATAGTTTTGAGATGGAACAAGTGAATGCTTTCAACTGACTTTCAAAAAGCCATCCGATGGGCCATATTGAGACATATAATCCGGGTGGAGGAATCACCTAATTTCTCTTGGAAGCGAATCAACCCACCACCAATCAAGGGGAGCACCACATTATCCCCGTGATTTTCTTCTTACCAAAATCAAGGACACTTTCGCTCCGCGTCATCATCATCTTATCAAGCCCCACCCAAGCCTGACCTCATCAACCCGGAAGAGACCATGAGAGAATTTATGAAAATGATGGTCAATCAATCAATGACGTGGTCTACCATGGTGAACACCCAGCGATCTCGAAGTTGGAGATGCAGATGGGACAATTAGCGAATCACGGGTGAGAGGGACAAGGAAAGCTCCTAGCCAAGCGGTGAATAACCCTAAAGCATGCAATAGTGGAAATTCTTCAAATCGAGCATGTGCGGTGATTGTCACTCTGAGGTCAGGAAGAGATGGACAATAAGGTGGTGAACCCGGAAGAAGATGCTAAGGAAGAAGAGCGAGAGGAAGAGGAAAGAGGTGACAATCAAAAGGAAGGAGATCTTGAGCCATCTACTCATCACCCCCAATTGTAAAGGAACCTCCTAGGGCGCTTGTGCCAAAGCACCATACCCTAAAAGATTACAAGCGCCTAGGAATGGAGGGAAGTTAGAGGACATTCTGGAGGTGTTCAAACAAGTCCAAATAAATATTCCATTTTGGACGCCATCCAACAAATCCTTCCTATGCCAAGTTCTTGAAGGACTTGGTCACATGAAGAGGAAAACGAATGTCCCTAAGAAGGCATTCATGACCGAAAGCGGTCGGTGCTATCCTACAATGCAAGTTACCCTCAAGTATAAGGACCTAGGTGTCCTACAATCACTTGCATGATAGGAGTTAGCAGATTGAGAGGGCACCTGTTGGATTTAGGAGCAAGTGTAAATTTGTTGCCCTACTCGTCTATTTGCGATTAGGGCTAGGAGAGTGAAGCCCACAACCATGACACTGCAACTTTGATCGATCATGAAGGTTCCACGGGAATAGTGGAGGACGTTCTGATTAAGGTGGACAAATTTTACTTCCCGTGGATTTCATTGTGTTGGACACAGAGCCAGTTCAAGTGATAGGAACTGAGATTCCTGTGATTCTAGGGCGACCATTTTTAGCTACGGCTAACGCCCTGATAAATTGTAGGTCGGGGGTGATGAAGATTTCCTTTGGGAACATGATGGTGGAGTTGAACATTTTTCACATTAGAAAACAACCACTTGATTATGACCAAATGAATCAAGTATGCTTGATTGAGGAGATTCTGGATGAAGTAATTGAAGAATCAAGCATAGAGGACCCCCTGGAAGCATGCCTCGCTCAGTTTGGTGAAGATTTGGATTTAGATAAACTAATGGAGCAGGCAGAGGCACTTTTGGAGACAGCTCCTTTGGAAAGCAAAGAGAAGAAAGAGACAGCAGTACCTGATTCCCCGAAGAAGGAACTTAAGCCTTTACCCGATAGTCTTAAGTATAAGTTCCTAGGTCAGCTGAGTCTTTGCCAGTGATTATAGCTTCAGACTTGATAGATGCTCAAGAAGAGGAATTATTAGGAGTTTTGAGATAGCATAGGGAAGCTATAGGCTGGACTATTGAGGACATCAAGGGAATCAGTCCCTCGTTGGTTATGCATAAGATACATTTGGAAGAAGATTCTAAACCATCGAGGGAACCACAGAAGGCTCAACCCAGAATGCAGGAGGTTGTGAGAGCAGAAGTGATCAAACTGTTGGATGCTGGGATCATCTATCCCATTTCTGATGACAGCAAGTGGGTGAGCCCAATACATGTTGTGCCCAAGCGGGCTAGATTGATGGTAGTAAAGAACCAAGATAACGAGTTGGTACCAACTCGTATTCGTCGAGATGGAAGTATGCATTGATTACCGAAAGTTGAACGCGCCACCGGGAAAGATCACTTTCCTCTTCCATTCATCGATCGATGGTGGAGCTTAAAGGCACAAGTACTCTTGCTTCTTGGATGGTTATTCAGATATAACCAGGTCCAGTGGACCCCGAAGACCAGGAGAAGACTACCTTCACATGTCCCTTTGGGACATTCACCTACCGACGTATGCCTTTTAGGCTGTGCAATGCACCTGCTACTTTTCAGCGATGCATGATTAGCATTTTTTTCGACATGGTAGAGCGACTTATGGAGATCTTCATGGATGACTTCTCCATCTTCGGTTCATCTTTTCAGGAGTGTTTGGACCGTCTCACGTTGGTGTTAGTGAGATGTAAAGAGAAGAACCTTGTGCTTAACTAGGAAAAATGCCATTTTATGGTTAAGCAGGGGATAGTACTAGGGCATGTCATATCTCAGAGGAGTATTGAGGTTGACAAGGCGAAGGTAGACTTGATCTCTAACCTTCCACCCTACATACTGTGAAGGAAATTTGTTCCTTCTTGGGCCATGCAGGGTTCTACAGGCGATTCATCAAGGATTTCAACAAGATCGCCAGGCCCTTGTGTAGGTTGTTGGCCAAAGAGACCCTGTTTGAATTTGGTGAAGAATGTGTGAAAGCATTCGGGGCTCTGAAGGAGATTCTGACGTCCACACCAGTTATCAGACCACCCAGTTGGGGTAAACCATTTGAGATCATGTGTGACGCGTTAGACTATGTTGTAGGAGCTGTTTTGGGGCAGCGCATTGAGAAACTTCCCCATGTGATCTACTATGCGAGAAGACTCAAGCGATGCAACTCAATTACTCCACCATAGAAAAGGAGTTGTTGGCGGTCGTTTTTCTGTTGACAAGTTTAGATCCTATTTGTTAGGATCTAAAATCATTATCTTTTCGATCATGCGCGGAGTTCTTTTCTCCAAGAAAGATGCTAAATCCCGCTTGATCGATGGATTTTCTGCTTCAAGAGTTCGACATAGAAATCCGGATAAGAAAGGAATAGAGAATGTGGTGGCTAATCATTTGTCTAGGTTGACCATGGATTTCACCGAAGATGCCACACCCATCTCTAAGACTTTTCCCGATGAGCAATTGATGCACATTGCTCACAATCCCACACCTTGGTTTGTTGATATAGTGAACTATCTTGTTACCGACCAAATGCCTTTGCATTGGGGGCAAGATAAGCTCAAATTTTGTCCAAGGTGAAAACCTTTCTTTGGGATGATCCTTACTTGTTCAAGTATTGTCCGATCAGATCATTAGGAGATGCATACCGAATTTGACCAAACCAATGTCATCTCCTTTTGTCATGATCATGCATGTGGCCATTTCGCAAACAAGATCATGCAAAGATTTTGCGTGTGGATTTTATTGGCCCACCATGTTTGCGGACGCTCTTATTGCACTTCATGTGAGCATTGTCGAAACTCGGAGTATTTCAAAGAGGAATATGATGCCCTCAATCCCATATTGATAGTTGAGATTTTTATGTATGGGGCATCGATTTCATGGGACCTTTCCCAAACTCCTTTGGGTTTCTGATATTTTGGTTGCTGTGGACTATGTGTCCAAGTGGGTGGAGCGGTTGCATGTAAGACCAATGACCAGAGTTGTGGTCAAATTTTTAAGGACACGATTTTTGCTCGGTTTGGTACACCTAGAGCGATTATCGATGGATAGTGATGGTACACTTCAACGGATTTTTGAGCGGTGATGAAGAAGTATTTCATCACACATAAGGTTGCCACCTTACCACCCACAGACGAGTGGGTAGGTTGAAGTGTCAAATCGTGAGATCAAACACATTTTGAGAAAGCAGTGAACCCCAGCAGAAAGATTGGTCTTCACGATTGAATGACGCTTTATGGGCATATAGGACGACATATAAGACACGATTGGGATGTCACCATATCGGTTGGTGTACGGAAAGCTTGTCATCTTCCCGTCGAGTTGGAGCATCGGGCATTGGGCCATAGCGGCTGAACTTCAATTTTTTGAAGGCGGCTCTCAAAGGCTCAACTCACTGAACTAGAGGAGTTGAGGAATGATGCATATGACAGTTCGAGGAAGTACAAAGGAACACATGAAGAAGGTTCATGACTAGGGCATTTGAGGAGATCTTTTGAGCAGTCGGAAAGTCCTTCTTTACAATTCTCGGTTGCATCTATTTCCTAGCAAGTTGAAATCTCGGTGGATGGGCCCATTCATCATTAGGACAGTGTTTTCTCATGAGGCCATTGAGATAGAGGATCCCAAGAATGGTAACATTTTAAGGTGAACGGACAAAGAGTTAAACCATTCTTGGAGTTGAGGAGTTCGAGGTTGAGGCTACTCTATTGGAGGATCCGATTTACCGAGTGATGTAGTCTCATATCCGAGTCTAGTGAAGCGTTAAACTTAGCGCTTGTGGGAGGCACCCCTCATTATGTTTATTGCTTTGTGTTTTACTTTTTAGTCAAATTTGGGGAAGCATTCTTTTATGCTATACCTAAATTGATTTATCCCCTAGGTTAATTAAGTCACATTGTGGGCAATGTGACGTTTTAAGTTTGGGGGTGTTTGTGTAAATATTTTATTTTATGTTTTTGTAAATATGTGTGTGTAAATATTTTATTTTGTGTGTGTTTTGTAAAAATTTTTCTATTGCACTGTGCGTTCGAACATATCATGTATGTTCGAACGTGTACACGGCACTGCGTTCGACCTCGCCTTGGTGTGTTCAACGCACACCCATCACTCACACACTGTTGCATGCGTCTGCGTTCAACGTCTACCTTTACGTTGACGCAGCTTTCTTGGCCCACTTTGCACTAGAGTGCGGTCAACGCACATATGTACGTTCAAACGCACTCGAGTGAGCCTTCAGGACCTATTTTTAGGTCATTTTCATTCTCCCACCATTCTCCTGTAGCGGCCCGTACACCCCCTCCACTTCCCTTCTCCGTCTCTCCCTAACATCCAAATCCCACCACCCACCGCCACCCATCACTTCCCCACCCCCACATCACCACCACCTCTCTCCGCCATTTCCACCACTCCATGCCCCCATTTCATTTCCCCTTTTCCCACAAAAAACCCGAAACCCCATTTCTCCAAAATCTTCAATTTTTCTTCAATTTTTTCGTAGTTTTTGGGCACAAATCCACTCTTGGATTGTGCCCCATTGATTTGGTGTTGGCTTTGTGACATTTTTGCAGGGGGTTGGGCTTGTTTGAAAGGGGTTTCCAAACCCTTTATTTTTGGGTCGCACACCAAGTGTTCGACAAAAAGCCCCAACCAACCTCCATAATGCCTAGAGGCCAAGGGTCTTCTTCTCGGTCCTCTGGGATCCAAGGCATGGTCGCCAGGCGGCCCTTTGAGCCATAAGCTCTTATTGGAGAACACCTTTGCCATCAAAGAGGAGTTCTCCAATAATGAGGCAACTAGCTAGGCGGTTCAAGAGTTGAAGAATCGGGGTTTGAAGAGGCTATTCAAGCCCGTCGCCTCCACTGCATACGAGCACCTGGTCAGAGAGTTTTATGAGCACCTCAGTTATGACTGCGACCAGCCGGACATTCTTGTCTCTTCCATCGATGGAAGAGAAGTGGAGGTAACCATAGCGATGTAGCGGCCGTTCTGAAGTGCAGTCACGAGCCTCCCGAGTCGGACGTTCCTTGGCTCGAGTGCCCCTCCATGCTCACCCTCGAGGATATTGTTTCAGACATGTGTGAGGGGCAATATGCAGACAGAAACACAGCTAGCAAAACGAAGATTCCTCAAATCTTCTTTTTATTAATATGGTGCTCTATAGGAACGTGTGTCCTTTGGGACACAAGACACAGAGGCGGGACATGTTCCTCAGTGCTCTCTATGCGTTCCACAGAGGCTTCTGGTGCTCCATTCCCGAGATCATTTGGTGTTAGATTCGAAATTCTGGGAAGGAGTGCACCATCGGGCGGCTGAGCACACGAAGACTTGGGGTTTGCCTTTCCCTTTTCTCATCACTCACATTCTGAGAAAGAAAGGGATCAAAGGCACACTAGAGGACGGGCCGATCACTGAGAGCCCATGCTTTGGCCCCATCCAGTGGTGCCAGAGTTTGTCCCACATGCCCGAGCCAAAGCACGGCTATAGCCGAGCGAGCAGAGCCCATGGATATTCCTGAGATGGCAAGCGCGAGAGAGCGGCGAGAGGAGGAAGCAGACGAGAGGAGAGAGTATGAGGAGGGATCATGATCGAGCATCGATCTATTACACTTCAGACACCCTCGTGGACATACAATCTCAGATTGCAGATCTACAAAGGATGCTTGTCGGGGACAGGCTCGAGGTCCATGAGATGTTCCAAGCCATCTTGGACGATCGCCACGCAGTAGGACCTTCTGCACCACCACCAACCCCGTGATGTCTTGGTTTATTTTTCACCCATTTGCACTACATTTGTATTTTCTTTATCCGCACACTGTAGGCGGTAGAGTTTTGAGTTTGGGGTATTTTATTGTGTTGTATTATTTTATTTTTATTATGCATTTTATTTTAATTATGGTTTATTTTCCTTTGTGAGCTTAATTTTATGAACACATGATTACTTTGTGAAGGAATTTTGATTGTGTTACTCTCTTTTGGCAAACATGAGATATGACACTTCAATTTGATTTTCACGAGCACATTTGGCACGTAGTTTGTGGGATTAAATGTTGAGTTAAGCTTGCTCTTGAATTAAAACCATGATTGTTATATTATTGCATGATTGAGATAAAATGTGTGCACAAATGTTTGTGGATATCATTCCTAAAAAACCCTCACGAGACTTCACTCGTCCTCTAGGGAACTCATAGAGGTTTAAAAGGCTTGTTGCATACGCTCAATGTAACCGTTCTCTCATGAAAGCGGACTTATGTTTATTGTATTTTCATTTTTGTTTTGCTAAGGGACTAGCAAAATATAAGTTTGGGGGTATTTGATAAGTGCTTTTTAGTACCTATTCACACCCCTTCATTTATGTTTGTTAGACCTTTAGCATTATTAATATCTAAGCATTTTACTTGTTTTGTTTGTTTTGTAATAAACAAGTCCATGCATCACATCTTGATCAAAGGAGCAAAATGGACATGAAGTGAAGAGAAGTAGTTCTTAATGCTTTGAACGCATGGTATGCGTTCAACGCGAATACCGCACAGCTAAGGTCGAACGCATCCGCCAAATTTCGTCTCACGCGTAGGTCCCTTGGCTCATTTGGTCCGAGTTCTTTTCCTTGGTGATTTTTAGAGAGCATTTTGCCACATTTTATTTGTAATCAATTACTTTAAAGTTTATTTTATCTTTTACTCTTATTTCGCTTTATTGTTTAATGGGTGGCTAAACTCTTCAACTAAGGTTGAAGATGAAGCCTCACCCTTAGTTTATATTTCTTGCTTTTACATTAAATGCATTTATTTTCCGTCATTTACATTTCGTACTCGTCATTTTAATTTCCTGTGACAAAAGTTGAATGGTTGTCATTTTGATACAATCATAGTCATCCTATGATGTGTTCCAAGCCGGTGCACAACAAGTGAATAATTATTGATTCAATATCCACTATGATCCAAGGATACAGTGGATGATTTTATCAATAATCAATTACTCATTGTAGCTCCTTAACGGTAAACACATTATTTTGGGTTTGACTTGTGTCAATAACGACAATAGAGTGTGTTGAAGGTTTTAATTGTTAAGACGGAAAAATTGGTGTTTAATGTGTAAAGCTAACTTTTGATAAGGGGTGAGGCTAATCTTTAACCTTAGTAGTTTCTCCATACATTTCCATTTTCTTAGTATAGATTTTAATTAATGCAAGTTTAGTGTTCTTGATATGATCTTCATTGAACTAGGTTAAAGTATAGTCATTTAATAGCAATATTAGTTTTATAAGCTTAACACTCTTTGATCCTTGGATTCGATCCTACACTTCCCAGAACTCTACAACCTAACGGTTCGTACCATTGCGAGTGCAAATTAATTTGCACACCACAAACTTGGGAAACATAACTAGGTCAATTTTCCAATCGCTTAAAAAAAAACCAAAGAGCTTTCCCAAGATCAAACTTGGTAAACATAACTAAGGAACTTTTCCAATCACTTTGGAAAAAAGCCAAAGAGCTTTCTCGAGAGCAAACTCAAGAAACATAACTAAGGCACTTTTCCAGTCGCTTTGAAAAAAAAAAAAAAACTAAAAGCTTTCCCGAGACTGAACTCAGCGAAACATAACTATGGTACTTTTCCAAGTTTAACCTACCAAGAACTTAAAGCCTCTAAAGTAGGATTTTCAAAGGTAAAACTATCTCAAGAACATAAAGCTTCTAAAGTAGGATTGTTCAAAAAATCATTCTCTGGAAATATAGCTGAAAAGGCTTTCCCGAGTCTAAAGGAGACACATCCAAAGATGCTTTCTCCAAACTCAGAATAACCTAGAATTAAAAAGCGTCCGAAGGATAATTCTAGGGCTGAGAATGAACCTAAGAGCATTCCCAAGACTGAACTCGGTGAAACATAACTATGGTTCTTTTCTATGTTTAACCTTACAAAAAACATAAAATCCTCCTCGTAGGAATGTGTGTGGGATAAACTACCTCAGAAAATATAACCAAGTGTTATGAATAAATCAATAATATATTTGTTTTTCTCCATAGCATGTATAGACCAAGGATGAGAATCACATACCTCCAATAATCACAAGACAAACTTCAATATCTGCCTCTCAAGTCTCTGTAGATTCATAAACATAGAAAAGAAAATGTGTTTTGTGTGTGTAGAGAGACTATTACTCTCAACACTAATTTCACATATTGACCTAATGAAGTTTAATGGGCCAACTTCATTTATATATAGGATGAGAGTAAAGGGCTTTCTCATGTGTCTACAAATTTGGTCCATCCCATTATGGGCCTACAACTAAATAAATGATTATGCTAGTCCACACAAAAGGAATAAATACAACAATCTCCCACTTGGATAGCATAAGTCATTTAACCACAAGATAAACACAAACAAGCATTCAAAACACACAACCTGATCAAAATGTGTTTGTAAGTAACAAGTTAGAATACACCGATAAGATGTATGACATATAACAAGTACTTACAATCACGTGACCAAGGAAAATAGAATGCAAGTGTAAGACACAAATAACACAAATAGTGATCACTATATTTTCAAATGAAGCCCACTGAGACTAATACATAATGCTTCATCGAGACTCACACACAATGTATCGTATTACAACATCAATGCCATA
Organism: Carpinus viminea; assembly: GCA_013348765.1. NCBI lineage: Eukaryota > Viridiplantae > Streptophyta > Magnoliopsida > Fagales > Betulaceae > Carpinus > Carpinus viminea. The sequence goes on from CP054672.1 coordinate 16,383,068, forward strand.
GTTAACACAAATGCACGCAAATGGCACTGAGACTAATACACAATGTCTCATTGAGACTCACACACAATGTCTCACCGAGACTCACACATAATGTCTCTTGTATCACAACATCAATGCCATAGTTAACACAAATGCACGCAAATGGCATTGAGACTAATACACAATGTCTCATTGAGACTCACACACACAATGTCTCACTGAGACTCACACACAATGTCTCATATCACAAAATCAATACCATAGTTAACACAAATGCACGCAAATGGCAACACAAAAATATGCATGATATATGCAAGGCACATAACTCTCACTAACTTAATAGAACAAAAGACTCTTATAACCTCAAGTGAGTCACATGCTCCTGAAACACTATAGGAGCCAAAACCCTTGCTCAATGGGTCCGCCAACATATGTTTATGGGAGCATTACACAAACATGATATTTAGTTAACTTTCTCTCTAACAAACAAATATTTTATATGCTTATATCGCAAGGAACTCCAAATATTTTGAGAGAGAAACAATTCTGCAGAATTAACTCAAAATATCTCTAACGGCATCACAATGGCATATGGAATACCCAGCCTTGAGATGAAATTCTGCAGTCATGTATCTTTACATGTAGGCTCACAATAAGCTACATATTATATCTCCATAGTTAAGGAAGCTATAAGTGCTTATATTACACTTTTCCACAAAATAACTCTTCCCACCATCACAAATATACAACTTGGACAACCAAAATAATTGGTATCACAATATCCAACTACATCAAGAATGTGGATTACCATTACTTTGGCGCAAAAGTCCCTAACACCCCCACAAGTACCTTAGTACTTCTTTGCAGCTTTCTAGTGACTCAAGTATTTTCCAAGTACACCAACAATATAATCATATGATTTTATGTACATACTTAAGTGTACATCAAGCTACAGTTAATAACATGTTATGAGTCTCTTGAGATTTGGAAGTTATCAAGAGTAGTAGTAGTCCTTAATTCCTTTATTAGTTTATTAGTAATAAGAGTCCGTTGATGAGAATCACTCAGGTGATAGCTTATCAACATTATTACTATTGTTTTCAAATTCATAGAAGTTATCTCTTAGAGTCCATTATCTCTTAGAGTCATTATAGGAGTTGATTACCAATTATAGAACTCAACTCCAAGTAGGTTTATTTCTCTATTTAAAGAGAAGAACCTTTAATAAAAAGGCATGCAAATTTAATCCTAAACCTTGTGTTTAAAAGGTCTAGGTTCCTTAGAATCTAAGGTCTAGGTTCCCTCGAATCTAAGGTTTAGGTTCCCTCGAATCTAAGGTCTAGGTTCTAACCTAAAATTTATCCGATTAACGTGTTCACGTAACAAATTGGTATCAGAAAACTTGCTCAATGACAACCGAGGCATGGCTTGATCGGTTAAAAGCAAATGTATCAGATAAAAAACTACTTGAATATCTCATAAAAATTCAGCATCATGCAAGCAAGCATGGACCAGCTAACAACGATAGAAGAGAAACTGGACAGCAAGGAGTCCAAAGAAGAAAAGATTCTAGCGAATAATTACAACAGAATCTGACAAGGCACACCATGAAAACCTAAATTCCATGCCATCGCTAGATTTCTCACGGAAGATGTCAAGAACCTTGTCAATCCAAAGATCCATTTTGCCATGTTGAAGCCCCAATTCCACAACCCAATCACTACCACCCAATTCGCCATTATTCCAAAATAGCCCCATCACCACCAACAATAGAGTCTCAACACAAAGCCATCTACAATCATGAGATATTACTAACAAACCCATTTCTCATCGAAAAATTCATCAACCAATTTGCTCTAAGCTCTATCTTATAATATAGAGCAACCAATCTCCAACCCACCAGTAACCGTCAAAGAGAATCAAGGTGTAGATGACACTTGGTGACAAAAAAGCTTCACTTTCTCGCACCTAGAAAGAGGATGAAAGTCCAAAGACAAAAGAATGCAAAATGAGGGCAACATTGGAGGAAAAGAATTTCAGTTCGCCTTGAGGACAAAGGACGTTTTTTAGAAGTGGTGGAATGTTATGAGTCTCGATGGAGATGATGTAATGCAAGGTAGTAGTAGTAGTCCTTTAATTCCTTTTATTAGTTTATTAGTAATAAAGAGTCCTAATTGATGAGAATCAACAGGTGATAGCTTATCAACTTATGTTACGACTTTATTGTTTTCAAATTCATAGAAGTTATCTCTTAGAGTCGAGTTATCTCTTAGAGTCATTATAGGAGTTGATTACCAATTATAGAACTCAACTCCAAGTAGGTTTATTTTCTATTTAAAGAGAAGAACCTTTAATAAAAAGGCATGCAAATTTAATCCCTAAACCTTGTGTTTAAAAAAGGTCTAGGTTTAAGGTCTAATCTAAGGTCAATTAAATACAAAGACTTAAAATAACCCTATCGAGAGGATAACGGGCAACCAAGTGCAAAGTATCTAACCATTTTCTTCATCATCCCAAGCATCCTACCATATAATAATTTACCGATAGGGCAAGTTATTATTGTATGGACCTTAGTATAGTATTTACAATTCACAAAATAATAACCCCAAATTTATTTATTTAATTAATTCAATAATATTCGATAAAATCCAATAATTCATCATGGTTAGTCTCACGATAGGCGAGTATATAACCACACAAAATCATTCATTCTCATGTATAACATTATCCACATTAAACCAATTAATCCCAATAATTTATCATGATTAGTCCACGATAAGCGGATACATAATCATTCAAATCATCAATTTTAGTGTACATAAAAATTATGCATATTTAACCAAAAGTTTATTTATCTCTAAGTGAATATCACTATACATGCAAGTAGTTCAACTTCAATTGGAAGATAATAAAAATCACAAATATTACCTCCAATTATAATTATAATGAACATTAGTCCAAAATATTTTCACATAACTCATTAAAATGATTACCAAGTAAACCTTTATAATAATAAAGACACAACATATTAAAATTACTTGATAATCATTATAAAAAATATTATGGACAAAATTGGATTTTGTTCATTTAAAAATAATCTTATATTCACAAATATCTCTAGATTTACCTAAGATATCTTTCAAACAAACTAGAGATTTAACTAATAGACACTAAAATAACATTCAATCAAAATAACATAAAACATGGTAACCACCAAATTACACCACATGCAAGGCATTACCGAATCACAATAAGGGCAATAATGCATCATGTATTAAACATACCAATACTCTTAAGGTTCACAAAAAAACCTTTATTGAATTAACAATAAAATTCAACAATTTATTGCAGTTATTCCCACGATAGGTGAGAACATAACTGGTCAAAATCATCAATTTTATATATAACACAATTATTCGTTCACAAAAATATTAATTGAATTTATGATAAAATCCAACAATTTATCACAGTTTGTCCCACGATAGGTGGGAACATAACTGGTCAAAATCATCGATTTTATACAACATAATTATTCATATTGCACAAAATTCCTTAATCTCAATAGGAATGTAGGATAAGTTCACACAGATCTAATCTTTAATTGCAATGCACACATTGTTGAAGTTCACACATAGCTCTATCACATGTCCATCTTTACCCTTTTATTTATTATAATTTTTTTAATAATAAAATTGAAGTCCTTATGCTTTGACTTCCACTTTAGCAACCATAAATTGAAACACAAAGATGGCTACTTTGAATAAGTCGGTACAAAACCCAAATTCACAATTCAAGAAAAGTCATAGCTAAAACCGCCAAATAACCCATAAATGCATGGCAGATGCCAATATATACAAAAGCAGAGAGCAATCTACTACATGACACTAAATTTGGTCAATCTTTATGAATTGATTGACACCAATTCTACTCAGACTTATTCTACGATAGAATTATGGTCTGAGAATTATATAAGACCCCAAAAGATAGTCTAGGTAATAGAAAAAACTTGTTTCTTCTATTTTTTTTTTTATTAAAAAAAGTTTACGACAATTCATTATCAATTTGGACCCAGATTCAGCAAATTCATTATCACCGATACTCTTATACCACCCAAAACACAAACAATCTACGATTCATATTTGAAAACAAAACCTACCCAAAAAAAATGGTGGCAGATTAAGCGACTTACAAGTATTTGGCACAAAAAAAATCAGAATTTTCAAACGGCATTAGATTAGAATAAATCAATAATATATTTGTTCTTTCTCCACAGCATGTATAGGTCAAGGACGAGAATCACATACCTCCAATAATCACAAGACAAACTTCCAATATCTGCCTCTCAAGTCTCTGTAGATTCATAAACATAGAAAAGAAAACTGTGTTTTGTGTGTGTAGAGAGACTATTACTCTCAACCCTAATTTCACATATTGACCTAGTGAAGTTTAATGAACCAACTTCATTTATATATAGGATGAGAGTAAAGGGCTTTCTCATGTGTCTACAAATTTGGTCCATCCCATTATGGGCCTACAACTAAATAAATAATTATGCTAGTCCACACAAAAGGAATAAATACAACACCAAGAACATAAAAGCTTTCGCAAATGATTGTTCAAGGTATTTTGTTGAGGGCCAGCACTCGGCCAAAAGCGCTCTGCCATGCAATCACAGAAGAGCTAGCTTTGGGAGCTTTAGGGCTTTGGTCGCGAGTACACATAAGATTCCCGATGCCCAACTAGCTGGAGAAGTCAACCATAGGAATTGGGGGTAACTGTTGGGGATAAAATCCATAATGGATCCCACTATCTCTCAATAACCCTCAATTATCTCATAAGATCCTACATCATCTCAACTACCTAACATTATCTCTCCACTATTTCAAATGATCTCTCAATCATTTGAAGGAGAAGATCAAGGAAGTAGTTACACAGACAAAACCCTATAAAAGGGAACTCAAAGCATCAGTAAACAAGGAATCATTTTATTTTCTCAATACATTGCTAGCTCTTAACATTTTGACCCCATATATGATTGCTAACTTAAGCATCAGAGGGTCTACAAGGAATCATTTTATTTTCTCAATACATTGCTAGCTCTTTGTCAAAATAACTTTAAAGCAGCAAACTAATAAAATCTTAACCTAGTTCCAACATCGAGCGGTGGCGTGCATAAAATTAAACTAAGCTAAATGCAATAAAATAAAGCAGAAAATAAAACTTAATTAAAAAGCAAAAAATAAAGAAATAAAAATGCTAAGGTCCTAATCTACCTCACCATAATTTAATCAACATAAAAACATGCCTAGTTCATACTTCAACAACGATTACGCTACTAGGCGTATTCTATTTGCTATTAATTAATTACATCGTCCATTAAGCACTAATGCATGTCCTATTGTTGCTACGATCTTGTCGAACTACCGAGGCAAACACTGTTACAAGAGGTCACAACGGATAATGGTCCGAAGCGAATATCGATGTATCTCCGTTACGGTAGTCGACGTTTAACGATTACAAGCAACAATCAACAACCTTGTCACGAAATTGAATTGAAACGAACAAGCAAAAGCGATAAATGACGAGCGGAGTATTAAACTAAGCATAAAAATAAGTAGATAAAAACATGGTGAAGGAAATAAGAGACTAAAGCAAAATAAATAAAAGCATTAAATTAAAAGCGGCGTTTAGGAGTGTTTACAATGAAGAACGGGGAGGTTTTGGGCCACAAAGGGCACCTCAAAGCGCGTCCCAAGCGTCTCCCAAGCGTGTTTTACAATTGAACACGAGGCCTATTTATAAATGCCGGGACACGAAGTGCGTTCGAGCGCACGCGTTGAGCGCGATTTATTGTGGTCGAGCAAAGGCACGTTCGACCGATAATCTTTCTGGCGGCTAGGGCTGACATGGAGGTGCGTTACGACCGCGAGGTACTTGCGTTGAGCGCATGCTGCTACTAGCGGCTGCTGCGTGCGGCCGTGGTTCTTGCAGCGTCCGTGGTCCTTCTTCTCTTTAAGTCCTTTCTTGCCCTTGCTAGCCATGATTTAATGCAATGTCCCACAACACAAAATACTAAAAACACTAAAAATGATTAGATATTAACAATGCTAAAGGCCTACGAATATAAATTAAGGGGTCAAATAAGCACTTTTAGGCACCGATCAATCATTGATCGCTAACTTAAGCATCGAAGGGTCTGCGGGGCCTTCTCCATAGACTCCTTTGACACTCTTATTATTTTGTATGAGCACAAAGATTGATTATCAAAGACACGTCGAAGAATGTGAAGATCACACCAAATGGAGACTGTTAGACCAAAAAAATGCATATATATATATATACACACATACATGGAGAAAGGGGAATTGAAACAATTTACGTATGCTATTTTTCATTCAGCCTGGCATGCTTCGAGAGCGATTGGGTAGTGTATCTTACAAAGGTGGAGCTAGATGATAGCATATATGACACTCCATTGATTGACTTACATTCATAGTCCGTTTCTATATCCCACTAGCTGGAACCTCTCCTTATCAGAATTTGCTCCTTGCCCAAAAAGCATGACTATCAACTGCTCCTTGGATTCTATTCTTCTTTGGCCAAAATTTGGTAAAAGAAACTTAACTAAGGACCATATTCATTGGTAATATCGGACCCATACTTCCCATGCACATTCCCTTTCAAACATCTTGTTGCACCATGACGTATAACCCCACAACTGAAGTAGAACTTTGAATTTTCTCATACTAGAACGGGATCCACATTGATCTGTTTTAACTTTAACATCCTCCCACGAGGGAGAAGCTGGACAACACTGACTTGGATCAGAACTCGCAAATATTCTCCCCACCTTACTCATTCTTCGTTAGTATCTACTTCTTCCACTTTGCCCTTGGTGGAACCCAGTTTGAATCCCAAATCCTTTCCCAAGCAAGCCAAAGGAAGATCATACATATGGATCCAAAAAGCTTCAGTGTCAAAATTCATTTGATGAGGTGGTGTTAAACCATCAAACTCCGCCACTGAGAAGAGTTATCCTTCAAAGATCCATGGTCTTCCCTCCAAGACCTTTGACTTGTCCCAATAATGCTCAAATTCCAACAAGAACATGTTGACCCCCAACGCCTTAAATGGAAAACTCCCGTAGGTCTCCAACCTCTTATTAGAGTAGATCAGATGAAAAAAAAAAATTTGTTGAAAAAAAAATTTCTAACAAAAAGCCCTTTATTGTTGAAACAAACAGAATCTAAAGCTCAATCAACTTCGAGCTCTACTCATTTGGATGATTAGAGTCAAACTCGAGCCAAGTTCAAATTTGGTTAAATTTTTTGGAGCTGAATTTGAACAACTTTGTCAATCTCGAACCCTTATCAATTTCTATTGAGCCAAGTTCGGTTCGGCTCTATTGTAATTCTTTTTTATTGAAATAGGAAAAGAAAAGAAAGAAAGAAAAGAGTAGAATAAAAGAAAAAAAAAATACACATACCCACCTTATTGTAATGTCTTCCAAACTCTCAATATTCTCCATCAATTACCAACCTCCCCAAACTTTGCAAAAAGTAAAAAATGAACCATAAAAATTCTTATAAATTTGAAAAAAAAAAGACTAAAAATCTTTTTTTTTTTTTTTTGGTTCTTTCATATTTTTTTTTTTTAGTTTATTTTTTTAACAAAAAAAAAATTATGGAAGGTATTTTAATTTTTTTTTATTAGGGGCTTGAATTTTTTTTTGGTAAGTCCATGCACCCCCCTTAAACTACCACCTAATTGATAATGTCCCCAAACTTTCAATTGTGACAATATCCCCAAACTATCAAAATATTATCAATATCCTCCCCAAAGCTAGTAAAAAGATAAAAATGTCCGTGTATATATTTTTCAATAAGACAAAAATACCCTTATAAATTTAAAAAAATAATTTTTAATTTTTAAAAAGAAAATTTTATTTAAAAAAAAACTAAAATTTTCAATTTTTATAAAATGAATCAATTTTCTATTTTATTTTATAAAATGAATATTTTATTTTATATTTGGCCACCCTTTTTTTTTAAAAATTTATTTTTAGTTTTAGGGTTTTTTAGAAGATTTAATATTTTTATTTTTATTTTTATTTAATTGAATAACATTGACAATTTCTTGTAGTGTAGAATATATAGTTAGAATTTTATTATTATTATTATTATTTTTGAAATGATATTCATTAATAGCCAAACTCAAGATACATGCAAATCAAAATGTACAAAAGGCAATAAAAAATCTGGAAAGTTGGTGGTCCATATAAATTCTTCCTCCAATGTAGCTCCATACTATGCAAGTTGGTGAGCCACTTTGTTTGCTTCTCTCCCCACGTGTTGGACGTTCCAATGCTCCATATTGCTCAATAACTACCTAGCTTCATCCACGAAATGGCCATACCTTTCACTGCAATCAACTCCAAATTTTAGTGCAATAACCACTTCCACCAAATCCCCTTCCACTAAGACACGTTGTAAGCCAACTTTCTAGCATAGATCAGCCATCATCCATGACACTATTGCTTTAGCTGTTGCAGGATCCAAGATACATGGCCTGCTTGCGGACATGGCTACAACCACCAGTCCATTTTTGTCTCGTGCTACAACCCTCGCTCCCATCCTTCTGGTTGTCCTATTGATTGCTGCATCCCAATTCAATTTGATGTAGCCCTCCTTTGGTCCTTCCCACTTCACACATCGTGGCCTGTTATAGTGGACGTTGGTTACCCGCCGTCCCTCTTCAGCTTTTTGGAACTCCTAAAGGTTTTGGCATGGCTTACCATCGTTGGCGAAAATAAAAATCCCCACAAAACGACAGAATTCTTGCGCAACCATATTTGTCTTGCAACCCCTACCGCCAACTGCATCTCGTCCTCACTTAATTTACTTGCCAATTTTTCAAGAATTTTCGAGAATCCTTCCTCGTCACTTGAACATTTTTGGAGAGCGACAACATTCGCCCAAACGTCTTTAGAAGACTCGCAACTCCATATTACATGACCCACTATTTGTCGCAGTTTTACATAGTGGACATAAAGAATCTTCTATAATCCTTCTTTTGTACAAATTTTCTTTGGTCGGCAAATTATTATTGCATGCCTTCCAGAGAAAATGTTGTAGCACCCTTGACACCTTAATTCTCCATATCATATTCCAGAAGGACTTTTCATTATCACTATTTGAGCAACTCCCCTCTTCCACTTCTCCATACGTTTTTGCCAAATGGTAAGCACTCCGAACAGAAAAGCACCATTTTTTGTTCCCACCCAAATTAGCTTATCATTTTGTCTACCCAAACATATACCCTAATTACAAATAGTATCCACCTCCCCCTGCAAAAGATTTCACGCACAAGCTCTATGTTCCACCACTTCGTTTCCTCATCAATGCCAAGAGATCCTTGCATCTTGATCAAGTAATCGGATTGGAGATTGGACTTTATAGGAGATTGGATTTGGAACCCATTTATCTTCTCAAATTTTAATAGAATTTCCATCACCTACTCACCATATGAGTCCCTTCTTTAGAAGTTGTATAGCATTCCAAATACTTCTCCGTGCATAAGAGGGATTGGATCCTATATTAGAATTCAAAAAATCCTCATGAGAAATATTTCTCCTTTAAAATTCTTGCCACCAAAGACTTTGGATTCTGAATAATGCACCAACCTTGTTTCTCAAGTAAGGCCAAGTTGAAACGTTCTAAATCCCGGAAACCCATTCCGCCCTTTTCTTTTGGCCGCCCATCCGCCCCCAATTCATCCAAGCCACCTTCTTGTCGTTTTCCTTATGTCCCCACCAGAAACAAGACATCATAGAATTAATGTCGTTGCAAAGACTTTTAGGCAAATAAAACACGCTCATTGTGTATGTAGGGATCGCTTGTATTACCGCCTTAAGAAGAATTTCCTTTCCCGCTTGGGAAAGAAATTTCTCCTTCCACCCATTAATTCGATCCCATATCTTCCCTTTGATATCCGTAAAAGTGCTAACCCAAGACTTTCCAACTAAAGCAGGGAGACCCAAATATTTTTCATATTTCTGCGACGGATCTACTCCCAACTGAAGCAATGTGAGCTTTAGTGTCCGCTTGGGTATTTCTATTGGAAAAAAATGGCTATTTTTTCCTTATTTAGCTTCTGTCCTGATGCCTTCTCATAAACTTGTAGAATTTTTTGAATATGCATCATTCAAAAATTGTTGCCTTGCAAAATAGCAAGCTGTTATCTATAAAAAAAAAAAGGTGGTTAATCTGCATACTTCCTCTAGTAATAGGAATGCCCATGATACTTCTGTCCACTTCTACCTGATTTAACAGTGAACTTAAGCCCTCTGCACAAAGGATGAAAAAATACGGTGATAGTGGGTCCCCTTGTCGAAGACCTCGAGATGGGGTAATGTTGCCGTGGGGTTGTCCATTGATAAGAACTGAAAAAGAAACTGTGCGAACACATTTCATAGCCAGTTGAACCCAACGGTCATCAAATCCGAGTTTACGCATCACCGCCTCCAAATAATTCCATTCCACTCTGTCATAGGCTTTGCTCATGTCGAGCTTTAAAGCCATATAACCTTCCCTTCCCTTTAGTTTCATGTCCATAGTATGAAGGGCTTCAAATGCGAATAGGACATTGTCCGTAATCAGCCTCCCTGGGACAAATGCACTCTGGCTGAGAGATAATAATAGCTAGCACCTTTTTCAACCGGTTAGCGATTACTTTGGCAATAAGCTTATATAAGACATTACATAAGCTAATTGGCTTGTAATCCATTAGGACGGATGGATTCTTCTTTTTGGGGATAAGGGCAATATGGGTAACATTCAACTCATTATCAAAATTGCCATTATTAAAGAAGTCCAAAACAGCCACACATACCTCCGTCTTCACCGTGGCCCAAGACTTTTGATAAAAACAAGCAACAAAACTGTCTAGACCCGAAGATTTAAGCGAATGCATTTGTGAAAGTGCCAACGCCACCTCCTCCGTGTTGTATACATTTAGTAGCATGGCATTCATCTCGGCGTCACTTGGGGCTCTACATATTGGAAACCTTCAACAATTCTCCTTGTCTCCCCCGGAAAAAACAACTCCTGATAAAAGTTGCAAAATGCCATTCCAATATCCTTTGGTTTTTTCCATTCCCTGCCCTTCACATTTTTATCATCGAATTTGATTGACCCTTCTTCTATGATTAGCCCAAGCATGGAAAAAATGAGTATTTTGGTCACCATATTGATACCAATTTTGCTTCGCACGTTGCTTCCACCGAATATCTTCTTGCTCCAAAATAAAATTGATTTCCTCCTGTAACTACTTAATGGCTTCATCATTGTCCATACTGGATGCCGTCTGTAAAACACCGGCTGCTTCCTCTTCCTTTTTAATACATGTTCAGCATTGACAAATTTGTTCCCACTCCATCTTTTCAACCTTGTTTGACAATTGGCTAAGTTTAGTTTGGTCGTGTGAATAGCTGTGCCCCCAGTGTCCCCTTCCTCCCACACTTCTCGCACTACATCATTAAATTCCTCATCAATCATCCAACTCGCCTCCACCTTAAAACTCCTTTGGTACCTTGCTCAGTGTTCTTGCACATTGTTAAATTGCAATAGTAGAGGATTGTGATCAGATGTACAAGCTACCAAGACATTCACCACAGCCTATCGATATAAACCACACCATTGACAATTGCACGGTCAAGCCTCTCCCTAATGGCTACGCCATCCGTTCTGCGACCAACCCCTAGTGAATTTTGGACCCCGAAAACCCAAATCACTGAGATAGCAATCCTCTAAAGTATTGTAAAAAAGATCCATGTGTGCATCACGTCTCAACACCCCACCTTCTTTCTCCAATTGTTCCAAAATCTCATTGAAGTCCCCAATAACTAGCCATGGCTCCAAATTGTATTGTTTCAAATAAGTTAAAAGTGCCCACGCCTCATGTCGCATTGCCCATTCTAGGTGGCTATAAAAGCCTATAAGCTTCCATGGTAGTAAGCCTTCCTCCCTAACCATTGCATTGATATGTCTCCATGAATAATTCTGTATCTCCACCTCCCCATCATCTTTCCAAAGCAAGGCCAAACCTCCACTTCGTCCTACCGAATCAACAACAAATGCCCCCAAAATCCAACTTGATCTAAACCACCTCCACCCGTGCTTTTGAGCATTTTGTCTCCATCAAAAACAAAATGTGGGGTTGTTTCTCCTTTGTCATCTGACAAAGGTCCCGAATTGCTCGAGGGGATCCCAACCCCCGACAATTCCAACTTAGGAGATTCATGGCTGCTGGCGGAGCTATTGGACAGCCTCTGCCATTTCAATGACACCAGAGTCAAGCTTTTGATGCTTAGACCCCTCCCTATGGTTTTTTTTCCCACTCCTCTTAGCTCCACCAACTTGTGCAATCTTCCTTTTCTGACCCACCCCTCCCACATCATTTCCATGCCCATGATTTGGTGTGAATACACGGGCCTGTCTCTTCCCAAATTTCAGGTTAGACGTCCCCACCTTACTCTTTCCTCCCTCTCCCTCTGCAACCACCTTAGCCAATGCCCTCACGTCGTTAGTTGCTGTAATTTCGGAAACATGGGCAGCTGTGTGGGTAGAACATCCTATTTCCATGCACGTAGTGGAGCACCCCAAACCACGCTGAGTTTCCACACGACTGCTCCACTTGCATCATGTGTCATCCACCTTTCTCTCCATTACTAGGCCCTCCTTGTATTAGTGGGCTATCTAGAGCCTCCACCTCATCGCACAAGTTGAAAGTTGCAGATCATGGCACGACAACTTCCCGTTCCGCATGAGATTGCTCCACGTTCAGCACTTTAGATTCACATTTATGTCCACCACATGTTAACTATCTTGATCCTCCACCCAATTGGAACCTTGTCATCCTCCTCTCTACATTCTCGGCTCCTCTTCAACATGGGCCATCTTGTTTATGACATAGTTGCTCCCCATCTTCTCGCCCCCACGAAGGTAAAACATAGAGTCCTCACTCCCACTTGGATGTGTTGTGCTTAGTGGACTTTCCCTTATTCTCAGAGCAATGGAAGTGGAATTGGAAATCCACCCGTGGACTATCCTCCACCGCCCTTCTATCATAGTGAGCGTATCCACCTCCACTCCATTGACTTAAGCTTATAGACCATCTGGCCGTATCGGCCCTCAACTACACACCCCATTGTTTTTCCTTTCGCCATGCTCAAATGTTTAGGCATTGCTTCTAGGCATCCTTGTTGATGAACCCTAAAGCAAAATAAAGGCAATTTTCATATTTGAAGCTCACCTCCATTGACTTAAGCTTATAGACCATTTCAACTACACGCCCCATTGTTTTCCTTTTCTGCCATGCTCAAATGTTTAGGCATTGCTTCTAGGCATCCTTGTTGATGAACCACCCGGCCACAGTTAAAGCAAAATAAAGGCAATTTTTCATATTTGAAGCTCACCCATTGAGTTTTACCTCCAACAACCACTAGCGCTTGACCTCTCTCCAAAGGTTTGGAGAGATCAATCGATATCTGTATACAAAGACACCAACCCCAACCAACACCATCTCCCGCCACGTCCACATCCTCTAGGACCCCCAAAAAGGCTCCTATCTTCGCTCCAATACCTTTGGTCATACACAACAAAGGCATGTCGTGCACTTGTATCCGTATTGGTGAATTCATGAACGCCATCTGGGATGGAGGACACTGACCATCAAATTCATTCAATACCAAAATCTGGTGATCGAATGACCATGGCCTCCCTGCCAACACTCTATGTTTGTCGTCCTCTTCTGCAAACTCGAACAGCCACAGATTATCTTGCAATTCCTTGAACACCACAATTCCCACTAGACGCCATATTCTAGAGAGCATTGTTGTAAATGCTTCCCTATTCACTTGTTTTCTTGCCCATATTTTTTGATGCAGGGTTAGAACGTAAATAATCAAGAAAACAGTAAACAGAAGGAATAAATATTCATAATATTGTGAGACTATCACAAAATCAAAGAAATCTTCTTTAAGTAGTAGATGTTATCTAAGCTTGAAGGAAAAAGAATCAAGAAACTCAACTTTGAGTATTCTTATTAAACAAAACCAATAATAATAAACTGTTTTTCCAAAGGGTCTAAGCCTGTATTTATAGGCTTAAAGGCTAAAGCATAAAAGAGGTTAACATAAACTAGGATTACACACATTCTAGAAGGAAAAGTAATCAAAATCCATTAGAAGGAAAGTAAGTAAACTAAAACAATTAAAAGACTAACAAAGAAACCTAATTTAAATAAAAGATTAAAAGATAAGATAAAATAAAGTACTAACAAATAAATCTAATTTAAATAAAAGATTAATAGATAAGATATGTCATCCTAATCTATATCATTTTCCCAACCAGACACCTCTCACCTATCTCCCTTCCTTCAGCAATCTCTCGCTCATGCTCTTGTATTCCCTCCTTCTCTCCTTCCGTCAACGAGACCTTACTGCAAAGCCTCTCAATCTCATCCGCCATACCTCCTTACTATCGTACCTTCCACCCTTCACGACAGCCGTACAAGAAGAAGTGTATACCCTCACTGCGCTTACTCTGAGAGAAACCCAGAGAGAGACGTTTTAAAATACGTACTACTTCCATAGTTCCATTGTATTATATAGTTAGAATTTATAGTTTGAAAATAGGAGTTTGAGGGAATATTTTAACGGTCAAGGAGAACATTAATTCAATTTAATAGATTGACGGAGACACTAACGATGTGAAAAAAAAAAAAAGAAAAAAAAAACAAAACAAAACAAAAAACAAAAACAAAAACAAACCTTTGTCTTCTTTTCTCCGACTCTCTATTGAGTCTCAAGGAGGCAAACCAAGAACGAACAGGACCCTCTTGGTTTACCAAGAGAGAGAGAGGGCAAGCATGGCTCTTCTTTTCAGCTCCAGTTCTCGGGCCTCTTTCTCTGCCCTTTCTTCCTCGTCTCCTCTGTCATTTTCTTCATCATTTTCAAGTGGATCATCAACCTTGGCCATGGTGCTCCAAGTAAGATTTTGTCATTTTTCTATTCTCCCTCTTCAAACCACTCTCCAATAATTACTTGTATTTGTTATACGAAATATGAAAATTATATTGCTGCTTGGATATGCTTTTACTCTGTCTGTAGAGGAACCAAACCGAGGTTATAGGACTTTTACTGCTCGTATAATATCAGCTTTTGCTAGTTTCGGATAAAACTGAAAGAATTTCTGCGAGATTCCTCAGCTTACCCATGTTGTCCTTTAGAGGGGGGGTGTTGAAAAACCCCTATGTTGAATTCCCCTTTATTTTATTTTTTTGAAACCCCTATGTTGCCTCTGTCTTTTAGAGGGTTACACCATTACGGAACTACGATTCTTCCCCAGATTAATCATACTTAAAAATATTTGTTTATATATAAGCATATATAATACTATAGGTGGTTCATCGAGGGCTTCTCGGGTGATCGGAAGGGCTTAAGCGCTTTTGCCTTGCCTTCTATTATATTTGAGATTCTTCCAAACCCTTTTTGAATTTTTTGAATTTGATTCTGCATTTTCTATCTCCATTATGGGTTTTGTATTCATTTCTTGCAAGTTTTGGTTATTATATTTATGGGAAACTTTACAAAATTTTCTTTAACTTCCAAACGTTTTGAAAGTCTCATTTGAAATTAAAAAAAATTCTCAATTAAGGGTATCAAGTTTTCAATTATTTCATTCCATTATAATTTTTGTTAAATTATGTTAAAATTCTCAAAATACCCATATTTTTTATTATAAAAAAAAAGTAAAATAAAAAAACCATAAAGATTCAAGCATTTATTTTTTTAATTAAAAAAAAAATAATGTAATATTTTTGCAACATCTTTAAAGTTATTTATTTATAAAAAAAAAATAAAAAAAAGTACTTAGGGCATTTTGAAAAAATTAATGGAAAATCCTAACGGAATGAGGTGATTGAAAGAAATTGAAAGTTCGATACCCTTAATTAACATTTTTTAATTTTGAAAGGTAGTATCAAAACGAGTGGAAGTGATGGGGTTTTCTGCCTATATTTATTCTCCTTTTTTTACTTGTACTTTGACTGAATATTGATCTGGCTTTTAGTTTCTAGGTTTCTGTGAAACCCATTGACCGGCATGCTAAATTGTTCAATAGAGTGAGCATTCCTGCACCTACTACCACCAACAAAGGAGCTGGAATTATTGCTAATGTGTCTTCTGAAATCCCTG
This sequence comes from Carpinus viminea, assembly GCA_013348765.1. NCBI lineage: Eukaryota > Viridiplantae > Streptophyta > Magnoliopsida > Fagales > Betulaceae > Carpinus > Carpinus viminea. The sequence continues at coordinate 16,399,302 of CP054672.1, forward strand.
ATGCTGGCGAATCCCAGTCAGAAAGTGATGACGATGAGGATGTGCCATTTGACAAACTTCCACTGAAGCTGCAGCAGAAGCTGGAGCACAAGATGAGAATGAAATTATCTAATAAGAAGATAAGGCTTCGGAGAAAGAAGCTAGTAAGGAAGCGAAGGATGAGGAAGAGGGGCTGCTGGCCTCCTTCAAAGATGAAGAAGATGAAGATGAGCAATGGCTGACCTTTGCTTCAAGTTATCTTGCAGGTATAGTGATGACCATCTTTTGTGCTCATATTATTTCATTTTAATTTTTGTCGGTTTAAATATATCTCTTTTTTTCTTTTTTTCTCTCATATGGATGTATCGTGTTTTACACGAATCTCAGTGTCCTCAATGGATCCTGCTTGTTTTGAAGTTAAATAGATGGTGTAGCATTGCATATCCTTTGCTATCTTCATGGATAAAATGTCCTCCCACATTGTCATTTACCTATTGTGTTTTTGGATTCTGTACCTATTGGTGTACCTATAGTTTCCTCAACAATGGGGAAACTATCCATATTTAGACTTCTTCTTGAGCAGCTAAATAATTGAAGCCTCATACACTAAAATAGTGGACTAAGATCAACCAAGAATATTGATCCGTCTTTTCACATTTTCTGGGTATAAAACATTTGGTTTGAGGTGACTCTGAAACTCAAAACCTTTAAGTTTTGTGTACATGCTGTAAAATTGCTGCACTGGGCAGTAAATGGAATCCATCTGATTAAAGATTTTGGTTTGTTGAGTTGCTTGTCCCTTTCTTCGAGGTTGTTCGGCTTCACACACAGGAGTCGGCGATTAAGCTATGGGCAAGATTCAGGAGTCCTGTGGTATTCGCTATTAAAACATGGATCACTCCTGCATTTTGAGATTTGAATTCACAAACCACACCCCCCCCCAATACACACACTTCTTCCTCTCTCGGTATCTGGTCACTCAAGTGGAAAACTGTAGTTCTGAATTTTTTTTTTTGGAATGTGGATCACCTACACCCTGATGCTGTACTTTGTAATGAAGGAAATATGGTAGGGATGATAGACAAAAATTCAAAGTTTTGGGTACCCTGGTGATGATATACACTGAAACGGAAGAAGCAGGGCAAAGTGTGGTGCTCAGGAGCTAGGTGTGGCCGTGTGGGTTTGCTAAGATCTTTTTGAATGAAATTTAAATCTAATGGATGATCTTTTTGAATATGGCTTGGGTTTCGTGCTTGGAAGTTAATATACTCATGCTCCATTTTTCTTGGACCTAAATATTTGATTTCGATGGAACTTACATGATCATGTTTGCTGTTGTTCTTTGGTGTAACAGATATCCTCACCAGCTAACTGAAGTGCCCGTGAATATGTTGAATGCAGACCATGTTAACAAATTAACCCTACAACCTACTAATGAAGGCCATGGGCTCAGTTGGTGATTCTTTTTGCTGGCCCTGACTGAGCCATTTCCTGCTAGTTTGTTTCTTTTGCTCAAGCCTCGGTGGAGTTCGTTGTTTTGGTTCTTTCTGGTCAACGTTGTAAATTGTAGTCATTGCTGGCATATTCTCTGAGGCCTAGCATTAATTAACATTTGAGTCATTTGACCACTAAATTCTAGGGGGATTTGGTCCTTTTATCCCTTGTGTTTTTTTTTTTTCTCTCCCCAAAACTTGGTTAAAATTTCTGTGTTAAAAAAACCCACCTCTACTTTCAATCAAAATTCAAGATAAAACTGTAATGTGCTTGTTTATTTTCAGTGAAGGAAGAAAATGAGTGAGAGAAAGGAATAATGGAAGAGAATGACTTGGTTCAAGGCAGTCAATCTCCAAAAACAGACTATTTGATATACCAAAAGTAATCCATTACATTCTTCCTGGGACTTTTATACAACAAAACCAAGAAATGGATAACAACCCAATAAAAACTGAACAAATTATATAACTCATTGATTGCATGGCAAAAATAATCCATCTGGAAGTACAAATGGCACTCCCCGGTATCAAACACGCATCTCACTAGCAATGAGAAAAATGCTATGAGTCAATAATCAACATGCTCTACAAATGGCGCCCGAGGTGTCTGACACACTCAGCAAGCCTTATTACTCATTTGTCTTTTTTACAAATCCCCTCTTGGAAAGTCTCTTCACTCAATTTTTTTTTAAAAATTTTTTAAATTTTTTACAAATTCTCTACTGGGTGTTTGGTGTGCAAACGTTGTAGCAACATAAGGCTATAACTAATTAAGCGATAGTCACTAATTTAAATCTTTCTCCCCCCCTCTTATACAGATATGTATTCGCTCTCTTGTGTGGACATGTAAAAAAAAAAACACACACACACACATAAGGCCATAACCAAAGCATAAGAATGAACCTTGATTTTACCTTTCATTAAAGCAATTTTTTAACCAAAAAAAAAAATTCATTTAAATTATAGGGCAAATACAAGTTTTAAGCGTTATAATAAAACAATAATTAAATTTTAAAATTTCTGTTACAAAATATAAATTATTGGTTCGAACAAAGCTAGATATGGAGAAGTTGGGTGATTTTAAAAGAGAATTATAATTACTACCCTAAACTACCATTCATTTTATAATATTTCCCAAACTTCAAAAAGTTATAATATCCCTTTCTCATCTCCTGCCCTAAATTTCTTAAATAAACCTCTCGTTAAGATTTTCTACGTAAATCCTAATGAAATAAGTGAAAATGACAAAAGTAACCCTTTTATAAAATTTAAAAAAAAAAATCAGAAAAGGCAAAAATAATAATAAAAAAAGGACCAATATTGTGGGTCATCACAACTCTGTGAATCTGTCATCCATAGCTAATTCATTATTTTTTAATTTAAGGGTATAATTTTATTTTAACAAATTGTATGGTATACATTTTACTTCACACATCAGTTTAAGTTAGTTGAATAGTTTAACAGTAGAAAGCTAAGTAAAAGAGTTTGGTAGATTGGTTTGATATATTGTAACTTTTTAAAGTTTTGAGAAATATTACAAGTTTATTGATAGTCTAAGAGGATAAATGTGGTTTTCTTTTAAAAATCTCTTTTCTTTCATCTTCATCCTTTTTTATTTTTAGAATCCACCATTGGATCTCTAAGATTCACATCCTACGTATCCAATAATGATTTTTTTTTTTTTTTTTTAAAAAAAATGGATAAGATATGAAGGAATGACAGGTCTCAATAAAAAAAAAAAAATAGTTGGAAATTTTAAATTCATAAAAACAGAAAAAAGTACAAAAACATCCTATTAAGCTGTTGTCAAAAAATATGTTTTAAGTGGATATTGGATTAAAAAGATATATTGGTATTATCGAAAACAAATTCATGTCCTAAGAGTAACTTAATTGATTGAACTTCATATCTTATGAAATGAAAATTACTAGTTTGAATCACTTTTTTTTTTTTTTGTGTGTGTGTGGACATGTAAAAATCAAAACAAAACAAAATCATTAAAAATAAGTGATTTTTAATTTATTTTATTTTATTTTAATTCTCAATATTTCTAAAACCAGACCCATTAGACATGAAATTCCGGATATTTGGAGCGGGTTGATTCCTTATCGGATGGAGGAGAATAGACGCTGATGACATTCTTTGAGAGGTGTTTAGGCTTATCCACACTCCAAATCGAAACTACCAAATTTCGAAGGGACTGAACAAAGAGAGAGCCTGCTTTAGAAAATGGCTCTCCTTCTCTGCTCCAATCCTCTCACCTCTCTCTCCTCCTCCTCTTCTTCTTCTTCATTTTGGTCCTCATCATCATCACCATCATCGCCAACCTTTTCCATCAATGCTATTGCTACCCCAAGTAAGACTCTCTCTCTCTCTCTCTCTCGCCCTTTAATTTTACATTTTATTGGGAAATGTGATTGTTGTTCTTGGACGCTCTGTTTTAGCAGTCGGGCCATACTTCATGTTCAATGAAAACCCGGTTGGGTTTTTCTTCAAACACATGAGCTTCAGTTTAATTTGCATCCTTTTTTTGACGAATTTCTAAATGCTATAATGCCATCTTTCTTTAACGTCACAAACCGTAATGTTATCTGGGTTTTGTTTTGAATAACTCAATCTGCCTTCTTTTTATTGTATTTTCAAGCACCAAACTCATATCCAAATCTTGTGCTTTTGGTTTCCAGTCTCCAGGTTGCACATGAAACCCATTGATCTGCACCCAAAGTCTTTCAAAGGAATTCGGATTCGCACACCCTTTATCATCAACAGGACGGGTTTGTTAATCGCCAGAGCTTCTTCTGACATTGACGGAACGGGTGGTGAGCCTTCTTCAGGCAGCAAGGAAGAGGCTGAGAGCAAGGAGGAGGGGGTTGTGCCGGTTGAGAATCTCCCGTTGGAGTCGAAGCTGCAGGAGAGGGCGGAGCAGAAGCTGAGGATGAAATTAGCGAAGAAGATAAGGCTTAGGAGAAAGAGGCTTCTTCGAAAGCGGAAGATGAGGAAGAAGGGTCGATGGCCGCCCTCGAAGATGAAGAAGCTAAAGAATGTCTGAACTTTGCCTCAACATGTCTTGCAGGTTATGTGCTGACCCTTTGCTTATTTCTGTCATTCCAATTTGTTTTTGCGATCTCAGACAACATCTTTGTTCATCATTAAGGACTTCAATGGATGTAACATTTTCCAATTTGTTTTCAAGTTGAATTGTAGATGGTTCAAAGTTGCATCTTTTAGTCGTCTTGATAGATGAAATATTTGCATTTACGGATTGCTTAATTTCCCCTCTTTATCTTAGAATACATTTCATCTGTTAGGATGCATAAATGATTCTACGGTTCTTCTCCCATCCTCTCAATTTTCAAAACTTACCTTAGGATTTGTGGGGCTTACGTAGAACCCACAAATGGACCTCACAGTTCAATGGTCGTTTTGAAAATTAGAAGAATGAGAGAATGACCGGAAGAGAATATATAGCACGTCTCATTTTTGTATCCTGTGTCAGAGAGTTCAGTGTATTTTTTTGTTTTTTGGATAAGTAAATCAATCAAAATCAATCTCAAAGAAGCGCAGAGGACTACATCAATTAGGAAGAAAAAGAGCACAGATTAAAAATTTCTAGTTTTGAATTCAGTATAACTAGAAAGACAAGTGTTTTATTTATAAGCAACTAAATTTGTGGTGGATGCTCTGTAAACCATTCTTCATAATTGAAAGGGATGCATAATCATCCTATTCACAAACATGCTATAGAAGAGATAAATTGTATTCTTAAATTTGGAGAAATTACTGAGTTCCTCGTTAGTTGCAACAAAGCTGCAGAAATTATTAATGTTTAGTCAAGTAATACTCCCAAAGTTCAGGTCCAACCATCTTGGTGTGCCTGCCTAAATTCTGTATTTCACTTGACCTGAGGATTTGCAGATTTAACAGTCTTTTTGAATCCTTAAAGGTTCAACTGCTGCAGCTGAGTTGATGGAGAAAATCAAGCAATCCTTTTAGAGTTTCCAGGTATAAGAATTTGGGTTTGTGGGAGTCTGGCTATGTACATCTGTTGTGACCCTCAGCTGCAGCAGATTGCAGGTATAAGAGAGCAAAATTTTGGGTTTTAAGGGATTCTCTGGAAGTTGGAAGTTGCATGACTTTGTGCAAGGTTGGTTTAGTTCACCACCAGAGTGGGAGACGGAAGCCATGGGAAGGATTTAACACCAATTACATTGTCTTTAGCATCTTACAGTTTTGGTCGATCTGTGTTGTTGTTTTGCATAGATTCTACTGGCATTTGAACTAGAAACGCGGTTTGAGTCTTAGCTTTGGCTTTGTTTGTTTTGACGTAAAAATTTTATATTGAAAAATATTTTCAGTAAAACTATTTTTTAGCCAAATAATTTCAGATGAAAATAATTTTTGGTGTTTGGCTCGTACGAAAGATCAATGACCGTGGTGGCCAAAGCAAGTGAACTCCAGCGGTGGCAGCAAGAAATGGCCGGCAACTTTCAACTAACTCCATTGGTTGCAATCAGCAGCAACTTCCAGTGGTGGCAGCCGACAATGACTTTCAGCAAACTCTTGTGGCAACCTCCGTGATGACAGAAAATGAACTGTGAAAAAGAGTGTGTGCGAGAAAGAGAAGCATAAACTCGAAAAACAGTTTACGATTTTAAAAAGAAAAACCATTTTATAGGGATTAAATAAGGTCTTTTTGATCTACCAAAAATGTTTTCAATTTGATTACAATTTTAAGTTGTACCAAATACTGAAAAATAGGAAAAACCTTTTTTTAGAAAATATTTTACATCAGAACGAATAGAACATTTTTTTTTTGAGCTTCCATTGATTGTTGGTTTTGGTTTGTTAAAACGGATTGGACACAGTCTAGAATGAGAGGCCCAAATTTAGTTGTGTGATCACTGAATTGGTGGGTTTATACCTTTATTATTATTATTATTTCAAAGTGGGAGAGGGGAAAAAGGGAGATGGTTTATACATCTTAGTTGTGTCGGAATTTGATTTTTATTGGATGTGGTAAACAATATTTTAACTATATTAGGGCTAGAGGGCACCGTTGGCAAGTGATGGAGTATGACGGTTTCTGGTAATACATGGCGGCTAGACCAAGCTGGAGGTGGCGCGTGTAGGTGCATCTGATTTTTGGAATATTTTTCTTCATAGAATCATTTGATCTATGTTCGACAAATTGATTGTCACTCGGAGGCGACTCATATAGTGCGTGAAGGTGGCAGTAGAAACTGGAGGCGGCACGTGGAGGTGTGTGCTTGACCTAATGAACTCCAAATTTACGTAATGTGCAAAAACAATCTCAACGAAGCGTTTGATGTATTGTTGTTACGGTGTAAAACACTGAAGATACGCTCATATAGTCATATAGGAAAAACTATACGGGCAGAGAACAAAGGCTTAAGAGAGACACTAGAAAAACAGTGGCTCTAATACCGTGAAGAAAAAGAAAAGCTAAATAAAGTAGAACTTATAGAAAATATGCTTGTATTTCTGATAATGTAAACTGATAATATCTTGTTTATAGTTGAATGATGCTAGGAAAATAAAGGAAACACAATAATTATATAATCACAAAATATTCCTACCATATTATAATAACTATTATGGTAACAAATATTACGATGTGGAGAAAATTTTCATATTGTTAGAACAGTTTTCAGACAAGATGAAAAAAAAAAAAGGAGCCGAGATGTGTTGACAAGGAATAACTACAAAATGAACAGAGCTTTTTTTTTTTTTTTAAGGAAACGATAAGGTCTCTATTACTTGGATATGTACGTCGTTCTTTTTATAGGTGTATAGTAACTGTTAAGCTTCGGTTGTCGATTTATGAGAATCTCAGGATTGAAGCATCAAATTAAGAAAGTTGGTTTCGTCGATCATGGTGCATGTTTACCGAAGGAAGTTAAAAAAGGAGGTGGAGTTTTACTTTGACAGATTTGATTGAAGTGATGAAAAAAAAAAAAAAAAATGAATGTTTTGTATGAAACAGTGAAATTTTTTTGTTTGCACCCTAAGGGATTAGCCAAGTGGTGGAAGCCTTGGTCTTAAGGTTTGCTCCCTTCAAGATCTAAGGTTCAACACTTTTATGAGTGCAAACAATCTCCTGGGCCACACCTCCGGATTAAAAACCAACAATTTAACCAATTCCGTGTAGAGAAACTTTCGAATGTGTGGTGCATGGGACCGAGGTTTACTTTGCAGAGTAGGTTTGAAAGGTCCTGCCTTGAAAAGGTTCAGAGACATAAAAAAATAAAAGGGTAAAGTCTATATTCTCCCCTCAAACTATCACCCAATTGACAATGTCTCTCCCCCCCCAAACTTTCAATTGTGACAATGTCTCCCCAAACTACCAAAACATTATCAATATCCCCCCTAAGGCTAGCAAAAAGATTAAAATGCTCTTATATATTTCTCAATAAGACAAAAATACCCCTATAAACTCAAAAAAAAAAAAAAACCAAAAATTTTAATTTAAAAAGAATGATTTTTTTAAAAATATATATTTTTTAAACGAAAATTATTTTTTAAACAATTTTTTTAAATGATTCTTTTTAATGGAAATTTTTATTGAACATAATTTTTTTTTTCTTTTTTTTTTATAAAACTAAAATTTTTTATTTTCTTACACGGAAATTGTTATTTTTTAAAAAAACAGATTTTTTTATTTAAAAAAGTTATAAAACAAAAAAAAATATCAATTTTTATAAAAAAAATTGAAATTTTTTCATTTTTTTTCTTATACAAAGGATTTTTTTAATTTTTAATTTTCCACCCTTTGGATTTTTTTTTTTTTTTTTTTAGTTTTATGTTTTTTTTTTCTAGAAGTTTTAGTATTTTTTTATTGAGTGTAGTTTTGTTATTGGGGGGAACATTGACAATGTTTTGATAGTTTGGAGGGGATATTGTCACAATTGAAAGTTTGGGGAGACATTGCCAATTTGGGGGTAGTTTGAGGGGGGGTTTGTGGACTTTCCCCAAAATAAAAAAAAAAATTTGTTTTGTTGTGATTTTTTTATTTGAATATTGATAAAAAGTGATTAATGTAATATAAAAAGTAATAATGTTGAGTTGATTTTAAGAGTAATATTATTAAGCTCTTTTCTGGTTGTTGGACAATCAGGCACATGGGGTTTTGAAAGTGGATCCCGTGATTCCCTAAATCATTGACTACCATCCTGAGATTTCTTGAATCATGGGAGAAGATCCCTAATTTTGGGAATTAAAGAAGCTTCATCCCTTAATTGCACATCCTATTTGGACCAGTCATTAAAACTTTTGAACAACACTACTTTGCAAAACACATTAAATGGAGAAAATGGAAGGATTTTAAATGGAGGGGGTCATTTTCCTGATCTAAGGCTAAGTGTTGGATTTTGTAAGTGCTAACTTGTCTCCTCCCATATGTTGCAGAAAAAAATAAAAATAAAAATAACTAACTACTCGGGTGAGGCTTGAATTAGGGTTGAGCTGCTAAGAATCCCAATCCCTCTCATTTAAAGAAAATGATTAGGCTCCGATGCCTATAATGTTGAAATGGAAACAAGTCATTTTATAGTTATGATTTAATGTTGTAGGGTCAAGGTGTGTATAGCTATATTGTTAAGTAGTGCTACAACCCACACAGATGTTTACCACTTGGTTTTCTTTCCACGAAGAGCAAACATGAGATAACAAATTCAGTCTTTCACATCATTTAAATTTTTAGAATGACACGCTAATATATTTATCACTTATCATCATCTACATCGTTACATTAAATCATAAACATAAAATAAATCATCTTTATTTAACTTGAAATTGAGAATATCATATTCCTAATTGATTCATTACTTGTCAGCTCGGGAAAAACCAATAAATAAATAAATAAATATTCATTACTTGTCATACCTACTTACTTCCCATCTAATTAATTAATCATACAATTAGCCTCTCTACACAAAACAAACTCCACAAGAAATGTTACATATACGTAGGAATAATGATATTTTTACATTCATTTAGCGGATTAATATCATACCGCTTGACATAACCCACTTCTTAAAATATTATAAGTTGGTCATGTCAATCGATTCAACATGATATATAATTAGCATGCCCACGTGTTGGTTAGTCGGTGTTGCTCTCGATGTATTTTTATTATTTTGTGTGAGCTTTAAATTTGGGTTTGACTATATTTTTTACTCTGTTTCAGTCCCATACGGTGCGTGTTTTGCTATAGCCTATTTTGCCTTGTTAGTATGGTTAAGAGAGGTTTATCATTTGCAATTGTGGATCTTAGATTCTCTAATGATAAAATTATTCATTTTGCCACCACACATATCTCGTCTTCTGTTTCCATTAGTGAAACTCATGCTATGTTGCAAGCATCTCAAGACTGGATTTTTTTTTTTTTTTAAATTTTAATTTTATTTTCTATGATATTTGCTATCTTTGTTTAGCTGGTAGACTTAAAAAGTTTTTAAGAGTACATTTTACTGTACACCTTTTTTTATCCAGATGAGCCGCTTCTGACCTATTATTTTGACCCATCGTAACATTTTGCTTATTGGCTTAGAAAAATAAAAATAAAAATTCAAGTGTTCATGCGCAAATTCTCTTTCATTTAACAAATCAATAATATGTAGAAAGGCTTCTACATAAAAATGGTATTCCCAAAAAGCACAATGAACATAAAGGTCCATTTTACTTTTTAGGCTCATTCCCATAGCCCACAGTTTACTCCCACCGCCACCACTACTGCCCTAACAAAACAACTCCCCACCAGCTCCCCACCTAATTTCTACCAATATTTCTCTCTTTGGAATTGTTTACTGCCTATAAAAGGTCCTTCTATATCCCAATTAAATTATTGTGCTTTTATTATAACACTATACATTTTTATTAGGAGTTATCCTAGAATAAAAAATAATGTCACAATTATTCAACCTTAGTTTCATTCTTCATAATTACCTCTTTATTTGATTTTAGACTTGGAAACCCAATACTAAACCTATTAATAGAATAGACTTCAGACATTACAAAGTCCTACAGTTTAGAGATATGCCTAATAATACATATTTTAGGTAAAATTTGTCTTTTTACTCTCTAAAATTGACAACATTTTTTTAATTCAAATACCAAAGTTTTTAATTTTTGCAATTCACCCCTACAAAGTTTCATTTTTTTTTTTCAATTCAACTAATATTATTCCAAAATTTGCATACTGCCCATAATTTTTATTTTTTATAAAAAAGAAAAAACAAATTTGATGGTGTAAAAATGGCTAGATGGCTAAAGGGGTGCCTACAACCACTCTGAATTTTTTTTTAAAAATTATGGGCAATATGAGAAGTTATAGATACAATTGGTCAAATTGAAAAAATTTGAAACTTTGGGAGGGTGAATTACAAAAATTAAAACTTTAGTGTTCAAATTAAAAAACGTTGTCAACTTTAGAAGGTAAACTATAATTTTTCCTATTTTTAAATACAGGTATGTAAGGAGAGTATCCAAAAGCTTATATACACCTAATTAAAATTAAACTTAACAAATGTGAGACACAAAAATGTAATATGTATAGTGACGGTGAATGTGAAAAAGTCATTGCAATGTTCGCACCAGACATTTATAAAATTATCGTTGACTATGAACGCCACGGAGGAACCTGAAAAAGTTAATGACGACTACTCTAGAGCCGCGTGAACTTCTCTAACAACTACCATGGGGAGGCGGAATCATGGAGGTGGAATAATTAGGTGTGCTTCTAGCACTTGAAATAAAGTACACGTGAATTTTTATTTATTTATTTATTTTATAAAAAATCATTGAAAAAAAAGGAGTCCTTATCCATTGTTTACCGAATAAAGAGATATGTTTTTCCTGCGTTTTGTTATATTTTTTGGTCTTGCTGTATATTAATGGACAGCAACCTTCTGAAACACCCGATCATTATTGAAGAATCATTTACTATATATAGAAACCAAATTCCACTTAAACAAACGCACCAAACCTAATCCACTAGTGTAACCAAATTGAACTCATTTAGAAAGACAGCCCCAAACTCACAAAATAAATAAATAAAAGACAGTCCAATGGCTCAGCAGTCAACACCTTATCCATAAATATAATATTTCAAAAAGTCAACCTTTCCCCGATAAATCAGAACCTTCAAAATCTACCGACTCTTTTGGCGAAGGTAAAAAATTGGCCCGATATTATTCTTAAAATATTTACTTCTTATATTACATTAGTAACTATTTAAATTTAAAAAAAAAAAATCACTAAAAAATTATTATTATTATTTATACCAAACATTTTTTTTAGGCCAATCAATTTTTACTAAAAGAAAAAGCCTAGAATAGCTTAATGCCTTTGCCAAACATAGCCACAATCTCATAATCTCAAAATTTTGCTAAAAAGATGTTTGAACAAAACTCATTATCCCCCAAAAAAATCTATCTTAGGGTGAGGATTACTTTTCTTTCTTCAAATTAGGGTGACGAGAGAGACATGACATATATGAGTAATACTATAAGTCTTTCTATAGTTCTCCTAAAATCATCTCAAATATAATGTAATTTTTAAAATCATTAATAGATCAAAAGTTAATAAATTTATATCTAAAATTTAACGGTAATTTTAAAAGTCATATCAAATTTGAGATGATTCTAAAAGGAATTTAAGAAGACTCTAAGAAGACTTATAATATTACTATATATATATATATATATATATATGGCATATTTTGATTTTGCATTAGTTAATGCTTCTTTTGGTTGAAGCCATTGATTATGATTGCCAAACATGTCGTATTAACGCTGTCAGTGGACCTGACCTTAGAGCACTAGCAACAGACTCCCTAAAGGAGTCTGTTTCCCTTTATTTAGGGAAAAAAAGAGAAAAAACCACAAAAACATCCCACAGTAGAAGCCCTACATTTAACTTAGTCCATTGGGTTTCAACAGTGTTTCCCAATGCATAGGGAAACACTGTAGACTCCCACTCAATATTATAAGCATAAAATAAGTCTTCTCTCTCCTCTCTCCTCTCCCATCGTTCTCCTTTCTTTGGCAACCCAACGCCCAGTAGCACCCAACGCCCAACGCCCAGTAGCACCCAACGCCATCACCACGATCTTAGTCACACTTGGATGGATTTCCACGGCGTGAGCCCGCACGTCGCCGATGTCTGCGTCGGTCTCGGCGACGAATCGGAAGCAATCGGGGCTCTCCTCCACCAATACATCGGCGTCGGACCGAAACGGAAGCTCCAGGACCCGGCTGAAGACGTGGGGCAAGCGCCTGAGCTTCTTGGAGCTCAGACCCAGAAGCGCCTGAGCCTCAGAGAGAGGGTTTCTTGAGTTTCGCTTCTTGGGCATTGGGTGGACCTTCATGTTGATTCGTTGCTTGCGGTTGTTCTTGTTGAATCTGGTCTCCAAGGGTTTGTCAAAAATCAAACCAGATGATGCACTGCAAGACCACCTCCTGGACCATGAGGCTCCCGGAGTACTCGCCGTATACCCATCACGAGTGTATTTGGTAGCGTGGAAAGAGAGAAGATGTGTGTGGTGGGGGGTTTAAGAGAGAGAAAAAAATAATTTAATAAAAAAAGGTTAAAGTAAGAAATATTATTTTAATGATATAGGGAATGGTTAAAGGAATCTGTTGTGAGATATTTTTATATAGGGAAGTAAAAAGTAGTTTGAATCCTTAAACTTAAGGAAAATGGTTGGGTAGCTGTTGTGAATGCTCTTAGCCAATGACTACTAGTTTAACGACGAAACCAAACTCCATTAAGGGAATATGACAAAAATGGTCCACGTCGCCAGGATGTGACGTCATTACCCTCCTTCTCTCCTTTTCTCTTCCTCGTTTTTTGTCGTCCGCACTTCCACTCCCACCACGCTCTCTTCCTCGGCTCCGCTGCGTCCAAAATGGAGGAATCGCAGCAGCCTGTACGCGTCGAGAGCAACGGGAGAAATGATTCGGTGCTCTGGCGGCACACCTCCACTCTCCCTCTCACCCGTTTGATCGCGTCCTCCGGTCACCACAACCGCCACGACGACGACGACGACGACAGCGACATCGGCGGAGAAACAAATTGCGGCTATTATTATTACTACTACTACAACTACTACTGGAAGCCGATTGTGGTGCTGGACTTGGCCTTCCTGGTGGTGGCCGTGGTGGTGCTCCTGTCCACCTTCAAGGAGACGCCGTCCACGCCTCTCAGGGTTTGGCTCTCCGGCTACTCTCTCCACTGCGTTTTCCATGTCGCCTTTCTCTACCTTCACTCCCTCTTCCGCTTTTCTTCTGCTCGTGATCCGCCTCTCTCTCGCGTCTGGTAAGTTCTTCAGGGCTCAGATCTTGATTGGTATTGGCAGCAATTGTAACAATGTTGGATGAATGATTTTCTTTTTCAGCATTGTGAAGAGGTTAGAGTCAATAAATACGATCATCTCCTCCGTCTGGTGGGTGCTGGGATTCTATTGGATTGTTGTGGGTGGCCAATCACTGCTGCAAGATTCTCCTCGCCTCTACTGGTAAGAACTATGATTCTAAATGGACGAAAATTGGACGCCCCCAAAATCTACTTGATACGAATAAAGACAAACAAGTAAAAAACCATTCAAGAATTCGGGACTTGTAAACAAATGCACATGGAAAGACTTCTTGTGGTAACTGTATTCGACTACTGTTTTGGTTCTATGGATCAGAAAAAATAAATTACACAAATTAAGAGTTCAAATTGTTTCAAACCCTGTTTCTCATGTATACCCACACACACACACGTACGAACACAAAGAAGAGATTTAATTTTTATCATTTGTTAATGTGTTTGTAGTGCTGCATTGTTCCTTTAAATTCCTTTTCTTTTTCTTTTTTAGTTTTTAATTTTATCCCTTGATTCCAAGTGTGTTAAATATCTGCGTTGATTTTTTTGTTATTCATTATGATAAATTGTTAAATATGATCATTGTACGGTCTTTCAACAATAAGAATTCAAGATCATCATTAGAGCTGGCAATTTGTGGCCTGTGCAAAGTATGCAAGATAACAGAAGAGAAATGATGATCATGAATGTAAATAATCAACCATGATTTAGTTTTAATGAATGTAATGGAACTCTCAGTGATGTATGTGCCTTGTGAGCTATACGCAGGTTAACAGTGGTTTTTCTAGCCTTTGATGTATTCTTTATCATCTTTTGCGTTGGGATGGCGTTTATCATTTTCTTTGCTCTCTGCTGCTGCATCCCAGTTGTAGCATTTGCCTATGCTATGACAATTAGAGAAGGGGCATCTGAAGATGATATCAGGTCTCTTCCCAAGTATAGATTTCGGCAGGCCAATCCACGTAGGACCTTTGACGATGATAGATTGAAAGTTGAGTGGGCAAGGGTGGAATCAGCAAATAGGAACCATGTCAATGAACTTTGTCTTCATCCAGAGGATTCTGTGAGCACCAATGCTTTATCTTCTGTGTTTTTGTCTTTCTCTTTAGTTATTCATTTTATTTACATTACATATACTTCATTGCTCAAGCTTATTGGTTTATTTTCCGTGGAAGCATCTTGTGCTACTCTTTCTTATTTACATCATTTCTTTTTTACCATCTTATTTCCACAAAGGATCTTTACTTCTTCAATGCTGTAACAATTTCGGACCCCATCTGCCCAGCCAGCTTAAATTTAGTTGACATAAATGTGGATATATAAATAGAGTATTGTAGTACTCGGCTTTGACTAGAGCTATTGTCTCTTCAAAAAAATCAAGGTAGTTTGTTTATGTGATGTGTTTATTTTGCCTCTTGCTTAGTAACTTAAATCTTTTGTATATATTATTATCATTACACAAAGGGATGTTTGGTTTCTTTTAGGAGTGGTTGCCCCTCTCTGGTGCCTGTGATTTCTTTGTCCCTTCAATCAACCGCTTCTTAAAAAAAAAAAAAAAAAACTTATCAAAAATAATATAAAAATAATAATAATAATTAATATCTCTCTCTTTTACTTATCCAAAAAAAAAAAAAAACAAAGGGATTTTCAAAGTGCACCATGACAAAACATGAAGTTACTAATTATAAAATAGCTTTTAAGTTGCTTGTTAATATATATATATATATATATATATATATATATTTGAGAACAGAAAACAAAAACTTTAACAAACATGACCGTAAATTTTTAATGTTTCTTGGCTAACATATTTCTTTGGCTAGGAAGTAAGGCTTGATTTTGTTTTTTGTTTTTAGTTTTTCACTTGATCAAACTTGATTTAAAATTCAAGTTGTGGTCTTTTCAAGTGGCAATTGACATGTCATGCCAAATGGATTAGTTTGATGAGGAATATAATACTAAAGATGTTCAAAAAGTTATTCTAAACTGACAAAAGATTTTCATGACAAGATGACTTCTTGATTACTTATATGATCAGTTGCTGGCCGCATCTTTTTTATTGGTATTTAGAAAATCTCCCATTCCTTTCTCTTATGATTGGTGTTTATCAGTTACCAACATAATTTTCACATGTTGTGGTAAGGGAGTGATAGTTGCTCCCAGCATAACGTTTTTTTTTTTAAATTTTTTATTTGGCTAATACTATTCCCCTCATACTTGTCGTCATTTATCTGATGGATATCCATTTTTCCTAATAAATCTGGGTGGCTATGCTCATCATTACCTTGTAATATTGCTTAATATGTTTCTTTTTTCCATATCATCCTGTTGATATTCATCGACTTTTACTTTATTTGTCTGTGATGGTCATGATAGCATAGAAAGGAAGCTATTTTGTTTCTTTCAATTGTTTTGGTGCAAAATTTATAGAACAGTCAAACATGGATTCTAATTTGCATGCCTGTTTCTTAGGACTGCTGCATCTGCCTTTCACGATATGTAGAAGGAGTGGAGCTTTGTGCCCTTCCCTGCAACCACCATTTCCATTGCGTATGCATCAACAGATGGCTCCGAATAAATGCAACCTGCCCTCTCTGTAAACATAATATCCTCAGGGGTGACACATTGGTTTGACCTTTTTTCTTTGGTCCAGATCTGGCGCGATACTAAGCCTCTATAATCCAGAAGGTCACTTGCTAACTTTATGAAGTAATGCTATAAGTAAGACTTTTGTTTTCATTTTATCTCAAAAGTGATGTGCCTTTTAAAATCACAATTGAATTTTGATTCAATAGTGATTTAAAAAATCATATTACCTTTGGGGGATAAAACGGGGACAAAAGTCTTACTTGTATTACTAACCTGTTGACAACTGATGGTAGAGAAAAATGAAGGGCTGAGATTGGAAGAAAGAAAACGAGGGATATTTTCTAACACAGTTCCAGTTCCTAAACTGCATTTCGAAGACTAGTCTAGAATGATTTGTATATTTTGTAGGTGTCAAGGTGTGGTTAATTAGGATAAGAAATTGGAGATGGGTCCTTCCCCTGTCCTTTGATTTGCAGTTATAAAAATCACTTGAACTTCCTGCAAAGCTTTGCTTTTTTCTTGGGTGGTAAGTTGTAGATCTGTGCCATGCATGAATCCTTGTCAAATTCGGCATGGCGATTGGCTGATTTGTGATTGATGCGAAAGATTACAATCAAGAAAAAAAAAAAAAACAAAAAAAACAAAAAGTTGGAGAGAGTGTTTAATCTAGTTTTAGAATGAAAACAAGAAGCTTAGTTTGGATACATATTGCAATATATATATAAGGGAAATGTTAAATGTTCAACTTTTTTCAAAACAAATGTCTAATTTTTGCCTTCTTTGGTAATTAAAAAATAATTAAAAAAAAAATGTTTGAAGAAAAAAATGTCACTATTATGAAGAAAAATACCATATAATACCATTTTTCATTTTTTAAGAAAGACGAAAAATATATATTTTTGCTTCATACATTTTTTTTTTCATTTTTTATTTTATTTTATTTTAATTACAAAAGAAAGCAAAAGTTGGACATTTATTAGACAAAAAAGTTGGATTTATATCATGCCTCTATATATAAAGACTTAAAATATAAAATAGTTAAAACATTGTTGCTTTGTTTATGTATACTTTTGGAATTTAATTTATTGTCATTTTAATTTTCTTTATAATTTTTTTTTTCCATTAGTCAAATCGATTAAATCTAACGGTCAACTATTTTAAATTTTTTTCTTTCCATTTTGCTCTCACTTCAAATCAATAAAATGACGCTTATACCTCATAAACTCTAATCCAAAAATCTAAAGTGAAGGCAAAAATGGAAGGAAAAAATTAAAATAACTTTATCAAGTCACATGACCGTTGACATTAGTTTTAACCCTTTGACTAACGAAAGAGGGAGCGTGTCATAAGATAGTAGTTTGATGGGGTTAAATGTCATAGTTAATGAAAGAAAATGCATTTATGTGATTCATTGAACAAAAAAATAATTACTAGTTAAAACCCTAAAAGACAAAATTACCCTTCAATTTTCTTTTCATTAAAAAAAAAAATTGAAAAAAATAGAAAGAAAAAAAAATTGAAAAAGAGGGTCATAAGGTGGCCCAACCAAAGGTCACCTTGTGATTTATTTATTTATTTATTTTTAATTTGACATTAAGCGTAAATTTGAAATTTTATAAAAAAGTCGAATATAAACATCATTGAATCACTTTTAACGTTTAAAATCTGATGGAATAGTTCAAATTAACTGCAATTGAAAGTTCATGGGTTCAAATTAAGAGGTTTTGAAGTTTCTCGAGGGGACTTGTCAAATCGCGTTGTAATTTAGGGGTTTAAAGTGAAGTTATCCCTAATTTTTCTATTCCTTGTTTTTCTTTTTTCAGCTTGTTTGTTGTGTTGACCCTCCCTTTTTTATTAATAGAGTTTTCCCTCTTTCTTTTGACCACTGATGGTATTTTTGGTTTCAGAGCTATAGCTTGTTTCCAATACTCAGCGGCTTGATCGAACCAAGCCTCTGCAATTTCAGAATCTCCCTGTCGAATGGCCTGTTCTCCCCGGTCGGAATAGGCAGTTAAATTCCTTCCCTTAGAACCGTACTTGAGAGTTTCCTACTCATACGGCTCAGCAGTCAATTCTTTCGGTGTCCCATTTTTTAATCTACCATAATATATAATTATATAATTGAAATTGAATGAGATTTCTCATAGATCTATCTAATTTTTTTTTCTCGAGTTAACCAAAAGAGATTAATTGCATGAGTCTTGACTTGTATAACAAAGAACAATTAGTAGATGTCCCATGCTATAATCATACCGAAGTTGTTTTCATAAAGCAATCTATATGGTCTCATTTTGTCTACTTTGATAAATAACAGATAATGCTCCAAAATTTACTGCTGCTAACACAAAAATTTGGCATTGTTTTTCCTCAAAATTCTAAATTAATTTCTCAATACAAGTCTATTCTTAAGGGTTAAAAAGGTATTAAACAGGAAGAGGATGAGTGCTAGTACCGCCAAATTTCTGGATGGGATCAATCCCACACTTAGCAGTGATTTCTTCATAGAAAGTGTTAGTTTAAAGTATTGGCTAATGTTCGTGAGCAAAATGGAAAGAAAAGAGCCAAGCGTTCGGACGGGATTCATAGACGTCCGGACGTGATGCAGTTAAGAACTCCAGTACTAAAACCCGAGTGCTCCGTTCGCAGTCCGTTCGAAGTCCGTTCGCAGCCCGTCCGGACGCCTCCGAACGCGCCGCGCAAAAAGAAATGAGAAAGTGCATTTGCCCTAGCACCGTCCGGACGGCCAATGTTACCGTCCGGACGGCCCATTAATGAACTCATGTTCCCCGTGTTTTTTATAGCCCGTCCGGACGAGCCCACTTACCGTCCGGACGGCACGTAGCTTCTAGGTCTAAAATACATTGTATTTGAGTTCTATTGAGATTAGAAGTCTTTAGGTGTTATAAATAGATCTCTACAAATCTGTTTAGTTCTGAATTCTATATCTAGAATTTGCCGTCAGGTGCCAAGAAAGCTTTTGATATTGAGAGTTTAAGTTCTCTTTCTTGGAGTGTTTAGTTTAATGTTCATCATTGTTCGTCAGTCTGTTGAAGTAAAGTTAACCGGAGTTCGGTGAAAGGAAATCACGAGAAGGATTGTGCCACTGTCTCGGAAAGGGCTACTACGGTAGAAGACGAGTGGGTCACTTGTCTTATACAAGATCGTGTCATAGCAAAGGTTTTGTGAGTATGAACATCTTGTAATCCTTTTTCTTTTCTTGATTTAGTTGATTTCACAGGTTTGTGCCGGAGAGGTTTTACAATTAGAGAAGTGCTCTAATTGGTTTCCTCTCGTAACCAAAATATCTGTGGTTCCGCCTCTTTATTGCTTTTGATATTTTGTTGATTAAATTGTTTATTGCTTCATAGTTTAATTCCGCATAAATTGTGATAAACAATTGTTTGGAGTCTGTTAGCGTTTTCAATTGGTATCGAGCGGGTTCACTCTGTAGGGATTAATTTCTTGAGTGTGATCCTAGACTCAGTCTCAAAATGTCTTATCTTGTTGCACCTAATTCTCTTCCCGTCTTTGTGGATCAAACTATACGCTTTGGAAAATTCGTATGAGGGCATATCTTAAATTTGTGGATGTTTGGCATATTGTTGAATCTGGATGGTCTATTCGGATAAAACAATGGCTGAATGGACAACTCTTGAAAATCGTGCCTCCTCGCAAATGACAAAGCATTACATTCCATCTTCACTTGTCTCCATGGAAGAATTCTCAAGAATTTCTCGATGTGTAATAGCTAAAGAAGCATGGGAAACCTTAGAAATAACTCATGAAGGAACCGAGGTTGTTAGAGCTTCAAAACTTCAGATGTTAGTCTCAAAGTTTGAAGAGATTAGGATGCAAGAGGATGAGACTTTTGATGAATTCTATTCTAAGCTTAGTATTAGAAACAATACTATAAATCTTGGAAAGAAAATGTCGATGCAAAAATAATCAAGAAAATTTTGAGATCCTTACCCACTAGGTTTTTGCCCCAAATTGCGCCATAAACGGAGAAATGACTTGGATACTATGAGAGTAGAGAACTTGTAGGGTCAATTCAGGACTTTTGAGCTCTTGTTGCCTCAACCAAAGAACTCAAAAATATTGCTCTTAAGACCAAAACTGCTGGTAAGGAGAAATCTGGAGGTTCAACAGATGAGGATTCGGGAGATGAGGAAATTGCCATGATAGTCGGAAATTTCAAAATTCTTCAAACGAAAAATGGAAATTTTAAGGGTAGAAATTCAAGAAATCCTGAAAATTCTAGGCATGATGGTAGAGATAACCTCCAAGATAGGAATACAGTTGATCGAAGGATAAATTTCCTAGTGGTCCTAAGTGTCATGAATGTGGGGTATTGGACACATCTGGGCAAATTGTGGAAATTTGAGAAACTCAAGCGTAAGGCTTTTAATGTGACTCAAAGTGATGAGTCGGACAATGAAGAAAAAGCTGAAAATGTTGCTAATTATGTAGCTTTTGGGGTTTCTTATGAGAGTGAGCATGAGGCTAGTGAGTGTAACTCTCTAGATAGTGATTATGGTATTTGTGACAATGAATCAAGAGGAAGGTGATCTACAAAATGCTTATAATACTCTATTTTTGGAATACAATAATTTGAAGAAGTTGAATAAGCAAACCTTGCAGAAACTTAAAGAAGTTAATCTTGAAAAGGATAAACTCTAGTACCTTGAATGATTCACATGCTATTCATGATACCTTGAAATCTGAAAATGATAGTTTGATTGCCAAAGTGAAATCCTTAGAGAATGATCTTAATGATTCAAGAAATCATCCGAACACGTTCTCTAATGAGAAACTTAATCACATGTTGCATAATCGTAAACATTCATTTGATAGAACTGGATTGGGTTTTGATAAATCATTGTTTCTTCTACTAATGCTCTTTCTCCTTCAAAGTTGATTTTTGTGAAACTGTAAAGAAGAAGAAAACTTGGCTAAGAAGAAGGAAATGTATCCAAAGGTCAAGAGGTAAGAAAGGTAAGGAAATTCTAATCGATTCTTATGTGTCTCGCTCTACACCGAGACGTGTTTATATGCCAAGGAACCAACCTACTCAAAGGTTC
Organism: Carpinus viminea; assembly: GCA_013348765.1. Lineage (NCBI taxonomy): Eukaryota > Viridiplantae > Streptophyta > Magnoliopsida > Fagales > Betulaceae > Carpinus > Carpinus viminea. The sequence continues at coordinate 16,420,831 of CP054672.1, forward strand.
ATTCCTACATGTCATCATTGTGGTAAGATTGGGCATATTCTCAATTGTTTTCATTGAATAATCATGAGTCAAAAGAGACTATCTTCTTTTTGGAAATAGTCATGATGAATTATTTAACATGGTGAAGGGTGTTATCACCCAGCTTAAATGACTTGGCTAAGAGTCACACTTGCTCCCAAAACTAAGAAAATTTGGGTTAAGAAGGAAAATACCACTCACCCTTGAGGGGAGTGGTGGTGATCTCACCTTGGATTAGGTGAGTCACCCACATGCCTAGGATTGGTTGTCTTGTTTTATTTTGAATATCCTAGAGCATGTTTTGTTTTGTTTTGTTTTGTTTTTTGTTTAGTTTGTCTTTTATTTTATTTTATTTTATTTTTTTTTGTGTGTGCATTTTATTTTTGAAAAATTTCAAAAAGACAAAAATATTCTAATTTGGTTATTTTTATTTCTTCCTTCCTTCTTGTCTCGATGCACCTTGAGTGTCCAATGTCCATTATGTGCTCATGTTTCTTCCATGGATTTAATTCCTTGTGTTTTAAAAAGTTTTCAATATGCATGAGTTGTCATATTATTTCAATGGACATTTTTTCTGTGGTTACCTAAAGCTTAAGCTTAAATTGTACGTTTTGTTCATGCTTTAAACTTTTGTGCACACTTAAGCTTAAATTTTTTTAATATGAGTTGTGTGAGGTAACTATATGAGGGTTTTGACTAGTTGTATCTATCAAATTGACCATACGCTAGTTGAACCTAGGGCTTATAAATTCCTGCATTTCTCAAAGCATTAAATGTTTCAAGACACCTTCTCATGAAGAAAAAAAAAATGTGAAATAAAATATTCAAAGAATACATTCCAAAGGAATTGAATTCACAGTGTCAAGCTTGCTTTGTTTCAAAAGAGGAATGCATTGGATGAGAGTGGCTAGGCCCTAGTATGATAAGGTTTGACTTTTGATTTGATTTGCTTGTTAAAACCTTTATCGTAGTGAAACCTCCTACTCAACTTATAAATTTGTTTTATTTCAATGGTTGGCTTACACACACAACACAAGCATGGGTTGAATGGAATTCTTGGCATTGCTTGGGTTAAACAGAAAGTGTTTGTGCTTTATATAACTCTCATGTATATTTTAAATTTTTTTTGATAAATTGGAATATTCATTGCTTGAAATCATGAGTTTGTGATGTATGCATCCTGTGTGTTTTCTTGACTTTTGAGGGGGAGAAATTTTTTAAATGGTTCTTGTTGATTGTTTGGTATTGTTTTAGGGGGAGTTTCTGTTCTTCATGATCTTGTGTTATAACATGCAATTCTTCATCGGTTAATCATGAATTTTATTTTATTTTATTTTATTTATTTTTATTTTTATTTTATTTTTATTTTTTTTTGTTTCCTTTCCACATATGCCTTGATGTTTTTGTTAAGTGTTTCAGAAATTTGAAATATTTTGTCAATTTGTGACAAAAGGGGAGTTTGTTGGGGAGATGATTTTGTTCCTAAATTGCCAAAGGGGAGTTTGTTAGTTTAAAGTATTGGCTAATGTTCGTGAGCAAAATGGAAAAAAAAGAGCGTGACGGGATTCATAGACGTCCGGACGTGATGCGCTTAAGAACTCGATTAAAACCCGAGTGCTCTGCTCGCATCTGCTCAAGTCCGTTCGCAGCCGTCCGGACGCCTCCGAATGCGCCAAAAGAAATGAGAAAGTGCATTTGTTTTAGCACCGTCCGGACGGCCAATTTTACCGTCCGGAGCCCATTAATGAACTCATGTTCCCGTGTTTTTTATAGCCCGTCCGGACGAGCCCACTTACCGTTCGGACGGCCCGTAGCTTCTAGGTCTAAAATACATTGTATTTGAGTTCTATTGAGACTAGAAGTCTTTAGGTGTTATAAATAGATCTCTACAGATTTGTTTAGGTTACGAATTCTATATCTAGAATTTGCCGTCATGTGCCAAGAAAGCTTTTGATATTGAGAGTTTAAGTTCTCTTTCTTGGAGTGTTTAGTTTAATGTTCATCATTGTTCGCTCTGTTGAAGTAAAGTCAACCGGAGTTCGGTGAAAGGAAATCACATAGAAGGATTGTGCTACTGTCTCGAAAGGGCTATCTGTAGAAGGCAGTGGGTCTTTGTCTTATACAAGATCGTGTCATAGCAAAGGTTTTGTGAGTATGAACATCTTGTAATTTTTTTCTTTACCGATTTAGTTGATTTCGGTTTGGCTTGAGAGGTTTTACAATTAGAGAAGTGCTCTAATTGGTTTCCTCTTCGTAACCAAAATATCTGTGTCTACCTCTTTATTGCTTTTGATATTTTGTTGATTAAATTGTTTATTGCTTCATAGTTTAATTCCGCATAAATTGTGATAAACAATTGTTTGGAGTCTGCTTAGTGTTTTTCAGAAAGAATGGCTAGAGAATCATAGGGTAAGGTCAATACATGCAAATTGATTCAAGTCCAAGTGGTGTTCTCATATGATGACAATATCATTGCATTGTACTTTCATACGACATAATATAGAACTACTTGTTGTCCACAGTAAAAGAATCTTTGGTTCCATTTCATATAGAAAAGTAGTATCTAACATTTCATAATGAGTCCCATTACCAAATTTATATGGCCCCACATTTGTTTCTGGGAGTTTTGAACCAACATTCATTTCATAAGCTACTTTTTAACTTCTATCCTAACTGCGTCTTTGATTCCTTGCCAATAGGTGAAGAAGGGTAACAAAGAAGATTATTTGGAAGACCCACAATGCCTTTGTTAAAGGTAGGCAAATCCTTGATTCAATGCCTATAGCAAATAAGTGTCTTGATAGTATAATCATATCTAGTGAACCAAAGACGATTTGCAAGCTGGATATTGAGAAGACCTATGATCATGTTGACTAGGAGTTCTTACTACATTGGTTGTGAGAACTCCCATCTTGTGGGGTCAATCCTAATCACCTTCGCTATCTGAGTGCCTCATTTTTATGTTTTGAAGTTATCTCTGGTTTGAAGGTTAGCTAGGCTAAGTGAATTGGTTCCTATTGGTAATGTGGATAATGTAGATTGGCTAGCTGGCATTTTGGGTTGTGGGGTTTTCTTTTTGCCTTTGAAGTATGTTGGTTTTCTGTTGGGGGCTCTTACAAGGCCAATTCTATTTGGCATGTAGTAGTAGAAAAGATTAGGCGTCAGTTGACTAGTTAAAAAATTATGTATTTGTACAAAAGTGCAGTAGGGTTACCCTTATAAAGAGCACCCTTGTCAATTTACCTATGTATTTTATGTCTCTTTTCCTCCATCCTTCTGCTGTGACAAATCGCATGCTCCATCAAATATATCTGGTTAGTTGGTCCAAGGTTTCCTTTCAAATTTCTAGGTGAGGCTTGGGGGTTCGTAACTTGAGATTCAATCGTGCTCTTTTAGGGAAATGGTTGTGGCACTGTGTGCATGAAAGAGGCTTGGTGAAGAGTTGTGCATTCTAAATTTGGCAGTTCTTGAGGTGGGTGGTAATCTTTTGATCCCCCTAAGTCATACGGGCTGGCTCTATAGAAGAATATTAGAAAGGTGTGAAGAATGTTTTCTAGCCATACCAAATTTGTACTTAGAGATGGCTCCAAAATCAAATTCTGGGATGATGTATGGTGTGCGGAGATGGTCCTTAAGAAAGCATTTCCGGAGTTATGTAGCATTGCTTGTGTGAAGGATGCTTTTGTTGTAGTTCATTTTTATCTTTCTAATGATCCCCTTCAGTGGAATGTAAGTTTTATTAGAATGGCTCACGATTGAGAGGTAAATGTCCTAGCTTCTTTCTTTAATTTGTTATATTCCTATAGAGTGAGATTGGGAGGGGAAGACAAGCTTTAGTGGTCCCCTTCAAACAAAGGGATGCTCAATGTTAGCTCCTTTTACAGGGTCATTGCTTGTAATAATGACATTCATTTTCCTTTGAAGAGTATTCGATAGACCAAGGTGCCTTGAGAGTGGCATTTTTCGCTTCGGCGGCCTTAAGAAAGATCCTTACCATATATAATCTTAGAAAGTGACATGTCATTGTTGTTGATTGGTATTGCATGTGCAAGGAATGGAGAGTCTGTTGACCATCTTCTTCTCCATTGTGAGGTGACTTGTTCTTTATGGAATGCTTTCTTTAGTCGCTTTGGGTTATCTTGGATTATACCTAGCCGGGTGGTTGATTTTTTTGCTTGCTACGCTTGCACATTTTAGGAGGCTAATAATGTGTTTACACCCAATAGCTCGTTTGTTTGGTAAAAAAAATTTGCAATCACGTTTAAGGTTCAAAATCGCATTTTGCCGATAGCTTGAAAATAAAGCTTTTTTTTTTTTTTTTTTTTTTCAATCACACCTTGGAAGGAAAATGTGCGACACAATTTCATTTAATGAAACATATTAACTGACAAATATCCAAATGAGGACAATCAGTAAGGAACCTGAAGCTTCTATACTTCCCCTTATTTGTAAGAATTCACAGCTAATATATTGTGAACATGTCAGAATGTATAGCATTGAACCTCTTAACATGAGATTCTAAAAGTGATTGTCACAACTTAGAGAAAGTGTTAGTCACATTTGTGTTATTATTCCAAAAGACTAGTCAAGTTGTAATTGAAGCTTCCTGAAATTATGTATAAAGCCTAGTCTCAACTAATAAGAAATCAGTGTGAGACTTAGTACTCATGTGACACTTTTACAACCACTCATCCAATGTGGGACTAACTTCATAGAGTGTCACAACTTAGGGGATGTGGCAAGTCACATTTGCATTAATATCCAAAAATGATTGGTTAAGTTAGAATTGGAGTTTCTTGAAATCACTGCTAAATTTCTAGTGTGTCACAATAATCATGTGCATAAGAAAGAATAGTGGAAGCAAACCAACCTCAAATGAATGTAAATTTAAAATTCAAACAGTAGGATGTTAAGCATGACAGAAATCTAAAAAGTTAATTCAAATTCTTAAACATTTCCTAATCAAGTAATCATCATCATGGACAATAATATCATTCTCAGATCCAAAAATTTTTAGGGTCTAAACTCACTGCAACAGGTCCTCTCACACTAACTAATCCTCTCTATTCATAACAACAAATAATTTGTAGTTTAACAAATAATTGTAGTCCTAGTAGATGCTCTCTGTTTTTGTAGTTAAAGAAAGATATTTGATACTCATTATTTTGTTCTAATGTTATGTCAAGCAAGAGGAATGAAGGTGTTTACTTTTGTTCTCTGAATATGATGATGTTTTACGAGAGTTTTAGGAATGCTAAACTGGAACTAGTGGACATGTGAATATAGGAAAGATCTTAAAACCCAAATCGAAGATTGTCTTTTGTTATTATTTGCAGCATCATGTAATTATAAAGTTGAAAACTGTGCCATTTCCATATTAATTTTTTCAGCTGGTACTTATAACCAACCCCTAACCTTCTCATTCTCGATAGCAAGCAACTCCAAGGAAATTTGAGTGAGCTTGAGTATCTTTATCAATTTCCTGAAATTTATGTACAACAGCTAACTAATTAAAAAGGAGACAGTGGTCATTGCCTAGCTGAAATGAAACTTATGCCTTGAATTGTTAATGAAAAGAAAATTGACTCATTCTACTTTATTTCGAATGTGAAAAGCTCCCTTGTTCAGTAGCTTTGGTTATCCAAGATCTCCTTGTAAGATCGTCAGGAGAATGATATCAAAACCATAATTTAAATGTTCAAGTTGATATCATGTCTACCGTGCTTAAAATACCCCACATTTTGGAAAAGGAAAAAAAAGTTGAAATCATATTCAATAAAACAATAATATTCAAATTCTGGTAATTACCAATCATATCAAGTAGAGAGCCTAGCGTGCCCGTTCGTTCAGGCCTAAAGCTTGAAATATATTTCCTGCAAGAGTAAAATACTAATAACTAGTATCAAGGAAAAGCAGCATGAAGCCATGAAAAATCTATAGAAAAGGTGCCAAGATCTACTATTGATGATATAACCACATTTTTTCTATAACTATCAGATAATCGCTTCCAATATTTTGACAAGCCATAAAAATAAGAAAAACTTCCGGCTTGAGACAATTCTTCTAACTTGACACATGAAATATGACTCAAAACAGATACAAAAATTCTCCACTTGAAAAACTCTGCAGCTGTAAATGGTTCAGACCATTGCAGCATGGCTTTGACTTTTTTGTGAATATCAATGCCATCAACTTTTCTAGAGTAGTCGGATGATTCAATAAAGCATCTAATAAACTTCCAGAACCACATCCAAAGTCAACCTGAAAGAAAACAGAGATCAACTCAATTTAAAATATCAACACTAAAAAATATTAGTGGAAAATGCTTGTATACCAAAGTAGTAGCATGAGATTGTCTGATGTGTTGCACTGCAAATTCCACACGTTGCATCGAAAGCAGAGTGCTAAAAAGAGCTGCTCCATTCTGTCCTCTAGAGGTTCTGTAACTCGCAACAATGTTATAGAATACTCTAAACAGCAGGATTCTGCAAATTAGAAAACAAAGAAGATCGCACACAGTCAGTTCAATCTCAGAATCGATACTTTCAGCTAAAGATATGTAAGAACAACAACAAAAAGGACCCTATTACAGATTGCTAACCAATTAAAATGATATATGTCAGTGGGTTCGGTCACAAGTTGCAACTTAACACAAAATTTGTTATATTTCATGATGTGCTTAATTATCCATTCAAGGTAAAACATTTTCTGGAGGGAAAACAGTTGTTTCCACCATTTTTAATCATGATTTTTTTTTTCTAACAATAACAGAGACTCTTGTTATTGACCCTTTATAGTCAAAAGGGAAGTACTCACCATACGTTCTAATAACAAGGAGTAATGAGAGAGAGTTCTTGTTGAGAAATTTCTAAGAGTTAACATAGCTATACATCATTTAGTCAAACGATTTCTTTTTAAACTGATGCACACGTTTAACCTTGTCAACCAAACAATCACATGCCTTGAATGTAATGAACCATCTTTCAAACTAGAGGAAACTGAGACAGCATATCAAGATAACATCTAGATTAGAACGAAAATTCATCAATTTCATAATGATGACAATCAAGTTTACGTAGTCACAAGCTGATCCATGAAATCATCTTCATAACATTTCTTTGAAAGAGGATGGTAACTCACTTGAAGATAACAATGAAAAATTGCTTGCAGAATCAACTGCAGCAGCTAAAATAAACTCTTCAAGGGCCAAATCTGTTTTGAAACAAGCAGACTGACCAACGGACAGCTGTCACAACTGCTTCAAGATGAGCAATCACTGCTCCAGCCCCTATGGTAAACATTATGCCTTGAGTCTCACTGTGGTAAACATTATGAATTGATCGATACAAAGCAAACTCCTTAAAAAAAAATTCCATGACAAATCCAAATGTTGAGGATATTGGCAGTGCTGTTTACCTTCTATAAAGGCATATCTATGTCCCTGAAATATGCATTTAACCACGAAAGAACTTTAAAAGAAGTATTCTGGATGGAATCATTTTGCTTCTTAAAATATTTTTTAGGGAAACATTCTATAATCAAATCCTGACACTTGGAAAAGATTTTTACTTCACATTGATAGGTGACAGCTAATTCGCAGGCACCAGTAGCAATAGCACCTCCATTTGCAAGTTCTATCTCCTCTTCAGTTGAATCTATACCATGCAACTTCTTGTGTGACTTTGGTGACTCAGACAGTCCTTTTAAAGGAGTACTTACAATAGAGAAGACAGGCTCAGATAGCCTATGCTGACGACAAAACGTACACAGGATCTCTCTAGGGAAAGAACCTCTCCAGTTTGCTCTTGTAGTAAATACCAAAGGCAACTCTGCTGTAAGTACTGCCTCTCTGGACAACTTGTAAAGTCTACTTGGTATCTTATTAATGAGCATCCCGTAAGCAATCTAAGTGTAACTAATTTAAGGAATGGTGCATAATTACATGATAATTCAGCACCAAAACAGCAATTACATATGCAAAACTTACATCCCACCATATTCTCTCGAACAAGATGCCCCAAAAATACGAAGAAAAAAGAAAGAACCCTCTAGAGGAATCGAAGAACAACTCAAACTCTAGGAGGGTTTCAAGAAAATGATGATTTCCCCTACAATTTGTAATTTTCATTCTTTTATCATTAACCAAAAGTGGAGCAATTAAATGATTAATAGAATCATCAAAATGCTAAGTACTAGACCCTACCCAACCCAAGGGAAAGATTAGCAAGATGGTAACTCCAAAAAAGAAGAGCTGATTAATTATAAAGAGGTAAGATTCACACAAGGTAGCATTGGACACACAAGTCACACAATTTGTGTGTAGTGCACGTGTCATTATCTATTGACATGGTATGGGGGACTGACCAAGGAATCAATTTGAAAATTTTAAAAGATTTTTGGACTTCCATGTGTATCCAATTGTGGACAAAATTGGATAGACACATATATTAAAAGATTGACAAGTTGGTGTACTTACGTATATTAAGAGATTAGATTGAAGTAAGTCTCCATTTAGAAATAATGTAAATGCCCCATTCTCTAATTATTTCAATAAGGAATCTCAAGCATGTAAGAATCAGACAAAAAAATACAGTAGTCAGAGGTACAAACTGCCCAAAAAGAAAGCAACGGTGCCTTACTTCAATCTAATGTTTTAGTAATTGGTTTTGGTTTTCAAAATGCATTCGGTTTCTACACACTAGTTTCAAAACTGTGAAACTATTCCAGGCAAGCATATGAAATTAATTCGATAGAAACAAAGTTAGATGCTCTGAATTATATAAACTCCAAGCATCAATGAAGAACCATATATAGTAGAAAATAGAGCTTTAAACCAAGAGATAGCAATTAAATAGAGGACCACTAATATAACTATGTATTTCATTGAACAAACAGATATAGAACAAAACCTTTTCCTTTTCCTTGTTAGAGATTCGTTAAACTTCAAACCCAAAACATTAACAATGTAGGAAGAGAGAGTTGAACAAAGTGCATAGTATGCAAGACAAGTAAAACTTTGTTATTATCCCGACCCATAAAGGTCATTCATTTACAACGTAAATTTATATACCCCAAATCCCCAATCTAAAACCTATAAAGAATCACTTACAAAATAAATAAATAAAAATCAGTTAAATTCCCCAATCTAAAACCTTTAGAGAATCACTTATAAAAATTAAAAATATATATAAAAATCAACTATAAAATCAGCATGTCAAACAAAATTGACATGATTCACCTATCATCCTTCTTATACTACTCCATGAATTAACTCCGGAAGGTGCCTACCCATATGATTTAGAACCCTAGCAACTTGTCATTTGGATTTTGCAGCTGTCCACATTGGTCATCACCAAGAAATCCCAAATGACCAGAATCAAAATCGAATGTAAATAGTGATTCGATGCTGCTAAAGAAATCATCATCGAAATGCCTGGGAATGTCATCCAAATCAAATATTCCATCCTCATCCATGAAATGACATGTCAGATCCTCTTGTATCGTATTGTTGACCGTGTTAGTTTCAGCAACTACAGAATGCTGAGTATTAGCTCTCAATTCACCTTTCCTAGCCTCATTCTTCACATTAGGAGAAATATGGGCAATGTCCTCAACAAATGCAGCTTCATTGTCAGCAAGTGCAATGCTTTCTACATCCTCATTCCTCAAGTTGGGGGAAACAGATGTGCTCTCGTGAACAGCAAAGACCATAAAGTTGTTTGAGGTCGTTGTTGAATCCAACCCTGCTCGAGTTGAACAAGAATCTGGAAAATTGAGGCGAGCACGAGAACCGAACATAGCCCTCGCAGCATTATCATAAGCATGGGCAGCATCCAAAGAATTTGCAAAAGTACCAAGCCATAGCCTCTCCCCCCCATTTGGCTGTCGAATTTCTGCAACCCATTTACCCCACTTCCTTTGTCTAACTCCTCTATATTTGCATTCTGAATTCTCAGGCCCTCCCTTGCCTTTCATGCATCCTTTCTTTGACCCAATGCCTTGAATTTTAAGAATTGGTTTAGAGTCAAGCTGGATCTGACTCTCTTTCCACTTGGCAAGAGTCTCATCCACGGACATAGATCCCTCAGCTCTACTTCGTGACTTCCTCTTCCTGGAAAAACAAAAGAACATATTTAGCCCACAAGTAGTCATCTTTGAAAAATTCTATAAAAATATATTGTTCAACAGTATTGCACAGCAAAAGGAAACAATCAAGCCAAAAAGGCATTATTTAAGGACATAAACAGGGGACGCCAAAAAACCAAAAACAGAGGCGATCAACTAAATTATTTCAGGACATACAGCTCTTATTCCCAAAAAACAATATCACAAACATGTTCCTCTCATTCTTAACTTACGTAGTGGGTGTTTCATGTATATTGTTCAATAAAACTTGAAAGAGCCGTATATATTAAATTGCAAAGTTGTAAGAAAAGCCGTAACCAACAAGGCATGGAAAAACAAGGGGATACCCAAAGATTCAACACACACAAAATGGAATTTTCCTAGAAATCCTGAAAAACAACACCAAAATATCACTCGAAGGCTCGCCACTCCTCCGCAAAACCCCAGAAAAATAGCACCCACAGACTCACCACTCCTCCGCAAACCACCATAAAAACATCACTCAAATAACATTCACGGACCCACCACTCCTCCGCAAAACCCTAGAAAGCATCACAAAATAGCACCCACAGACTCCACACTCTTCCGCAAAACCCCAGAAAACCCAACCCACAAGAATGGGAATAGAAAAGGTACCTCGTAGTTGTGGTCTCCGAAGACATGGCAGTGGAATAAAAGTTCGGTTGGTGAGAGCTTATTTCAAATGAGGTCAATTGGATCCAACTACTAGAACATTAAACATGACTATGAGATCCATGTGAAGCAACGTTTGCTATATTTATTCCTATTTCTTTCTTCCTAATCTTTAAATCACTAGCGTGTTTAATTGGTTTTCTGTTGCATGCTTCAAAATCTTAAAACATAACTAAATAACAGAAGCTTTCACTATAGTAAAGTCTAACCTAATTCATATGAACAAAATAACAATATATATTAAGACAATTTTTCCTGAAGTACCTCTTAATGTCCAATTCTAATTACCACATTCTTTCGTTTTTTGGGCTTGGAACATGAAGCAATAGGTGACCTTGAGAACAAAACTTGTTGCAGCTCCAATTCCAAACGCCAAACAAAAGACATTCATCTTTTCTCTCTAAATGAATGAGTAGGAGGCAGTTCAGGCTTACAAGTACTCACAATGATAAAAAGGGCAATGCATTCTGATGAGTCTACATACTGTGCTACTGCTTCCAGATTCAATGTAAATACTAATATTGTTGAAATTCGTTGCTAACGAAAAGACAAGCTCGCCGACTTTATGCCCTTGCTCAAGCCCAGACCGTTCTAAGAAGGAAACAAATTAAATTATTATTGAATTCAACTGACAATTAAGAATTTTCATGCTTACTCAGATGTGATATATGTGAACAATTCCAACTATTATCATCATCATCTTCTTCTTCTTTTCTTCTACTTCTTGTTTTCAATAAGTAATATTTATAGTGCAAGTCTTTGAGCCAGGGTTTCCTCCATATTTTAACTCCTTTGACTACTTTATAACTAAGTAAACAATGATACTAAATATGCACTACTGGCAACATATAGATGTGCTCACCTTTCTGCAAAATAATTACTCCTGATGGATCATATCCATCCATATCATCTGATTTATTTAGAAACTTGAATATCTTCCAATTCCCAAAATATTCAATGAGCTGATCAAAAAATTGCTTGCAATTAACAGGGTATATATAACCATAATAAGGGATATATTTTATTGAATCCTTTTCCAAAGAAAGGGACAGCATCATCGATATTTCCCATTCTCTGCACAGAAATAAGACCTTATTACACTTTGTGCAATCTAATCAACTCAGAGGAGAGAGAGAGAGAGAGAAGCTCATAATGCAATGTTTCTATGTAGAGTTCAAAATGATTCCTCAGCTAATTAATTGGGATCACTCATGTTCTAAGCCAATAGATGGAACATGCAGAAAGTAATCGAAATGTACACTAATTGTGTAGCCTACATTAAGGAAAGGCCAAACCATTATTCTTTTGGATGTCTCTGTATGCTGAGAAGTATCTAGAAGAATTTTACAAAATTTTGTTACTCTGTTGCTTATTTTCACAATGCTTTTAATTTCATGAGTAAGAAAGTAGAAGGAGAAATCGGCATTACGAAGTAAAAGAGGAAAAATTGATATTGATCAAGTGAATTAACTTAAATAAAATATTGGGAAACTGAAACAGTATCTGCTCATTAAGAGACCAACCTAAACCATTTATTTTGAAAAGCAACCAACCTCCCTTCCCACCAACAAAACAATAATTAAATTTTAATACTATGAATTGTATAGGCATATCAAAATTTGATACGAAATTAGAGGAAAACTGGTTGTAGTAGTTTAGTGGTAATAAGTACTCATTCAATTCAAATGGGTTAGTAGCTATAGATCCTGTTCTGCTGAGCTCTGTTCTTAAAACTTTGACTAGCACTTAGATTGTTTTTATTGATCTACTGGATTGGACTGAATGTGTTTATGAAATCTGATTGCTCACCATTAATACTTCTATATCAAATTGCAGGACTTTCTAATTTGACAGGAGTTAGGGTCTTTCACTGTATTGGACAAGTAATATTTTATGAGTAATATTATTCTTCACACATAAATCATTGTGAAATGAATATGAGGAGTATAGTATTACTCATATTCTATAGATGTACCAGCATCTCAACTTACTAAATTTATTGAAGGATCCGTTTTTCTTTAAAGATAAAGGGTTGAAAAATAAAACAGCACCTGATACGCTTTTTTATGGATTGGTATTTGATAATATTGACATCATTAATTTCAGATTTTCCTGTTCATTAAAAAGAAGCTGAAGATGATGTATGCTGGCCCCCTAGTAGATGCTCTCTGTTTCTGTAGTTAAAGAAAGATATTAGATATTCATTATTTTGTTCTAATGTTATGTCAAGCAAGCGGAATGAAGGTGTTTACTTTTGTTCTCTAAATATGATGATGTTTTACGAGAGTTTTAGGAATCCTATAACCGGAACTGGTGGACATGTGAATACAGCAAAGATCTTAAAGCCCAGATAACCAAAAACAGAAAGACAACCTAGTGCAAATGAGAGAGTATATACTGTGAGAGGGAAATAAGCCTGAAAACACATACACAAACAAGACGTATGATTGTAAGTAATCATACTTATTAATCAAAGGAACCTCGAAAATTATCATATCGTCCATCCTCATCAGATTTTAAGCCCATTTATCAATTACTTCACTTCTAAGGAGGCATAAAATAAATCCTTCAAAAGATCTAAAGTAACAAACTGAGAAATCATTGAAAACAATTTATCCTATCCTCAAGATTTATCACATCAACTTATCATAAAATGATGTATGAGAATATGACTTTTAAATAATGCACAATGCAGCAGAGAAACACCTGTTCAAAGATAGTCTTTTCATCCCCATCAAGTCGAATGATATTGAGAAAGTTGTATGAAATTGGAGGTGCATATCGCGCAACCATCCTAGCAGAAACGTTAAAGGTGAGATCTCATTATTGTTTCCTTTCAATGAGAAAAATGATAAATAAAACCCATTAAGTTGCAAAACTTATGAAGGACATAAATTAAGACTTACGAGCATATCATAAGCAAACTGACTGAGCTTGTTTGCCTAGGCGTCAGTGAGTAAAACATCAGCATTCCAATCTTAAACATGAACAATAATATGTGCACACGCACATATTCATCAGAGGAATAAAAGCAGCTACCTGCAAAAGGAAACATTCAAGAACTAACCATGATCAAATAAGAAAACCTCAAGATTGGACACAACCCGCTTGGAGTACAATGGAGACATTAATACATTCCAAACAAATAGGGAATGGTCCTTGGATCTGTTGACCGGCAGAACTGTGTTATTGAATTTAAAAACATTACACCAAGAGTAATGGAAGATAAAAACTGGAGATGAGTGCGGAAACCCCATTTCAGCTAGGCAATGACCACTGTCTCTTTTTTAATTAGTTAGCTGTTGTACATAAATTTAAGGAAATTGATGAAGATACTCAAGCTCACTCAAATTTCCTCTTGGTATCGAGAATGAGAAGGTTAGTTGTTGGTTATAAGTACCAGCTGAAAAATTAATAGGAAATGACACACTTTTCAACTTTATAATTACATGATGCTGCAAATAATAACAAAAGACAATCTTCAATCAGGATTCTGACAACACTGACAAACTACTAATGAAATAATATTAATGACAGTAGAATGCAACTGATGATCAAACAATAAAGATCAAGTGTCGTTATAGAGAAGACTATAAGAATGGACATTGTGAAATAAACTCAATAGAATACATGAAGTTAGAAGAGACCTGTAATATGATTGCACAGATACGTCTTCACAGAAAAGGTCTTTAGACTTCCATGTGTATCCAATTGAGTCCAAAATTGGATATACACATACATTAAAAGATTAACAAGTTGGTGTACTTACATATATTAAAAGATTAGGTTGAAGTAAGTCTCCATTTAGAAATAATGTAAATGCCCCATTCTCTAATTATTTCAATAAGGAATCTCAAGCATGTAAGAATCAGACAAAAGCAAAATACAGTAGTCATGGGTTCAAACCGCCTGAAAAAGAAAGCAACGAAGTCTTACTTCAATCTAATGTTTTAGTAATTGGTTTTTGGTTTTCAAAATGCATTCTGTTTCTGCACACTAGTTTCAGAACTGTGAAACTATTCCAGGCAAGCATATGAAATTAATTCAGATAGAAACAAAGTTAGATGCTCTGAATTATATGAACTCCAAGCATCAATGAAGGGTACATATCCATATATAGTAGAAAATAGAGGTTTAAACCAAGAGATAGCAATTAAATAGAGGACCACTAATATAACTATGTATTTCATTGAACAAACAGATATAGAACAAACTTTTTTCCTTTTGCCTTCTTAGAGATCATTAAACTTCAAACCCAAAACATTAACAATGTAGGAAGAGGAGAGTTGAACAAAGTGCATAGTATGCAAGACAAGTAAAACTTTGTTTATTATCCCGACCCATAAAGGTCATTCATTTACAACGTGAAATTTATATACCCCAAATCCCCAATCGAAAACCTTTATAGAATCACTTATAAAAAATTAAAAATATAAAGAATCAACTATAAAAATCAGCATGTCAAACAAAATTGACATCATTCAGGCCTATCATCCTTCTTATACTACTCCATGAATTAACTCCAGAAGGTGCCTACCCATATGATTCAAAACCCTAGCAACTTGTCATTTGGATTTTGCAGCTGTCCACATTGGTCATCACCAAGAAATCCCAAATGACCAGCATTGAAATCGAATGTAAATAGTGATTCGATGCTGCTAAAGAAATCATCATCGAAATGCCCAGGAATGTCATCCAAATCAAATATTCCATCCTCATCCATGAAATGACATGTCAGATCCTCTTGTATCGTACTACTGGCCGTGTTAGTTTCAGCAACTACAGAATGCCCAGTATTAGCTCTCAATTCACCTTTCTCAGCCTCATTCTTCATATTAGGGGAAATATGGGCGATGTCCTCAACGGATGCAGCTTCATTGTCAGCAAATGCAATGCATTCTACATCCACATTCCTCAAGTTGGGGGAAACGGATGTGCTTTCGTGAACAGCAAAGACCACAGAGTTGTTTGATGTCGTCGCCGAATCCAACCCTGCTGGACTTGAAGAAGATTTTGGAAAGTTGACACGAGCACGAGAACCGAACAATGCCCTCGCGGCATTATCATAAGCATGGGCAGCTTCCAAAGAATTTGCGAAAGTACCAAGCCATAGCCTCTTCCTCCCATTTGGCTGCCGAATTTCTGCAACCCATTTACCCCACTTCCTTTGTCTAACTCCCCTGTATTTGCATTTTGAATTCTCAGGCCCTCCCTTGCCTTTCATGCATCCTTTCTTTGACCCAATTCCTTGAATTTTACGAATTGGTTTAGAGTCAAGCTGGATCTGCCTCTCTTTCCACTTGGCAAGAGTCTCATCCACGGGCATAGATCCCACAGCTCTACTTCGTGACTTCCTCTTCCTGGGAAAACAAAAGAACATATTTAGCCCACAAGTAGTCATCTTCGAAAGATTCTATAAAATATATTGTTCAACAGTATTGCACAGCAAAGGAAACAATCCAGCCAAAAAGGCATTATTTCAGGACATAAACAGGGACGCCAAAAACCAAAAACAGAGGCGGTCAACTAAATTATTTCAGGACATACAGCTCTTATTCCCAACAAACAATATCACAAACATGTTCCTCTCATTCTTATCTTACGTAGTGGGTGTTTCATGTATATTGTTCAATAAAACTTGAAAGAGCCGTATACATTAAATTGCAAAGTTGTAAGAAAAGCCGTAACCAACAAGGCATGGAAAACAAGAAACCCAAAGATTCAACACAGACAAAATGGAATTTTCCTAGAAATCCAAAAACAACACCAAAATATCACTCACAGACTCGCCACTCCTCTGCAAAACCCCAGAAAAACATCAGAAAAATAGCACCCACAAACTCACCACTCCTTCCCAAACCCCCATAAAACATCGCTCAAATAACACTCACAGACCCACCACTCCTCCACAAAACCCTAGAAAACATCACAAAAATAGCACCCACAGACTCCACACTCTTCCGCAAAACCCCCAGAAAACCCAACCCACAAGAAAGGGAATAGAAAAGGTACCTCGTAGTTGTGGTCTCCGAAGACATGGCGGTGGAAGAAAAGTTCGGTGGGTGAGAGGCTGAGAGCAGAGAGTGAGACTGAAATTCAGATCTTTGAGTTCTGAGAGCGCTTCTTGCAAAAGACCCAGAAAACCAAGAAACAGAGTTGGCGGTGATCAGAAAAGGAAACAGAGTTAGCAGTATTCAGAGCGGTGAAGCTCTGAGATCGCTCCTTGCAAAAAGACCCATAAAACCAAAGAGACAGAGTTGGCGGAGATCAGAAAAGGAAACAAGAGTTTGCGGTGATCAGAGAAGAAAACAGAGTAAAGGGAAGAAGGGACTGAGAATGTTCTTATAAATAACCGTTTCCTGATCTTCCATGAAGTGGCGCGTTTCTATTCGACGCTATGGCCCGTTGGGAAACCCTAGATCGCTTCTCTCAGCTGTATATGGGCGCCATATATTCAAATTTATTTGACTCTTATATCCTGATATGTTGCTCATATCTTCATTTATGCCACTCAAGACAAAATTCGCTCTTTGATTTCTTTTAGATAAGACAAAGAAAGGCCATTTTTTTTTTAAATAATATTTTAAATATTATAATTAAGGAATTATCATATTTTGTGTTACCTTTTGCGTTTATCTTTTTGGAAAAAATAAGATATAGTCAGTCTAGTTTTTTTTTGAGTCGCAAATTATATATATTATTTTAGAAGACACGTGTCGCAATATTATTAGTATTGACATAGGGCATTAATGGATATTGTCTAATTTGATAACGGAAATGCCCACATAAACTTATTTATGTTCTTAATCACTTTTTAAGTTTTAATCAACTGTTTGTAACTCGGTGAAACTATATATAGCCTATTTTGCATTTTGTTCATTTAAAAAAAAAAAGATTAATAATAATAAATTTTCTTGATTTTTATTCTTATTATTATATGTACAAACCTGAGTTTTTAATTTTAATAATTAAATATCTAAGCTTTTGTAATGTTTGTAATTTGAAAGTTTTTGTATCTTTCTTTTGGAAATACATCTTGACAATTTGTCTATTTAAGGTCGGATATGTCGACTCTTTATTTTGATTTTCGGCAAACAAGGAAGATTATGTAAATACTTACTTGAAATATCACTTATATATATATATATATATGTGATCATTTCTATTTTTTGGTAAAAAAAATATTTATTATGTAGAATTTTGACAATAATTAGAATTTTTATTTTCCAAGTAATTCAAAGATTTTATTAAAGTCAACAAAATAATTGAGAAGATATAGTTGAATCTCTCAGTGGCCCTATCACTCTTTTTTTTTTCTTGGTCTCTTGACGTTTAGACCATTTGCTTATCATTTCCCAGGTGTTTCATATGAAAACTACATACATTACCTACAACAATGGATTTTCGTTTTAATTTCTTAACGCATTCATATATTTAGCTAAAGTACAAATTTTTCTATTTTAGTTACCCATTTTTTAGAACACAATATTTTAGGTATTTATTTTCACTATTCTATTTAAAATATTATTTCCTATCTATTTCCCTGTTTTAAATAAAGGAGAATAAGATTATTTTTATTATTAATTTAACTTATGCATAGTTTATATACAATGCCTTTTGCTTGTAATAATGCTCTCGCCTCGTTGGTTTGGTTGGATCCCCTTTGGTCTTGACCTTTGTGTCATGGATGTGTATGTTACCCTGACTTTCGGGTCGAGGAGGAAGATTGGTCCAGACTTTTGTGTTGTAGATGAATGTGTATCCTAGCTTAACCATCAAGGAGGATGAGTTGCGAATTAAGAGGTTTTTACCTCTTAAAGTCGTGAAAATAACGCTTCATGTGCAGCTGATGGAGTCTGCTTGGTGCAAAGTTGAATGTTTAAAATGTTGGTTAGTCATGGGGTAGTGGATGTACTTGAATTGGGTTGATTGGTTGGCCGTTGGTGCCTGTATTTGAAATTCTGCTTGTGACTATGTAGTTTTGGTTACAATTATTTTAGGGTTTGTCCTGTGATTGTAAGAAGAAAAAAAAAATTGCCGAGCATTATAAATACCCATCAAATCCTTAATCAAAATGACTAGCTGGATGTACATGTTGCCTTTTTTCAAGGTGAAAATAACCCCTTGACTATTTTGGCCAACTAATGTAAGTGATTGAAAATTTTTAATCAAGGATGACAATTTGTGTTTTTGTCTTTAGTCCCTATGTCTTATAAACTTGTCCAATTAAGAGTTCAAGAGGACATGCCATTTAACAAAGATAAACAGAGACATTACGAACGGTGAGGATGATTATTGTTCAATCTTTTATTGCTGCATACCAATCAACTTGCTCATGATGGCATCATTTGAATCATTGGGATTAACCCCCTTGACAATGCAGATAATTTGCTTCATTTTGGAGAAACTCATTATTCTAAAACTGAATGAAATTGCGAATAGTTGGTCTTGACTCAGAACAAGGAAACATTGAAGTGAAGACTAAGCAACATGTTCCCTAGATTTCCATTGTGCATGTTGTCTCTTTTACAAGAGTTGTAATTTGAGACTTTCTCCCACCTATCAATTATCAAGGGCTCTTTATAACTTCTCCCTTATAATCCCTCTCTTATATATTGATTAGGAAAAAAAAGTAGGACTGCGGAAGCAAGTACTTTATAAATTTTAATTATTTAAAACTTGTTGATAATCAAATTCTAAAATGGATTAGTGAACACTAATATGACTACATTTTAACTATACTACTGAACCCCAAAGAAAAAAAAATTTGCAAAGTGGCAATAATAATGTGGAATAATTGTCTTGGTTGTGCTCCATAAATGGTTACATAGTGAGCAGAGGAGCTAGTTTGCAATCTCCAATAAACTCCTCTACGAAAAGCTGCGGTTACCTATTGTATATATATATATATATATATATATATATATTGGTGCAAATTGCAACTATAGTGAAAGCTTTCGTTATATTAACTACTCACTTTATTCATGTTTCACCAATGTGGGATATTTTTTCATAGGGAAATGCTTGTACGCATTCTCCTTTCATTCTACTTACCATCTCTGCCTACATGGCATATGACACGTCTTTTTTTTTTTTTCATTTTTATTATAAAACAAAATCAAATTGCTCACATATCCAGGGGGAAAAAATTTAGCTACAAATTTGAAACCTGCAATGTCTCCCAACTCTCCCCTACCCTCACCCTTACCCTTTCTCTCTCTCTCCGGCAACCGACGCTCCTCTCTTTGTGTCTCTGGCAACCCCACACTCACTCTATCTCTCTCTGGGTGAACCCATGCTCTCTCTCCGGATGAACCCACGATCTCTCTTTGCCCACAACTCTGGCTTAGACGACAGCAAACCCAGCTACTCGCCTACAGCCCCCGTGCTCTCTCTCTCGGTCATTGCTCCAAGTCAGACGTTTGGGCATTTTGGATTTTTGCTTTTGGGTGTGAACAGAACAGCTCACATTTCAGGTAATGAGATATTATAAGTGATTTAGAAATTCACTTCATATCAATCTAGAAATTCACTTTATATCTATTTCTCATCAAGTGGAAGAACAATGGTTACATGCCCTTTGATCTAAATGCTTTGTATAACTAATGTACGATTTGAGTTAGGCCGAACCCCACGCTCTCTCTCTCTCTCCGGCCACTACTCCGACTCAGACGGCAGCAAACCCAGCTGCTCACCTACAGCCCATTTCAAGAAATTTGGTATTTGGAAATTTGGTAAATCACAAGAGGGATTTGATCCAAAAAAAAAAAAAACAGAAAAAAGTTGAAAGTAGGAAGAGCCAACCGAGTGACACAAGTCCCAAACAAAAGAGGAAAAAAAAATCAAGTTGCTCATTTTGATTTGT
This sequence comes from Carpinus viminea, assembly GCA_013348765.1. Lineage (NCBI taxonomy): Eukaryota > Viridiplantae > Streptophyta > Magnoliopsida > Fagales > Betulaceae > Carpinus > Carpinus viminea. The sequence continues at coordinate 16,441,532 of CP054672.1, forward strand.
TGCAGCTATTAATACTATGTTAGTTGCATCCCATGTTTTTAGTGCGCCAAAAATTGATGTAGTAATTTCGTGACCGAAATATCAATAATAAAAATTAACCACTCACAATAGAACGAATCCTGAGGATATGGCTATATTGAGGGTGTCGAACCTCAAGGAGTAGGGGTTTACTAAATTGAAAGACTAAATTTAACCTAATTAATTAAAAAAAGAATTGTTTTGATTTTATTTTCTAAAACTAATTGCATAAAATAAAAGATAATTAAAATAAAAGGAGTGTAGGGTATTGACTTCACCTCTATCCGCACAACAATGGTCAATTAGATTTAATTCGAAATTCATTCTATGCATATTATAATTAAACAAGAAACTACTTGATTAAAGAGTAATGATAATCTATCTTGGTTGGTACGGATCGTCCACCTAACCACTAAGATCTTGGCACGACCCGTCTTCATAAACTATAAAACCCTTTAATAAGTTTCATACAATTAATGGAATAGCATAACCCATCTTCGCTTGGCACGGATCGTCTACCTAAATTACACTAAACTAGGGTGTAGTACGACTAAACATGGCCTATCTTAATCCTATTAATCATATGCCTATTAAACCCATTATATAACCATCATCCCCATAATCACAGAAAATAGGAATGATTTGAGTTCAATAAAAGTAAAATACTTTCTAAGACAAGATAAGAATTTCACAAATATTGATTTTGGAATTTAAGAACAATTGCATTTAATAATTAAGAACAGAATTCAATTGTAGCAATTCTCACAGTTATATAATCAATATACATAAATTAAAAGTCTGGAAATTAAATACAATCAAACCATTGTGCTTGGATAGGGTTACATTAACACCCCACAAAGGGGTTAGCCGCTCATGACTCCGCTAAGTCTCCAAGAATATTTTATGCCTAAAACTAAGTCTAAAACTGTCCATCCTTTCTCTTGAAGTATAGAGGCATATTTATAGGGAGTAACAAGTCCGAGAAGCCCTAGTAAACCTAGAAAATTCGGAATTCATTCTCCTAGTTGAATTAGGAGTCAATCCATGTACAAGTAGGAAAAGGATTCGTCCAGATTTGCCTTCTTCACTTGCGAGGAAATTTTGGCATAGCGGGAGTCCGATTTAGGAAAATCCTATTTCATCATGATTTGTAGAAAATTGAATTAGCTTTCCAATGCCGCTAGAATCACCTTAATCCAATATTTGAGCTAAAAGTTATGGCCAAAATACCGAGACGTGTTCAAAATCTGAAATTCAATCCGATCCGATTTTGACTCTAAGTGGAGAAATTCCGATTTTATCATTTTCTTGTTATGATTAAACTTAACCACATCATATATATCCTCTATTGTGATTGGTTAAGCTTAATCATATCTTCTAGGTCCACTCAAATTGTGCTTTAAACCCAAATTTAATGGTTTTCTTGCATCTTTATTAAATACGAAAACACAAAACAACACAAAATCAAACAAATAACAATGCTAAGGAATTAACAAATGTGAGTTAAGGGGCTTGAATGTGCAACATTCGACGCTTATCACACCCCAAACTTACATATTGCTAGTCCCTTAGCAATACAAAACAGAAAATAAACTGAAAAACATAAAGATAAATCCAGCTTTATGTGCGATGTACGGTTGCATTTGGCATATGCAACAAGCCTTTTAAACCCTAGGAATTCCCTAGAGGGAGTGGAGTCTCGTGAGGTTTTCAGAAATGATACCCACAAACATTATGCACAGTTCATGTTATCTAAAAATTAAAGCATCACTCAAAACCATGATTTTCATTCATTAACAAGCTTAAAGATTAAACTCCATCTTCACAATGAATTGGAAATTAAAGTCTAATTACTTACAAAAAGCAAAAGAGGCATCACAAGTTCAAGCGATGTAAAGTGAACTACCACAAGACTATGAAGCTTCCAAACAAATTCAATGTGCAAAGTCTCAATATTTTAAGATTCACCGAAGTCCTATCGAATGAGCGACAATGGCATACTTTTCTTATTTTATTTATTTGTTTATTTTATTAGGCTCGCAATGCTTAGTTCCTTAAGCTTTCTAATTGACCTATGTAGCAGTGTTGAGCCAATGACTCCCAAACCAGATGGTTTTAGGGCATTAGGTGTAGAGACACCCCTAAGGACTTATTAACTCAAGTCAAAAGGCTACTGAAACTAAACTAGCCATAATGTTAACCACATCAAAACTCCTCACCTTTTGCGTGAGCGCTCAATGCTTAATGAGGCAAGAGGTCCGATTACTTAGTGAACAATTCATCAATGATTATCATCATTTCATTTCATTTTTTTTTATAAATTTAACCACATCAAAGCTCCTCATCTTTTGACGTGAGCACCCACTGCTTTAAGGCAAGAGGCCCAGTTACTTAATGAAGAGTTTATCAATGGTCAAATTTTTATTATTTTTTTATTTATTTATGCCAATGTATCCAACCAATAAGTCACCGTGTCACCCAAAACATAGAAACATACACATTAAACCTACATGTTATACCCCACCAATCATGTGCTAATGTGCTTGTGTCAGAGCAGATCAAACATGTGAATTCTCAATTGCCTAAAGTAAGTAACAAACTAAAAAATCCAACATCGGATCATGTGTTCAAACTTTTAAGCTCAGATGAAATCAAATCACAAATTTTAGGTCAACCAAAATTTAAGGACAACATGAACATGCAAATTTTTTTTTCTCAAAAACAAGACAAGTGTGTATAAATGTGTCTCTCATACCCCAAACTTGAATCATACATTGTCCCCAATGTATGTACAGAACTGAAAAATGAGGTGAAGGGTATAGGAGTACAGGTGAGCGGATGTGGGTATATCATACCCCAAACTTGTATCCAAAACACATGTCCCGAAAAAATTTATACTCCAACCAAGAACAATCAAGTGCAACATTGTTGTAAAAGTGATGGGGGAAGGGAAAAAAATGACCTAAATAAGTCACGTGAGACATTCTCCTCGAGGCTAACGATCGTTGGCAAGGGTGGGTGAACGTCGTGACTTGAGTGTTGGTGTGACGACAACGAACGTGCGCCTTATCGCTGGCGGGGAGTGAACGATCGCCTCAGAGAGTGCGATCGACGAAATTAACAAAGAATGGACAACAATGGATAAAATACCTGGATGGAGATCATGTACCATGGTGAAGTGAGGAGTCAAGCGCACATGGTTTGCGCTTGATCCTATAAAGCTGACTCATGAAGTCGAAATATATGGAATCCGCCAAATTAGCGAAACCCACATCCTTGATGCGCTCAGTGTTCCCTAGGCATGGCCTATCTTAATCCTATTAATCATATGTCTATTAAACCCATTATATAACCATCATCCCCATAATCACAGAAAATAGGAATGATTTGAGTTCAATAAAAGTAAAATACTTTCTAAGACAAGATAAGAATTTCACAAATATTGATTTTGGAATTTAAGAACAATTGCATTTAATAATTAAGAACAGAATTCAATTGTAGCAATTCTCACAGTTATATAATCAATATACATAAATTAAAAGTCTGGAAATTAAATACAATCAAACCATTGTGCTTGGATAGGGTTACATCAACACCCCACAAAGGGGTTAGCCGCTCATGACTCCGCTACGCCTCCAAGAATATTTTCTGCCTAAAACTAAGTCTAAAACTGTCCATCCTTTCTCTTGAAGTATAGAGGCTTATTTATAGGGAGTAACAAGTCCGAGAAGCCCTAGTAAACCTAGAAAATTCGGAATTCATTCTCCTAGTTGAATTAGGAGTCAATCCATGTACAAGTAGGAAAAGGATTCGTCCAGATTTGCCTTCTTCACTTACGAGGCAATTTTGGCATAGCGGGAGTCCGATTTAGGAAAATCCTATTTCATCATGATTTGTATAAAATTGAATTAGCTTTCCAATGCCGCTGGAATAACCTTAATCAGATATTTGAGCTGAAAGTTATGGCCAAAATACCGAGACGTGTTCAAAATCTGAAATTCAATCCGATCCGATTTTGACTCTAAGTGGAGAAATTCCGATTTTATCCTTTTCTTGTTATGATTAAACTTAACCACATCATATATATCCTCTATTGTGATTGGTTAAGTTTAATCATATCTTCTAGGTCCACTCAAATTGTGCTTTAAACCCAAATTTAATGGTTTTTCTTGCATCTTTATTAAATACCTGAAAACACAAAAACAACACAAAATCAAACAAATAACAATGCTAAGGAATTAACAAATGTGAGTTAAGGGGCTTGAATGTGCAACATTCGACGCTTATCACATGTTATGCTTGTTATTTGTCAAGCAACCAACTTACTTGGTATTGCTTGGTTCAAAGAATGTCTTTAATGTTTCAAAAGTTGTACAATGATTGGTTGCTTGTGGACATCACTTGTGATAATTTTCTATTTACTGTGTTATCCAGTCTGGTTGAATGAATGCTTTTGTTGTATACTATATTTACAGAGATTGTGTTACTAACTAATAGTTTTAAATGGTACAGGTAATGCCTACTATTTCTATACTCTCCTTGAGATCACCAGAAAATGCAGCCTACACCATTGATGCTGGGGCGAGGGACCTTGCTATTCCAGTGTGGAGAAGTTCCCTGCAACACAACAACTGCTAAAAAAAAAAGTACTCTTGCCTCATGATCCAAAATCTTGTAGTTAAGAATGCAAAAACAAATCTTGTTTCATGTTGCAAGTGATGCATTGAAGGATCTGGGGCTAGATGACTACAACTTGTAATCCTTGCTTTAAAACTACATTGTTCCTTCTAAAGCCACATTATTGTGTCCAACAATTTTGTTGGCCCTCTTCTCGTTGGGTTTTTTATTTTTAGTATTTGAGCAATTGTCATGATGTATCCTAATGACCTTTAATGTTACAAGCTTTGTACTATATTTTATATGACAGAGGTCTCATGTTTTGACATAGATACTAACTCTTTCTAACCAGAGGTAATATGGAAATTATAGAAGATTGGTTAAGGAATGGTGAAATGCATATAAATCATAGAGAACACAAATGACTGAAAGCACTTTAGTGTACCAATTTATAAATATTGTACAAAAAATGGAACATCAAATATCACACCCCTCTTTTTGGAGATATTAGAAGCTAGACTACTATAATGATAATTGAAGTAGCAAGTCAAATATGTTTCAAGTTATGGTTAGAAAAATGTACTGTTTACGTCCAAAGTTTGTTGTAAACAACATTGTTTGGATCAAATTTTCAACAAAAACAATTCATATAAAATAGTAAGGCTATACACCTAATAAAAAGAAAATCTAAGGCCTTGTTTGGATGCCACTTTTTTTGTTTTTGTTTTGGAATCGGAATTCCTTGGTTTTGTAAAAAAATTCTGCACAGAAATTTTGGGATAAAAAATTTGCGTAGTACAATTTCCATTTTGAAAAACAAATTTTGGTGGATTCCAAAATTAGAGGTAGCTCTTAAATGCCAATTATTGGTCTTGATTTCCAATAATTGGCAGATTGTGCTTAGAGTAGCTATTAAATGCCAATTATTGGGTTGTGATTTATGTATACATTCCAATAACCGACACTAAGAGGGTTTTTTTTTTTTTTTTTTTTCGTAAACCAGCAATTACAAAACTGTTTCACATTATTTTCAAGTGTATTTGCCATGCATGGGTACTGCTACTTCTTACGGATTGCAGAGGAGGAATGGAGAAGATGGGTTATACAGTGCATGATGAGGAATGGAGAAGACGCATGTTTGTGGAGATAGTGTTTACAAGTAAGGAAGGAGTAATATAGTGGATTTAAGATCAAATGGGGTAAGAGCATGATAAGCCCATTTTAGATAAGCCACTGTCTGTTATCATCCCAAATCAATGGCAATGGAAACAGCCATGTTACGTTCCAAAAACATGACCGTGTGATGAGTGCGGTTTAATCTCTAAAATATTTGATGCTGAAAACTAATAGCCGTGTGATGAGTTTCAGATGAAATCAAATGGTTGTTAAAGCACATTGGAATTCCAAGAATTAACGTTCATATAAACCCATTTTGGCCAACTTTCGCGGCAACCAACGCATGTTTACGTGATGTAGCCGTTGCAAATCTTCAAAGAAAGGATTTGATTCCTTTTATTAACCCAAGAATGCATAGCAGATGATTCGGTGCATTTTCATTCATTGTATTAAAACAAAGCTGCCACATGTTAGCTGCTAGATTGTGGAAGAACAGGGGTTGACAGTTAGGATTGACTTACCATTTTGTTTTGAATATGTTTATTTTTCGAGGTGAGTTGGTCGTGAATCTGGGTGCAGACAAGTCGAATGAAATTCGGTCTACGAGGTACAGCTTGGCTACAATTGATAATGGTGGGCCTAATCGACATTAAATGAAAAAAAAATTGAAAAATAATATTAGACGTGAAAATCAATTGTAGTGGTTGGTGGGTGGGGGTTAGTGGGGGTGGGTGGGCAATAATTGGTCTGAACAAAATGAAATGTACCGGGTCTTAAAATCAGGGCCAGTTGTGAGGTATATTGGGGTTCGGGTAACCAATTGGGCGAACGTGAAAAAAATTTGGATATAATTTCTGATGAAAATTTGGGTTGGGTTTTGGGACAAATGAGCCAAACACAAATTCTGCTTTGGTTTTAAAAAATCCAAAACAAAAACAAAATCTGGCCCATCCAAATAAGGGCTAAATGTTTCTTCAATTTTGTACAACTATAATTGGTGTGAAGGATCTGGTTATTTTGCAAACACTCAAAGCACCCAACACACCCTAGACAAAGAATCATTTGTTACAACCACAAAAAGAGCTTTAAATTAAGCCCATATATTAATCAGGTCATCTAGCCAACCATAGCCTCTTAGGAAAAAAAGACAAAAACAAAAACAAAATGAAGAGCATCACCTACTACAATACTAAAATTGTGATGCATATTCTATCAAAATAATCTAAACATTCACGGTTACATAGAGAGAGAAAAAAAAAGAAAAAAAAAAAAGAGAGAGATGAAGCCAACATCAAATGAATGGCTTTGAGTATGCACAACAAATCAACTATTGGCATAAATTATATTCTAGTTATGTGACCTTTGAACAAATGACATGTATCAGAATATGGATACTTGAGAGCTTAGCACCAATAATTGTAGGGAAGTATTGTTGATGGTTGAGTAAGGTACAAACGTTCACTAAAGATGGGCCGCACTTGTGATGCAATCATTGGGTCTGATGGGATTATGGCATTAGCAATGTCTATCATCTAACCAAATATCTTGGGGTATGTTCTTGATACCACAGGTTAGTTGCCGTAAAAAATGAAGCAATACTACTTGGCTCAAAGGGCAAGGATTTAAAGACAAGATTTATCATAGATCAACCTGAAAATATCATTTTCAACAAACATACTTATAAATAGATGACTTCAATAGCTAACATAAAACAATGATGAATTTCTAAGAACACGATTTATATGAAACAAATTCACCTATGAACATAGCCAATATTCAATGGATGCATCACATCTTTGTAGGGCTGCAGTGAAAGCCTCTTCATATTTGTATTCGGTTACTAATTTTGATAATGTTAGTTTAAAGTATTGGCTAATGTTCGTGAGCAAAATGGAAAGAAAAGAGCCAAGCGTTCGGACGGGATTCATAGACGTCCGGACGTGATGCAGTTAAGAACTCGATTAAAACCCGAGTGCTCCATTCAGTTCCGTCAAGTCCGTTCGCAGCCCGTCCGGACGCCTAACGCCCGCAAAAGAAAGGAGAAAATGCATTTGCCCTAGCACCGTCCGACGGCCAATGTTACCGTCCGGACGGCCCATTAATGAACTCATGTTCCCCGTGTTTTTATAGCCCGTCGACGAGCCCACTTACCGTCCGGACGGCCCCTAGGTCTAAAATACATTGTATTTGAGTTCTATTGAGACTAGAAGTCTTTAGGTGTTATAATAGATCTCTACATCTGTTTAGGTTACTAATTCTACATCTAGAATTTGCCGTGGTGCCAAGAAAGCCTTTGATATTGAGAGTTTAAGTTCTCTTTCTTGGAGTGTTTAGTTTAATGTTCATCATTGTTCGTCGTCTATTGAAGTGAAGTCAACCGGAGTTTCGTGAAAGGAAATCACGTAGAAGGATTGTGCCATTGTCTCGGAAAGGGTTAGTAGAAGACGAGTGGGTCACTTGTCTTATACAAGATCGTGTCATAGCAAAGGTTTTGTGAGTATGAACATCTTGTAATCCTTTTCTTTTCTTGATTTAGTTGATTTCACGGTTTGGCTGCCCGGAGAGGTTTTACAATTAGAGAAGTGCTCTAATTGGTTTCCTCTTCGTAACCAAAATATCGTATGCTATTACTTTTTGATATTTTGTTGATTAAATTGTTTATTGCTTCATAGTTTAATTCATAAATTGTGATAAACAATTGTTTGGAGTCCGCTTAGCGTTTTTCAATTGGTGTCGAGCAGTTCACTCAGAGGGATTAATTTCTTGAGTGTGATCCTAGACTCCGTCTCAAAATGTCTTATATCATTGCACCTAATTCTCTTCCGTCTTTGTGACGGATCAAACTACCGCTTTGGAAAATTGTATGAGGGCATATCTTAAATTTGTGGATGTTTGGCATATTGTTGAATCTGGATGGTCTATTCCGGATAAAACAATGGCTGAATGGACAACTCTTGAAAATCGTGCCTCCTCTGCAAATGACAAAGCATTACATTCCATCTTCACAGCTGTCTCCATGGAAGAATTCTCAAGAATTTCTCGATGTGTAATAGCTAAAGAAGCATGGGAAACCTTAGAAATAACTCATGAAGGAACCGAGGTTGTTAGAGCTTCAAAACTTCAGATGTTAGTCTCAAAGTTTGAAGAGATTAGGATGCAAGAGGATGAGACTTTTGATGAATTCTATTCTAAGCTCAGTAGTATTAGAAACAATACTATAAATCTCGGAAAGAAAATGTCTGATGCAAAAATAATCAAGAAAATTTTGAGATCCTTACCCACTAGGTTTTTGCCCCAAATTGCTGCCATAAACCAGAGAAATGACTTGGATACTATGAGAGTAGAGGAACTTGTAGGGTCAATTCAGACTTTTGAGCTCTTGTTGCCTCAACCAAAGAACTCAAAAAATATTGCTCGGTTGCCGAAGATAGAGAGAAAGGAGCGTCGGTTACTGGAGAGGGAGAGAAAGGGTGAGGGTGAGGGTAAGGGGAGAGTCAGGAGACACTGTAGGTTTAAATTTGGAGCCTAATTTTTTCTCCCACTGGATATGTGAGCAATTCAATTTTGTTTTATAATAAAAATGAAAAAGAAAAAAAAAAGACGTGTCATGTGCCACGTAGGCAGAGATGGTAAGTAGAACAATAGGAGAATGCGTACAAGCATCACTCACAACAAATTCCTATTTTACTTGTGTATCTATTTCATATGAGGTTAGTTAGATCCAACTACTAGTGTAACACCTCTATCCCATATTGGGAAGATGAGAAAAAGCTCATATAAAGTGGGTGGTTTATAAAGATAATCATGAGTGTTAAGTTCCACATTGCCTAGTTATTAGGTGAAACTGTGCTTTATAATGAATTATAAGGAAGCTCTAAATTGACTAGTCCTTTTGAAGTAATAACATAGATGTGACTAACACGTTTCCCTGGGTTGTTACAACTAGAACATTAAATATGACCATAACATCCATGTAAAGAACCGTTTGTTGTATTCATTCCTATCTCTTTCTTCATAATCTCCTAAATCACTAGCATGCTTTATTGGTTTTTGTTGCATGATTCAAAATCTTAAAACATAAATAAACAATAGAAGCTTTCACAAGAATAAATGTCCAACCTAATCCACATGAACGAAAAACCAAGATGTATTAAGACTTTTACTTTTTTTTTAAGTATCTCTAATGTCCAATTCTAATTATTGCATTTTTTTTTTCGTTTTTTAGGCTTGAAACACACCCATCCAGACATGAAGCAACATGTGACAATAAGAAAAAACATTTTGCAACTCCAATTCCAAATGGCCAACCAAAGCAATTTTTGTAAAATATTTCATTTTACATAAATTTTATAGAAAAGCTAATCCAAAAGAGAAGACAAAATCTAACAACTTGTAACATATCACTAATTTGTTTATCAATTATGAAAGAAAATGAACAATTAAGTACATAAAATGGGATGAAATCTATTATAAAAATATGCATTCGAGATATTTGGCTTCCATGAGTGTTTGGAGGTACTCCACCTCCTTTACAGTGAAATGTAAAACTAAATACAATTTGATCCTCACACTAATTATAACTTGTTGGGAAAAATCTACTTTACACTTTGAAATTTCAGGGATTTTTCAATTTGAACCCCAAAAAATAAAAATTGGAAAATACCCCCTAATGTTTAAAAAAATTTCAATCTAAACCTTTCCTTACTAATTTTCATCAAATTGGATGGAAATCTATAAAATTACATAAGTTTTGTTTGTTTTGTTTTGTTTTTTTTTAATTTTAAATCCGTCTAATTAGACTAAAATTAGTAACGAAAGGTCTAAATTGAAATGGCACCTCCATGCCTTTGAAATGTTTCCCATATGCTTCTTTCTTCTTAAGACTCACTTGTTCCTCTCTACTTAAAAAGTCATACCTCATTTGGCCCCTTAGGATCGAAAGCCGATCTTGAGAACCTTTCATATCAGTGTTGGTCAGTATTTTTTGAATCACAACCTTGATGTCCGAACCCTGCAGCCCCATGATTCTATCATTGACTCGGTTGGCATGCAGGGTAGTTGGTCTAGAACCACTTGTTTGATCTCTATTGGGTTTTTCCTCTGCCTCTTGGGTTTCCTGGACATTTCTTCTTCTTCTTCTTCCTTTTCTTGATTTTGGATAATGTTTTCAGAGTTGTTGGATGCTAACTCCAGTGGCTTCTTGGGTAGTATAATTTTCAAGACCACCCTTTTCTTTGCCATAGGCTTCTCTTGGTACTGCTTTCTCTTTTTCGTGTGGAATTGAACGAATTCCATCAAGATCCTCTAGGTTAGCAACTTTTATACCTCATTTTCATTCTCACCCATAGCTCTTATCAACTCCTCTGATTTTATTGAAGTTCCCACATAGAGTAGGAGAGCCGCCCCTCAGATCCTCAAGAGTGATGATCATATTTCTCAACGTCTTCTTCCTCTTCTTCCTAAAACAAGAAAAATGAAAGATTTTGAATTTTGAAAGAGAAAGTAGCAGAAAAGACCACAATGGAAAGAAGCGATTTGGAGTGAATATGATCAATCAATCAATCTCTGGTCTGTGAGAATAAACCAGACCAACAACACAGAGTGAGAGACAAAGCACAATATCTTCAAAATAGAACAGAGGAGAACAGAGCAAAGAAGAGATGAAAGTGAGTATTGGGTTCCCCCTTCATATTACTTATTTATAGTAGCCAAAGGTCACAAACAATTGAACAAAATTTGAAATTATAATTGCTATTTTACCCCCATCAATGGTACAAACTCGAAGAACCGCATTATATCGCCAACGGTCACAAACCCATTTCAAAATCATAATTACTATTTTACCCCCATCAATGGTGCAAACTCGGATAGGCACATTATACTGCCAACGGTTACAAACCCATTTTGAAATCATAATTACTACCACATTTATGGTGAAGCGGTTCTCACCATGTTTGGTGCTAATGGTTGAAATAAGGGCACATGTGCAGGTTTTCATTGGCTTTGCCACCAACATTCAAAAACCTAATTTGAAATAATAGCATATTTACTATTTTGCAATCGATTCTTACCACCTTTTGTCACCAATGGCAACCCAGTTAGGGTATACAACCACAATTGTCACAAACTCAATTTGAAATAACTATTTTGCCCTCCATTTTGTTAAATATTAGCTTCTAATTAAGGTTGTGGCTGTGAATTGCATTTTCATTATTTTGAGAATTAGTATTTGTTTGTCTAGGAATTGGGATCAGCTACACCGCCTTAGATTAGACCCTCATCCCATTGTCTAGGACTAAAAGGAAATGATGTTATATTGAAGTGAAACAAATTATTGTAAAATTAGGAATCAATGTGGCTGCATCATAATATGTGTGTACATGCAGAAGATTAAATGGCACAAAAAAGGTTTTGTGAAGGGATCAAACATTAAAGAAATTAGGACTATTAATACAACAAACGATATATGCATCTTATTGAACTAACAGATATACCACAAAACCTTTTCCCTTTTCCTTCTTAAAGAGCATTAAACTTCAAACCCAAAACATGAACAATGCAGGAAGATAAGAGAATTGAATCATTCTTGAATAAACTAAAACTTTGTTTGTGTTTTACAACATGTAGATTTATATACCCTCAAATCCACAATCTAAAACCTATAAACAATCACTTACAAATAATAAAAGAAGTTAAATTCCCCATTCTAAAACCTTTAGAGAATTACTTATAAAAAATAAAGAATATAAAGAATCAATATGCCAAACAAAATTGAAATACCATCTAATTTAAATATAATAATCCCAAATCAAAGTATCCATTCATCCTTCTTATATTCCATTAATTAACTTCGGAAGGTGCCTTGCAACTTGTCATTTGGATTTTGCAACTATGTGTAAGATCTTATGGATTCTCACATTGGTCGACTCCAATAAACCCCAATTGACCAGCATCAAAATCCAAAGGAAATTGTGATTCGATGTTGTGAAAGAAACCGTTATCAAAAATCGCCGAAATGTTATCCAAATCAAACATTTCTTCATCATCCATGATGTCCTCAATTGGAGTTTGGCATATAGCACGTCCAAATTATGAAAATTTCATTTCACAAATATTAGTAGCATTTTTTGTTAGCTTTCCAATACCTTTGATGTCATCTCAATCCCATTCTTGAGCCAAAAGATATGGTCCAAATACTGAGCTTGATGAAATGCTTGTTGAATACAAATTTGATGTTTGAAATTACAGTAAGGTTTAAGAAATCTAATTCCTTAAACCTAAATAGTTGCAAAAAATGTTAATCTGTGGATTTTCAAAATAGTGAGCCAATCTTTGAGTTAATGGCACCTTTAGATCAGGCAATATTTATCTTGAAATTGAGGCAACATGTACTTAGTGAAATATTATTTCTAAAGACGACTAGTTGTCATTTCACTCTCAAATTTGAACAAACATCATTCAAATCCATCTTTCTTAAAAAAATTTCATTTCAAAGAATTTTTTCGAAAAAAACTAATCTAAAAGAGGGGAAGACATAATCTAACAACTTGTAACAGATCACTAATTTGTTTATGAATTATGAAAGAAAATGGACGATTGCAAACATAAAATGGGATGAAATATATTATAAAAAATAGGCATTCAATGTGTCTGGTCATGAGTGTTTCGAGGTATTGCACCTCCCTTACAATGTGTGTAAAACTAATTACTACTTTAACCTCAATAGACTATATTTCTAATCCATTTACAACTCAAGCCCAATTTGGTACAACAGCCCTCACACTAATTACAACTTGTTTTATCCTTTAAACAACTTGTTCCTTCTCATTTCCCTCTTCCTATATTTGATTTGAAAAAAAAAATAGAAAAAAAAAGAAGAAGAAAAACTTGTTCCTTTTGTGATTCCTGAGTGGGTGCATTCTCTTAACTTTCTTGGCCTGCTGTAACTTTGTCAATCAGCTTTGTTGCCCTGGGATATTAGTTGATAATGTCTTCCTAAATGGTATTAACATGAATCTCTCTCAATTGTGAAGAAGGATCTACCAAATTTGTCATAAACTAAAAAGGTTATTACATATTCAGATTATTCGTACATTGCACCCGGAAAATAATGAAAAATCTAGTTCTTGATGTAGCTATTACAAAACCTAGCTTTTTCTCCTTTCTAGTGGATTTCAACATTTAAATTATCTAGGATAAGCAAAATGATAATGTTTATTAACAAATTCATTATAGATTCCTTGGTGTAGAACATCATCAGCAAGAAGGAAAGTATCCTGAGAGGCATAACTCATTAGCAATATCAAGCAGATAGTCATTTGGAAGACTTGAGAGTTTTAACATTCTTTTGCAACCTTTCAATAGGCTCAATACTGGAAGAGAAGTATGTGTAATGTAACTTGAAATTCCAAAAGCTATTGGAATTTATGTGATAATGAATAATAAATTTAATTATTAGCGCACAATTCTATTATTCAACTAATGCAATATATATATATTTTCTAGCAGTCTAGTATAGCTAAGCTGAAGCCAAGTCAATCATATACGAGAGCAACTTTGAGTTCTGGTACTATTGGTTGGGGATTGCAGACAAGATGAAAATAACACTTTTTGTATCATATAAAGTGTTATTTCCAAAATGTTTGCAAGTATTAACAAAAAGAAAGAAAGAGGAAACTAGAGAATTAGTCATGGAATGAACATGAGCTGCCACTCACAAGAAGAACTAATTGTATCAGAACCTTCTCCATCGTCTCTGGCATGAACTTTTGCCCACCAAATCCTCGTTCGACAGTCATTACAAGAACCATTTCCACAAGATTTTCACCTTCAATCAATAGATCAAGGGAAAAACTATCATCTTATCAATTTATAAGTCTCTAAAAAAATATTTACAATTATACATAGAATACTAGAAACCTTAGGCCATTTTGGTAAAGATTGAATATCATCATGAATTTGCTTATTCCACACAATACAAAACCTAGTTGAAACAATCCAAGAACATGTGAATCAGAGGATAAACTTCTTCAATGGACATCCTAGGTTTTAATGCCATCACAGGCCCCATGCCCTTCTATTTAATTTGTTGGACTAGTTCTTTCCAATTTTTGCAAGAATCACCATGAGACTCCTTTCTCAACAAAGAAAAAAGTAATCAAATTGAACAAGATAAGAAATACTTGTGAATGCAAATTTGAAGACTCACTGTGGCCTGATCAATGAGTTTGTGAGTGGACTCAATGAAATACTTGTTGAATACAAATTTGAAGACTCATTTATGCATAGTAGGATTGAGAAGCCCATGCCCATGGTGATGGATTAATTGAAAAGATGCAAACTCAATAGTCATTTTCTATTAGGACAAAACCATCATTCTAAATATTGGCCCTCTAAATAATTCACCTTGAGACCAGCACAATAGATGACACATGAAATTTAAATGATCCTTTCACCGTTATAGAATAGTACAAACACGTCGATACAGAGGGGAAAGGTTGACTGCATAATGGCAACAAAAATTCATCCAAACAAACCATAATGTAAACATATATTAGACATAGGAAGGGCAAAAATTGGCCTATGTTGTTCTAGAGATAATCCCATAGTAAATCTTGAAGATGATAGCTCTACTACCATGTCCTACCTTTTAATGATATAGTTTATCTAAATTTCATTAATAATCAAATGATTTTCCATATCATCTTGAATAATCCAACTTCAAACCTTCATTTTGGTGAATGTAAATTTAAATAGTATTGCCACAACAATATATAGGAATATAGAGTAAGAGATGCCCAAGGCTTCAAAGAATTGTTTTTTTTTCCCCTATAATATGGAACTCGATTCTCCAATTTGTTCACCACTTGAACTGCAAAAGAACTATGGAATGCAGAGATTACATGTTTTATCAATGGGATTTCTATAAAAAAATTTGGAGGTAACTGCTTAATACACTCTTCATTGATAGTTAGGTTAAAGACTGGCATTTTGAACTATAGTGAGCTATTGATAATATAAATCGAAAGGAGCTTTAAGCTATTATTGTTGTGTTTGGCTAGAGAGAGATCCTGAAAATCATCCCTCAACTGTTAGAAGTGATGAAACCATTTTGTAAAGTGTAGAGTAGTTGATTTAGGACAAGTTGTCCTCAAATAGATATCACAATGATTTCTAGCAAGTGCATAAGAAATTCTGTATTTTCTCATAGCTAGCCACTATAAACAGTGGCGGAGGGAATGGGGGGTTTGAAGGGGGGGCATATGCCCCCCTTCAACTCTTAAAATTTTTGTTATTGCCTTTGTAAAAAAATTGATGCCCCCTTTCAACCATGAATGATGCTCACTAGGTCCTGAGTTCCTGACCCTCAGCCATGAATATGAATTTTTTTTTTTTTTTTCATGAGCCAGACTGAAGTTATTCGTGGAAGCACCGGAAGGTAGAGATGAATGAACAGTTTTTTCTAATACACACCGTTTTATTAAAGAGAAAGAAGAAAAAAAACAAAAAAAGTACATGTGTACAGCATTACAGGCTGTACAGCATGCGTAAAATAAAAAAAAAAAAAAAAACCAAAGGGGTTACACGTATAGGCGGTACAGCTAGGCTGTACATCATGCCAAAATGAACACAAAAAAAAAAGAAGGTACGCATACAGCCCCCCATGGGCCAAAAAAGAAAAGAATAAAAAAATAAAAAAAGGTGGGCCTAGACTAGTAAATACATTTTTAACCTAAAAAATAAATGTTTAGTTTTGTCTCTTCAAATAACGCCATTTGCCTCACTATAGTTCTTTATCCTTTTTATTTTCTTCTAGTTCTTGTTTTTTAGGATTCCAATCTTCTGTATTTTCGTCTTGACTCTTGAAGAATTATCATTTGGCAACTTTGTGTTTTATTTTTTTCATTTTTCAATTTACAACTTCAACGAGGTATATAATTTTTTAGATTGAAATTTAAATTGTTTCTGTAAATTAATTTTTTTTCATGATGTTGTTTCTAACTTTCTAAGTCATATTTTGTTTTTATCTTTCTAATCCAAAAGGACTGAAGATCAATTGTCCAACTTCAAGGAAAAATTAAGCTATTGAGGTATGTAATTAAATTTTTAGATTCTAATTTAAATTGTTCTTGTAAGTTATAAATTAATTATTTTTCTTGCATTATTTATACATTTATATAGTTTTTGTTTCATATTTTAATTATATAAATATATATAATTGTAGTTATGAAGAAAAACAATGACTCTATTAAACTCCAGTCAAATTCTAAATGACCTCGTGTTGAAGTAGATTTAGCAAACTTGCCTAGAGATCCTTGCTTAAGAACAAAAATTTGCGATTATCATCCTAGTGATAGAGACCAAATTCGAAGAGCATATCTACAAATAGGAGCTTGTCAACCATTTGAGCATGATTTTCCAAAAAAAGAAATTGGAAAAACAATGTGTCGTTTTAATCCAGCATGGTTCAAAGAATATAAATGGTTGGAGTACAATGTTTTAAAAGATGCAGCGTATTGTTTATATTGTTATCTCTTCAAACCAGACATTGGAAATCAAGCAAGAGGAGACGCATTTGTTATTGAAGGGTTTAGTAATTGGAAAAAGAAAGAGAAGATAGAAGGTCATGTAAGGGCTCATAGTAGTGCACATAATCAAGATCGGCGAAAATGTGAAGATTTGTTAAACTAGAAACAAAGTATCATAACATTTTTTGACAAGCAATCAGATAAGCAGAAAATGGAATATAGGACTCGTTTAAATGCATCAGTTGATTGTATTCGCTTTTTGCAACAACAAGGATTAACATTTCGTGGTCATGATGAATCTAAAGGATCAAGTAATCAAGAAAATTTTGTGAATTGTTACGGTTTCTTGCGAAACATAATGAAGAAATTGACAAGGTAGTCTTAGAAAATGTTCTGAAAATCATCAAATGACTGCACCAGACATTCAAAAAGAAATAGCACATGCTGCGGCAAGTAAAACTATAGATGCTATTCTTAAAGATCTTGGAGACTCGCCATTTGCTATCCTAGTTGATGAATCCCGTGATATTTCCGTTAAAGAACAATTGGCAATTGTTTTACGTTATGTAGATAAGTACGGTCATGTGATTGAACGTTTTTTAGGCATTACACATATTAGTAATACCATTGTAGAATTGAAGAGGACAATTGACTCGATGCTTAGCAGACATAATTTAAGTATTAGTAGATTGCGAGGACAAGGGTATGATGGAGCTAGCAATATGTGAGGTCAATTAAATGGACTTAAAACACTTATTTTGAATGACAATTCGGCTGCCTACTATGTTCATTGCTTTGTACATCAACTTCAACTCACTTTAGTTGCTATTGCCAAAAATCACATTCAAATTGCAACTTTTTATAGTTTGGTTAATAGTATTTTTAATCTTATTGGAGCATCATGCAAACGTCGTGACACACTTCGTGAAAAACGAGCTGCTGAAGTAGTGGAAGCATTAAAAAATAATGAAATATCTACTAGTCGTGGCTTGAATCAAGAAATGAATCTAAAGAGACCTGGTGAAACGTGTTGGAGTTCTCATTATGGTGCATCTATTAGTCTTATTACTATGTTCTCTTCTGTCATCGATATGGTTGAAGATATTGTTGAAGATGGTTTAAATTCTGAACAGAGAGCAGACGTAAATATACTAATCCAATTACTCCAGACTTTTGATTTTGCTTTCAATTTACATTTGATGAGAAATGTTTTGGGGATTACAAATGAGTTATCTCAAGCACTACAATGAAAAGATCAAGATATTCTAAATGCAATGAAGTTAGTTGAAATTTCAAAGCTGCGTTTATAGGCTATGAGAGAAGATGGGTGGAATTCATTATTTGAAGAAGTTTCTAAGTTTTGTGCCAAAAATAATATTGTTGTCCCAAATATGGATGAACTTTACCAACCTCGATCACGATAAAACTCAA
Source organism: Carpinus viminea (assembly GCA_013348765.1). Taxonomy (NCBI): domain Eukaryota; kingdom Viridiplantae; phylum Streptophyta; class Magnoliopsida; order Fagales; family Betulaceae; genus Carpinus; species Carpinus viminea. The sequence continues at coordinate 16,460,242 of CP054672.1, forward strand.
GGCATGAAAAATTTACATCATTACCGTGTGGAGCTTTATTATACTATTATAGACATGCAACTCCAAGAACTTAACAATCGCTTTAATGAGGCAAGTTTTGAATTATTACTCTGTGTTGCATGCTTGAGTCCAGATAACTTGTTTGCTTCTTTTAATAAGGAGAAATTACTTCGTCTTACTCAATTTTATCCGAATGATTTTTCAGCGGTTAAACTTAGCACTTTAGACAACCAACTTAAAACATATATATTAGACATGTATTCTAGTGATGAATTTGCTACACTCAAAGGGATTGGACAACTTGCAGAGAAATTGGTAAAAATGAAAAAGGATGCCGTATATCCATTGGTTTATACATTAGTGACATTATCATTGATTCTGCCAGTTGCGACAGCGACTGTTGAAAGAGTATTTTCAGCAATGAGTATTGTTAAACATCGTTTGCGTAACCGAATGGGAGATGAGTGGATGAATGATTGTTTGATTACATACATTGAGAAAGACATATTCAAGACTATCAATAATGAAGAAATCATGCAGCGATTCCAAGGTATAAAGACTCGTCGAGGACAATTGAAGTAGTGTTAATCGTGACAAAACAAATTGTAAGTTATATTTATATGTTTTATAATATAATTGAAAATTTTGTTGAATTATTCCATTCTTCCGTTAGTTGTATTTTGTGTTCAATTTTTTTTTTATCAATTTATGTACTCCTATGGATGAATATCCTGGCTCCGCCACTAATTGTAAAAACTCTATCTTTTATGCAATTTGTGGTTAGATAGAAATAAATGAACCATATTTAAAATAATTAAAAAAAATTAATCAAGATCTTGCTTTGGCCATAAAATAATCATTTTTCTGCTATATTTAAGCAATACAAATTAGTGTAAAATCACAAATCAACAAGCATGCATAACAATTTGCAGTGAAGCTACAAGTCAGTGATTTTAGTGAAGGGATAAAAATATTAAAGAATCTATACCATTGATTTCACCTCAATTTGATTCTTGAGCCAAAAGTTATGGTCCAATTAGTGAGATGTGTGCAGTGTACAAAATTTAATCAAATCTGATTTTAACTTTAATTAAAGAATTTTGATTCGCTCATTTCCTTAATTTGATTAAACTTAACCATATTATATAGGTCTTCTATTATGATTGATTATGCTTAATCACATCTTGTAGGTCTTCTATGGATATCTCGTATGTACAAGCAACTCGGTGGTCCTCACACAACCTCATATGTATAAATATAAATGAGATTGCAGATGAATGTATTTTGTCACTGAATTTGACAATTCAAAACCCAACATGTACAATAATAAAAATTAATATTTCAATTGTAAAAGTTGAAATAAATAATAATTTACCATTGAAAAAGTTAAACTACCCTATTATTTTATTAAATAATGCTATAAGTTTATCTTATGTCCCTCCAAAAATAATGTGGCTCTTAAAATCACTATTTAGCTTGTGATTGATCACAATTAGGTTTTGGATCAAATTGTGATTTTAAAGGCTATCTCATTTCTTGAGTGACACAATAATGACTTTTAGAATTACTAACTCCATCTTCGCCCTTTCATTCACAGGTTCATTTCAGTAAGAATTCTAGAGGGCAATAGGCACCAGCCTCCTTTCATCATTTATAAACATAAAAAACACTTCAAGCAACATTAAATATTTGACCTTATGATAGAAATTTACACCAAACTAGGTTGGAGAAATTTTATCAAGTCCAATTTATAAATTTGCCATGCATCTTTTTAATTCGTGAAAAAATAAACTGTATTTTTTTTAATTAGCATGTAAGATGAACATGATTTTTTAATAGAACTATTAAACCAAAATCAAAGAGGGGTGGCTCACGTGCCACCCCCAACCCTTTGAGGGGGGCCATGAGCCACCCCGTGGGGGCTAGTGTTGGTTTGGCCACCTTACTCTTTTTTTTTTAATTATAAAAATATATTATTAATAATTAAAGAGAGCAAATTTGTTTTTTCAATTGCCAAAGTGAAACTATTTTCAAAAGATTTTGATCAAATTTTGTTTTTCCATCCATTTTAACAATTAACCATAACGTCCTTAAGAGATAACTCAATCGGCTGTGAACCATACCTTATGAAACAGAGGTCATAAGTTCAAATTCCCCTTCTCATACCCTTGCGTGGACATGTCAAAAAAAAAAAAAATTAACCCTAACGGTTAGATGGACATTTTTGCCACAAAATAGTAGTTTGATGTATTCTAGCCAGTGTCACAAATGGTAGTTCAATTGTCTCAAGATAAAATGACATCTTTCTAAAAATTATTGTATAAATCACAGCATAAAGAAGATAGGCAAAACTAGATCTATCAAGAAAGTACAAATATTTTCCAAAGAGTTGAGATATCAACAATCATAACTCCAGCAACTTAACTTTTGTATAGCATCATCTAGAATGAAAGCTAAAACCATATCTTTCTAAATACATATACAATTTATGGTATAAATATGAACAAGAAGACTAGATCTAAATGTAGAAAATATGTATTTTTTGGAGGTCCATCTGGTGCCATACATCATGGTAAAAACTAGATACCCCTTCACCTTGCTGTTAATTTGACAACTTATGAGCAACCAATGAAATTAGAGAAAGATGCCAATGAAGTAAGGAAATCTTGGCCTTTCATACATTGCACACACAATGTCATCATGTCTATATTTATTATATTTATTTTTACCAAACCAAAAAGGGAAACAAGGCCACTCAGCTCATACTTCAAACCTGCTTTTGAGTTCTCCAAGTTATCTATATTTATTATATACTAATTCAGCCTCACCTAGACAAGGACAATCAATAAGGAACTTGGAGGTTCTATACTTCCCCTTATTTGTAAGAATTCACTACTAATATATTGTAAACATGTCATAATGTACAGTATTGGACCTCTTAACATGAGATTCTAAAAGTGATTGTCAAAACTTCGAGAAAGTATTAGTCTCATTTGGGTTATTACTCCAAAAATCAGTGTGGGACTTAGTACTCATTTGACACCTTTACAACCACTCATAAAAAACTTTTATTAGTCTAAAGTCATTGCACAGGTCTTTATTGCTTTATATATTTTGGTAATTGAATTAATTATTGCTTCATAGTTTTAATTCCACATAATTTGTGATAAACAAGTTTTTGGAGTAGGTTATAGCGTTTTTCAATATATATATTAAATATATAAAAGAATGCAGATGCGGTTAATATCCACATATGCATACCCTAAAACCGCTATACGCATCCGTATTTGTAGATATTAGTCGTTGCTATCCACATCTGCATCCACATATGCGAATAGCAGATTGCAAATAAGTGTGGATAGCAGATGCGGCAGTTATTATTCGCCCACATTTTCACCCCTAGTATTGATCATCCTTTCTCTTTTTTAAAATTTTGTTTACTATAATATATGAATAGTTAAATTTATATCTTTGGCTTAAAATAATTAGGTTTCACCCTAATCATCAGGAAAAAAAAAAAGAAAAAAGAAAAGGCTTTGGACTATGTTTTTCTTCACCCCTGTTTCTCTCCCTTTCTACTCTATTTCTCCTTCCAGCTTTATTATTTTTCTTCTTTCCAAACACCCCGAAGTTTTCCCTCCAATTCCTTGCTCATGGGCCACATTGGTTGGGAGGAAGTGAAGGAGTGGAGATGATGAGGATCTCAGTGTATTTGAGGAGAAGGAAAAAAGAAAGGGGAAAGAAAGTTAGATAGCCTAGACTCTACCAATTCACTCTCTATTTAATTAAAATATTTCATGCGTTAAGTTTTACATCTTAAAAAAGGAAGAGTTTTGAATACGCATATGGGAGTTAATGCTAAAGTATTGATTAAATGATTAAATTTAGAATACCCTAATATTAAAGTTTTGAATACCTTAATATCCAAACATATTATTACGTTTGGGGACCATTAAACACTAAACAAATACAAAATAAGACATTATTATATATTGCTTACTAGTAGGGGCCACAGGTAAAGAAAGTGTTGCCTAATATTCAAATATGTTATTGCGTTTGGGGACCACTGCAAATTAACAGTATCACAGACAAGGACAATGTTTATGACTATAGTGGAATCCTCCAAAAGGAATCAATTCAAAATGCAGCTTTCAAAAATATTGATGCTTATACCACATAATAAAGTACTCACTATGCACATGCACTCAATGAATAAAACACAACAACATCTCATCCATCAAATAGGGCCAAACAACACAAAATAAAGAAAACAATTTCATATTCGACTTTGGTAGGACCAAAACCCCCCAAATAGCCGACAATCCTAATGATTTGTAACTAACCTTTTATTTGAAAGACAACATAAATCCACTGACATCATAACCAATATTAATCTTTGAGAAACATATACCAATACTCCAAAAACCTTAAAACCCGAAACATTCAAGATTTGGATTTTTTGCTAACCCTAAGCCCTAATATTTTAAAAAATAAAAATAAAAATCCACGAAACATGTTATATATGTTCAAACTATAACCAATTTACATTAACCTCAACCCCCCTAAATAATGAAATCAACAAATAATAACATGAACGTTGATTTTTGATTTTTGATTTTTGACTTTTGATTTTTTTTTTTTTTTTGGCAAACACTAAATTCTAAACCCTAAAAATCAAACTATAACCAATTTACACTAAACCCTAAAAATAATTAATATAACCTTAGGCAGATATATTGCAACTTTTTAAACCATTAGAAGACAACACTAACTCGACCCCAAGCATAGGTTCCTATCTCTTTCTTCATATATATATAGACAACTCTGAAGTACCTCTAATGTCCAATTCTAGTTACTACATTCTTCCTTTTTTTTAGGCTTGGAAAGCACCCATCCGGACATGAAGCAACAGATGACAGTAAGAACAAAACTTGTTGTAGCTCCAATTCCAAATGGCAAACCAAAGATCCTCATCTTCTTCTGTTTGAATGAATGAGTAGAGTCTGTTTAGAATCACAAGCACATTGTGCACAATAGAGACGAATATTTCCCACAAAGTTTGTATCTGGAAAAGTGTCGAACTGAACTGCTTGAAGAATTTCCCCACACATTTGATTATATGATATGTTGAAAGCTGACAGGAAGCTAAGATTAGCAAAGGAATGAGGTATTTCTCCTGATAGCTTGTTGTGAGACAAGTCAAGTTCCTCTAAGCTTGACATCCTAGATAAATTATCTAAAATAGATCCTGACAGATTATTATCTTTCAGGGTGAAGACATGGAGCCTTCTCAAATTCCCAAAACCTGGCCAGATTGATCCTTGGAGCATGTTGTAACTAAGGTCTAAAGTTGGTTGAAATCCAGAAAGCTGCTAAAATCTGTATCGTAGAAAGAGAAGTGCTTAAATTTTTCTGAGTGGAATTTGGTTGTTCACTTCTTGCCATGATTCTTTTCATGCTCTTTTAGTGTTATTTTTTATTTTATTTTTTTTGGCAACTTCTGCCAATATTTCAATGAAATGAATTGTAGAAAAATGACAAATTCTAAATTACCTTCCTGTGGTAGGGGTTAATTGCAGATAATCTCCTTCTCTTTTGGAAACTCCCTTGCGGTTTAGAGCAAAACGAAATTGTTATATATTTCATTCGATTTGACAACTTCTCACACGTGAAATGCATGTGTGCAAGGAAACGTGAATTTTGGCCCTTGGTTGATCCTCATAATGTACAGTAATAGAGCTATTTTCTTTCCATATCCAAGAATATAGTTTTTTTTTTGTCCTTTCAAGTGATACATGCATGCAAAGACGGAGGAAAGGGAGGGCCGGTGTAGGCCAAGGCCCTCCCCCAATTTTGTCAAAAAAAATTTAGCAAGTAAAAAAAAATAATAATAATTTAGGTCCATTGGCCTTATCCCTTTTTTTGCCCTGCCCAATCAATTTTTTGCCCTAATTCTTTTCTTTGTTTTTGGCTTATACCCATTCACATACACCGCCGGTTGTCGATTGTAGCATCCAATATTTTGCAATCTTTGCAGATTTGCTGCAGTAGAATGAAAAAAATAAATTCCACCAAACCTTGATCTTTGTAGACTTGTTGCAATTGAACTTGAAGGCTTATCTGGCACCAGCAAGCTGCAGGCGTCAATGGCGGCAGACGGTAGTAGATTTGTAAGTTGTCAAAACTTTAATTTCAATTTTTTTTTTCTTTAATGGTGTGCATAAGATTTTTTTTCTTCATGGGCAGCTGTTTTTTTTCCTTCAAAACCATCACTGCTCAGACTACTCTCACCTCTCGCATTGTTAATTGTTAAATGATGTAAAAATAAAGGGGTTGAGACTTGAGAGAGAGAGAGAGTCAAAAAGGGACGGGTTATACTTGTCCAAGGGACAAAGGTTGCCTTGTTTGTTGGAAAATGTCCTGGGAATCGGAATGGTTAATTGATTATTGTTTTTATTTATTTATTTATTTATTTTGTATAGATTATTATTGTTTTTTCTTTGATTAACTTATTGGAGTTATTGCCCTTTTGTTTTCCTCTTTTTGTTTTGCTTTTGTTTTTGTTTTTTGTTTTTTTTGGCATTTTCGAAGGTTAAACACTTGAAATATTGTATGGATTGAGTGTTAATTTGTTTGTTTGTTTTTTTAATCTTTTTTTAACACAGGTAGAATAAAAACTCGCCAACGGCATAAAATAATTCAACGCAAGCTTTACTTTTTGAGGTTAGTGTTTTAAGCTCAATTTTTAATGTAGTAGTTTTGTAATTTTGATATTATGATTATTAAATATTGAAAATATTAGTTGTTAGAATTTAAACTTTTAATTAGAGAATTTAATACATAAAAGCTATTTTATTTTATATAATGACCATGTAAATTTATTTATAGATGATGGGAAAGCCAAATACAATACTTGAACTTTTCAAAAGAAAAAATACACAAAGTTCAAATACCAATGTTGGTGATACATCATCACCAACTTCTGATATCCCAATTTCTGAAAATTCTCTTAAAAAATCTCAGAGAGTTGATGCCAATCAATTTGATATTAGTTCATTGGAGTATGATCGGATTGCGTCGTCAGATATGGGATTATGATGTTAATCAGAGGAATGAAATTTGAAGAGCTTACATTAAAGTTGGTCCGTACCGACGTAATATCTCAACGTACCCAAAATTTGGACATGTAAATCACCTACGTAGCTTTCGACCTTCATGGTTCCTGTTATTTCTCACATGGCTTGAATATTCACTTGATAAAGATGCAACATTTTGTCTTTCATGCTTTCTCTTTAGTAAGCCATCTAGGCATCCACTACAAAAAACCGGATTTTTTCTAACGGTCATTTTCTAACGTGTCAGGGCCACTAAAACGTTAGAAAATGTTTTTAACGTGCCATTTCTAACGTTTTTCACACGTTAGTAAACTACCCGTGAGAAATTGCACTTTTCTAACGTGTCAACTTTTAACACGTTAGAAAATTTCTAACGTTGACAAAAAATAATAAAAAATTAATTTTCATTTTCTAACGTGTCAGTTTTTAACACGTTAGAAATTTTCTAACGTGTTCAAAATTGACACGTTAGAAAATGACAAAAAATAATAAAAAATTAATTTTCATTTTCTAACGTGTTAAAAACTGACACGTTAGAAAATGACAAAAAATAATTTTTTTTTTTTCATTTTCTAACGTGTTATTTTTAGACACGTTAGAAAATTTCTAACGTTTCAAAGTTGACACGTTAGAAAATGACTGTTTTTTATTTTTTTAATTTTTTCTTGGTACCTCATGGATACTATTCATAATCAATAACCTGATAACAAATATTTACAATCCATCCATTGAACATGAAATATAAAGGAGCGGGTTATGCCTTCTTTTAGGGGCAAAATAGACTGATTTTGCTCCTCAAAGAGGGCATAACCCGCTCCTCTCTATTTCCTGCCCATTCCATCCATTGATATAGAAACAATAATCATATATCCATTCTATTTCTTGTCCATTCCATCTATTCATCATATAAACAATACTCATATCCATTCTAATTCCTGCTCATTCCATCCATTCATTATATATATAAACAACTATTAATAATATCTAACTAACAATGAACGAGTAATAGTAATATAATAAATACAACTGTTTCTATATATAAATGTTGTTATCCAAATATATACAAACATCCCAAACAATATAGCCTCATTGTCGTGGGAAATACATGTATAAAGGATAAGAATCACCTCTACCGTCAAATTGAGTTGATGGAACAATAGAGAGCTTTGACTTCGCAGCACAAACTGAAAATAAAAACAAAAACCATTAATAAATAAAAGTAAGATGAAAGTTCAAACGGATAAGAATGATAACTAATCGCCAAAGAATTAATAACCAAAAGCAGATGTCAAAAACAAAAACACATGATTAATGTCTAAAGGAAGTAACTTTAAGACCCTCTAACAGAGCTGCATAACTTTTGGTACATCATCATATATATAAACAACTACTAATAATATCCAACTAACAATGAACGAGTAATAGTAATATAATAAATACAACTGTTTCCATATATAAATGTTGTTATTCAAATATATACAAACATCCCAAACAATATAGCCTCATTGTTGTGGGAAATACATGTATGAAGGATAAGAATCACCTCTACCGTCAAATTGAGTTGATGGAATAGTAGAGAGCTTTGACTTCGCAGCACAAACTGAAAATAAAAACAAAAACCATTAATAAATAAAAGTCGTGACAGAAAGTTCAAACGGATAAGAATGATAACTAATCGCCAAAGAATTAATAACTAAAAGCAGATGTCAAAAACAAAAACAAATGATTAATGTCTAAAGGAAGTAACTTTAAGACTCTCTAACAGAGCTGTATAACTTTTGGTACATCATCTCTTACAATATAGAAAACCACCATCATCAAAGTAATAAGAAAAACGAAAAAGAGTGGAAGTGAATAAATAAATAAGAAATTCAAAAAGAAACGTCTGGTGTGGAAGTGGATGAATTCCAAGATGCTGTTGAAACAGCTATCATGCCTGAAAAGTTTATAACATTTTCTAAATAGAGATCAAGACAGCAAACAAGCGAGAATAACAAATAAGAAAGGCAAAATGGCAAGAACAAGGAGTAAACAAGTTGAACAGCCTAATTGAATAAGAAGCAGCAAAGATCCTTAATAATAACCACAATGGTCCAAACAAGTTGAGAAGGAAAGCCTAAACAGCAAGTTGAGAAGCCAAAAGGACAAGCTTTAGAAGCAAAAATAATAAATAATAAAGCATTCTTTCAGTGTCTTTCCAATGGTCCAGACCATATGATCATTGGAGACATGTAGGGTTACAACAGAGTTAGCTCCACTGACACATTGTTGGAATTACATCACATCACACAAACATATTAGTTGAACCTTAAGGCCTTAAAGGCTATCTTTCTTATATAAGACAACCTGTTAGGGACCTTAAGGTGGCTTCTAAACCATATTAAGACTAGATTTAAGTAGTGTTAAGATCTACACATTGCTCGATCCATGTATAGTAAATTGAACATACATGCACGATGGGATCATTCAAGAAAAGAAACGAACTTAAAATACAGAAATAAGTGTATTAAGAGAACAAATCATATATGCCACTTAGAGTACATCAAGTGTTTAGAAGAATCAAACAATAGAAAAAAATAAATGATATATGAAATCGTTTACAAACAATAATTATCCCCAACATGATAATACATGATTTTCTCTACTTGAAACCTATGGGTACAAAATGTCACTAATTTTTACTAAATTAAATTCAAACAAAATGATGCACCTATACGTACCATAACAGATATCAACCCATGGTCATCTTCGATAGACGTGACTTCTGTCCAACCGGGGTAGAATGTCGGGGTTCATTCTGATCCTCATCTACATGCATTAATATGTACTATGTGTTACATTGTATATGTTGGTTCTTAATTACACATAATATTATATAATTATACGAAATGATAATAAGAGAATGATAATAAAAAAATAACTTGGTTGTTACCATGTGTACTATCTACAGATGATCTGACGATAGTGACCGATCCGTCAGAATCCTCCGGAGCTAACGAATGTACCCCCCTCAAGCGATCGGAAACGGGCGTCATATGCCTCCATCTACGCAATAAACCGCCTATTGATCGTGATCGATGTCCAATGTATGCTCCTCTCTCGAGCCAAGCGGTCTTCCATCTACGCTCTCTACTCTTCCATCTTTAGCTTGTGCTGCTCTCTCTGCTATGTTAGCACTCTGCGATCATCTCAGATACCACGGCTGATGAAGGAGCATTTTGGGATCTCGTAGGGTGTGTAGTACGAACGATAGCTACCCCGCGCCGGTAAAATGTTTTTACTCACACCACGCACACGACTAGCATACTCGAGCTTATTGCCATGAGCCTGTGCGTACGCGTCATTAGGTGTCCATCAGAGCGTCCCTGGTGGCCCTTCTGCCGACTCGGCTAGGTCAAACTCTGCCAACCGCTCCATGATTTCCTATACATTAAATATAAATGATTATATATTAATGTAAATATTAAACATAAAATATACAAATATTACACAAACATCTTTCAACCTAAAGACCATATAGAAGCATACCACTCTCTCTTGCACCAATGTATTTGGGTACCCCCCGCCTTTCTTCGTATGGGTCGTTCTATAATTTTCTGCTCGAGTAGGGGTTTTACCTTTTTCATGGCCTACAAAAACTCACAACAATAGACATATTTTTTTAAATATTTGTATTCAGTTATTTTATCCAAATAATAAGTCATGGTTTTGTCGTCGATTATTTTGTGAGTGCAATCAATTGTCACAATATGTTGTACGCAAATTAGGATTAATTAAAAAGATATTTCTTTCATACTAAGTATTGTTCCATGGCAAGAGAGTTATGTAGGATGCTTTTAAGTTTATAATCCAAAAATAATTAAAGACATAAGAAAAAAAAAACTTAAAAAGAAACAGGATAATGTGAGACAAGAGTTATACAAAATGTGTATGTGTTTAAACAAACATACCTTATCATACGAGTGCATGGCATAGCTCTTCGAGCCGGCGCAGTGTGGTGTGATATATAGTTCTCTTATATGCTTCATGTGCGTGGCATATTCCTGTGCAAAAAACTTACGTTATGAACATGTAAAAATATAAATAATTCTATATAATTAGTGACCTACCTTGTTTTTCTTCTCACACCACCTATCCAATAAAATTTGTATATCATCCTCGCTTGTACTTGCTGAGAAATTCTCCCGCCCTCGCCTTCACTGTATCAGGAGTGTCATTGGCTCCAATTTTTAATGGGTGCTTCAATTCAGATCTCCAATATTTTAACTTCTCACCCATATCTCTCCACAAGTCCTTTTTTATTTCGGCTATATTTGAGCTGGGCAGGATGTAGAATTGTTTCTGCATTAGTTAACAATTCAAAAATTATTATTTTATCAAATAAGTAATTGAAATTAAAATTAAACACATAGCATCTAAATTACACTTACCATTAACGCAGTAAAGAAGATCTCCTTCTGGTCTTGTGATACCTTCTTCCAGTCGTCCGATATTCGGACGAATGAGCCACTCCTAATCATCTTCCCGGTTGTACGCCTCCATTTAATTCCGCTTTTACCTATGGGTTGCGCCGAACCCGTGAACTGCGCTACTACCCGTTTTCCTTTTGGAATATTATTTAACTTCCGGGAGTCACTGACATCCAGCACTTCAATTTTATTATGTTCATCCGCATGCATTCCCGGTGATATTAACATAAAACGACTAATACTTATAAATAAATGGATATAAATATTGTATTAAGTTAGACATAGACATGCATATATATACATCCAAACATACCTATCGTCTAAAGCTCTTTCTCTGTTAGCTTCGGCAAAACAGGGTCCTCATGATGTGATATATCATCGACTCGGACGGTGGTACCTCATGTGAATCTGACAATGGTACCTCCTGTGACTCACCCACATCGCCACCTGTCTGGTGTGTAGGTAACTGTGGTTCCATGTCCGCATCCTCAGAAGTGGTACCCCGATCCATATTCCCCGGCCGACTATATGGATTTGTCCCTGGGGTATCAGGTAATAGTGCAGATGGGTGTGGTTGATTCGAAACGATACGTAAATCCTGTGAGTCCAACTCGTATTGTGTATCGTCATGCGGACATCTCGTACTAGCCAGTATCAACCGCCTAATCATGGTACGAATATCTCCATCAGGCTGACTGTCATCACCTATAAGTGGTTGCTTTTGTCCTCTTGTTTTCCCACCTCGAATACTCATGGTGACCTGCAAAATACATCATTTAAAATTAATTAACAAGGGTTAATGAATTAAGGATATGGACACTTACGAATACAAAAACAAAACAAAACACTCTAAAAAACAAAACAAAAATTTCCTAAAAAGTGAAAACCATAAGTAATTAACCTTTCTCACCAAAAAAATCTAAATGAACTGCAAACAATAATGACATGAGATAAAAGTGAGTAAGACAAACAAGTAGCTAATCCAACTAACCAAATTAAGTAACTAAGTAAAGAAGTGGCTAAGTAACCTAAAGTTATTCACCTAAACATAGTAACTAACCTAAGTAACCAAGTAACTAAGAAACTAACTAACTAGCTAGCGAGGTAACAAGTAACCTAGAGTTATTCACATAAACATAGTAACTAACCTAAGTAACTCAGTAACCAACCTAGCTAATCCAAGTAACTAACCTAGATAATCCTAGTAGCTTATCCAACTAACTTCATTTTGGTAATCCAAATAACCAACCTAAGTCACTTAGTAACTAACCTAAGTAAGTCCCTAAGTAACAAAGTAACTAAGAAACTAACTAAATAGCTAGGTAACTAAGTAACCTAAAGTTATTCACCTAACTTAAAAACTAACCTAAGTAACTATCCTAATTAAGTATCTAATCCAACTAACCAAATTAATTAACTAAGTAAATAAGAGGCTAAGTAACCAAGTAACTAAGAAACTAACTAACTAGCTAACTAGGTAACTAAGTAACCTAGAGTTACTCACCTAAACATAGTAACTAACCTAAGTAACTAAGTATCTAACCTAGCTACTCCAAGTAACCAACGTAGATAATCCTAGTAGCTTATCCAACTAACTTCATTTAGGTAATCCAAGTAACCAACCTAAGTGATCACTTAGTAACTAACCTAAGTAAGTCCCTAAGTAACTAAGTCACTAAGAAACTAACTAAATAGCTAGGTAACTAAGTAACCTAAAGTTATTCACCTAAACATAGTAACTAACTTAAGTAACTAATCCAACTAACCAACTTAAGTAACTAAGTAAATAAGTGACTAAGTAGCCTAAAGTTATTCACCTAAACGTAGCATTAAAAGTACCTTAGAAAAATTTAAAAATGCAAAGATGTATGGATATAAAATTAATTGTTTGAGATTGTATTTTTAACATTTGTTGTTTGTGAAATTGTAACCTCTTTAATATTTTATGAACGCCGGTTTGTCACCAAAAAAATAACTACAAGGACTATAATAGTTTCTATGTATTACAAGCATTTGACATATTATTCAGATTCCTAGAAATACTATAACACAAAGGTTTTATTTATCACAGTAAAGCTACATTGAAATAATGGTTAAACATTTTGGTAATTTCGACATAACAACATCATGTATGTAGAATATTCTATTTTTATGAAATCACGTACGCTTTAATAGGTGGTAGGTCAGTTCTGATGAAATCTGTCTTCCTGTGGATCATAATGGTGATTATTATCCAACTGGATAGGCACGCTCTCATGGTAAGTTGGCGGTTCGTCATCAGGCCTTTGACCTTGACCAACATCATACACATTTCTAGGTTTTGTCCTCACGGCGCAAGCCCAATCGGGGTCCCTTCCATCTTCGACGTAAAAAACTTGCTCGACTTGGGAAGTGAGCACATACGGCTCATCAGTAATTTGATCTCCTCTATGTACAAGGTTTTTGAAGTTTACTAGTATTAGGCCATGCTTGTCCATTTTCCATCCCTTGTCTCTTGTGTTGTCCGCCCAATCACACTTAAACAATACGTACTTCGTTTGGTCATAGTACTCCACCTCAATTATTTGAGTTAACTTTCTGTAGTACGTCTCGCCGTCAACAGTACACATACGCCACTGTTTTGAGATCTCTTTCCCACATCGTGCGCAATAGTGCGGAACAACTTTCCATTGACTACATATCTGTTATATTGGACCGCTGAAACCATCGGCCCTCTAGAATGCATGATCAATTTGTCCCCCTTTGCCATCCTCTGTCAATCGTCCAAATGATCGACTTGCGGGCATAATAAATATAAACATGGAGTCCAAATTAAATAATTCGGTTTATTGAGTAGGAATGACAAACAAATAATTTGAGCATTTTTCATTTTTTTTATTAGACATATGTCTTACGTAATCACGGTACCAATCACAGAACTGCTGAGAATGTTGGGTCTCCAACTGAGCGTCCGTCATTCCTTCTAAATTCGAATCTCGCCTAAGCGTTTCCATGTGAGCCCTACAATTCGAAAGTTCGTCCGTTTCAATGTACAAGTAAGAGTGTAACATACATCTATAGCTACCATGTACATGTTAGATTAACGACTTACATCCGCAGTTGGTCGAATTCATTGGAGTTGAACATTACATATCGGTGAATCTGTATCATTGTGATTCGATCAAGATTGACTCGTGTTCCCGCCCCCTTACACCCATCGACATTTCTTGGTGGCCTATTATGGATCGTACCCATCGCTTAAATATACCGAAAGCGTAACGTTATCGCTTCGGGCCATATGTAACCTCCGCAATGCAACCCTCAAGAGCAGCTTTGTTATGAACATTTGATTTGAATCCCCCAAGGCTCCTACGTATTGAACTCAATTAATCATTAAACTTTTCGAAAAACAATTACAATATAATTAATGTGATTTAATATATGTTACGTCGAATTTTACCTCTCTCCCAGGTACATCCATCTGTACTGCACCAGACCACCGAGTCGACATTCACGTACAAGATGGACGACAACGTGAACCATGCTAGTGAAAAAGCTTGGTGGGAATATTTGTTCCATATGACATAGTGTAATACATACGTGATTCTGCAGTCGATCCAACGCCTCAGGCGTCAATGTAGTCTCACATATGCCTTTGAAAAATGTAAACATATCTACCAAAACTTTTACCACGTTACTTAGTAATTTCAATCCCCTCAATGCAATAGGGAGAAGTTGTTGCATAAGTATGTGGCAATCATGACTCTTGAGACCTAAAATGGTATGATCATTTAACCGAACACATCTGGAAATGTTCGAGGCATAGCCGTCTGGCACCTTTACATCTTCCAGAACTTCTAAGAAAGTAGTTTTATCATCGTTCGACATCGTGTGGCAAGCTGGTGGCAAATAGGTTTTCCCGTCATCGCCTATGTGCGAATGCAGTTTAGGCCTTAACCCCATTTCTTGCAAATCATAACGAGCTTGAGAGTTATCCTTGGTTTTTCCCTTAATGTCCAGCATTGTACGAAGTATGTTGTCTATCACATTTTTTTCAACATGCATCACATCAAGGTTGTGTCTCAACAAATTATCTTTTCAATACAACCTAAAAAAAATACTCTTCTTATTCCACAATATATCAGGTGCCGCTGGCTCTACTTTCTTTTTATTTGTCTTCCTCTTCCTCTTTTTTTGCTTTTTTGCTTTTTTTTTTTTTTTTTTTTCTTGCAATCCTTCTTTGTCAATTCAGTGGGATTGGGTGTCTTACCAACACTCTCATCACTGAAAGCCATTCCTTCTAATTGTCGCAATATTTCATCTCCACTAGGCACTTCTGGGGCACATTCAAATTCTTGCTTTCCATCAAATGTTCGTCTGTTCCTCCTTAACGGATGATCCATGGGCAACCATCTCCTATGACCCATATAACAATATTTTTTCCCGTGTTTTAGCCATGTCGATTTTGTAGAATACATACAGCAAGGACATGCCTTTACACCCCTTGTAGGCCACCCTGACAAATCTGCATACGCTGGGAAGTCATTAATCGTCCACATCAATTGCGCTCGCATTGTAAAATAATTTTTTTTGGAAACATCAAATGTGCGCACCCCTACGTTCCATAGTTCTTGTAACTCCTCAATCAGGGGTTGAAGGTACACATCTATATCCATTCTAGGTGATTTTGAGCCTGAGATAACTAGGGATAATATGAATGATGATTATTTCATGCACATCCAAGGCGGCAAGTTGTACGGTACAAGCATTACTGGCCAAGTACTGTGAGATGTGCTCATATCTCCAAATGGATTAAACCCATCCGGGTTAGGCACGCTTCGCTCGCTTCATGAGAAGTTCGATGTAAATTATCGAACGACTTCCATGCTCGCCGTCGGCCGGATGCCTTAATACCCCGTCTTTTGTGCAGCCCTCTGCATGCCATCTCATATTGTGCGTGGTACGCTGCAACATGAACAACCTTTGCAACCTTGGAATTAATGGAAACCATCGCAATACCTTGGCATGACGTTTCTTACTCGCCGATATAGGGTGCCCATCCTTATTTAAATCAACTTCATCCTTCCACTTAGATTGTCCACATTTAATACATGAGTCCAAGTGCTTATTGTCCTTCCAAAATAGCATACAATCGTTACGACATGCCGGTATTTTTTCATACCCGAGCCCCATGTCCTTTAGGAATTTTTTGGCTTGATATGGATTATCTGGCAAAGCCTCACCATCATCAGGCAACAACTGATTGACAAACTCAAGGAGAGCCGAGAAAATAGTGTTACTAACTCCGCCCAAACACTTCAAATTGTACAAGTGTACAGTGACACTGAGTTTGCTGTGTCTAGTCGCCCGTGAAGTGGCTTCTCTGCCTTCTTAAGCAAGTCATCATACTTCTGAGCGTCACCTGTGTTGGGTGCATCATCCATAACCTGTTCTTCACCACCTTGTGCCTCGGGTTGATTCTCAAGGTGGTCTTCCCTTACATCATGCATACCAAACAAATCATGCAACATTGCCTGCATATTGCCACCCACATCCTCTGTGTTTGGACCAGCATCTGTGATTGGTCGAGTAAAATTAGATCCTTCAACAGGAGCTCCTAGAGGTCACTCGCCGTGATAAATCCAGTCTTTATATTGAGGCCACATTCCTTTCCCCCCGGTTAGGTGCTCGTATACAATACCCGGAGGGTGTCGCCTATTAATGCAACATGTCTTACACGGACAATGAATGAGTCCATCCGAGTCTCACAATTTTGAATTGCGAAGTCTACAAACGATCTACATCCATCAAGGTATTCATCCGAGATCCTAGGCTTCGTCATCCAACTCTTGTCCATAGCGTTACTAAGTACATACAAAAAACAAATGATTAAATTACATGCCCTATATGTCGAGACCATGAACATAATAAATCTAGCTGAATGTAGGTTATTATAGGTTACGTACGATGTTTTGAATAGTCCAAATACGTATAGGGTGTGCATATATCAAATATGAAGAATGAATCCAACTAGTTAACTAACCTAGCTAGGCGTCTTTGTAATTAGCTAACCTAACTAACTAACCTAAGTAACTATATATGTAACCAACCTAACTAATCCAATTAAGTAACTAACCTATATAACCCAATTAATTACCTTATCCAATTAATTAAACTAACTAACCCATGAGTACCATCTCCACCGTTATGCAAACCAGATGTATCTTCTATGATAAAAAGTAAACACAAATGTCCGCTTATATTTGGGTTGCACTTTTTGCTTTTTAATGATATTATGATTACTTATCATATATTGTTTTTTTTTTTTTAGTTGGTCAAATCAAATTTGGGTTTGGGCTAAGGATGTGGTTGTGCCACCCCCATGCCTAAAGGGTGGCTGCCGGCCAACTTTGTCATTTTTGTGTACTCATCAAACGGCAACCCTATCGGGGTTTCTTAGGGACCAATTCACCAATTAATTAAACTAACCTTGGTAATCGTATTAATTAACCTAAGTAAGTAACTAACGATCCAATTAAGTAACTTAATACAACTAGTTAACTAACCTAGCTAGGCAATCAAACTAATTAGGTAAGAAAAAAATGGATAAGAAAAAAATTTAACATTTGCATTTGTTGCATTTCAAGATGCATTGCTTCAGAAACTGCTTAATAAATATATGAGAAATACAAAGAACCAAACTCATTCTTCTTGGAATTATATTCTATTCAAATTATAGTCTAAGACCATATAATTCAGCAAAAAAAGCAGAAGACTAAACAATACATATATGATATATGTAAATATGTAGTTTTTTATTTTAATGGCAAATAAGTCAAAACCAATCTCTATACCCATTCTCCATCCCCACAGAAGAAGAAAACTTTAAGAAATATGTTCTAGAGAATCATTGGCATTCCACTGTACATGATATTCAACCCTTGACCAAAATTAAAATAGTATATACGTATACCAGAAAGCACAGGGAAATTTATTCACCTACACATAAGTTTTTAAAATTTTTTTCTGCCAAAACATTAAAATTCAAAAAATTAAAAATAACAATTTCAAATGTGCAAGAAAAACTAAAAAGTGGAAAATTTTAAACTGATTATAAGGAATTTTTTTTTTTTTATACAACCAACATTGAGAGGATGTAGTTATGATAACATGTATTAAGACAAGAAAAACTACAAGGAACAATTAGCCTAAAAAATTTGAACAAATTTAAATAAAATATATACGTTATATATAAATATAATATATGCACTTGAATGAGGAGGGTGTGTGGAAAGGGAGATAGAGCAGTCGCGGAGATATTGAAGGAGTAAGGGGCAGAAAAGAAAATAAAGGTGGGGGGAAGGGTAGGTGGGGTGCATGGCAGCTAGGTCCAACCAGCTGATCTAACCTTAGATAGGGTTACCATATATAGTAGATACGGTTTTCAAGTAATTAAGCGTGCGGGTCAGACTTTCCAAGCGTGCGGTGAACGGGACCAGGTTTATCACAGAACGGTCATCATTAGATGGGTTCCCCGACATAAAATGATAAATAAACCTCAATTTAAATTGTCTATTAATTATATACAATTTAAAAATATTATTTTACGTTTTTTTAAAAAAAAAGCAAAAAAAATAAAAAATTGCATTTTCTAACATGGTAGTTGTGACACGTTAAAAATTTCTAACGTGGCACATGTGCCAAGTTAGAAATTGTAATTTTTTATTATTATTATTTTTTTGCTTTTTTTCTTCCAAAAATTGCTTTTTAAATAATTTTTCAATTTTGTCATTTTCTAACGTGTGAATAGTAAAACGTTAGAAAATGCAATTTTTTATTATTATTATTTTTTCAAAAATTTATTTATTTTAATTATTTTTCAACTCTTGTCATTTTCTAACGTGTCACTGTTCACACGTCAAAAAATTACTAACGTGTGAATAGTAACACGTTAGAAAATGAATTTTCTAACGTGTCGATATCTAACACGTTAGAAATTTCTAACGTTTAAAAAACTGATGAACAGTAGACACATTAGAAAATGGCCGTTTTTGTAGTGATCCTACACAACGTATATTCACAATAGATGGATTTAAGAATTGAAAGAGAGTTAGAGATGGAAAACATTATGTGTTTCTCAATCATATAGGAAAAAGTCCTAATTTATTTCACAGAATTGCTGAGAGTTCATATAAAGACTTGAAAAACCAATCTCAACATATACAAAATGTATTTGAAAAAACAACTTCTGAACAAATTGCAAACAATCGACTGCAGTTGAAAGCTTCAATTGATGTTGTTCGAGTGCTTGCATTTCAAG
Source organism: Carpinus viminea (assembly GCA_013348765.1). Lineage (NCBI taxonomy): Eukaryota > Viridiplantae > Streptophyta > Magnoliopsida > Fagales > Betulaceae > Carpinus > Carpinus viminea. The sequence goes on from CP054672.1 coordinate 16,480,125, forward strand.
GTGTTGCTTTTAGAGGTCGGTATGAAAGTGTGGGTTCAAAAAATCGTAGAAATTTCCTTGAAATATTAGATTTGACGGTTTCATATAATGAACATGTTGCTAAAGTGATACCTAAAGCGCCAAAAAATGCCTCTTACACATCACCAACGATACAAAAAGAAATTTTACATGTTTTTTCAATAAAAGTAAAAGAGGCAATTCGTGATGAAATTGGTGATGCAAAATTTTGCATAATTGTTGATGAAGCTTGTGATGAGTCAAGAAAAGAGCAAATGGTTATAGTTTTAAGATTTGTTGACAAAAATGGCTTTGTGCGAGAACTTTTTTTGGGCTTGTTTATGTCTCTGATACTGTGGCATTAACTCTACAAAAATGTATATATTTTGTATTGTCTCAACATAAGCTAAATATTCAAAACATTCGAGGACAAGGATACGACAGTGCAAGTAACATGCGAGATGGGATGAATGGATTGCAAGCTTTAGTTTCAAAAGATTGTCCATATGCCTACTACATTCATTGTTTTGCACATCGTTTGCAATTGGCATTAGTAGTTGCATCAAAAGAAATCATTTCTGTTCATCATTTTTTTACTAATTTGAGTTCTATTGTCAATATTGTTTGAAGAATTGCGGGTTGCTCAAGTTGCTGAAAATGCTTACATGATTGAAATTGATGAGATTGAGATTGGAAGAGGACTTAATCAAATTAGTACATTACAATGGACTTCAGATATTCGTTGGAGTTCTCACTTGAAATCAGTTTCTAACTTGATAAAAATTTTAGTTCCGCTTGTATAGTTATTGTTAAACTCATTGATATGGGAACTACTTCTTCCCATCGAGCAGAACCAGATTCAGCTCATTAAGTAATGATTTTATTTGAATTTGTATTCATCTTACATCTAATGAAAGAAACTATGTAGATTACTGATCATTTATGTTAAGTTTTGCAATCCAAATCTCAAGATATTTTAAGTGTTATGTATCTTGTTTCATCCACTAAAGCATGCATTCAACAATATAGAGATAACAAATGTGATGTTTTACTTGCTAATGTGAAGTCGTTTTGCAATAAACGCAATATAGATTTCTAAATATGAATGCTCGTTATATTGAGAGACAAGGTCGAGCTCGCAATCAACAATCTGACTTTACAATTGAGCATCATTATCAAGTAGATATTTTTTATGTCGCAATAGATTCTCAATTGCAAGAATTAAATTGCCGGTTTAGTGAAGATGCAATAGAGTTACTTATTCTTGGCTCAACTCTTGATCCTTGAGTTGCTCGTGATTCTTTTAGAATTGATGATATATGTCGGTTGATAAACAAGTTTTATCCACAAACTTTACCGATCATGAAAAAGAACAGTTGAAAATAGAACTTATTCATTATGAGCACAATGTAATTCACCATGTAAGTTTCCAAGGATTGTCAAATATTTCTAAATTGTGTTAATGGTTAGTTAGAACCGAAAAATCAATTATCTACCAACTTGTTTTTTGAGCTATTATACTTTTGCTTACTCTTCCAATTTCTACTGCAATTACAGAACGAGGATTTTCAGCTATGAAAATTGTCAAAATTAGGCTTCGCAATAAAATAGAAGACGAGTTTCTCACGGATTCTCTGATGTTGTATATCAAAAGAGAAATTGTTACGACATTTAGTATAGATTCAATCATTGATGATTTTCAGGATATAAAAACACGAAAGGTTCCATTTTGATATGTGTTTGAGCTGAATTTGAAATATATAATGAAATAATTATTTATGTATTTTGTTTTGTTTTTTTTTTTCATTAAAACTGAATTAATGTCAATTTTGTTCTTACATATTAATTTGATATTTAATCTTAATGTATTTTTCATTCATGCTTTCACCATTATTTAATTATTTTAATATATTTTTTTATTTCAATTAAAAAAAAATTAATTTATGCCTTAGCTTGGCCCTAGGCCATCGGACTTCTTGGATCCGTCCCTGCATGCATGTTATGTAGGAGAATCCATCAAGAACAGATTAATAAGGATTTGATTTTACTCCAATCAGTAGAGGATTAGTAATTTTTTTCCTAGACGATAGAGATAATTTTTTATTAGCTTTAACCAAAAGGAAGTTATTTTGATGATGTATAGGAAATGTACATTTTCATGACCTTGATTGCTCATGTACCAAAAAAAATTATTTTCTTTAATGGCATTTCGTTCCTACAACAGGTAGCATATACAATCTGAGTTGTTTGAATTCATTGATTCACTTATTACATGATTATGTATAATTCTTGTTAGTGGTGATTCTTAGATCATAGATTAAGTTTCCAAGTAGAAATAATGTTTACTTGGCCCATTAGATGTTGGGCCCTTTCGTAACTATTGAAGCTAGTCGTAGCAAGGATGTTTTGAGTAACGTTTCTCCATCTAGCACTTCAGATGCTTCTTCAAGGCTGAAGAGAATTGAAAAGGTTAGATTATTCCATAAATTATGTATACGAAGATACCATGTCGAATTTGGTGGTAGAAGAGGGCGGGTACAGTCTCACCCTGAGAAAATTCCTTGCTTATTTCCCTTAAGGTTATGCATGGGATCTTTACAGTCTCACCCTCATTAGAGTAGTTATAGTCTGATTAAGTTTGCGTTGTGAATGCAGCAATTTCATTAGCTTGTTTAGCTGGGGGATGCTCTAACACACATTGGAAGCCTACATACGGGTATCGTCTAAACTTAAGCTTGGAACAGTTGGAGATGAATATGCAGCTGATTTGTATTCATCATCATTCAATTCTCGGCAAAGTATTGGTGACACAGATAGTACTGGACAAGTCAAGACTGGTGATTAGAGACTTTACTAATTTTTAAGTGTTACATACAATATAAACATGTTGACAAATAGTTCATCACGTTAATTCTGCTTCTCGATAAATTTTTTAAGTGTTGCTTTGCTGTGGATAACAGTGAATCAGGTGTATTGTGAGAGGGACTGTGGATATAGGCTTGTCCCTTATTTATTTTGGGAAATTGTCTCATATCCCCCAGAGTTTTGGCCTTATGACAGACAAGAACCTGAGTTTCTATCTTTTTTTAGTAAGTAATTCATCTTAAAAAACCAAAATTGTCCCTAAGCGATGTGGCAATTGCAAAAGTCTGCCCTGACAGTGACCCCATCATATTCATAGCCTCCACATGCAACCTTCTAGCAACCTTAGTTGGAACCTTACTCGCAAACACCAAAGTAGTGCCACCCAAACCGTTCAATTGATTACCACTGTTTGCAACTTGAGGGCACAACTTCTCTAATCCTAGCCTTGTTGTCCTTCCAAAATGGCAATGAAGCTTCTCCGACTACTGCCATCATATATCGCTAGTGCCAGAAAACGGCCATGATTGTGTGATGAAAGCTTTGCTGCCAACCCTTCTGATTTCACAAATTCCTTGAATCAGATCCTCCACGGTAGCCACCAACCACACCATACGAACCTTAATCAAGTATACTTCACGTATATTTTTTTAATAGTAGGAGTTCCAATTGGTATGTTCTTCACGTATTAAAAGCCAAACTGGTGGTACTATTGCAAAAAAATTCAAGTATACAACTCAATATCAACTAGTCAAGGACATTTGAACTCTAGTGGAAATGAAGTTAAACTATATTCATCTTTTTCTTGTTCATCTAATTTTTATGAGCTACCAATTGTCTGGTTGATGTGTACTAGAACCAATTCAGGATCTGAGTGCCTGGTTTCAAGCTTGTAGTTACTTCACAAAATCTTGCCTTCTATGCAACTGCAGGTAAATGCTTCACATTACATGATGCTGTAAAAAGTCTTCTACCAGAATATTTTCCATACAATTCCTTAAACAATGAGGAATCATCCAGAGAAGAAGATAAGGATGAAGAGAAAGTTCCTTCAGAAAATTTGAGCGAACACGTGGAGTCTTGCTACCCGTCCGATGATGCTGAAGTGAAGCTTGTTCGCATCCAAGGGATTGAACCCAAATTAGAAATACCCTTCTCTTGGGTGGTCAACAACTTGGTCAATCCTGAGCACTTTCTTCATCTTTGTGTGTGCCTGAAACTTCCACAAGTTAAAATTCCATCAGATACCTTCGACCTCTTACAATAGGGAGGGGTGCCACTTGGCTAGAAAAACCTATGTTGGTGGTGATCTCAAAAGCAGTTGATTTTATTTATTTATTTAAATATTGTATGGAAATGCTCAGTTGCATTATCAATGTACTGTTAACCATTCATTTCTTTTTCTGTGTTCCATTTGAGAAATTATGAAACCAGGGGCTTATAACAAGAGAAATGCTATGGGTCATCCTGATTATATGTGAATATTATTTTTAAAAATAAATATGAGAAACCAGTGTGGTAAGCTCTTTTCAATTTTTTTAGAAAACATCTATAAAAGATCAAGAGAATACCATGAAGAACCGTATCATTCTTTCCACAACAACCATATCCCCCACTCCTTTGTAGGGTGGATGTACATGGGTTTTGGGAGAAAATACTATTGTTGCTTACTATCAAAGTAAATGCCATATTCAACTCAACCACGACAATCTAACTTAAATGATTTTAGGGTATTTTCAGCAATGGTCTAATACATTCTTACTTTTGGAGGAAGTGTTATGAACACAAAATATTCAATATAATCTTACTATTCATTTCTCACGTGTACATTTTTTTAAGAGAAATGTTAGGTATCTATATTTTTTTTTTCATATTCTTTCTAGGAAAATATATATAATTTAAAAACTTCTGATTGTAGCACAAAATTTATTTAAAATGACCAAATTTTTTTTTTTTTTATAGAATATTTATGTTAGGACATATCAATTCTAATATTTCTTTTTCCTCTTCCCCTCTCAATTCTTATAGGATTGTTAGCGGAAAGGACCTTCTTTTTTTTTTTTTTAAACCTAAAATTAAAAATATATATTTTAAAAAAGAATAGGGGAAATTAATCCACTTTACAGTATCACCCATTGTTCTTTTTTTTTTTTAGAATAATTTTAGATTTAAAATTTAAATTAAATTTAAAATAATTAATATTTTAATGAGGTAAAATAGTTCATTTTCTCTTATTAACAAGTAACAAAATGATTACTTTTCTTTTCTAAATGATAAAATAAATACAAAAAAAACAAATTTTGAAATATCTAAATGGTTGACTCAATGTATTATTATATTTTCTATATATATGATTTATAAAAACATTTCTATTTTTTTTTTTTTTTTGATTTTAAAAAAAATATTTATATGGAAATAAATGTTAGAATGCAGTAAATCTCATTTTGCAGATATTTCTTTTTTAAAATTCTAGGATTGTTAGATAAAAAGACCTTTTGAATACTAAGTTTGTAATTTCATTTATTTTAATTTCTCAAAAAATGACCATACACCATTCACGTGAATTTTTTTTTGTTTAGAAAACGCAAGCGTAAGTCGTGACTCTCTCTGTTCCCAGGTTAAAAAACGCTCTTCCCACATTTTCAGACAAATCTCTCTTTTCTCTTCCCTCTCCCCTCACCGACGGCCGGCCACCGGAGACCACGAACGCCAAGCACCGCTGACGACGAGCCACCCACATCTCCGGCGACGAGTACCCACTGTCACCCAAATTTCAAAACCCCAACCCACTGTCAAAATCCATCTTCCCTCTCCCACTATCAAAATCGAAGCTCAAATAAGAATGCTATGAATTGGTACCCGACCCGCTTTCCGCAGCTCTTCTGACGTTTCCAATTTGGTTAACGGATTCGGGCTCCCTCTCCCCGTGAAAAGAAAGTTGGCGAACGAGACAGAGAGAGTCCGTGTGAGTTGCGATTTCAGGGGATTCTCTGTAATGGCTGGTAAGCTCGCGTTCCTCCATTTGTTTTCTTGAGTTGATTGGAATTCAAAATACAATTTAGGAATATACGAGTTCAAGCGCTGAATAGTTTTCTTTTTCTTATTTTGATGTAATTATAATGGGCGATTTTGAAGGCCAAAAAGGAGAAGAGGAGAAGAAGATCAAACGGAGAGGGAGGGCGTGCGTGGTGGTACTCGGGGACCTTGGCCGCAGCCCTAGGATGCAGTATCATGCTCTCTCACTTGCCCGTCAGGTGTGTACAACTTTTTATTTATATCTATACACACAATTAGATGATCCTAGATTTCTGTGGTAAATTATGAATATGGGGCAACCTGCTAACTAATAGCTAGGATATTTAAGAAATAAGCATGAGTATTCTTATCCTATTGGGTGAAATCTCATTGATTTCAACTATGTTGGCATTGGTATATGTGTATTTTACTAGTGCAGTGTTTTTTTTTTTTTTTTGAGGTTGGACTTTTACTCTATATTTTCTAACCTCCTCTCCTAATCCCATTTTACTGTATCAAGTTGTTATATCACGTGATGAATGAATATTGTATATGGTTATTGGAGTTGTTGAAGGGGCATTGAATTGATTCACATCTGCAAACATTTCTATTGATTTTGCAGGCAGCTCTAGAGGTGGACATCGTTGCATATGGAGGTACACCTTTGTATTCTATGGACCAAATCAAAGTGTGATATAATTTCCTACAAACCTATTCTTTGATCCAATTGTTGCAGAATGCTTCTATGCTTTGAAACACATGAAGCACAAGCTTTCCCATAAATTCCATTAACATCTTAAATGAAAGTTTTTCTATTACCATTTCCACATCTCGGTTTTGAATCTCCGATTTACCAGAAAAAAGGATTAATATGACTTTTAGCTTATGGAGTAGATTATTTTTTTGGATGCCAATTGTGAGGTCAAATTGTTTCACAACTTGCTAGCTCCAAAGAAATATGCAAGTATGAGATCTGCAGACTCTCTCATCACCCTTATCAAGTATCCTGTATTTTGCTTGTCCTACATTGCAGTTCGATTAAAAGTTGCAGTCTTCCATAGGTAGAAATACAACCTCATTGAAGAAAGGGAGAGCACTGACTACTTGTCACAAAATTATGCAATGAGAGCTGAAACAAATCGATCATGGATTGCTCATTCAAATCATGGATCCCATTCTCTTGTGCAAATTAGCTCCTGAAAAGTGAAAATATTAAGAATTTAAAATAAGAGTGTCACTAAAATATTTAAAAGACTAGGGGAATGACAATATGGAAGGAACTTGTTTTTTATTTTATTTTTTCAGCTGAAAAAGATATTTATGTAAAGCATTTGGTGCCTCAACTTTAACCGTGTAGAGAATATAAGGTTTAAAAGAGTATGGATTATGTGCACATGCATTTTATTAGTATGTCATCTACTGCTTTTGAATTGGCATGGTTAATTGTAGATTTCAAAATATCGAGTGAATTGTGGAATAAAATTTTCATTTCTCCTAAGCCATTATGTGTCTAGAACAGCTTATTTGTTTCTTGGATGCTAACAGAAAGACTTATTATGGAGGATTTAGTATGACATATGCTGCTTTAACCACAAATTTGAATTTTTGAATAGGTTCTGAGCCCCACATTGCAGTTCTATCTCACCCGTCTATACATATTCACACAATGGTACTGCTGTGGAGATTTTTTTAGTAGATTGGTTTATTTTGAGCCTACACATATTCTTTCTTTTTTTGATGAATAAGAACTTACCACCATATTCTTTTGATTACTTATATATACTCTGTATTGATTCTTCAGACACAGTGGCCAATTACCCCTCAAGGCTTACCAAAGATATTTCGCCCTATAATGCTTTTGCTCAAGCCGTTAATTCAGTTTTTCATGCTTCTCTGGTTTCTTTGTGTAAGGATACCTTCTCCTGATGTTTTTATTGTGCAGGTGAGCCCTCATGTTTCACTTGAATATATTTTGCTTTTTATTTAACAACTTTGTGGCATATGTGGTTATAGTTGGCCATTGATTGTGATTGTATTTACCATCCCTCGTAATTCTTTCATTTTTATGTTTTAGTTTGTGCACACGTGGAGTATGAAAGAGCCCAACATTTCTTATGATGTATATAGATCAAAGTAGTTGTTTAGCAAAAAAATTACTAGTAACTTTTGTTGAGAAGGTCAATTGATAGCTAAATACAAATGATCGTGTACTCATTTGTAAGTCATGTGAGCTTTTTTGTTGTTAAATGCTGATTATTTTACCTAGTTATCTGGGGGGACATTATGTGTGCAAAACCGCATAGTTGTTTCCTTTTCCTTTTTCATTTAATACAATTTTATTTGACATGTAATAAAATTTATTACTACAATTTTAATACTTAAGGAAAAAAAGAAAGAAATTAACATGTGCATATGGTGGCTTGAGACAAATAGATCTTCCAACTAGCCAATTTTCTTTGCATTTTCTCAACTTTCCCATCCCAATAGCTTTTGACATGAAAGAAGCGCCCATGGGAAGACCCAAATATTTCGACGGCAAAGAAGACAATTCTACAATTCAAAATGTCAGCCAACTCTTCTTGAGGCGGCACACAACCCACCACAACTGTTTCTGCTTTCTAAAGGTTGATCTTCAAACCTGAAATAGTCTCAAAACGCACGGGAATGTGCCCCAGATTAAGGATCTGGTCTTGATCTGTATCTCACATAACAAGAGTGTCATATGCAAAAAGAAGATTAGAGATCTCCAAAGTGACTGGGTTTTGGGAGTCGACTCGGAATCCAAATAAATCTCCCCTAATCATAGCTCTAGACAACATCTTACTAAGAGCCTCCATGACAATCACAAAAGGGTGAGGTGAATGCGGGTCCCCTTGGTGGAGTCCCCTAGAGCTTGCAAAGAAGCCATGCGGGCTGCCATTAATCAAAATAGATAAACAGGCCGTGGAGATACAGGAGGATATCCATTTCCTCCATTTTGAACCAAAGCCAAGATGCCCTAGAAGATAGGAGAGGAACTCCCAGACTCCCTGTTGACATGGTCATAGGCCTTTTCCAAGTTCAACTTGCACAACACACCAGAAATTCCATATTTCAGTTTGCTGTCCAGGCACGTGTTAGCTATAATAACTGAGTAAGGTTGATAGGTTACTAGCAAGATCTGCCACTTAGTTCTCATCTTATTTGGACTCTCGTGGGTCATGCCTAACAATATCTTAAAGTTGCTTCACTTTTGAAAGATTCAAGCCTGGTGACATTTCGAAGAGGTCATCTGGAAAGTTATCCCTGCTTTATTAATGTGGAGCATTTGGAAAGAAAGACGTTGGCGCCTTTTTGAGGATCGCGAGTCTAATGTGCTACGATCAAAATCCTTCTTTTCGAGATCTCTTTTACATTGGGATGTAACTTATGTTCCTAATTTTTCTTCCTCTAATCTTGTAGATCTTGTAACTTTTTAGATTTTCGACTCTAATAGGGTGATTGCATCTCTTGTATACTTTTCATGTACGAGAGCTTTGCTTCTTCTCTAATAAATTATTATTCATAAAAAAATATGTTACTGAATAGAACATATTGGCACAATCTGTAATTGCTCTAATTCCAGCATCTGGATCAATCTTGTAATTGTATGTCATGAAGATGGATAAATTGGGATAATCACAATTTGGCTTCTGTTATTGGTCATCATTTAATTCATTGAGAGCCGCTTGCCTTTAATTTTCAATCATTTTTAGCCACTTCTTTGAAATTTTGTATTTTTTTCAATATGTGTGTTGGTGTGTTTTTGTATCCAAGATTTTTGATTTTTCATTCATGTATTGGTATGCTAATCATTTGAGCTTGAATGCTCTCTTTCTTTTGCAGAATCCTCCTTCTGTTCCAACCTTAGTGGTTGTAAAATGGGCAAGCTCGCTGAGGCATTCTGCATTTGTGATTGATTGGCATAATTTTGGATATACATTGCTTGGCTTATCCCTTGGAAGAAGTAGTTGCTTTGTCTCTGTATATCGTTGGTAACAATTGATTTGTTTATGAGTTTCAATTTGTTTATGGTGTCCTTTTTTAGCAGTACAATATTTGTTTTTCTGGACACATGTTTAGGTTTGAGAAACGTTATGGGAAGATGGCAGATGGTTCCCTATGTGTGACAAAGGCAATGCAACATGAACTGGCTCAAAATTGGGGGATTCAGTAGGTGGCTTGGCTCAAAACTTAGCAGTTTCATTTTTCTTTTTTATAAAAATTTTACATAATGAGAATTTCATAACTTATTCTGGTCAAATTGATAGAGCTACTGTGTTGTATGATCAGCCTCCTGAGTTTTTTCGTCCTGCTTTGCTCGAGGAAAAGCATAAGGTGAAGCAAATATTTCTTTGTCAAGTTCTTACCAAGAAAGTTTTTATTGAAGAATTATGTCTAACATGTGGATTACTTGTAGTTATTTTGTAGAATAGATAAAAATCTCTGTCAACCTCTTGGAGTACGGGATTATGTCCACAGTGGTACGCATAAGTTTTGACTATTTGTTTTTCCCCATTTAATTGAGGTTTAGTAGAAACAACCTGTTTGGTCAAGTTACACACTTGCAGGAAGTTCAGGAATCGGGAACCATGCCCTAAATGAGACCCTGTTTACTACCCAGGTTGGCACTGACATTTTCTTGAAACCAAACAGGCCCGCACTTGTTGTAAGCAGTACGAGCTGGTGATCTCTTCTTCCTTTGATGAATCTATTAATCTTATAATTTCTTAATATTTATTTCCTTAATCTTTGAATTTGGTTTGGCATGTCCCATTATTATTTTTTATTTTTTGATTTGGTAATAGAATTAGTTCTTCTTCAGCTGCATGCCATTTATTAGCTGCTACACATTATTTGACATTAGCGCGTTGCATCTGCTGTTTTGATTATTATCTTCTCTGTTCATTGAAATTTCTCTTCCTTCTGCATGATACCTTTTATTTGCTCCATCTTCCAAGTATTCTTACTAAATAATACAATCCCTTAACAAGTTAATTCAGGGAAATCTGTATGCTGGAAGCTACATTGATGCTAAGACCTGTAATAACAAGTGTAGTATAAGAAAATGAATGACACTAAGAATACCTTACCCAAAGGGGTTTATGAGGGCGGAAGAAATTGTATTTATCAAAAGGGAGCACCATCACCACTAAGAATACATTTTCTAGCCTGCCTACCTGTTATCTTTCACTCTTGTCTATTACTACCCATGTGTCAAACCAATTGGAGAAATTTTGATGGAACTCTCTTTGGTGTGGGGGAGAGGCATATAAATTTCATCTAGTGGATTGGAATGTGGTGTGCTCTTCTTTGGTAAGTGGGGCTTTGGGGCTGAGAAAATTGAACACCTGGTTGGAGGCAACATGGTTGTGGTGTTATGAGGGGAATTACTTTTGGAAACGGATTATTGGAGTAAAATGTGGAGAAAACTAGGGCCAATGTACTTTGAGATGGTGAGAAGGCCACATGGTTGTAATCTTTGGTAGTGTAAGGTTGAATGGGTTTTCTGTTTTGTTTTTTAAGTTTCAGAGTGAGATGGTAGGAGAGTTTGCATTTGGAACGATGGCTGGTGTGGACATGTTGCATTAAAAGAGAGGTTCTTAGATTTGTTCATGATAACACAGGAAAAAGATGCATCAGTGTATTCAAAGTTGACTTCTATTGGTAATGGAGGTGACCTGTCTTGGAATATGTTCATGCCTTTAAAGGCTTTAATGATTCAGGGAGTTAGAATCAGTTGGTCCAATGGGTTGTACTGAAAAAGTTAGTTAATATGTTTTTCTGCTGGAAAGGTTTGCTAGGATGGCAACATAGTAACCTTAGTTTTAATGATGCCCCTTTGTGCCTTGTGCAAAATAATTTGAAGGGAGAGTAACAAGCGCGCTTTAAATGGTGTAGAGTTGACAATCATTGACCTTAAATATATATTTGTACAAGCTTTGTATGATAGGTCAATTGCTTGAACAACACCTCTATATCTTCCCCTTTTGTAGATTTTGTTGTTTCCTTAAATTTCAACATTATAATCTTTTTGAGAAAGCTTGCCTATACTTCCTAGGTTTTCTCTTACTCTAATAAAATTTCTGTACTACCTATAGAAGAGGAATAATATGAAGAGGAAAAAGAAAAAGAAAAAGAATTAGCCTACAACTTTTAAACCAGTTTGCCATCTCAAGTTACGTTATTTGCAAATATGATATTGGGAACTTAGAGTATTAGTAACGGTATAGTGCCAAATAAGTGATAGCTGTAATTGGCCATGTTATGTTTCTCTTATATTACAATTGATTTGATGTCTACCTCCAAAGAAGGGTAATAATACATAAAATATAGGAACAAGTCCTTCATGTCTCTCTTCTTCTTGGTAGGTTTAGGAATATTAAGAAACTCTCTCTAAGACTCTCTCTCTCTCTCGTGTTGGCGTGTGTAGGCATGTTTTGATGTCCCTTAGCTGTCAGTTGGCTTTTCCGGCAATGGCATTAGACTAGATTTTCTTTATGGTTTTCTGTGATGGGCTTCTCTAGTTGGTTCTTTATGGAAGCTAAGTCTTTTGAGTTCGCAGTGGAAGAGAAGGTTTTAGTATTACACGTTTTTGAAAGGAGTAGGGCCATCGTGAGTTGTTTATCACTAGGTAGAGTGGGTGTGAGTTGGTTGTTGGATACCATGGATGAATTGCTTCTAGCATAAGCCTTGAAGGATTTCTTGAAATTTTCTAGGGTGGGTTCTAAGCCATTATCACCCAACGGTGTGCGAACAAATTGGGTAGATATAAATACAAAGGTGGTGGTTGGAGGGACTTTGTGGTTATACCGGAAGGCAAAGGTGGTTGGGAATGGACATTTTTTGTGCTTGAGCTATGGGAGGTTCTAGAAACATTTCAGAGTTCTTCTGGTGATGGTTAACTAGCTTGTTGTTTTGAGGTACCCTTTAGTGGATTCTCTTCATTTTGCCCAAAGATGAATTCTATGACACCTCCAGTGTCAATGGTGTGTGAGCCAGGAGAGGAGGTTGTCAAGAGGTTGTATGTTGAGGTGGTTATTGGTCCAAGGCAGCGTATGATCGCTTCCGTATCTCTCAGGGAAGCTGTCTCTAGGCCCAATGCCTATGTGTTAGTGTCATTGGCTCAAAAGGCCAACGGCCACGTAATGCATGGGGATGTCGTAAATCCTTGGTATTTTGTTGGTAAGTTACATGCTGCAGAGAGTGGGAGTGAATCAAGGAGCAAAGAGAATGTCAATGGGGCAGTTAGATCTTGGAGAAAATAGTTGGAGACCTTGAGAGGGGAGGTGGACTGGGTTATCGACAATTTGGACTTGGGCTTGCGGATAATTTGGCCGAACATAACTAGTAGTGCGAAAAAAGGGAGAACAAACGTCAAAGCCTGATCCATCTTTGAGGGCCCAACTCTTTCCAACGCCTTCTATTGAAACTAAGGTCTTGTTTAGTATATGGACTGACTATTCCATTAAGAAAATGAATAGCTATTACTGGGAATGAAAGCAGGTTGAATGGAATAGCTATTCATGTTCTGTAGTTTTGTAATAACACATGCTCTCACTGGATTTGTATCAAAATTACTAAAAATACCCAAACTATATATATATATATATATATATATATATAAGAAAAGTAAAACAATAATAATAACATATATATATTTTAAAAAAAAAAGAAAACTGAAAAAAAATCTTTGGTGGCCAATCCTAAACTTCCTTGAGAAATAGTAGGTTATGATCTCATCCACTGCTACTGCAAAAGAACTATTGAATGATGAGAATTCAATTTCTAAATTGAATTATGCATGAGAGAGAGAGAGAGAGAGAGAGAGAGTTGTAAAAAAAGAGGGAAGATGAAATAGGAGACAAAACATTCAAAAAGCTTGCAAACGTCAAACTCTCTAGTTGAATGGCTTTAATTTTATACTGCATAACAATATGCTTTTTTTGATTACGAGAACCCCTCCAAGGCAGGTTCACTTCGTAATAGTATGCTTATAGTTGCCTTGGGAAGGATAGGAAAATTTTGCCGACCAATATATATTCCATAACAAAAACATTGAAAGAAACCCTAAATTCATGTTAAGAACATCCATGGTAGATCCCAACGACATAGGACAAAATAGCGAAACTTGCCTAGGTATGTTTGTGATGGGCTTTAGAATAGAAAAAAGTTATGTGTTGGGATTTGTAGCATAGAAAGGATTGTAGATCGATTAGGGTTTATAAAGATTGACTTGTTTTGTGATATTTTTTATTTATTTATTTAGGTTTGAAGAAAAAAATAATAATTATAGGTTTTTTGGAAAATCCATTCCATTCTTCGAGGAATAGCTATTCCTCTCCTCTTTGTAAGGGAATAGGAATAATAGTATGCAACCAAACAAAATAATATATATTCCTATGGAATAATCATTTCATGTTACGACCTAGGGAAAAGCACTAGTTATATTTGTGCTTTCACCCCAAAAGTACTATTCAATTTCGAGCTTCCCTATAATTTCTTTTAAAGCTCAGTTTCACATAGTAAATAGGCAATTTGGGACTTAGCACTTATGACTATCTCTTATAAACCATCCATTTTATATGGGTTACTCATCTTTTCCCAATATGGGATCGGGGTGTTACAAACTTCCCTTCTTAAATTCTTGTCATCCTAATCAGGGCCATGTCATATAATGCTCCAGTACCACATGGCTTGGCATCACTAGGTGGCTTTGATAGCATTTATAATGGTCTAGTAAAAAGCGCTAACCATATTTGTGCTATCATCACAAAATGACTGGCGCAGATGTGGCTAGCATTTTTCTCTGGGTGTTATATTCCATTCAAGGGTCTATTTCGAAAACCAAATGGGTCCTAAAAGTTTTTTACTTTAATACTTTGTACCACTAGCTATTGCGTATGATTACTTTCATATTTTTAGTTTTCACGATTTTTCTTGCTCTATTTTCATTTTCTGGATAGGTGTTTCTCCTTATACCTCTTGTCTACTTGGGTTGTACCCTTGCCCTTTTAAGGAAATTCAATTACTTATCCAAAAAAAAGTCTTTCGTTTTTGTCATTTGTTAATAATTTCCATAAAGTAATAAAAAAATAAAAATAAAATTAGTGGGCCTTATAATGAAAATTTATGGCCAAGATATTCAAGATAATGCAGCAGAATCCTTCCTCTTTCCAATGGTATCCTTTATAATGTAAGAACATGCTATAGTTCTGTGGGCTTGAGACCTTGATTGTGGTAATAGAATGCTTTAGATGATAATGAAATGCTAATGGATCAACTATGTCAATTTGAATGAGTGCAGAGTATTTGTATTGGATATACTTTGCTCTTGTTGTCATTACCTATATGATTTCTTGATATGTTTTAGGCGTAGACTAAACTTAAACTACCTTGCAAATTCACTTAGATTTTGGTTTTATACATATAGGTTTTGCATAACATCTGGCATCTGAAAGTTTATTTTTCAGTAAATATGATTACTTCTTAGTTTGATTTTCCACATTTCTTGTGTAAGATTTGTGATTTGATCACATCTGCTATATTAAAACAAAATCTTTGTAGTATTTATTAGATTCTTAGACAAGTGTATGTTTGCTTTTGTGTGTGTTTCTTTTTGTTTTCTGATTAGCTAAGCAGGTAAATCGTTTTAAAGAATGACACCTTTTTTTCAGGACCCCAGATGAGAATTTTGGCCTTCTCTTAGAAGCGGCGTTAATGTATGATAGGCGTGTTGCTGCAATATTAAATGAAGATGATTCAACCAATGAAGAGGTTATCTGGAAGGAAATCTCTGAGGGAAAACAGTACTTGTACCCTAGGTTGTTGTTCATCATTACAGGTAATGATGAATATATATGTACATATATACACACAATTGTGCATATACCAACACAACTATAGAGTGTAGTGTCAGCTTTGATGCAGATATATTTTGACTTGCGATCTATTTCTCTTCAACAAGGTAAAGGGCCTGAAAAGGAAAAATATGAAGAGAAAATAAAGAGGTTACACCTCAAACGTGTGGCATTCCGTACTATGTGGCTGTCAGCTGAGGATTACCCATTGCTCCTGGGTAGGTTCTTTATTCTTGATTTCTTCTTCTCTTCTTTTTTCTACTAAGCTATTTAATGTCAACATATTTGCTACATTGGTAGGATCGGCAGACCTTGGTGTTTGTCTGCACACTTCCTCATCAGGATTAGACCTTCCAATGAAGGTAATTCATTGTCAAATTGCCTGTTTTGACATAAAGCTAGACACTGGACATGTAGAATAAATAATGTTAAAGGAACGTAAGCATTCTTAAGGAATAGTATTATAACTAGAATCAAATTAACAATGTTGTATCAGGTTGTGGATATGTTTGGTTGTGGTCTGCCTGTTTGTGCTGTTTCCTACTCTTGGTAAGCTTTAATTATAGCTTCTTTAGTACAATGCCTTTATGTGTGCTTGACTTATGTTGTATGTTGTTTTAATGCTGGTTTGACGTTTTTTGAAGCATTGATGAACTTGTAAAAGTTGAGAAAAATGGCTTACTCTTTTCATCATCTTCAGAGCTAGCTGATGAACTCTTGGTAAGTTTAATTACTTGACTAACGTCATGTACGGTCATTAGTTGCCAGATAATGAATAATCTCTTCTGGTTGTTGAGAAAACTAAGGAACAGAGTGAATTTTCAATCATGTGTTAGAACTGAGGAAGGGTTCAACCGCCGAAAACAAATGCACAGGCAATAGATATACAGAAAATAAATTGTAGTACTTAATAATAAAACATCACAACCATAACACAAGTATTCTTTTTATGAAGTGGAAAGCCCATTGAACACATCAAAAGGAAAAACCACTCTATGATAGCTAAACCCGAAAAATCACTATCACAAGGAAGATTCAAAATACAGACATAAACTTACAAAAACCCCTTTGTAAATCTAATATTCTGTATGACAACAAGCTTCCCGCTTGTCTTTGAGCTAGCCAATCTTTTTCAAGCGCATTTCCTAACCCCATCCATTAGTAGATTCTTTGGTGGACAAGGGTTGTGTATGGTGTGGTTTGAACAAAATCAAGAACAGAGTCCCAAGTGAGATAAAGCTTCAAGCTTTTTAGAATCCTCACTTGGGTTAACCATGGTGAAGGAAGGTGTACATTTAGAGGGATTCTAGGATGAAGGTTTCACTTTCTTCTTCACCATAAAAGTTTAAAGCTTAGTTGAGAGCAATGGGAAAGATAGGTTCAAAATGAAGTCAGGATGTGATTTTTATCCTGCAGGAAATACACATTGCATCATGACGGGGACCTTCACGTCAAGACGTGCAACTAGGATTTCATTGCTAACTTTCTGACATTTGGCAGCTTTTAGCAGGTCATGTCAACACATGCTTTGCACAGGACAAGACAAACTTTCTATGATTCTGCGTCATGTCTTTGTCTTGATGGGGGTGAGGCAATAGCTTCTCTATGGCTCTTTGTCATTTCTCCATCATGACAAGCTTCAACAGAAGAAGGCAGTAGCTTCTCTATGGCTCTGCATCATGTCTCTGTCTTGATGGGCTTTGAACGGAAAACACAAAAACCACCCAAACACTTATTTTCACACCAAAACCTTAGGTGATGAAAGATATTACATGTTAGATTTTGAACATCGAATGAAGCCAATTTCTAAAACTTAACAATATGTTTCATTTTGTCTGTTTCAGTTTACTTTTTTATGGCGTATTTGGTACCTAGTTGCCAAGTGGCATAGTTAGGTCACATGAGTTTCACGTCCCCTAGTTTGATTATTCTAAGAATAGCTCATTGATGGAGGTGACAATTTGTCAATATTTCTGAAGTATAGGTCGGAAGAGTGCAATTAATCCCAATTTTTGAGGGGAAAACTGTTATTTTTATGATAATAAACATACACAACATCTGCACATGCAGCACATGGATCATAATCTGCAAAATTAGGTTTGGGTGTCCACATATGATGAAGTCGGTTTTTCAGAACATGTGTTGCCAGTTATCTGGGTCACAACAAAGAATTAGTTCTTTTTTCCAACATTTAAGCTGCCAAAATGATAAATATTAATTTTTGTGCTTTCAGCCTCAACTGGGTCTGTCTAATTGTGAACTCCCAATTGGTTTTCAGCCTCGGCTGTGAAGGTTTAAGTTGCCAAACTGACAAATATTAGTTTTGGTCTAATATTTAAGATTCCAAACTGATAATATTTTTTTTTCCCTGCCCAAATATTATGAACTCCCCAATTGGTGGTCTTTTCAATTAATCTGGTAGGTTCTTTCCCATTGGAGTTGATTTGGGATCCTTGGATCCTTCACACATATATTTTTTTTTCCCTGCCCAAATATTATGACTATCATTTACCACCCTCCCCCCAACACCCGACAGACATCCAGGACAAGAGAAGAGAAGGCTATGCTTTGGCATCCCTTGTTAACAAATAAGTGCAATTTACTCCTTTTGCTCCCTCCACTAAAATGAATTGCTATTACATTCCCTCGCATTTTACTTATTTTGATATCTTGGTGCATTATCTAACACCTTGAGGTAGTTAGCTATTAAAGTTGATGAAAACTGGAAACGTCCTAGTGCAGTAATTCTATTCAAAAGATGCTAGTTTCAGTATATTGATCTGTTAATATAGTTTACTAAATTGCTTTGTATATTTTTTGGAGAAAACCTTTTAAGTTCTCTTTGAATCTTCAGATGCTCTTCAAGGGTTTTCCAGAGGGATGTGACGATCTGAAGTTGCTGAGAAATGGAACCTTGGAAATGGGTTCATCTGGAAGTTGGGCTGCCGAGTGGGAAGCGCATGCCAAGCCATTGGTATCTGAGGCAAGTCTATTCTTTCATATCCTCATATCTATACTAGTTGGTGAAATATATGATACATAACATTTATTTATAATGATAATTGTTGGGGTTCTTTTCCCCCCTCATGTTTGAGTCCCTAGGTGGCCTTTAATTTAGGGGATAATACAATTTGCAATAGGCTGATTCGTCCTATGTATTGTCGTATAATTCCACTTTTTCCCCATTTTTCTTTAATATCTTTATTCAGTCCCCTATTGATATCATTTATCTTTGTTGTGTTTCTGAACCTCATGAGAGATTTTGACTTGCAGGTTATCTCTCAGAACTTTGATTAGTTTTTGGTATCTGGCTAAAGGTTACAATGTTTCAGTTGATGGCCTCATCTGTTGTATTATACTAAAAGGTTACCTACTTTTATATGTTGAATTGATATCTTAGGGAAACTGGGTGTCCGAGTTGGAATTTTCATCTGTCGTATTTTGCTATTTTATTTATTTTCTTTCTTTCTTAAAGAACATACCGAATTGTGATGAAATTAAAAAAAATAAAAAAAAATAAAATTGATCAACGAAAATTTCTGGTTAATTGTGCTATCCCTCCTTTACTTCTTTTGCGGTTCTGTTTTTATGTGTTATGGCTCGACAGAGTAGCACATAACATGTAACAGAGCATCTAAATCTTGTGCCACTCAAACAAGAAATATGAGTTGATAATTTATGTTATGTAAATCTTTATGCAAACTTAGTAAGTGGATTGCTAAATTTAGACCTTTCAATTTGTATCAAACCGTATCGTTTTGTTAGTGACACCACGTAAACCGGAAGTTACACTGATTGGGTCACCTTTGATGTAACCAACTGGGTTCACATGTTTAAGTATTTAGCTGGTCCATTAGAGCTAGGTTTGTTAACTCAATAGCCACAAAAGTGCAACGAAATTACAAGAAGTCCAGAGCAACATTACGACATTAGTAAGACAAACCAAACCTCAACATTAATTATGCGAAAACGTAAACTTTTGCACAAGGATAGGATTCATTTAGTACATTTAAAAGGAAATTGTCTAAAAAATTTGCCCAAAAAAAAGTTATTATATTAAAAAAAAAATCACAAGATGATCCATAGTTGTGACCCTTTTTTTTTCTTCATTTTTTTTAAAAAAATTTAGAAAAACGAAAAATAAAAGGGTAATTTGACCTCTTTAGAGGTTTTGTTAGGGTAATGACAAAAATTGACGGAAGGGGTATATTGCATCAAATTGAAAGTTTGAGGGGTGAAATTGAGAGTTTTTGAAATTTTGGAGTTTTGCTCAAATGTCGTGGTAGTTTGGGGTCTTTTGTAAAGTTTTCCCTAAAAGTCTTTTAAGGCATTTTTGTTTTTTAGCGAGATGAAAGGGATGTGTGTTGCAAATTTTTAGTAATTTGGATATGGGAGACATTGATGCAATTTTTAGTGCAAAGTGACATTACAAAGTAGAATTAATTTGAGGAGGGCATATTTATTTTTCCTAAAATCAAACGAGGCAACGTTCAATTTGATTCTATTTTCTTTTTAGGAATAGTGAAGCAATGAATATTCCAAATCATCTCAAAAAAATTTAAAATATACATGAGATTTAAAGAAAACAAGAACACTTTTTGTTTAACCCAAGCAATGCCAAAAGATCCATTCAACCTATGCTTGTGTCGTGTGTGTAAGCCATCTATTGAGTACAATTAACAATTTATAAGTTGAGGAGAATGTTTCACCAAAGTAAAGATTTTGACAAGTAAATCAAATCAAAAGTCAAACCTTATCATATTAGGGCCTAGCCACTCTCATCCAATACATTCCTCTTTTGAAACAAAGCCCAAGCTTGACACAATGAAATACATTCCTTTGGAATGTAATTTTTTTTTCACAATTTTTCTTCATAAGAAGATGTCCTTTAAACAATTGGTGCTTTAAGAAATGTTGGAGTATATACACCTTAGGTTCAACTAGCATATGGCCAAATTGATAGATACAACTAGTCAAAAACTCTCATATAGTTACCTCACACAACTCATATTTTAAGAATAAACTCAATTTAAGCTTAAATGTGCACAATAGTTTAAAGCATGAACAAAACATACCACATAAGCTTAAACTTTAGGTAACCACAAAAAGAGTCATTTGAGACAATATGACAACTCATGCATATTAAAAACATTCTAAGACACAAGGAATTAAATTCATGAAAGAAGCATGAGCACATAATGGACACTCAAGGTGCATTAGACAAAAGAATGAAGAAATATAAACAACCAAATTAAAATATTTTGTCTTTTGAGAAATTCAATAAAACAAAAATGTTAAAAGAAAAGAAACAAAAACAAAAAAAAACAAAAACAAAAAACAAAAATTTAAATTGCAAAAACAAACACCCAACAAACAAATATATATATATATATATAAGCAAAGTCTGTCATAAGCATGCAATGTGCCCACCTAAACTAGGTGAGTCCACTACCACTTCCCCTCAATGGGTGAATGGCATCAACCTTCTGAACCCAAACTTTCTTCATTTTGGGCACATATGTATGACTCTTGTCCAAGTCATTTATCTGGGTGATAACACCCCTTAGCAGGTTGAATAATTCATCATGACTATTCCTAGAATGAAAATAATCTCTTTTCAACTCATGATCATTCAATTGAAAACAATTAGGGCGAATATGCCCAATCTTACCACAGTGATGACATGTAGGAATGAACATTTGAGAAGGTTGGTTACTTGGCATATGAGCACGTCTTGGTGTAGAATGAGACACATAGGAATCAATTAGAATTCCCTTATCTTTCTCACCTCTAGAAACTGGAGGATACATTACCTTATTCTTAGTCAAGCTTTCTTCCTTGCAAACTGGTTTCACAAAAATCAACTTTAAAGGAGAAGCAACATTAGTAGAAGACACAACATATTTATCAGCCCAATCTAGTTCTATCAAACGAATGTTTCTAATTATGCAACATGTAATTTAGCTTTTCACTAGAGAAGTTGTTGGGTTGGGTTTCCCTTTTAAGTGGAGGATGGCCCAAAACTTGTGTAGCCCATGTGTGTTTTTATTAAACCCATATGGAGAGACCCATTAGGGTTAGGGTTTTGCTAAACCTAATATCCTTTGTTATTGCAAAGAGAGTACAATAAGAAAAGAAAAGAAATAGCTGCTGCCAAAAAAAAAATGTGAGGGAAAGAGCTTCAAAAACCAGAATCTGGAAATTCCATCCAGCCTTGATCAACTGCTTCGATCAACAAGCGTTTGTGGTCTGATTGAGCTAAAAATTTGCATGGATGTTCAAGACACGTGAATATTAATTATGAACGGTGGAGATTGGATTCTGAGTATTCTGTATTGGTTTTTGAGCTCGAGAACAGTAACCTCTATTTTGGTGAGATCTTTCTTTAATTCTTGTAGAAGTTGATTTGTGCCAAGGAATTTTATTTCTTGAAGATAATTGTTGATTGTATGCCCCTAGTTGAGACTAGAGAAGACTCATGTATTCCCATTATTGTTGATGGTGGAATTATTTGAGTGGACTACTGTAATGCCCCCAAAATTAGCATTGGCTAATGATAAGTGCCGAATGTTGCACATTCAAGCCCCTTAACTCACATATATTAATTCATTAGCTTTGTTATTTGCTTGATTTTGTTTTATTTTGTGTTTCAGGTCAAATACATGAGCTCCACTGAAAATAGGACTAAAAGGAACGAGATGCAACTTTTTGTGCTGGCAAATGATCGCAGCACACTTGTGAACGTGTGCCGGGCAAACGATCACCCATCTGTGCGATCGTGCGCACTCGGGATTCACTTAACCTGGCAGGCGCGTTGGACAACTTAAAAGCGACTTCAAGTCTCCTAATTGAAGTGGAAAACTAACCTATGGTTGTAATTAGGGTTTTAGGGTTTCTAGGGTTTCCTAGTGCCTATAAATAGGCCATTATACAATGTAAAAGGGGGACCGTTTCCAGACCGAAAATTGCACACAAATTCCTTGGAGTTTATTCATCAGCATGAGCGGCTAAACCCCCTGCGTGGGGTACCAATGTAACCCTTTCCAAGCACAATGGTGATTGTATTTGATTCTAGTTAATTCATTATATGTATGTTGATTGCATAATTGTAAGGATTGTAACCTTTGAATTTTGTTCTTAATTTTAATGCAATTGTTATTCAATTCCAAATTCAAGATTTCATAAATTCTTATCTTGTCTTAGAAATTATTTTGCATATTGAACTCAATCAATCTTATTTTCGTGATCATAAGATTGATGGTTATGCAATTATTTTAATATGCATATGATTAATAGGATTAGATAGACCATGCTTAGGGAAGACGGGTCGTACTACACCCTAGTTTAGAATAATTTAGGTAGACGATCTGTACCAACCGAAGATGGGTTATATTATTTCGTTAATCATATAAAACTTATTAAGGGATTTTATAGTTTATACCTAGGGAAGACGGGTCGTGCCGCATCTTAGTAGTTAGGTGGACGATCTGTGCCAACCGAAGATAAATTATTCTTATCCTTTAATATGTATTTTCTTGTCTTTTATAACGTACATAATCATGAGTTTCTAGAATTGAATTACGACTACCATTGTTGTGCGGATTGTGGTGAAGTCGGTACCTTACTCTCTCTCTCTTTGATATTATTACTTTTAATTCTGCATTTAATTTTATGCACTTCACTTCACAAAACAATCAATCTCGTTTTCTTAATTAGGTTAAATTTCGTTCTTTGAATTTAATAACAAAACCCCTACAGTCCTTGAGGTTCGACAGCCTCAATATAGCCCTATCCTAGGGGATTCATCCTATTGCAAGTGGTTTAATTTTATTATTGATATATTTTTGTCACAAAAAGACCACATCAATTTTTTGCGCCATTGCCGGGGACTGTTAACGGTTTAGTTATTAAATTTTAAGGATTAAGTTTAGCTTAATCTTTAATTTTGTTTTGTTTTTCGTTATTTTCAATTTTCGCAGTCTAATTGTTTTTCAAGTTCACGTCATTTCTGCAGTGCCCTTCTATACGCGATCGATCACTCGTGTGATCGCTCAGTCACCCAACATGCTTATTCTTCTCGCAGAGCGATCACACACTAAAGTGCGATCGCCCTCGATGTAATTGCGCAGATTCCAATGCCTAAAGGCCGTTTGTGAGCTTTTCTTTTGTTTTAATTTAATTTTCTGTTATTTTTTTTTTGTTTTTATTTTCTGCTTTAATTTAGGTTTAGTTTATGTTGGGTCGCTGATCTTTGTCTTTGCCTTTAATTTCTTGTGACCCCGACATTGAACACACTCTTAGACAACTTAGAGCCGAAAAGAAAGCTAATTTGCCTAAAGAGCCCATCACTGATATCATGGCTGGCGCCCTCACGTAACTTTGCAAGATCACTACATTCCACCCACATACACTACCCCTTCACGTCTCAGGTTGCCGGACATTACGGCAACCCACTATGAGATCAAGCCTAGCACCATACAGAGTCTACCGACTTCCTAGGGCTTACCCATGAGAATCCTTATGACTTCCTCAGTGAATTCCAAACAATATGTTCTACCATTCAATTGAGATTCAATGAGGATGCCCTAAAGATGCGTCTCTTATTTTTGCCCTAAAAAATAGAGCCAAACATTGGTTCCAGTCCTTAGAGCCTGATTCTATCACTTCTTGGGATCAATTGCAACAAGTTTTTCTCAAGCAATATTTCCCCATAGGAAGGACCAATGACACTAGGAGAGCTATCACTAGTATCACCCAGTACCAGGGTGAACCATTACATGAGATGTGGGAGAGGCTTAAGGGTTTACTTAGATCATGTCCACACCATGTGTCCCCTAAATGGCAGCTAGTACAGAGTTTCTATGATGGTCTGACTGAATCTAGTAGAAGTACGGTAGATGCATCTTGTGGGGACATTTATGTTAAAGAGTGAAGATGAAGCATGCTATGTTTGAAAACTTGAGTAACAATTCTCGTCAACAGGCTTCCAATAGACGGAGAGAACCCGCACCTAAAGCACCAAAGACGGAAAGTCTTTGCAAAGTAGGACCTCCTACGGACATGGCCACTCAAGTAGTTGATGTTATCACCAAGAAGCTGGACCAATTGATGACTGGTTTTGCTCCTAATGCTACTCACATAAGCACCCAACCGGAACCATGCTCATTCTATTCTAGCACTATGCATCAAGTAAATAACTATCCTACTACTGTCAATTATACTGATGTCTCTAATAAACAGGTCAATGTAGCTTTCTCCCAACCAGGTAATGATCCGTACTCCAACACTTATAACCCAGGGTGAAGAAATCATCCAAATTTCTCATGGAAGAATCCAACTTCGGGAAACTCAGCACCAGGGCACACAATCAAGCTCAATCTGGTAGGCAGCCCTATCAATTGTCTTCAACATACCGGCCTCCACAACAGCAATACCAGGTTGCCCCACCGCAGCAGGTAGAATCTAAGTTTGAAGATCGAATGTTGAACATGATGGGTGAGATAACTGTCAGGTTCGGTGAGATTAACAGTAGGCTAAACACGATGGATGAGATGAACGGCAGGTTGGGTGAGTCGAACGACAAGTTTGACGAGATTTCTCAGACAGTAAATTCTCACTCCCAATCCATTGCCAAACTAGAGACTCAAATGGGGTAATGGCGAACACCCTCAATAGGAGGGAAGAAGGGAAGCTTCCAAGTCAGCCAGTGATGAATCCTAAGGGGCTCGACATGGTAAATGAAGAAACCTCACATCAGCATGTGCAGTCCATCACCACATTAAGAAGTGGAAAATGGTTGACAATCAAGTGGAAAACAAGGATGAGCATTCTGAGGTGTTAGAGACTCTGCAGAAGGACAAAGGCAAGCAAGTGATCAATGAAACATCTACCTCAGCTGACCCTAGTTTAGAAACACCGTATGTACCCCGAGCCCCATTTCCAGAATGGCTCAAGGCACCTTCTCACTTTGGAAAACAAGGAGAGAAAATACAAGCAATGATGGAGGTGTTCAAACAAGTGAAGATCAACATTCCCCTCCTTGATGCCATTCAACAGGTGCCTACATACACCAAATTCTTGAAGGATCTCTGTACTCAGAAGAGGAAATCTAGAAATCACATTCCTAAGAAGGTCTTCCTTACTGAGCATGTAAGTTTCCTGATTCAGCACAACACCCCTCCGAAGTTCAAGGACCCTGGAGCCCCTACAATTTCATGCATCATAGGACAAAAGGAAATTGATAAAGCACTCCTTGATCTAGGAGCTGGGGTGAATCTACTGCCATACTCAATGTATCAACAACTTGGCTCAGGGGAGTTGAAGCCTACTACAATAATTCTGCAACTAGCTGACTGGTCTATCAAGAAACCTAGAGGAATTATAAAAGACGTCATCATCAAGGTAGGCAAGTTTTTCTTCCCAGTGGACTTCATAGTTCTTGACACTGAGCCTGTTCCACATCCTAAGAGGTTGATTCCAGTCATCCTTGGGTGTCCTTTCTTAGCCACGGCCAATGCATGTATCAATTGTCAAACTGGAGTTATGGAGATCTCTTTTGGAAATATGAAGGTAAGGTTGAACATCTTTAATGCATTCCAGCATGCCCCGGATCAGAATGAGTGTTTCTTTGTGGACCACATTGAAGAGTTTGTAGAAGACTCACTCCCTAATTTCTTGGCTGATGATCCATTGGAAGCTTGTTTAGCCCACTTTGGGTTTAAAGATTTCGATACTGACCAATACATTGAAGAGGTCCATGATTTGCTAGAGACAGCAGCCAGTACAGATTTTCATCCATGGAGACTGCCAAAGGAACCCTTGCCTCTGACATCAAGTACTCTTCCTATTCCCTCCCTTGAGTCTCCACCAAAGCTTGAGTTGAAGCCCCTGCCAAACAAGCTTAAATATGCCTTCCTTGGTGCCAACGATACTCTTTCAGTCATCATTGCTTCAGATCTACAGAAGGACCAGGAAGATAATCTGCTACAAATGCTAAAGGTGTAAAGAAGCTATTGGGTGAACTGTAGCAGACCTAAAAGAAATTGATCCATCCATCTGTATGCACTGGATCCATCTAGAAGAAAGAGCTAGACCATCCCGTGAGGCATAACGTCGGCTGAATGCCAACATGAAAGAGGTGGTGATGAAAGAAGTAGTCAAACTGCTTGATGCTAGCATCATCTATCCCATCTCAGACAGCAAATGGATCAACCCCACTCAAGTAGTTCCAAAGAAATCTAGCCTCACAATAGTGGAGAATGCAGCTGGAGAGTTGATCCCAACGCACAACCACAGGATGGCGTGTTTGCATTGACTATCGAAAGCTCAACTCCCACACTATGAAGGATCACTTTCCACTCCCTTTCATTGATCAGATCTTAAAGCGTCTAGCTGGCCAGAGCTACTACTGCTTCCTTGATGGCTACTCTAGTTACGAATCAGGTTGCTATTGACCCTCAAGACCAGGAGATGACGACGTTCACATGTCCCTTTGGCACTTTTGCTTACAGACACATGCCCTTTGGGCTATGCAATGCACCGCCACCTTCCAGAGATGTATGATGTCAATCTTCTGACATGGTAGAAAATTTTTGGTGGTATTTATGGATGACTTTTTTGTTTTTGGGTCTTCTTTTGATAATTGTCTCCATAATCTTTCACTGGTGTTAAAATATTGCAAAGAGACTAACCTGATTTTGAGTTGGGAAAAGAGTCACTTTATGGTGCAGGAGGGTATAATTCTGGGACATATAGTATCCAAGAGAGGCATTGAGGTGGATAGGGCAAAAGTTAAGCTGATTGAAGATTTGCCACCACCTACTTCAGTGAAGCAGATCCGCTCCTTCTTAGGGCATGCCGGGTTTTATCGACGCTTCATCAAGGATTTCAGCAAGATCTCAAGGCCCTTATGCAGTCTGCTTGCCAAGGACATCCCATTCAACTTTGATGAAGCTTGTCATGAGGCATTCCAGAAGCTCCGGTCTCTACTATCCTCTGCTCCCATCATGAAGCCTCATGATTGGTCCTTGCCGTTTGAAATCATGTGTGATGCATCCGATTTTGCTGTTGGTGTAGTCTTGGGACAGCATGTGGGCAAGCTCCCTCATGTCATTTACTATGCTAGCAAGATTCTGATGAATGCTCAAGTCAATTACACCACAACAGAGAAAGAATTGCTAGCTGTGGTTTTTGCCTTGGACAAATTTAGATCATACCTCTTGGGATCCAAGGTAATTATCTACTCTGATCATGCTGCATTGCGACACTTGTTGGCAAAGAAGGAGACAAAGCCTCGGTTGATTCGATGGATACTGCTGTTACAAGAATTTGACATCGAAATTTGGGACAAAAAGGGCATTGAAAATGTCGCTGCCAACCATCTATCATGGATTCAGTTTGAGCAACCTCAGTCAATCCTAGTTCATGATTCCTTCCCGGATGAGCAACTGTTTGAAATCACGCCAAGAGAACCACTGTGGTATGCGGACATCATCAATTATCTAGCCACAGGTTAGATTCCTCCTCATTGGTCTAAGCAAGACAAGGACCGCTTCTTCAAGCAAGTCCGATTCTACTTTTGGGAAGATCCAGAGCTGTTCAAGTATTGCGCTGATCAGATTATCCGACGCTGCGTTTCGGAGAGTGAATTCCATAATGTTCTCACATTTTGTCTCTCTAGCTTATGGAGGTCACTTCAGTGCCAAGAAGACCGCAGCCAAGGTTCTACAATGTGGATTCACATGGCCGACCTTGTTCAAAGATGCTTATGATTTTTGCCGGGCTTGTGAGAGATGTCAATGCCTAGGAGCTATGTCTAGAGATATGTTGCCATTAAACCCCATCCTCATAGTCGAAATTTTTTATGTTTGGGGTATAGATTTCGTGGGCCCCTTTCCACCATCTTTTGGGTATGAGTACATTTTGGTAGGGGTAGATTATGTCTCCAAATGGGTTGAAGCTGTGGCCACCAAGACCAATGATCACAAGGTGGTAGTGAAATTCATCCAAGCTAACATCTTCAGCAGATTTGGTACTCCCCGAGCCATCATCAATGACGGAGGCAAGCACTTTTGCAACCGGTTTCTCAAAACCTTGCTTCTCAAGTACTCCGTTACTCATAAGGTAGACACTCCCTACCATCCTCAGACTAGTGGCCAAGTAGAAGTCTCCAACCGGGAAATCAAGCATATTCTGGAGAAGATGGTTAGGCCAGACCGCAAGGATTGGTCCTTGCACCTCAATGATGCATTATAGGCCTACCGCACAGCTTACAAAATGCCAATTGGTATGTCACCATACCGGCTGGTTTATGGAAAGGCATGTCACCTCCCCTTGGAATTAGAGCACAAGGCTTTGTGGGCAATCAAGCAGTTCAACTTTGATATGCAAGCAGCCGGCTCCCACCGAAAGCTTCAGTTTATAGAGTTGGAAGAGCTACGAAATGATGCATATGACAGCTCCAAAATTTACAAAGAGAAAACAAAGGCTTTTCACGACCTACACATCAGGCCTAAGACATTTGAACCGGATAAAAAAGTATGGCTTTTCAACTCCAAACTCCAGCTCTTTCTGGTAAGCTCCACTCCATATGGGATGGCCCTTTCATAGTCATTTCAGTGTCTCCACATGGGGCAGTTGAGTTGAGGGACCCAAAGGATGGCAACATTTTCAAGGTAAATGGTCAAAGACTGAAGCCCTACATTCAGAACTCCGAATCAGGTACAGACATGGAATCCGTCAAGTTAACGGATCCCACCTATTCGTTTTAAGAATGCATGCAGCTAACATGGAGGCGTTTGAGTAGTCCTGAATCTCAAACGCCTCGCTGAGGTCTGGGTACCGATGCCACCGAGAGGTAAATTTTTTGTTTTGTTTTTCTTTTTCTTTACTTTTGTTGTTTTTCATCTTTGGTTTTATTTTCAGTTCACTCATTTTATGTTAGTGTAGTTTATTTTCTATTATTTTTGCTTTTCATAGTTTGATTTGTGCATAGTGGGAATTGGCACACTATGGAAGCAACGTCACCACCTGGGCGATCATTCGCAGGTCTCCAAAGTGCCAAACCATCGAGGAAGAACGTTCGCCCACCCTTGGGTGATCGTTCGCAGAAGTCTCCTCCAGAGTGCCAAACTTACTGAGGAAGCGAACGTTCACCCACCCTTGGGCGATTGTTCGCATAAGTCCTCTCCAAAGTGTTGTAGACATCGAGGAAGTGAACGTCGCCCACTGGTGGCATCGCTCCTCTTCAGTGCACAAGGGCGTCGCCTCATCCCAGCCCATGCAACAGCATGAGGGCGAACGTTTGCCCATCCTTGGGCGATCGTTCGCCCTCGAGGGGTATTGTCTCACGTGACCTATTTAGGTCACTTTCCCCCTTCCTTCTCCCATCACTTTCACCTACCCCACAATCATTCACGCACCTCCACGCCCAACCCACCACAATCAACCACAAAATCATCACCAACCACCACAAACAACCACCAAACACCACTCACGGCCACCATCGGCCACTACACACACTCCCCGTATCACCATATCATCACAAAGCCTCACATTGGCCCATCTTCTTCCATATTCCCTTTCCAACATTCAAACCCCCAATTTCTATAAAATTAGCCCTTTTTTTTCTATTTTGACAACTGCACTCTGTTGTTCAAGAGTGTAGTTGCCTTCTGTGGTTGGCTTTTCTTTCTTTTGCAGGGGTTGGAAATTTTCGGAGGTTGGTTTTTCCTTCTTGGGTTGAAGGTTGCACACCACATGTTCGACAAAAGTCCTGACCGACTTCCAAGATGCCTAGAACCACTCCTTCATCATCCCAAGCTTCAAGCTCCCGTGCCCAATCCTCCCATCCAACTATTGAGCAGCGGACATACTTTTTGAGACCGAAATCGATATCAATGGTGACTTCAAGAATTTTGAAGCCACTCAATGGGCGGTCCAAGAGTTCAAACGCCAGAGGTTGAAGAGTTGTTCAAACCCATCACCTCCACGGCCTACACAAGGTTGGTTGTCCAGTTCTACTTAAACCTCTCCAGGGATTGCAATAAGCTGGGCACCCTGTCTTCTACCGTTCAAGGGAAGCAAGTGGACGTGACCACATCGGATATTGCCACCGCATTGCATTGCAATGATGAACACCCGCCTGCTGATGCACAATTAGATGAACAGCCGGAGCCTTTCTATGTCTCCGAGATAATTGAAGATATGTGTGCGGGCAATATGCCGATGAAAAATGGAATGTGGCAGCTGGTCCAAATTGCCCCAACAACTCTTGCTTGAGGATTATATTTTGCAGTGGAATGTGTGCCCATTGGGACACAAGTCGCAAAGGCGTGACCAATTCCTTCAAGCACTGTACGCCTTCCATAAAGGCCACTGGTATTCCATCCCCTCAATTATTTGGTACCAACTTCACAAATTTTGGGATGTGGTGATTGCGCGCAAGGCCACCACCACAAAGTCATGGGGGCTCCCATTCCCATTCCTACTCACACACATTCTAAAGAAGAAAGGCATAAAGGGAACCTCCGAAGATGGACCGGTCATAGATCATCCGTTCTTTGGCAGAAACTAGTGGAATCACAGCGAGTCCCATATGCCCAGAGAGGTTAGGGTAGAAATCCCAGCTGATGAAGGAGGAGAGGAAGCTGAACATATGGAAAAGGATGCACTGGCACCGCAGCAAGGTGGAAGAGCTGATACTATGGTCATTAGCCGCACCAATTATGAACTCTTGAGTGGTGCACATCAGCACCTAAACAAGCTGGAAGAGCGCTTTACCAATATTAAAGCATAGTTTGCTGCCCACACTGGCTTACTTAGGGCCATTTTGGACCAACTACCACCCGTTGCAGGAGCTTCAGCTTCTGTCCCACCTAGGGAGCAGTAGTGAGCAGCTGCACCGTCTAGTTAAAGACGTTAAACTTAGCGCTCATAGGAGGCACCCCACAGTATATTCATTTATTTCTTGTCATTTTACCTTTATTTTTATTGTCTTTTTATTTTTATTTTTTTTCTTTTTTCCATATTACTTTTGTGTTTTCTTTTCATAGACAAAATAAGGGTATTTCGGTTCAAGTTTGGGGGTGTGCTATAAGCCATGCCAGTCTAGACAAGTCTTCAACTCCCAGGTTAGTTCGTTCCATGTAGTTACACATTGGGGACAATGTGCAAATTAAGTTTGGGGGTATGGGAGAAACAATTTCACACACCTTGTCTCGTTTTTTGTTCTAAAAAAAAAATGCATGTTCATGTTACCCTTAAATTTTGGTTGACTTAAAAATTTGTGATTGATTTCATTAGTGAGCTTAAAATTTTGAACACATGATCTGATGTTGGATTTTTTAAGTTTGTTACTTGCTCTAGGCAACTAAGAATTCACATGTTTGATCTGCTCTTACACAAGCACATTAGCACATGATTGGTGGGGTATGACGTATGAGTTTAATGTGTATGTTTCTATATTTTGGGTGACACTGGGTGACTTATTGGTTGGATACATTGACATATAAAAAAAACAAAAAAACAAAAATTTGACCATTGATAAACTCTTCATTGAATAATTGGGCCTCTTGCCTTAAAGCAGTGAGTGCTCACGTCAAAAGGTGAAGAGGTTTGATGTGGTTAAATTTATAAAAAAAAAAATGGTGATAATCATTGATAAATTGTTCACTGAGTAACTGGACCTCTTGCATCAAAGCATTGAGTGTTCACGTCAAAGGGTGAAGAGTTTTGATATGGTTAACATTACGGCTAGTTTAGTTCCGTAGCCTTTTTGACTCGAGTTAGTAAGTCCTCAGGGGTGTCTCTACACCTAATGCCCTAAAATCATCTGGTTTGAGAGTCATTGGCTCAACACTCGTTACATGGGTCAATTAGAAAGCTTAAGGGAACTAAACACTGTAGAGCCTAATAATAAAATAAAGATTAAGAAAAAACATGCCAGTATTGTTCATTCTAATAGGACTTCTAGTGAATCTTGAGATATAGAGACATTGCACATTGAATTTATTTGGAAGCTTCATAGTCTTGTGCTAGTTCACTTTACACTGTTTCAAGCTTGTAATGCCTTAGTTTGCTTGTTGTAAGTAATTAGACTTTAATTTCCAATTCATTGTGAAGATGGAGTTTAATCTTTTAAGCTTGCTAATGAATGAAAATGATGAGTTTGAGTGATGCTTTAATTTTTGGATAACATGAACTGTGCACAATGTTTGTGGGTATCATTTCTGGAAAACCCTCACGAGACTCCACTCGTCCTCTAGGGAATTCCTAGAGGTTTAAAAGGCTTGTTACATATGCTGAATGCAACCAGACATCCCACGATAGCTGGATTTATCTTTTGATGTTTTTCATTTTATTTTCTGTTTTGTATTGCTAAGGGACTAGCAATATGTAAGTTTGGGGGTGTGATAAGCACCGAATGTTGCACATTCAAGCCCCTTAACTCACATATGTTAATTCCTTAGCTTTGTTATTTGCTTGATTTTGTTTTATTTTGTGTTTCAGGTCAAATACATGAGCTCCGTTGAAAATAGGACTAAAATGAACGAGATGCAACTTTTCTGTGCTGGCGAACGATCGTAGCACATTTGTGAATGTACGCCTGGTGAACGATCGCCCATCTGTACGATCGTGTGCACTCGGGATTCACTTAACCTAGCAAGCGCGTTGGACAACTTAAAAGCGACTTCAAGTCTCCTAATTGAAGTGGGAAACTAACCTACGGCTGTAATTAGGGTTTTAGGGTTTCTAGGGTTTCCTAGTGCCTATAAATAGGCCATTATACAATGTAAAAGGGGGACCATTTACGTAGACCGAAAATTGCACACAAATTCCTTGGAGTTTATTCATCAAGATGAGCGCTAAACCCCTGCTGTGAGTACCGATGTAACCCTTTCCAAGCACAATGGTGATTGTATTTGATTCTAGTTAATTCATTATATGTATGTTGATTGCATAACAGGATTGCAACCTTTGAATTTTGTTCTTAATTTTAATGCAATTGTTATTCAATTCCAAATTCGATACTTGAAATTCTTATCTTGTCTTAGAAATTATTTTGCTCAGATTGAACTCAATCAATCTTATTTTTGATCATAAGATTGATGGTTATGCAATGGTTTTAATATGCATATGATTAATAGGATTAGATAGACCATGCTTAGGGAAGACGAGTCGTATTACACCATAGTTTAGAATAATTTAGGTAGACGATCCGTACTAACCGAAGATGGGTTATACTATTTCGTTAATCATATAAAACTTATTAAGGGATTTTATAGTTTATACCTAGGGAAGACGGGTCGTGCCGCATCTTAGTGGTTAGATGGATGATCCGTGCCAACCAAAGATAAATTATTCTTATCCTTTAATATGTATTTTCTTGTCTTTTATAACGTACATGATCATGAGTTTTTAGAATTGAATTACGGCTACCATTGTTGTGCGAATTATGGTGAAGTCGGCACCTTACTCTCTCTCTCTTTGATATTATTACTTTTAATTCTGCATTTAATTTTATGCACTTCACTTCAAAACAATTAATCTCGTTTTCTTAATTAGGTTAAATTTTGTTCTTTGAATTTAATAACAAAACCCCTACAGCCCTTGAGGTTCGATACCCTCAATATAGCCCAATCCTATGGGATTTGTCCTATTGTGAGTGGTTTAATTTTATTATTGATATATTTTTGTCACAAAAAGACCACATCAGCTAATCCGGTGGAGTCACTGGCAATTTACCCATTTAAGCCAACTTGTGACTAAATAGGAAATCACCCTTTTAGAAAACGTCAGAGTAAATGCAAGGGAAGGTGAATAAATCTAAGTCACTATAATTCATCAAGTAAGAACATGGAGCTACTAAATAGTAAAGACAAACCTGTAATTATAAATACAGCTTAACCAGTTAAGCAGTAACATCTCTTGCCACTTCCAAAGCAACAAACAAAGTTACCTAGAAAATAATAACTGTATAAGTCTAACGACTTAGTAAATAAACCTTACAAATAGGTATAACATGAACCCAATTAATAAAAGTAAACGTGCAGTTTGAGTAATAATCAAAAAGAGGGCATTGCCTCCGTTAATACACCATTTCATAAGTTTTAGGGTTTTCAAAGCTTATGGTGTAAAACCGGCGATAATTACCTAATTGTTTTAATGCAGTAAAGGCTAATGCATTATAAGTCAT
The DNA here is from genome assembly GCA_013348765.1 of Carpinus viminea. Taxonomy (NCBI): domain Eukaryota; kingdom Viridiplantae; phylum Streptophyta; class Magnoliopsida; order Fagales; family Betulaceae; genus Carpinus; species Carpinus viminea. The sequence goes on from CP054672.1 coordinate 16,515,072, forward strand.
AACTCCCATACATAGTCTATCTAAGATATTACCCTTCTCAAAGAGGTTGATGTCATTGAGGACCTATAGTATAATGCCGTTGTCCCCCATTTGCCATTGCACGTGGCATGATCGAGTCTAACCTCAAGTGGCCCACACCAACTAATGACGTACGTCCGTCTTATAGTGACCAAACCATTGGGAATGGTTGCACCGTGGTCACAAAACCAATAGATCCAAAGCCTCGTATAACACACATATTTGACCATAATATACAATTTATATAGTAAGCTCATGGCCGTTCATACCGCACGTATCAACGTACTATGTCTTACGATGCATCTTAATAGTTAATTAATAGCATAGTTACCAAGTAATTACATAAAATAGGCATGTTTATATTATACATGTGATCAGTCAATTGACATATCCCAAGTTTTAGGTAAAAGGGTGTAAGTGTCTACTTACCTCGCGCACTCGAGCAAATCCTCTAACCAAGCTAAATCCTATTATAACGAATACAAGACACTGTTATTCTAAGCCATTACGAAACCTAGAAATATGGCTAAGCCTAAGCATGCACGTGTAAAACTCAAAAACTGGTGCTCTACTTACTGACCATACGTTTGGCCTCGATGGCGTACGTCTGCTCAATGTGTTAAGCACACCGTTTTAAGATTTGAACAGTGCATGTTTCCAATGACGTTTATAGACCTCTAAACCTCTTCTAAGCTAGCAAAATAGCATATGCAACGCAAGAAATCATAACATAATGAAACTTTGAAAGAATCCTTTGAAAACGTCATTACTTTAAGGAATGCTGAATGAACATTTGGAAAACCTTATCAATGCGGAAATATGAGATAAAGCAATGATAAATACAAAGGGAACAGAGCTAACCCTGAAGCTAAGCGTGGACATGGTCTCCCTTCCTTGGAAACTTCTCTTTGAAGCTCACTCTTACCAATTCCTCACTCAAAACTCAAGGGAAGGATTTTGGCAGCCTAGGGGCATACCAGGGGATGGGAATGGGCATGAGAAATGGGAGGTGGAACGGCCAATTTATAGGGAAAGTTCGCCACCAACTCTCTGACCGACCAGCGGATGTCCAACAACCCTAAGTGTACGTCTGGTGGTCTTTGCACAATGGTTCAAAGGGTGTCTCATACGTCCAAAGTATTACCCAAAGGGTACTCCAAAAAGTAGCGAACGTCCAGTGGTTTCACGTACGTCTAGTGGTCGCCCCCATATATCTGCACTAAAGAGAAAGGTGTACGTCTGGCTGACCTTGCGTATGTCAGCCTCCTAAAGGTTAGTGTTTGGCTTCTATTTTCTAAAGGTTCAATGCGTGATTAGGTTAACGCTATGGGTTTTGGGTCTCGTTAAAGCACCATTATTAAAAACCTTTGTTGATTGCTTTTATGGAAAAGATCTTGTTTAATAAAAAGGTTGGTTTTTATTGGGGTATTACACCCTCCCCTCCTTATAGAAATTTCGTCCTCGAAATTTAGAACTTTCAAAATCCAAGATTAAATAACCATTTTTGAAAAAAGTTTTGTAATTCGAAGTTTGATAAGAGAATAAAACATGCTTAAGGAAAATAAGAATAGCATACCAACATACTAACAGGCACAAGCAGTCATAGATATATACAAGGCAAAATTGCTACCTTAAAAATGGTGGACTTAAGTTGTAGCAAGATACGCCCAAAATTGCCACCATCGCGGTGGACTTTACTGAAAAAGAAAATAAAAACAACAACCTAACGAGATAAACATCATATAACAACGACAATAACTACGATAACTATGAGTAGGGTCGTCTCCCAGAGTCGGCTTTGCGGATGCTTGCACGAGTGTCTCTCTCACGCTCGGGCTCCCTCTCGAGCTTTGGCTCCCATGGATACTAGGACTCCCCCTTGCCCAAGGGCTCCCTCAACCTCGGCTGAAGCTGGAACTGTGGATGCCATAATCTCTGACGTCCAAAGGCCCCATAAGGTGCTCGCGTAGCTGGTCCAAGACGGCACGATCATTAGCTCTAGCCTCCTGTATCGCCTGAAGGGTCTGCTGTGTCTGTTGTAGAGCCTCTTGCATCTCTTGGAGTGAAGCCTCAAAGCCGTCCAAGCGCTCTTCTATCCTAACAGGTACCTTGTAACGACCCAGGAAAAAGCAATAGCCACATCTGCGCTATCACCACAAAATGACTAGTCAATTTGAAGCTTCTCTAGAATTCATTATAAAGCCCAGTTTCACCTAGTAACTAGGCAATGTGGGACTTAGCACTCATGACCATTTTTATAAACCACCTAATCTATGTGGGCTTCTTCTCATCTTCCCAACATGGGATCGGGGTGTTACAAACTCCCCCTCTTGAATTCCCGATGTCCTCGTTAAGGCTACGTCATGTAGTGCTTTAATATCACATGACCTGGCGTTACTAGGTGGCTTTGATACCACTTGTAACGACCTAGGGAAAAGTGCTAGCCATATCTGCGCTATCACCCAAAAAGACTAGTCAATTTAAAGCTTCCCTAGAATTCATTATAAATCTTAAGTTTCACCTAATAATTAGGCAATGTGGGACTAAGCACTCATGACTATCTTTATAAACCACCCATTCTATGTGGGCTTCTTTTCATCTTCCCAATAAGGGATCAGGGTGTTACAAACTCCCTCTCTTAAATTCTTGATGTCCTCATAAGGGCCACATCATATAGTGCTCTAGTACCATATGACCTGGTGTTACTAGGTGGCTCTAATACCACTTGTAATGACCTGAGAAAAGCGCTAGCCACATCTGTGCTATCACCTCAAAAGGACTACTCAATTTAAAGCTTCCCTAGAATTCATTAAAAAGCTCAGTTTCACCTAGGCCTGTAAATGAGTCGAGCCAAGCCGAGCTTTGGCAAACTCGGCTTGGCTCATTTAAGCAGGAAAATAATCAAGCCGAGCTCAAGCTTGAGCTGAGCTTGGAACCCCTAGCTCAAGCTCAGCTCAGCTCAATGAGCCTTTTGCCCAGCTCAAGCTCGGGATCGGGATCATGAAATTGCATTTTTTAAGCTGAGCCGAGCCTTCAATTGGCTCGACTCGACTCGAGCTCGAGTTAGAAGCAAAATTTTCAACCTCATGATACGAGCTCGAGCCCGAGCCCGAGCTCGGTTAAAAGCTTGTTTGAGCCTTAAACAAGTAGCTCGGCTTGTTTAAGGCTCGTTAAGACCAATTCTGTAATTTTAATTTTCTAGAACAGTTAAAATTCAACACTTCATCAGGTAAGATTCCAAAGGCCAATTATAAATCAGTTAAAATTCACTTAACAAGGAAATGATTAATGAGAAAATCTAAAACTAAGGCAGAAATTATAAACACCTCAAATTACATGCTTACAGGACAAGTATATTAGGGCCTTACAAATTACAAGCAACTTCAAATTGAAGAAAACAACTAATTTACAAACAGAATTACAAATCAAATTGAAAAAAAAAAATACAAATGACTGAAATGAGTCAAATAACCAAAAGACATACCATAGCACCAATTGCTCGAACGTGCATATATAAAATTCTCAGTCAAAAGAAACTTGGAAATAGAAGGCAATGTTTAAAAGGTGAAAAGAATTCAAGGCAGAGTGGAGCAAAGACCACGATTGTGCACAAAATTGAAAGAGTCCAATTTGCTCCCGACCTGAGAATATGCCAAAAACAAAAAACCCAAGATGTTACTACCTGACTTTTGACTTATCCAAAAATCGAAGATTGATAGATTTTGCATAAGATAAAGGAAATGCAAAATTTAAAAACAATAAAAATAATCTCAAAAAAGTAGTCCATTGCTCATCAAAATTAATAGAACTAACTAAGCAAACTAATCTAAGTCACTTGGCACTGGATTTCATATGGTTTAAAAGTTATCAAAACGATATATATATATATATATATTAAAACAGAAATCTCCACAAAGTACCCATTGTGAAGCCAACTATTCCATGCTTAAGCTGCAAAAGAGGAATATCCAAAAAGTGGGTAAAATTACCAGCTATTATGTTTGATGTATGTTTGCTTGTTTGATGTATTTTTGTTTGATCTAGACCTCAAATACCAAAGGCTCATTTGCATGGGACAAAAGGCTACGTCGAGGACCAAACTGCAACCAACAGCCATATATGTAACAACATTACATTAAATCCATGTACAATATGAACACTTTTTCCTTAATGCCTTCGTAATATTATGAATGAAAATGCAATAAGCTTTAGATATTTAACAAAAGTATAAAAATAGATAACTATAGTAAGTGTAATCTCTTCAGGAATTGGCTTCAAGTTTTCATTAATATATCCCAACAAAGGAGGTATCAAAGCTCTTCTTTTTCCTGAAAATGAAACCATCCGAATCTGAATCAACCACTAAAGCTAATAGTAAGAGAATAGTGTACAAGAACATTGGGTGAAATTAAATATCAAAAAGCAATCAGAAACCAAGTGATAAGTGGGCATTGAAATACTTCCTACCCTCATGCCAATCAGAACCTCCTCCAAGCACTAAAATGCAAAAACTTAAAATTACCAAACTAGCAACTAGCATGTGAAAATGTGGCAGCTTTTAATGGTTAAGGAAAAAATATTCTTATCCACCACTGTTCCATAGTAATAGGATGCCAATTTAAAGGTTGCTATAAGAAGAAATAAAACAGTCCTAATTAATACAGTAAAAAGACTCAATTTTGATCAAAATACTCTTTACAACACTTAAAAAAGAAATAAAGGAAATAACATAAAAAATAACATAAAATAACATAAAAAATAACAGAAAATCTCACCACTGTGATGACAGTGGTAGTGATTCTCATTCCCATTTCCCATCGCATGGTTCCAAATGGCCAACATACTCATTATCAGCTAACCAATTTGAGCAAAGATGCATGGGTGATGTGTTATCAATTAATGCATGCTTTAATTTCTTTCTTTTTTTCCCTTGACATTCCAAGTTCTAAAGAATGGATCCACTTCAACATGATTGCCTACAAAACTTAATAAACAAGCATAACAAATTCTACTTTGCTGATTTTATATATATAGGTTGGAACATCAAATAAAGTAGAAGCCAATTAATCATTAAAATAGTAAGGCTTTGCTGTTTTAAGGTTCTATATTCTAAGATTATATTATTTTATAGAATGATTCCTTAAAACTATATATATATATAATCGTTGATACTTTTTTCACCATACATACTCATTGACAATATTCTCTTTCTTTCTTTTCATCATTGCCTATCACTTGATAATAAAATAGTATAATAAATATATAATTGGAGCATGAGGCTTCACTGTTTTTAGGTTCCATATTCTAAGCGTGTAGTACTTGATAGAACAAAATTCCAAAACATGAGGCTTTACTGTTTTCAAAAAATTGGAACATGAGACATGGAGAATTTGATCAGCTAATTCCAAATAATTAGAACATGAGGCTTTACTGTTTAACCAAAAAAAAAAAAAAAAAGGAGAATGCAACTGCTAATCAAATACTAAGAAGAAATCCTTTAGGAATCAAAGAGGTTATTGATGAACAAATCGGTGGCTTCTTAGTGTACAGTGAAAATCTGACAAGTGACAACAATTAAATATCAACCAATATATTGTTCATAATCAATCATAAAACAGCAACTTCAACCTAGAAACCTCCTACAAAACAAAATTGCTTCTCTACATCATTTTATAACAAAGAAAATAGAGAAAGAGCATCGGTCATTTTTATTTTTGTTAGATGACAACCAAAAGAAAGATCTCGAGTTAGAGATAGAGAGAACTAGAGAGGGTTCAATTTTTTCTTTAAGAAACAAGAAGGATCTCCACAAAAGCGAGATACCAAAAGGCGAGCGAGATGAAAAAGAAAGAGCGGAGAGGAGATTACCTTGAGCACGGCGAAGGCAAGCGGCTACCAAGACTCAATGGGTTTTGATTTGAAGAGGTTGAAGGTGACAATTTCATCATCGAGAACACGAGAAGAAAGTTAGAGAAAGAGAGAACGAGAAAGGGTTCAATTTTTTCTTTAGGGAAGCAGAGAGGAGATTACCTTGAGCAGCGGAGGCAAGTGGTGCCAAGACTCGATCTGGGTTTTGATTTGAAGAGGTTGAAGGTGACAATTTGTCATAGCTGAGAACACGAGAGAAGAAAGTTAGAGAAAGAGAGAACCAGAGAGAGGGTTCAATTTTTTCTTTTAGGGGAAACAAAGAGAGGAGATTACCTTGAGCATGATGGAGGCAAGCGGCTGCCAAGACTCGATCTGGGTTTTGATTTGAAGAGGTTGAAGGCTAACAGGTTGTCATAGCCGAGAACATGAGAGAAGAAAGTTAGAGAAAGAGAGAACCAGAGAGAGGGTTCGATTTTTTCTTTTAGGGGAAATAGAGAGAGGAGATTACCTTGAGCACGATGGAGGCAAACTGTTGCTAAGACTCGATCTGGGTTTTGATATGAAGAGAAAGAGATACAGAGAGTTGAAGGCTTGAAGCGGCGCTGCCAAGAACACGAGAGTGTGAGTGACAGAGAGACTAAGAAAGCTTTCAATTTTTGTTTTAGGGTTAGGACTGCTTCTGCTAGAAGCTTCAAAGAGATAATCCTCAACATGCAAGTTGTTGGTGAGTCGGATTATATTTGACTGTTTATAACATCTTGACCGTTTATTTGGATCTATATTTTTAGATTAAATAAGAACGATGGAATTAGTGAGCCCATGGTGTCATGTAATACACCATATAACTCTCACATTAGGAATGGAATACAACTGTTATCCATTTATCAAAAAAAAAAAAAAAGGCTTGGATTAAATCAAGTTGCATTCAACGGCTATAATTATAAGATGAAAAGTTTCAAATTTCAAAATAATCTAGTATGCATGATTTCATGTGAGCTCCTCTATTAGAATTTTTAATAAGTGATATAAACCGTTAAAATTAAATACAAATTTGTATCAATTAAATTCCACCCGTTTATTTAACTAAAGTATGCAACAAACCATATGTGTATAGTACTCCATAAAACCTCTAAAAAAAGCTACTTCTTTTTTTTTTCGAAATGTAAAATAAGCATTTTTAAGTAAATATTAAATAGGTTCAAAAATTGTAGTATTATCTCAAAAAAAAAAAAAAAATTCAATCCAAAAGAAAAAAATTAAAAAATACGATTATATTTGTTAATACTTAATATATACTAAATTAAATACTAATAGTAGCAGTTAATACTTAATGATGTTAAATTCTTAAAATTAAATTATAATATTTGTATATAAGTTTATTAAGTTATAAGGACACATACTAATTACTTAAGTTATTAACTAACAAACAAATAACATATTAGTTAACAAACAAATAACATTTACTTTTAGCAATGTTAGACTTTAATGTAATTGTTATATCACTAACAAACAAATAATCTCCTAATCCTAATTATTAATATATCACTAAGAGAAAAACAATAAAATAAGTAACATATATAAACTATAGTTCATAAACATAGTTACATTACATATATCATACACTGATACATCATATATTTAATAATTTATAATCAACTTTGCATATAATATTATAACTATGATTATAAAATTATAACTATGATTAATAACATATTTCATATAATGTTAGTTATACCTTTAATTAGTTAGTTGTATACACATTGAATCTATAATTAATAACATAGTGTCATAGTTCATATAATGTTAGTTATACCATTGATTAGTTAATTGTATACACATTAAATCTATGATTAATAACATAGTCCATACAGTGTTAGCTATACCCTTAATTAGTTAATTGTATACACATTCAAATTTCAATATAAAATTAAGGGTAAAGTCCACTTAACCCCCTCAAACTACCAATCTAATGACAATCTACCCCCCAAACTATCAATTGCGACAATTTACCCCTCAAACTACCAAAACAATGACAATGAACCCCAAATTTTACAAAAATGACGAAATTACCCTTACTAAAATAAAAACAGAAATGCTAAAATATAATTTTCTTTTCAAATCTTTAAGGGTATTTGGGTCTTATTGAAAATTTTATAGGGGTAATTTTGTCATTTTGCTAGCATTGAGGGGGTACATTGTCATTGTTTTGGTAGTTTGTGGGGTAAATTGTCGTAATTAATAGTTTAGGGGTAGATTGTCATTAGGGTGGACTTTACCCTAAAATTAATAACATTGTTCATATAATGTTCGTTATACCCTTAATTAGTTAATTGTATACATATTAAACCTATATATATATATATATATATATATTTGTTGAATTTGACATTAAACCTATAATTAATAACATGGTTTATATAAATATAATACTAGTTATACACTTAACTAGTTAATTGTATACATATTAAATACATTATATATGATTATTATTGATTAATAACAAAGTTCATCCTTAAAAAAAATAATAATAATAATAACATAGTTCATAAACATAGTTACATTATCATGCGTTCAGGTCGGGTTGGGCAATAATCGGGTCGAGCTCTCTAGCCTTAAATGAGACGATTTGCTTTAAATGAGCTTTAAATTTGAGCAAGCCGGATATGTGTCGCTAACTAATCGAACGAGCTTCAACAATAACGAGCTTAATCGAGCAAGCCGGATATGTGTCACATATAATGTTATTGCTTTAGAAACTTTATTTTTTATTTTTAAAAAATAAAAAATAAGAAAAAAGTTGGGCTAAAGTTGTGTCAAAAAATTGTACCTTTATCATTTTTCTTAATGTATTGTCATTGGAATTTATATGATTATATCATATGATTCACATGATCAATTGATCATTAAATGACATGATTATAACAAATTATATAATGGAATTTGTAATTTAAGCCAACCAAATTGATTAATTTTACATTTATCATTAAATTATAATTATACATATATAATAACAATTTTTTTTCCCATTTTTTAACCATTTTTTAAAACTATTTCTAAGTAAAAACTACTTCATTTTGCACTTCTATATACATATCTTTCAGGCTTCTAGCTGTCCTAACCCTATAAAATGAAAGTTCAAAACCATCTCTCTATCTCGGACTCTCACGGTAGTTGCTGTAGTCTTACCAACTCTCTTTCCAGATCACATGTCTCTCTCAAAAAACCACAGTTCCACACGGCATCTCTCTCTATAGACCACTTGCTTCCGTCATGCTCAAGGTAAGCTCCACTCTCTTTCTCTTTCTTTCTCGTCTCGCTCTCTGGTATCCCGTTTTGTGGACATCCCCTCCTTTGTTTCCCCTTCTTGTAAGCGATATGAATTGTAAATTGTGAGATAATATGATCATATAATTTAAGTATGAGTGTATGACTATTAGATTATGAAGAATTTAGGACTTAGAGTTTCAGCATTACCATTAAATTAAAATTAAATGATTGATAGTTAAGTAACTAATGTGTTTCTTATAATTTATACATTATAATCACAATTTGCTAAAAGTAAAAACTTAACAATTTGAATTTAAATCATATGTTGTGATCATGAGATCATAAAATATAAGTATATAACAATTAATATTGACCCATATAATGATACAATCATATATGTATATAAATGTTTACATATAAGATACAATATATATTAATATTAACATTATGTACTTGACCCATGTTAAGCATTAACATTTTAACATATTAACTAAATAATACTATATGTAATATGATAATAGTGATTAGTGAGTGTGACATTTCTTAGTAAAAACTACTTCGTTTTGCACTTCTATATATGTCTTCAGCTTCCAGTTGTCCTAACCCTATAAAACGAAAGTTAAAAACCATTTATCTATCTCTAACTCTCTCGGTAGCCACTATAGTCTTACCACCTCTCTTTCTCTCCAGATCGCATGTCTCTCTCAGAAAATCACAATTCCACACGGCGTCTCTCTCTATAGATCGCTTTTCTCTGTCGTGTTCAATGTAAGTCTCCTCTCTCTTTCTCTTTCTTTCTCGTCTTGCTCTTCGGTATCCTGTTTTGTGGACATCTCCTCCTCTATTTCCCCTTGTCGTAAGCGATATGAATATGGTGGATTGGCGGGTAAGGCTGAGAGTGAAGATTTTTGGTTGATTGTAATAGATTTTGGTTTGATTGTTTGTAGATTGGGTATAAGTTTGAAGGTTTTCCATCTTAGTGAAGCTGATCGCCCAAAGGTACGTCGCAATGCATGATCTAGTTGCTTCTTTTTATTTTTTCTTGATGATTTCAAATCAAAATAAGACCAAATTACTTAGATTCTGATTATGTGTTTGGGTGTTCTTTGGGGGCTTTGTGTTAATTTTGTGGTGTTATTTGGGGTGTTATGTGACCAACCATGTATATCCCGAATTGTTAAAAAACTAAAGAGAAAACTTCATTTTAGTCCCTGAATTTTCACATGATTTGACAAATCCTAAATTTTAAATTCTCTCAATTTGGACCATAAACTTTCAATTGCAATCAATTTGAACATTTTCATCAAATTTTAAATATCATTTATACCCTGATTTTTCTTTTTGTATAAAATTTCAAATTTACCTTTAATTTCATTTAAAACAATATTATTAAAAAAAATAAAAATCTCAATGTAAACCCCCCCCTCGGTTGACCACCTTGTGACTTTTTTTTCTTTCAAAATTTTCTTTTTTAATAATAAGAAAATTGAAGAGTAATTTTGTCATTTTAGGGGTTTTAACGGAAAAAATTGATGGAGGGGTTCAAATTTATTTCAATCAAGGCTATTAAGTGAGCAAAACGTCTCGTGAGCAAGCTCGAGCTCGGCTCGCATAAGCTCGGTCCGTGCTCGACTCGAATATTAAGTGAAGCGTTCTGTAAACATCAAATCCTAACTCGAATATTAAACGAAACAAGTTCGGCTTGACTTAGCTAAGCTTGTGAGCAGCTTATGAGAATGCTCGTATAAGGCTCACCTCGCTTATTAGGCTCAACTTGTATATTTTTTATTAAGTAACAAATAACAATATATAATCAAAATTACTCATTTACTTAATAATAAAAATATTATCATTAGATAGTTTATACTTTCTAATAATAATAGTGATTAGTGTGTGTGACATAAAACGTTTGACGTTGTGATTTAAAAAATACTTAATCTAAAAAAAAAAAAAAAACTACGCGATTGAAAAAAACACAATTTTTAAAATCATAATTATTGAAATTGAAATAACATACTATCCCTAAATAATACTACATGTCCTAATTCCTAAATTTTGAATTTTGAATTTATGATTAAATTTAATCGTAGCCGTAAAATTTAATTAAATTTAATCTTAACCATTGGATTTGATTTATGGTATATAAATGTAAACTATTTTGAAAATAATAATTATATGGAAGGTGTTTGATAAACCTCATCACACTCCCCCATATTCACTTTACACATACCGTTCACGTATTAAAAAAAATGATTAATATGGAAAAATAAAAAAGTGGTATTGAAAAGTGGAAAAATTTGTTTTGTAATTATTTTTTTATTTGAATAGTTAATGATGTGATATAAAAAGTAAAGAGAGCCCCTACTATACGGACATGCTGCAAAATAGGTGTTTTGCAGCATCCACTCTTGTGGTGACACATCACCAAACTCATGTTGACAAAATAAAATCAAAACACATGATAACAAATTCCATCAAACACCAATGGTCGGTGACGATGAAGCTCCGAGCATGGAGATGGCGTCCACCATGTGGTGCCGCTTCAAAACGGTGTGGAGCTGATCTACGCGCATCCGACGGCGGCGATTCAATCATCCACGGAGCTAATCGGGCATGGCTAGACCTTGCCGAAGAAGCTCCCCGATCCGGCAGGTCGCAGTGTCCAATGGCCGGTGAACCCACAACCAAAGCACCAATGGCCGGCAAACCCAAGCAAGATCCCACGGCCACAGAGAGCATCCCACGACACCAGCAAATCACTATGACCCACGGCTGGGTCTCACGGCCAGACCCCTCTCCGGCCACTTTTCTGCAAAAACCCCAATCTGCCAAACCAAAAAAAGAAAACTCAAACTCCAAATCCCCTCTTCTGCAAATCAACAAACCCAAATGGTGTCTTGATCCGAAACCCATAAAAAAAAAACAAAAACAAAACTCACCAAAGGCACTCCACGTTTCGCATCATCGTGGGTCTGCAACCCATGTCTTCTTGCTTCTCTTCTTTTTTTCTCTTCTTTCTCTTCCTTCTCTTCTTTCTCTTTTCTTCCTTATTTAGATGAAAATCAAGTGTGGGACGGTTTAGATTTGTTTTTTTGCAATTTTTCTTCTTTATGTGAGGTGTCACTATCCTAGTGGGTGCTGCAAAACCCACATTTTACAGTCCATCCTTATTGAAGTTAAATCCAAAAGTAAATGATTTATTTATTTATTTTTTTTTGAAAAAATGAAGTGAATAGTGTGATGAAATATGGAGGATTGTGTTGTAATGGGGTGTTGTTTGCCAAACAAGGTCATGGTGCTCTACATGACATAATAAACTAATTAATCTAATGTTCTAAATTGAATAAGAAAGTCAAGATCTTAATAAACGGTCTAGATCATCTATTATGCTTGCATGGAACCGGTCTCGCCATAAGATGCACATAGAGGATTAATTCTAGGTGAATATATTTCAAGATTAGTTTCGCAATGTGTGTGCTTTGTTGGTTGATTCTCGGCTGTCCAAAATGTTTTGATGATCTGATAGCCATTGGATAATATTAATAGATGAAAGCTGTTAAGTATTTATTAAGAAGTATTTATATGGTGTAATGGAAACACTGTAAGCTTGCCTTGTTTGATCTAATATGACGAGTAATATTAAATGTTGAAAATGTATGTATAATCAACGGATTATATTGAACAAGCACACCAGATAGAAACAGCCGCATTGGACAATCTTTTGGTAAAACGAATCAAACCGTTAATATTAGAAATTTAATTGTTTTTCCAAATCCAACGGTTTAAAATTAGAGAACCCAAATTAAACCTAAATCTATCATCTCTGATTTCTCCGTTCTCTCGACTCTCCTCTCAGTCTCCACCATTCTCCTCGCCTCCTATCTCTGTTGCCGCTCCCGCCACTCCCCCAGTGCCCCCAACAGCAACCACCACCACCGCAGCAACCACACACCTCGACGCCTGGCTGAAGCTGAACGGCTCGTGCCCGGTTTGCAGAAACTCGCCGCTGCCGACCCCGCTGTCCACGCCGCTCTCGGAGGTCGTTCCGCTCTCGCAGTATGCCGCGGATCGGAGGCGGAGGAGGTGATAAGATTTGTGGGTTTTTCTTTTCTTTTTTTTTTTTTTTGTTTTTTTTTTCTCTGTTTCTTCTTGGGTGGTGGGTGGTTTGGGGTTTGCCGTTTGATGTGTTTGGTTGGTTGCCCAGAAAAAAATGTGTAAATATTTTTGGATAGATAGGTATTGGGGTTTCTGTTTTTTACTGAATTATGGTTTGCGTTTGATGAAATTAGAGCAGAAAATTATCTTCGTCTTATGAAACAAATGGGTGTTGGTCTTTCACATAATATTGAATTCTAGGATTGAATCATTTTTGCCAAATGCTTGTACATATACATCCCAAAATTAATCGAGCTTGAGCTCGAGCTCGAACAGGGTTCCTACCCTATCGAGCCGAGCTCGAGCAACATTTCTAGGCTTGTGTCAAGCTCGAACTCGAGCCTGGCCTCATAGTAAACAAGCCGAGCCCAGACAAGCCAAGCTTGGCTCGTTCACACCCCTAAATTTGCAATTGAAAGCTCAGGGTCCAAATTGAGAGATTTTAAAGTTTAAGGGGGTTTGTCAAATTGCGTCTTAAGTTCAAGGGTCTAAAGTGAAGTTTCGCAAAAAATAAACTTCTTTTTTAATGTGCCAATGACCCCTAATTTTGTTGTCCTTTGGAGATTTATGCAAATCTCTTGTTTTTTCTCACTTCAAAACAGCCAGGTGACTATTTTCTTAGAAAAAAAAATCTGCAGATTTGCCTTTTTGTTGAGAGAAATATTGGTATTGGCTCTCATTTTCCTTCCTTCTAATGCCTTATTTTATTTTCGACATTTGTTTGATGCTAGGTATTAATAAATTTTTTTTTGATAAGTCAGAAATGTATATATCAAAAAGCGCAATGCGCCTCTAAGTATACAGAAAGAGCGCGAAGGCGCCTCAAATCATACAAAGGAATCCCAACCGCACACCCTAAAAAACACCCTAGCAAACACCCTAGCAAACACCCTAACCTTAAACCCTAACAAACACCAACCCACAAAAATACCCAGCAATAAGAACAACCCAGAAACACAACCCAAAATCCTTTGATAGTATCTAATAACTGTAGATATGATGAGAGGATACCTACATAAAGCATTATCTACAACAATAGAGTTCATAGTTGAAAGTGATAAAGGTATGATTTGATCCTATTCTTTCTTTATATTATTCTCTAGATAATTAATCCCATGTCATTTGCCAAGCTAAGTCTGGAATGGGGAAAACTGATTTTTTTGTTCTTACAACATTGCAGCAGATTGAACCTGTTGCTGGACAAGTTTCTGCAATTGTTCTGTGTCATACAAGGGAGTTAGCTTATAAGGTATATTCATTATCTTCGATTGTCACATGGCTGCTAATTTTAAATGCATTTGCTTTACATTATTAAGCTTATTGGATTGTGTAGTCCCTTGCTTAATTTTTTTTATCGTTCTATTTTGTACACAAGTCCTAAGTCCAACAAAAGGTTGAACTGGTTACAAATTATATTGAAATTTAAAATTTCATCTTGCAATTGAAATAAAATCAGAGGAGACTAGTGCTATGTCCCTTGCATAATTTTCTTTTACATATATATGTTAAAACAAATCTGAACTGCATAATCAATGACTCGTATAAAGTTTATATTAGATTAATAAATCTGATTTTATTTCAATTGCAAGATGAGCTTTTAAATTTCAATATAATTTGCAACCAGTTCAACCTTTTGTGTCAGCAAGTTTTACCGTTTTGGCGTTGCCAAAGAAGTAGAAAAGATCCATTAGTGAAATTATAGGTTAAAACTCTACTATCAATGACTTTCTGGTTATAACTAGAGTTTTTTTTTTGCAGACATAACAAGTATACGAGTCATTGTAGGTAGAAGTTCTCAATGGCTGCCTCAGAGGAGACTAGTGCTCTGTTCCCAATTTTCATTTTGACAATAATGGCCCTGCCACTGATACCTTATACAATTCTGAAGTTATGCCGAGCCGCCTCAAAGAAAACAAAGAGCATACACTGCCACTGCTCTGATTGCACTCGTTCAGGGAAGTACCGCAAATCGATATTTAAGCGGGTGTGTTCCTTCATTATCCCTTTGATGTATCTTCAATTCCATATTACATACCAAGTGTCGTTATTTGATCTAACCATGGTGTCTACTCTGGAATCATGCAGATTTCAAATTTCTCGACTTATAGTAACTTGACTCTGATATTACTTTGGGTCATCGTGATTGTCCTGGTCTATTACATAAAAAATATGAGCCGCGAGGTAAAAAGTTTAATCAAAATTTGAGCGTTTGTTAGTGGCCATGTGCCAATTGTATCCTGTTATGATTTATTCAATTCCATGCTGCTACTTTCTAGTGAATCAGGACTTCTTATAGGAACTCATAACAATATGCTTTGAATGCTATATGTTGCATTTCACTGACATTCCTTTTTCTTTTTGGATGTGATTAGGTTCAAGTTTTTGAGCCATTTAGTATTCTTGAATTGGAACCCGGAGCTTCAGATTCAGAAATAAAGAAAGCATATAGAAGACTATCTATTCAATACCATCCTGATAAAAATCCAGATCCAGGTTGAAGGTGTTTCAGTTCTTCAGTTTATATGTTTCATTTTCAGACCTTTTTTTACTCATCAAAAAAAAATTTTCAGACCTTTGTATCAGTCAGGAAGATGTGGCTTAGTACAAATAACTTATTCATGCTAATAGTTTCTTTTATTGTAATATTTTCAGTGGCCCACAATTATTTTGTGGAGTATATATCAAAGGCTTATCAGGCTCTGACAGATCCAATATCGCGTGAAAATTTTGAGAAATATGGCCATCCGGATGGGAGGCAGGTAATATATCTATATTTATTATTTTTGTGAAATTTGGTGCAATTTCCATTTATGGTTTGTATACTAGTACAAAATTATAAATGGTCAAATTTCAACGCTACATGTGATAATTTGTTGAAGCAGGGGTTTCAAATGGGCATAGCTCTCCCTCAGTTCTTGCTAGATATTGATGGGGCATCTGGTGGAATACTTCTACTTTGGATAGTTGGTGTTTGTATTCTGTTGCCTTTGGTGATAGCTGTTGTATATCTCTCGAGGTCGTCCAAATATACGGGAAATTATGTGATGCATCAAACTTTATCAGCATATTATTACTTGATGAAACCTTCTCTGGCCCCGAGGTATATATGTTAATCTTTTGGTTGCTTTATTTTGTTTACGAGCTACATTATTGTATCTAATAAAGTCCAATTAGGGTATGCTTTAGGCATATCACTATGATTTTCCTGTATTTTATTAGATAGCATGTATTACAAATATTTAGTTCAATTTAAACATTGACACATGAGAGTCATAGTGTGTGAAACTGGGTGTCTTACATATATAACAAACACGCACATGCATACCCACTCACAAGTACATCATTGTAATATTTGGGAGATAACGCCTCTCCTGAAACTAAACCAAAATAAGAATCTGATTGGCATTACTCTCTACATGTTGCTGATACACTTAGTTTTAACAATCAGTTGAAGTTTCTACACTGCCCAATAAATGACATTGTACTGGTTAGTGGAATATTGGTGATAACGATCTTTGACAATGAGCTTCATTGAGATTTGCATTTTTGTTTCCTTTCATTTGTACAT
Organism: Carpinus viminea; assembly: GCA_013348765.1. Lineage (NCBI taxonomy): Eukaryota > Viridiplantae > Streptophyta > Magnoliopsida > Fagales > Betulaceae > Carpinus > Carpinus viminea. Next base: position 16,531,948 of record CP054672.1, read on the forward strand.
ATTATTGAATCTGCTGCACATTAGCATGTAATCTTTGTTTTTCTTTTTTGCCATTCTAATATCATTCTTCATTATACAGCAAAGTTATGGATGTCTTTGTAAGAGCTGCTGAATATATGGAAATTCCAGTTCGTAGGACTGATAATGAGCCCCTCCAGAAGCTTTTCATGTTGGTCAGGAGTGAGTTGAATCTGGACCTTAAAAACACTAAGCAAGAGCAAGCTAAGTTTTGGAAGCAGCATCCAGCCCTGGTTAAGGTACTTTGTGCACTAAGATTTTGCTGTATTTAGCAATTAGTTTGCATTTCTATGGATTTTTGGTAAATTCTTATAGGCTTGTTACTGCTTTCTGTTCTGTTCAGACAGAATTGTTGATTCAGGCTCAATTAACTCGTGAATTAGCAGCATTGCCTCCATCATTGCAAGGTGATTTAAGACGGGTGCTAGAACTTGCACCTCGCCTTCTTGAAGAATTAATGAAGGTGATTACGGCTCTTTTACATTCTTCAAGCAGACTTCCATAATCATTGCTAATTGTGTTTACCAATGTGAAGTCTCCGCCTGTAAGCATGTGTTGTTGTCTCTTAACAATTAAATCTTGTGGAATACTTTGTTAGAATTGATTGTCATAAAGTGTTTGACAAATAACTCAAAACACAAAACACTCACAAATTTCTTAAAGAAGGCGAACGCATAACTTCCATTGAGCCATACATGTATGAATAATGGAGTTTCTTAGGGAATTTATGCAGATTTCGATTCTTAGATGCATTCTGAGTTTATCCTTCATGTCTTTTGTAGGAAGTATTCTTGTACATTATCTCTCAGCAGTTTAGTAGAATTGCCTAGAACAGAATATGGGTGGCATTTTTTTTTTTCCACAACTCTTTCATTTGCGGTCCGAGTTTATATATGGTGTAATGAAAGGAATCTATTAGCATGTTTTCTGAGACAACTCTCTATAACAGAAAATAGAATTCCAATTTTTCCCCCTTTGTCTCTGGGTGGGGGGTTGGTTGAGGGGTAAGTTCTGGAAAACCTATTGTAGAGTGATGGAAGTGTCATAGAGGATGTTGTGGGATCTCCCGGGTGAATGGATGAACAAGTATTATAGAGGAATGTGAAGAATGTGAACTTCAAAAGGTGATTCACATATCACAGGCCAGTTAGTGGATGTGAATATATAAATGGATCTGAAACAGAAAACTAGAGTGATTGAATCAAAAGATGCAGGTTTTCGTGAAAGATAGCATATTAGTTGTACTGGCATAGGATTCTTCATAAGCAGGTTTCAGTTTACTAGCTTTGTGGAATAATTGATGTTCAACTTGCTTCTATCTTTGGCACCCGGTCACTTGCTCAAATTCCATTGCTAGCATTCGTGAAGAGACAGTTACTCTATATGATTGTGTATTTTGCCCTTTTTCCATTTTTTCATTTTTCCTTTTCCTTTTGTTTCTTTTTTTTTTTTTTTGGGGGTTGTATTTTTCTACTATTACCAATCTCTTGTTATCTGTGCAGATGGCAGTTATACCACGCAACGCTCAGGGGCATGGATGGCTGAGGCCTGCAATAGGGGTAGTCGAGCTTTCTCAATGTATCATTCAGGTAAGATGTGCTTTGAGACATCTTTAAAAAGACTTAAGCACTAACAATAGTTTCCCTTTGATTTTCCCTAAGTTTAATGAATAAAATTACTTTTTGCTTCCCCATAAAAATATATTTCACAATAGCTTCCCTTATTTTTCCATATACCATTAAAATATTATTTCTTTACAAAATACAAGTTTCCTACCCACCTTCACTTTTTTAACAAAATCCCAACACAATCTCCAATTAAAGACAAAAAGATGAAAGATGAGAGAGGAAAGAGAAATATTTATATTAAAATAATGTATAGGGAACCGCTTTTGGTTCCTTACATATTGGGAAACATTGTAGCAACCCCTGAATGGTTAAATGTAGGGAATATGATATAAGTTTTTGTGTTTTTTTTTTTTTTGAAATTTTACCTAAACATTGAGACAAGAATGGCATATAGGGTATCTGTTGTTAGTGCTCTAATTATAGTAACACCCGTTTTAATGAGTTTATTCTTATCTTTATGACTAATTCCAGAGTTGTTCTGGAATTCTTGGCTAGGCAGGGACTATATACGACTTTCTTAGCTTGTTTCTTAGCTAATAGATTGTATACTAATATCCTGAATAATGCAAATCATTCTCAACATGCTTTTTTTTCTTCTACTCCAATTCTCAGATTATTTTTCTTGGTATTATTCTCAATAACTTTTGTATTGCTTTTGAATTCCAATATTTAATACTTTGAGTTCCTAGTTGCAAACCTTTTGAAGATTTGCTGGTGGACTAGCAGGCCTAGCAGCTTCTCTTTCTGTTAGTTTGTCTTAGGCATGAATATGCTATGATTTTTCTCTTGTTTGTAGTCCTCCCTAGTGACTTTTTTATTGTACATGTCAAATTTTCTAGTCAGGTTCAGAAATTTGAAGCAATTCCAATTTATTTTTATTTGTTTATTGCTTGGCAAAGCTCATTGTGGTTTGGGTATTTGCATTTTTTGTTTTAGTGGTTGTACATACCCGACATGTAGTTTGTCAACAACTTTTTTTCTCAATTTCATAGGAATATATGTCATTTTGTGTTGTAAAGAACTTTTGTTTTGTTAGTAAGTCATTTATTTATATGACTGCTTCCTGTTAACATTTCCATGCCTATCTTAGGTGTGTAGGTGGCATGTGGAGTTGCGTGGTTTAGTTTTAGGCTAGTTGGGCTGTGTCATGGCAGTTTCAAGGAGATGGGCAGTGGAGTCCAAAGATTTCGAATTGCTGATTAAGGGAAGGGCATCAGGGGCAAGGATTTTTGAAAGAAGCAATAAGAAACAGAGGTCCATTTTCGTGCAAAAGGATGAGCTAGCGTGGCTGGTGGGATCAGTGGAGGTGGTGGTAGTGGAAACGTCTGAGGTTTTTTGGGATCAATCAAGAGTAGGGTATCCATTGATCATAGCATTGAAATGTTCTAATAGACATGGACGCTTCTTGACGATTGAGGAATTTGCTGGAAGGAGAAGGTGTGGTGCGATTCTTATTCCAAAAGGTCGTTATGGTCAAGGATGGGAACGTTTCATCTCGAAAATGTGACTGGCAAATTCATCTCTTAGGGAGGGTTGAGAGCTCAGGGAGGGCAAGATGGTTAAGGTGGTGTCGGGAAGGAGTTATGCGGATGTGTTGGGGCTGTCGTCACAACCGGAGGTGGAATGCTTTAATTTGTACAAAGAGTCAATCGTCAGGGTGCCGAGGTGGTTGAAAGAGGCCTTAGCAGAGTTGGATAAACAAGCTCAAAAGGATGGAAAGCTAGCAATGATCTCCAAATTTACACAAGCTCCAGCTAAGTCTTGCGGTGATCTTGTGATGGCTCCGACGAAGACCCACACTCAGATGAGGACTGTGTGAGGTTCTGTTGAGTCGGGAGGGTGCGATCTGATATTTGGAGGTTTGACGGGGGAGGTGCTGAGGGCTCTAGCATTTAAACCTCCGGCGCTGCACTCTTTGGGGGTAACGTCTTCGAACCATGAGCTATTGAAGGGACGGGAGGGGGCTGTCAATCACACTGGGCAGTCCACATTTAATGTTAACTTGGAGCTATGCAATTTTAGGGAATTGTTGAGAGGGCTAAAAGGAGAGGTTGACTTAGGATTGGAAAGGCTAGACGTGGTGATCAAGAATATGGAGAGGGGTGTAGGGACTCGGTGGTTAAGAAGGTAGTAAAACCAAAAGGGAAAGAGAAGATGGGGGTTGAGGGCTGGGGCCCTAAGCCCACGAGAGGATTCAAGCCCAAGAGGAAGATGGTTTTTAAGCCCAAGGTAGTAGTGGGCTTGGGTGCAAGGCCAAAGGGAGTAAAGCCTAGCTTTTCTGAGATGCACATGATGGGAGAGTAAATGCTGTCGCGATGGCGTTGTCAGATCTTTGGCCGAGTGTCTTTGCAGCCGGCTTCCAACAATCAAAAGTGGGTTCGCGAGGAGTTTACTGGTTCATGGATCGGTGTTCTGGGCCATTTGAAATCGGCGTCGGAGGGGATGATTCCCGACGGTTTGGGCCCGTCGGTGGTGGGCGGTTGCTTGGGTTGTCCAAAAGCGGCTGAGGTGTCGTCGGTGATGTTGGGGGAGGAGGTCAGAGCAACGTCTGGCGGCTTGGGTTTAATAGTGGAATTGGATCTGGTCAAGGCCCAAAGAGAGCATGGCCAAGAATTGAGTCTAAATTGGTTCAAGTGTATCAGAGGAAGGAGGTTAAGGCCTTGGGTCACGAGTCTGGGGGAGGATTCCAGAACTTCTTTTTTTGGCTTTAGAGGTGAGATGTCTCTAGGTCCGAAGTTGGGGGAGGCTACACCTGAGGTTTCGATGCTTGAGTCGCCGGCGTTAATTTTGACTGGGATCGTGAGGTCGCGCTCTTGGAGCGAGGGTAGGTGGTCTGGCTCGTTGACATTTGGTCTGTTGGGTGAGGCTCCGTCTGTCCTTCCGTCCTCTAGAGGGGAGATTGTGAGTGCAAGCCCGGCAATGGGCGTGTCCAAAATGACAAGAATCCTAGGGGTGTATGTGGATTCGGCAGGGGAGAAGTTCTGCGATGAGGCTTCACTTGGAGTTGCGGTCCTGGTTGATTTCGTGCGGGACGCTCAGGGAATAGGGCCGAAGATTTTAGCGTTGGGGGAGGTTTTGCCTGCTGCGAAGGAGGATTTGCCTACTGCAAAGGAGCTGAAGCTCGTGTTTGAAGTTAGCGGGATTGCGGGTCTGTTTTGTGATGGGCAAGAAGGGAAATTAGCAGATGCCTTGGGGCAGATTGTTGCCAAGAAACATGGGAAAGGAGTCAAAGGGTCGAGAGAGATCTCTAACCTTTCATCCTCGGTTGGGTATGTTGGAGGTAATAATCAGCGGGTGAGGGCTATTCGTATTCTTAATGAAGCGTAAGATTTTGTCTTGGAATGTGTGAGGTTTGAATGATGGGGGTAAGTGGTTAAGGGTTAGAAATTTGTTGAGTCAATGGAAGGTGGACATTGTTTGTCTCCAAGAGATTGAGGTGGAGTAGATTACAAATAGTCTGGTGTAGAGTATGTGGAGATGCCCATATGTGGAGTGGTGCCATGTGGCTTTTAATGGGGCTTCGGGTGGTATCTTGTTGATGTGGGATCGAAGGGTTGTTACTAAGTTAGATGTTTGCTTAGGTAGTTTTGTGGCTGCTTGTTCCTTTAGGAATGTGGATGATGGCTTGGTGTGGGCTTTTGCAGGGGTTTATGGTCTGAATAGAGATAATCTTAGAAGGCGTTTGTGGGAGGAATTGGCAGGGTTGATGAGCCTATGGGAAATGCCCTAGTGCATTGGGGGGGACTTCAATGTCACTCTTTATCACAGTAAGAGGTCGAGAGGTGCAAGGAGGCATGCAGTGGTTGCTTTTGTTGATTTCAATGCAGAGTAGGGTCTTATGGGTCTTCTTTTGTCGGGTGGGGTGTCCACGTGGTCCAACAACTTGTTGTGGTCTAGGTTGGATCGTTTTTTGGTCTCCCTATAGTGGGAACTCAGCTATCCGAGTTTGATGTAGAAGAAGTTTCAAGTGTGCTCGGACCATGCGCCTATTCTTCTTGTTGGGGGCTGTCTGCAGAGTGGGAAGCGCTCTTTTAAGTTCGAAAATATGTGGCTAAAAGAGGAGGGTTTTGTGGAAAAAGTTAGAAATTGGTGGGGTTTTTTTCTCCTTTTTGGGTTCTTCGAGCTTTGTTTTGGCCAAGAAGCTTAGAGCTCTTAAGGGGGAGATCAAGAGGTGGAACCTTGAGGAGTTTGGCAATGTGGAGGCTAGAAATAAGGCTTGGGCTGAGGAGTTGAAGTTGCTGGACAGAACTAAGGAAGGAAGAGGGCTTTCTAAGGAGAAGGTGAGGAGGTTGCTGGCTACAGATTTGGAAGCCTTTCTTTTACAAGAGGAGATTAGCTGTAGAAAAAAATCTAGGGTGAGGTGGTTAAAGGAGGGAGACAAGTGTACTAAGTTCTTCCATCAGGTGGCTAATGCTAATTGTAGGAATAACTCTATTGAGTCTCTAATTGTGAATGGCTCATCTACCTCTAATCCTGCTATCATTAGTGATCATATTGTCAAGTTCTATGAGTTCTTATTTTCAGAGCCCAAGAGTTGGAGACCACGGTCAAATAATCTTGAGTTTGATAGGTTGAATGTTGAAGAGGCTTCTAGCTTGGAAGACCCTTTTGAGGAAAGGGAGGTGTAGGAGGTGATCAAAGGCATGGATAGGGATAAGGCCCTAAGCCTAGATGGGTTCTCTTTGGGGTTCTTCCAGGATTGTTGGGGTATGGTCAAGGCGGACTTCATGGTGGTCTTCGTTGAGTTTCATATTCGAGGTAAATTTGTGAAAAGCATAAATCCTACATTCATTTCGCTTATTCCAAAGACTCACGGGGCTAAGAAGATCAAGGATTTTCGCCCTATTAGTCTTGTGGGTGGTATTTATAAGATTATTGCTAAGGTCTTGGCTAAAAGAATGAGGAGAGTCATGGATAGGATCATTTCTAAGCCTCAAAACGCTTTTGTTAAAGGGAGACAGATTTTAGACTTAGTCCTTATTGCGAATGAATTCTTGGATAGTAGGTTTAAGTCTAAGGAACCTAGCGTACTGTGTAAATTGGATATGGAAAAGGCTTACGATCATGTTGATTGGAACTTTCTTCTTTATCTCTTGAGGAGGTGTGGGCTTGGGGAGAGATGGTGCGCATGGATCAAGCACTGCATTTTGTTTACCCGTTTTTCAGTTTTGATTAATGGTGTTCCTTCCGGCTTCTTTGGGAGTTCCCGTGTAGTGCATCAAGGAGATCCTCTCTCCCCTTTTCTTTTCGTCTTGGTTATGGAGGCGTTTAGCAAGATGCTTGGTGCCTTTACCTCTAGGGGGGACTGATTTCTGGTTTTTCTGTGGGATCGAGTGAGCCGGATCGAGTTAACGTCTCCCATCTTTTATTTGCAGATGATACATTTGGCCTTTTGTGGGGCTAATGCTAATCAAATTAGGTACATTGAGGCTTTTTTTGTTTGCTTTGATGCGGTTGCTGGGCTTAAGGTTAATTTGTCTAAGTTTGCTTTGGTCCCGGTTGGCTCTCGAGGTGATGTGGGTCAATTAGCTAGTTTATTGGGCTGCGGTACAGGTGATTTGCCGTTGAAGTATTTGGGTTTACTGTTGGGGGCCTCGTTCAAGCTCAAAGCAATGTGGGTGGACTTGGAGGATTTGATGTCACGGCGATTGGCTCCTTGGAAACGATTGTATCTCTCCAAGGGGGTAGGATTACTTTGATCAAAAGCATCCTATCGAATTTGCCTACTTATGTCTTTATTTCCTATCCCTGCCTATGTGGCTAAGCGTATTGAGAAGATTCAACGTGACTTTCTTTGGGGGGGGGAATAAAGGATGAGGTCAAGTTTCACTTGGTTGAATGGGCGAAGGTGTGCTCTCCCATTGATAAGGGTGGGTTAGGGATTCGAAATGTGAGGAGGTTTAATCAAGCTCTCTTGGGTAAGTGGTTGTGGCGTTTTGCTTAGGAGAAAGGGGCTTGGTGGAGGTTGGTTTGGGGGGTTTGGCGCTCAGGGGATATTTTTGGTTCTCATGGGGTGGGCTTCTGGAAATTTATTTGTATGGGGTGGCAGATTTTTAAGAGTCACTTTAGATTCGATCCGGGCAAGGGTTCTAAGATACGCTTTTGGGATGAAGTTTGGCGTGGGGATAGAGCTCTCAAAGTTGCGTTTCCTGGGCTATTTAATATTGCCAGTTTTAAGAAGGCGTCCATTGCGGATAATGTGGAGCGATTTAATGGCGTTGTCCAATGGAATATTTAGTTTACTCGGCTGATTCATGATTGGGAGGTGGAGGTTTCGGCTTCATTTTATAGGTGCTTGTGTTCTTGTAAGCTGAGAGAGGGGATGGGGAAGACAAGTTGTAGTGGGTGCCTTCACGCAAGGGGATTTTTGAGGCTAAGTCTTTCTATTGAGTTTTCTCGGCCCCTAGGCCCCTTTCTTTTCCTTGGAAGAGCATTTGGAGATCTAAGTCTCCTCCGAGAGATTTTTTTGCATGAACGACTGCTCGTAGTAAGATTCTTACTTTGGATAACCTTAGGAGGAGGGGTACGGTGATGGTGAACAAATGCTGGTTATGCGAATCAGATGGGGAGTCAGTTGATCATCTTCTTCTTCATTGTGGGGCTGCGAGTGCTTTATGGAATGCTTTGTTCGCCAGGTTTGGTCTTTGCTAAGTTATGCCTTGTTCTGTTAAGGAGTTATACACCAGCTGGTGGATGGGTGGCCGTTCGAGGAGTGTGGTTGTTTGGAAAATTGCTCCTCTTTGTATTATGTGGTGTATTTGGAGAGAGTGTAATGATAGATGTTTCGAGGACTCGTAGAGGTCTCATGAGGAACTACTCTATTTTTTCCTTTTTACTCTTTTTACTTGGATTGCGGGTTAGCTGTACCTGCAGGTGATTAGTTTTGCTAACTTTTTTTTCTTACTTATCCTCTCCCCCCTAGTCCCCCCTTTGTATACTCCATGTGTATCAAGGATTGCGTCCCTCTGCGCTTTTGATATATCCTATTGACTTATAAAAGAAAAAAAAAAAAAAAACATTTCCATGTTTAGGGTTAATCTATTTTGTGTTGCTTTGTTCTTTTTCCAGTTCATACTCACATTAGGATTCTTTTGTTTCGTTACCTGTGATTCAGGCTGTTCCTCTCAGTGCGAGGAAGGGAACTGGAGGATCTGCTGAAGGCATTGCAACCTTTCTGCAGCTGCCGCATTTCAGTGAGGCCATTGTCAAAAAGATAGCACGTAAAGTAAGTGGATAAAATCTTTCTCTCTGGCTTGCATTATGCAGGAGTCTATTGTTAATCTGCCTCTTGCCTGGCTTTGACGGCTGAGCCACAGCGTTTGTTTTTGATGGCTGTCCTTTTTATCTGGAAATGTGCTATAATTTAAGAACCTGCGGCGCGCTATTTCCCATTGACTATAGCTACTATACTTATCTTATTTTCTACTTGATTAAATTCAAAATTTCTGAACAATGGAATTAAAGAGCTGTACCTGCATTTTTGTTCCAGTTGCATATTTCACTTGTAGTTTCTTCTATGTTTTGTGTACTTTCTTTTTATCATGTATTAAAATCATATAGGTTTTCTAAACCAATTTTTTTTTCTTTTTTCTTTTTTTTTTTTTTTCTTTTTTATTATCAATAATCAACACATATCATTAAAAGCGTAAGGTGCCTTCAAATATACAAGAAATATGCAAAAGGCCTAATTAGGAGCATAAAGAACGAGGAAAATTACTTGTTGAATGAAACATATCTGATGAAATTTTGGAATGACTTTTGCTTTAATACAAGCCTGTTTATGACCAAAAATCAGCGTTGAGCGAATTCTGTCTGAGTATTGAATAACATTTTTATTCTTCATTTGCAGAAGGTGAGAACGTTTCAGGACCTTCAGGACATGAGCTTGCAAGAACGTGCTGAGCTGCTTGTTCAGGTAGCCGGGTTCTCTCCTGAATCTGTACAAGATGTTGAGATGGTGCTGGAAACGATGCCTTCTATAACAATTGAAGTTACATGCGAGACTGAAGGTGAAGAGGGTATACAAGAGGGTGACATTGTCACGATCCATGCTTGGGTAACACTCAAACGTGGTAATGGCCTGATACGTGCCCTCCCCCATGCCCCATATTACCCATTTCACAGGGAAGAGAACTTCTGGTTTATGCTTGCAGACCCTGTTTCAAATAATGTGTGGTTTTCTCAAAAGGTTAGTTTTATGGACGAAGCTGCAGCTATAACTGCTGCTTCGAAGTCAATTGAGGAGACTATGGAGGGATCAGGAGCAAATGTAAAGGATATCAGTGTGGCAGTGAAAGAGGCAGTTGAGAAGGTGAAGAATGGGTCTAGACTGGTGATGGGCAAACTCCAGGCTCCAGCGGAAGGAAATTACAATTTGACTTGTTACTGCTTGTGTGACGCTTGGATAGGCTGCGACAGAAAGACAAACTTGAAAGTAAAAGTTTTGAGACGGACTAGGGCTGGCACCCGAAGTGGCCTTGTCACAGAAGAGGGACCCGTTACAGAGGATGGGGTTGAAGAGGAAGAGGAGAATGAAGAAGAGGAATATGATGATTATGAGAGTGAGTACAGTGAAGATGAGGCAGATGAACAAGATGCTAAAAAGAAAGGACCTGCTGCCAATGGCGCACTCAATAAACGGGGCTCGAGCTCGGAAGGTTCAGGCACAGATGAGGAGTGACACACAATTCTGTTTTATTAATGATGAAATAATAAAACTTTAATCATTTGAAGAACTTGACAGCCATAACAGTGAGTCATTTATTTTGCCTTTTGTTTTACTTGGCGAAGCTTCATATAAACCTTATTTGATACTTGAACGAACTCAATAGCAAACCTTATTCCTTCCAAGCAAACCAAGCATGCATAAACGATTGCAAATGATGCAACAAATTAAATGATGTATGTACAAAGCGGAATGTCCATTTAAGTGATTTAAGTTTGTCTTAAAGAAGTAGCTCAATTGGTTATGATTATGTTTAAAGAAGTGGAGGTCATTAGTTTGGATTTTTTTCTCCCTTTTGTGTAGACAAGCAAAAAAAAAAAAATGGTTTGGCTTTTTTTTACCCCTTTCTATTCTGCTAGCCGTGAAACCAATAAAGCGAGAGATCCATAAATTCTTAGTCAACTAGTTTTGGTTATTCGCCAACACTTGAATAAAGCAATTTTGGTTATCTAAAGCAAGAATTTGAAGCTAACAACTTGGGTTGCAGTGATGTGCCTTTTGGGTTTTGACATCAAAAGCCATTTCTTTTGTATTTACACTACCATCTTTCTTTGCGTTCTTTATGAACTTGAAGACATCTTGATGTTTTTCATGGTGCCCATGAAGAACTTTCTGGTAATCTTTAAATTCATCTCTTTAAGATATTTGAACAATTGAGGAGAAAGTTCTTCCATTCAATTTTCTCTTTAATGATCGAACAATTGAGGAGAAAGTTCTTCCATTCAATTTTCTCTTTAATGACTAAATATGATTTAGGTATTTAGAAATAATTACATTAAGCCCAAAGTTTATTTACAAGCAAGAAAGAACTTTTTAATTCTTTAGCACGTAAAAATTAATTTATGAGCCCAATGCTCTATTTGATTTCCTAAGTCGAATTTCACTAATTACACAGATTAATAAATCTTCTTACCCATGTTTTATTTAAAAATATAACATTCCAAGTAAATAAAATATGAGTGAGGTCCAACAAAAATACTAGTCAATTTACATTAGGTCAAAGAATGACTTGAAGGAAAAATATCATTAGCTTAATAGACTCGTGACCATGTCTGCTTAAAGCATGTCACACAACTCTATTTAATTATAATTAATTTCACTGAATAATGTTGTGCACTCTAATGATTTTTTTTTATTTAATCAATAAATCCCTATGATGTACTTATTTATTGCATGTTACCCTTTCATAGAATCATTTCATAGTCAAACCAGAGTCTATGTATTGTCACTTTGTTCACTACCTATTTTCCTTGTGAAAATGCATTTCACCTTGTACAAGTTTTTAGTATACCTACTAAAAACTACTCAAGCTTGAGCTTTAGGATAATCTTTCCCATTAAATTTAAAACAAGGAAAATATTTCCTATTTGTTTTTTCTCTGACAAAAGATTTGGATTTGTTCTTAAAGTTAATGTTTCCTCAATGCTGCATGCGATTACCCAACGTATCAAGGTTATTTTGACCGATGATAGGTCTTAATCTTTAATACATCAAAGTAACCTACATTTCACTTTTGAGTTCACAAACTCTTCAAAATTTAGAATAAATGCTATAAGTTGTCGTGCACATACATCATTTGTTATGACATCATTTATAAATAAATGTTAACTCATGTGGTCCTGTTTGGTGTATGGCACATCCCTATCAGTACCCAACATATCAACCCAAAGCCTACCTACTTATCCTAACCAAAACAAGTCGTTGAAGGTTGATATGTTATAGTCTAGATAGAGTTCCCAATTCCATTTACAACTACGAACAACAAGTTTTATAAGTTGTAGGGACCTTTGAGTATGATTTTCTGTAATACCACACCATCACTCAAATTCAATGCATCTTAGGGATCATACTTGCATATTATCGAATAATACACAATCACACACATATATGTCATGCAAGAATATAAGTGTACATGTCCATTATTCTATAATAATAGTCAACACATTATCCTATCAAGTGAAGTTTTGGACACCATTTCTAACAGGTACACCACACAATTTAAACTATGAGAAGATTCTCATATTACAACATACACTATATCCATATTACATCCTTGATAGTCTGTCACATCATAATATTGCTTGTGGTTTATAAACAAATGAGTTCATCATCTAATGATGTATACGTCATATGCATTTTTACTTACTAAGTCAGCGGACTTACTCTTATAATCTTTTCACTTCATATACATTTGTGTTGTTAAAGCATTGACAACAACTTTCCTTTGATTTTTCTTAACTTTAGGGAACAAAACAACTTTTTGCTTCCTATCAAAATATATTTTACAATAACTTCCCTTACTTTTCCTTTTACCATTAAAATATTATTTATTTACAAAATATAATTTCTTGCCTACCCTCACATTTTTAAAAAAATCCTAACACAATCCACAATGAAAGACAAAATGATGAAATATGAGAAATGAAAGATAAATGTTCATATTAAAATAATGTATAGAGAACCAAAAGTGGTTCCTACATATTGAAAAACGCTGTAGCTAACTAAGAGTATTGGTTAAATTTAGGAAAACTGATGCGGGTAAGTTTTTGTTAAGGGAAGGGAATAAGGTATATGCCAAGATATCTGCTACTAGTGCTTTTATAGCTAGTCTAGCAGGAGATGGACCGAGGAAACCATCTAATGAATGTGAGGGATTTGATCAAGGTCATTTTTGAGAACTTTGACCTCATCTTGTTCAAGTGCATGTGCGAAGTTGGTGGAGTTACTCGTCAGATCAAAATTATCTTTATGTTCTATTTGGATAAATGTAGGCTTTGGTTTTGTTCAAGAACAATTAGATTTGATTTGTAATATATTTTGTTGACTGGTCCTTGACCTCAGTACTTGGAAGTCTATCTATGCTATGATGTTTTAAGTTTTACTCTCATTATTATGATTATGGATTTAAATTATTATCATCTTTGTTCCTTAGTTTAAGTCTTTTTGCTGCAGTCTCTTTTTGAAGAAGATGAGATCCTTGAATCTTGTTCCTCGTGATGAGGTTGAGAAGTGAACCAAAGAGTCAATTACTAATTAATTAATTTTGGTAGGATGTTACAATCACCCAAGAGAATGGCGGACTACTAGAGTGAGCCCTGTAAAGGCCCATAGAGGACACCCCAACAAAGCAATATCAAACCCACAGGGAAGAGGCCGGAGATCACACGAACTAGCCCCAGCTGACCGAGGCCCGAAGAGTGAAGAGCAAGCATCATATTACTCCCAAATGGGTAATCCCACAGAATAAGGGGAGAATATCATTGTTGCCCAACTAACTCTTCAAGTAAATATCTGGTACGAAGGTTCTCTTGAGAATTATGGTAGAAGAACACAATGAGACGCTCCCCCTAACCCTAACTTTTAGGAAGGTGAAACAATTGCAAACCACAATTAGACTTTGATTGATGAAAAATGTGTTGTACCTATTCTATGAAACCATGTAAAAAACTGATCACACGCATTGAGACTTGGAATAATAAAACAACATCACGCCATTACCAATAAAGCAAGAATTTACGATGCAAAATTTAGTGACTACAAATATACTTTTTCTTTCAAAATAAAAAATAAAAATGATTGATACAAAAGAATGATGACACATAAAACATCAAAACCCCATGAATACACCGATTTCAGGTAATTCATTGAAGGAGCAGTTGGTCCAACGATCGAGTTAATTTAGGACAGAAATGAAAGGAATATAAGAAGAACAAGATAATTGGAATTTGCATCGATATTATTGAAGATGAAGATCTCAGGAAACATAGAGGTCAGCCAATTCCTGCAAGGACTCGGAGCTAGGATTTGGTTCGACATTCTCAAGCATCCACAAGAGATGGTCGAAGAGAACAACCTCACAGTTGACAACCAAGACATCATCGTCCCCGCCTACCTTCTGGTTTGTCTTGTCGATGAGAGCACCAATAAGAGGATGTCTTAGGTGGTTGGAGCTAATCACGTACCGCTTTCTGGTGCTTCCCACAAATATAGTTTCATGATGATGATGATGATGGTGATGATCTTCCATCTCTCCTCCCCATAAATCTCCTCTTGCGGATTTGGATCTTAGGCTGCTATACGATGAAGATCTCCCCAGCTGCCTTGACAAGCTCTTGCACTTCCTCAGTATCATATTCATCTTCTTCATTGCTTTCTTCTTTCCACAGATCAGAGAATCAGGGAGATTATGGAGACTTGATTTACACTCTCACAATTCACAACTCACACAGTTTATAATTATTGCTTAAATCGCGACAGGGTTGCTGCGACGTCGTTGTTTTCCGCTGCTTCAAAGGTGGGGTCAGCTGCTTGCACCATTTTTTTTTTTTAAACTGACAGGAACAATTCATCTTTTGTTTTATTTACAATTCGTCTTTTTGTTTTATTTATTTATTGGAAAATGTTAGGGGTTCTCCTCGTAGGTTCTCCTGATGTTCTTTCAGTCTTATTTTTAGGCATTAGCACCAAATTTGTGCGGCATTAGCACTAAAATTGAGGTATTAGTATCAAATTTAGGATGATTAAATCTATTTTGGGTGATACCATCCCTAAAGGGTTAACCTTCCACCCTTAGGTTTTAATTTTGAATCCAAAAACAAGTTTTAAAGTATTAGAATCTAACTATTAACTCATAAAAATTAATCTATTAGCAAAAAAACGGTACTACAATTTTATTTTTTCTTAAATCATATTATACATAACACTAGGAGAACGCCAGGAGAACACTACGGGGAGAACCCTTAGCAAACCTCTTATTTATTTAGGAAAACTTCACTTATCTTCCCCAAACTTTGGCCACTTTTACAGATACCCCTCAAATATTTAAAACCTCTCACTTAGGTCCATCAAACTTTGGTTTTCTCTCACTTTGCCCATTTCCATACAGAAAATCCTTCGCACAATTTTACCCCTGACTCCATAACTACACAATTCCTAAAACAACGTGTAGTTTTAGGGTAAAATTGACATTCTATTAAGATTTTTTGTATGAAAATGACAAAGTGAGAGAAAATCAAAGTTTGATACATCTAAGTGAGAGGTTTTGAACATTGGGGGGTATCTGCAAAAGTGGCCAAATATCAGGAGGTAAGTGAAGTTTCCCCTATTTATTTTTTATGAATTCAAGGTGGGGTGGCGACTTTTAACCGACACACTGTACACACAAGCTCTCACTAATGAGTGTAGGAGCCCACTGTTTTTCACGTGCTAAAAAATACGTACATCTTTAACTAACCCTCTCAACCAGACAGTCATTTTTGCTAAAAGTCTCACGAACCGACAATTGTGGTACTTGGATTCATCAAACTATAAAAATAAGTTCATGGAGTAGCTCCATCGTGAGCAACTCCTAATAGACTCATGATAGCTACAAGCCGTCCTATGGTGGTTAAGGAGTGGCTTGAGAACAAAATGGTAATTTGATGGCCTCAAGTATCACAATTGCTAGCTTATTTAGTTTTATTAAAAATGGTTGTTAGCTGATCGAGAGGACTAAATTATATTTAACCCCTTTTTCATGCAGAGGGGGGGGGGTTTGGTTATATATATTTAAAAGCATTTGGCCTACCCAAAAATTAAAAATACTCATTTGATCCCTCCCCATCTAACTTTCTAAATCCGTCCTTGAGAGTAAGAGATTGTAAAGAGTGATACTCACCTAGGTTTTCTGTTTGGTGTCTAGCTTGTTATAAGAAATAGGGAAAGAACATCATAACACCTTGAGTCAGCACTCGGATTTTTTTAAATCTCTATTTTTTTTTTTTTTTTTTACAATTTACTCTCAGAATAAATCGAAATCACAATAAAATTTCTGCCGTCAAAATTTAATTTGAGTCAATACGCATTGTTTTGACCTATTAAAATATTAATTTTTTTTTTTTAAAAAAAAAGAATGCAAGGATGGCAGAACCACCCCATAGGGAGTGGTTGGCCACCTCATTTTGCCTGAGAATAGTTTGGCCACCCCCAAGGGCCAAACCCTCAAAAAAAATTTGAGGGTTCGGCCATAGGGTGGTTTGATTAACCACCCCTTAGGCCATGGCCACCCCCCAGATCGGCCAGGGGTGGTTCAGCCACCCTCAGACCAACTAGGGGTGGTTCAGCCACCCGTGCATTCTTTCTCCTTTTTTTTTTCAATTTTTTTAAAAAAAATTTTGGATTTAATTTTTAAAATTAAATTAAAAAAATTAATATTTTAATGGGTCAAAACCAAAATTTTGGCGAGAGATTTTATTGTGATTTCTAAGTAAATCGTAAAAAAAATTTAAAAAAAAAAACTAGTGATTTTTTAAAATCTCTTTTTTTTTTTTTTTTTTACAATTTACTCTCAGAATAAATCAAAATCACAATAAAATTTCTGCCATCAAAATTTAATTTGAGTCAAAACGCATTGTTTTGAACTATTAAAATATTAATTTTTTTTTTAAAAGAAAAAAGAGTGCAAGGATGGCAGAACCACCCCATAGGGAGTGGTTGGCCACCTCATTTTGCCTGAGAGTAGTTTGGCCACCCCCAAGGGCCAAACCCTCAAAAAAAATTTGAGGGTTCGGCCATAGGGGGTGGTTGGTTGGCCACCCCCTTAGGCCATGGCCACCCCCCAGATCGGCCAGGGGTGGTTCAGCCACCCTCAGACCAACTAGGTGTGGTTCAGCCACCCATGCATTCTTTTTCTTTTTTTTTTTCAATTTTTTTTAAAAAAATTTTAGATTTAATTTTTAAAATTAAATTAAAAAAATTAATATTTTAATGGGTCAAAACAATGCGTTTTGCAGTTAACAAAATTTTGACGGCAGAGATTTTATTGTGATTTCTAAGTAAATCGTAAAAAAAAAAAAAAAAAAACTAGTGATTTAAAAAAATTCAAATGCCAACCTAAGATGTTATGATGTAATCTCTCTAAGAAACATATATATATAGAAGAAGAGATTGCATGTATAAGCATTAATTAGTTTTGTATTAGAACTTAGAATGCATGCAGATGTGGGATGAGAGGTGAGAACTGAGAAGGCCGGTGTGTGTCCCACACGCATGGGAACCCTCACTAACTGCACGTGGTACGGTGCAGGTTTAATTTGTGACAGATGACACACCCAAAGGTACCGCCTAAATTAGCCCATCCATTCATAATTCATTTCACCACAAAAGCCATGGGAGCTCTATACGCATTCAAACTACGCATGGACAGTTCCAAGCCACAGGAGATTTTTATTTTATTTTATTTTGGACAAAGTTTTCTCCTGGGTTGGAGGAATTTTCTTCAACCTAATTTATAAAAATGACGTGTCCCTTAACATGTGAGATGCATATGTTTTTTTAATAGTTTAGACAAAGTTGAAATAAATTTTATTAGAAAGCCATGTGCATTTCACATGTTATTAAGAAAATGGACACATGTCACTTTTATAGACTAGGTTGAAGGAAATTCCTCCAACTCAGTTTGGAGAAAACTTTGTTCTTTTATTTTTTAATGCGCTCAATGATGGATGGGACCCTAAACAAATACCCCAAAATACCCATTTAAAAAAAATAAAAATAAAAAACCGACAAAAAAGTTGTCAAATCGATTGTTTTTGAATCAATTTAGTATATGTATTAAAAACTTTAATTTAGTGTATTAAAGTTTCAGTTTTTTACAATGTTACCTTTATGTTGGGATTTTCGTTTTAATCCTAACAAATAAGGTTAAAATTACCAAAATATCCTTATTTATTAAAAAATATATATATATGACCACTCGAGGCCAAGGCTTGGCGCACAGGCTGCATGGGCCGCACAGCCACGGCAAAGGCCAAGCTGAGTCTAGCTATATTTGACTAGGGTGGGTTGCTTGATCCTCGGCAGACCAAGCTAGGTGGTGGTTCATGCAACGCACAGCTAGGCAACGAGGAACCATGGGTTGCTTGGACATGTTAAGGGTATAAAAAACCCGACCGGAGAATTAGACGTTTGTAATGGCTTTAAAGATTGAAGCAAAGCAATCATACTTCCAAACATCACACTCTACCCTCAGCGAAACCATGAAGAGCTGAAAGTTGGCTAGGATTTGCTAGAAGAAATGAGAAACCAAGCGAGCATCAAAGTAGTGCATGCAAAAGTGTGGCCACTGAGGTTTGAATCATCAGATAATTCTGGCAACCAAGAACACAAAAGAAGGTCATCATCTCTTGACTTCTCGAAACCCATCACTTGGAGACATTGGACATGAAACGACTTTTCCAAAACCTTTTTATGAATAGAATGTCTTTTTCAATGTGTCTCTTTGTTGTGAATGCTTTATCTAAGCTACTAAGAAAGAATACGACCATTGACAAGCATCTCTGATGATGTGAACCCCGTCAAGAATAACGAGATCCAACAACGAAGGGAACCCAAGATCGTTCTATGGACAGATTCGAAGGGATGACCTCGACCCGTTATTTATGACAAACAAGAACCTCGGTATAAGGAATACGCCACAAACGGTGATGGAGTTTCCGTTTGATAAGTCGAGATGAACGCCACGGGAAATCCCGATAAGTTCAAGTAGTTCTTCAAAGAACCAAAAAGAATAAACCTCACAAGTTTTTATCAATCATCAATGTCCCTCATTACAATGAGTCCATGCTATTTATAATGCATGGTTGAAATAGGAATACAATTTATTAAAGGAAAATACTAAAAGGTCAAATAAAATAATCCTAAAATTAAGGTAGATTTCGTCTGAAATTAGTTTCTCCTCCAAGAAAAGAAATCACCTATGGAATTTGCTTCTCCTCCAAGAAAAGAAATCATCTATGGAATTTGCTTCTCCTCCAAGAAAAGAAATCACCTATGGAATTTGCTTCTCCCCCAAGAAAGAAATCACCTATGGAATTAGTCCTTTTAGAATAATATTATATTATCCTTCTAGAATAATCCTAAAATATTTCTCGCCAATTCTTAGCCTTGACCGGATCCTTCTAGAACTTGAATCAAGGTGATGATTCTTTGTTGCCCTTGTGGATCATGCTCAATGGGCCTCAACGAATTTGCTTGAGCCCATAACTCTTGAATGAGTCCATTGAGTACATCCTTGAACTTCTTTGCTCATGCTCTCGTAACTGGCCCAATTGGTACTTGAATGAGTCCATTGTTAACAATAGGAGACCCAGAGGAAGATTTGGAGAAGCTAGGAATCGCAAAGATAACAACTTGGGTGGTATTAAGATGAAGATTCTGTCCTTTCAAGGTAGATCTGATCCTGAGGCATATCTTGAGTGGGAGAAGAAGATGGAGTTCATGTTTGATTGCCACAACTACTTGGAGACAAAGAAGGTAAAATTAGCCGTGATTGAATTTTCTGAATATGCTATTACTTGGTGGGATCAGCTTGTGATAAACAGGAGGCGGAATAGAGAACGACCAATAGACACATGGGAGAAGATGAAAGTAGTGATGAGAAAGCGATTCATTCCAAGTTACTACTACCGAGAGTTGTACAAGAAGCTACAAGGTCTTAGACAAAGAATTGAGCGTGAGGATTACTACAAGGAGATGGAGATTGCTATGATCCGCGCTAATGTAGAGGAGGATCGGGAGGCCACAATGGCTAGATTTTTACTTGGCTTAAATCGGGAGATCCATGATAAGGTAGAGATGCAACATTATGTGGAATTGGAAGATATGGTGCATATGGCTATCAAAGTGGAACAACAACTCAAGAGAGGGAGTGGGACACGTGCAGGCCATAATTCTAGTTCTACCTCTTGGAAATCGAGTCATGCCAAGCCGCTAGACAAGTCACAAATGCCC
This sequence comes from Carpinus viminea, assembly GCA_013348765.1. Lineage (NCBI taxonomy): Eukaryota > Viridiplantae > Streptophyta > Magnoliopsida > Fagales > Betulaceae > Carpinus > Carpinus viminea. The sequence continues at coordinate 16,552,087 of CP054672.1, forward strand.
AAACCCGAACCCAAGTCCGCGACCACCAACCACGTTCCTCAAGGTAAAATCGAAGCCTCTACCTCTAGGAATCGTGATATTAAATGTTTTAGATGTCAAGGCAGGGGCCACATAGCAAGTCAATGTCCAAACAAGCAAGTCATGGTGTTGCAAGCCAATGGTGAAATTGTGACCGATTGTGAAGATTCCGACACCGACGACATGCCGCCATGGGAGGATGTTTTCGAGGAGGAGTATTTAGCCCCTGACGCATTGACATTGGTGGCAAGGAGAGCATTAAGCTTGCAAGCAAAAGGAGTTGATGAAGTACAGCGGGAGAACATCTTTCACACTAGGTGCTATGTTAAAGACAAGGTATGTAGTATGATTATTGATGGTGGTAGTTGTACTAATGTTGCAAGCACAATTATGGTGGAGAAATTGGGATTGCCCATGGTAAAGCACCCTAGACCGTACAAGTTGCAATGGCTAAATGATAGTGGTGAGATAAGGGTGAACAAGCAAGTGTTAGTTGCATTTTGAATCGGTAAATACGAAGATGAAGTGTTGTGTGATATAGTACCGATGCAAGCGGGACACTTATTGCTAGGGCGTCCATAGTAGTTCGATAGGCATGTGAAGTATGATGGCTTTACAAACAAGTACTCTTTTGTAAGTAATTAACGATCAATCACTCTTGTACCATTGACACTGTAGCAAGTATATGAGGATCAAGTGAGATTACAAAAGGAGAGTGATCAAAAGAAAGAAAGTGAGCAAAAGAAAAAGAGTGAAAATCAGAGAGAGGCCGAGAAGAATGAGAGAGAAAAAGAAAATCAAAGTTCAGCCCTTGAGAGAAAATCAGAGAGAAAACAAAAGAACTTATATGCAAAAGTGAGTGAGATCAAGCGAGCAATGTTTTCAAATCAGCCGATGATTGTACTTTTGTACAATGAGGCACTTTTAAACACTAACAAACTTGACCTTGCTTTGCCTAGTTCTATTTTTTCTCTTTTGCAGGAATCACATGGTGGGGGATTAATGGGACATTTTGGAGTTGCAAAGACTTTAGCTATTTTGCAGGGCCACTTCTATTGGCCTCACATGAAACGAGATGTCGAACGGATTTGTGGTAGATGTGTCACATGTAGGCAAGCTAAATCCAAAGTGCAACCCAACGGTTTGTATACTCCTTTACCAATTCCTAGTGAGCCTTGGATTGATATTTCAATGGATTTTGTCTTAGGATTGCCTAGGACTAAACGTGGAAGAGATTTCATTTTTGTGGTCATGGATAGATTTTCTAAAATGGCACATTTTATTCCATGTCACAAAACGGATGACGCTTCATATGTTGCTGATTTGTTCTTTAGAGATTGTGAGATTACATGGCATGCCTAGGACAATTGTTTGGATAGAGATGCTAAGTTCTTGAGCTATTTTTGGAAGACTTTGTGGTGTAAGCTAGGTACTAAACTATTGTTTTCCACTACTTGTCATCCACAACCGATGGTCAAATCAATAAATAGGACTTTGTCTACTCTATTGAGGGCAATCATTAGAAAGAACATCAAAACATGGGAGGAATGTCTACCACATGTTGAGTTTGCATATAATAGAGTTGTTCATTCTGCTACTAAATTTTCACCATTTGAAATTGTATATGGGTTTAATCCTTTTACTCCATTGGATTTAACTCCTTTACCTTTGACGGAGCACGTTAATTTAGATGGCAAAAAGAAAGCTGACTTTGTGAAGCAGATTCATGAAAAAGCACGACTCAACATTGAATGAAGAACGGAGCAATATGCCACACAAGCCAACAAGGGATGTCGCCAGCTGGTTTTTGAACCCGGAGATTGGGTTTGGCTGCATATGAGAAAAAGAAAGATTCCCGGCGAAAAGATGTTCCAAATTGCTCCCAAGAGGAGATGGTCCTTTCCAAGTCCTCGAGTGTATCAATGACAACGCTTACAAGCTAGATTTACCTGGTGAGTACAATGTAAGTGCCACTTTTAATGTTACTGATTTGAGTCCTTTTGATGTAGGTGGTGATTTGAGGGCAAATCCTTTTCAAGAGGAGGGGAATGATGGAGATCAAGGCACCACTTCGAAGGATCTCATTCAAGTACCAATTGGGCCGGTTACGAGAGCACGAGCAAAGAAGTTCAAGGATGTACTCAATGGACTCATTCAAGAGTTATGGGCTCAAGCAAATTCGTTGAGGCCCATTGAGCATGATCCACAGGGGCAACAAAGAATCATCACCTTGATTCATGTTCTAGAAAGATCCGGTCAAGGCTAAGAATTGGCGAGAAATATTTTAGGATTATTCTAGAAGGATAATATAATATTATTCTAGAAGGACTAATTCCATAGGTGATTTCTTTCTTGGGGGAGAAGCAAATTCTATAGGTGATTTCTTTTCTTGGAGGAGAAGCAAATTTCATAGATGATTTCTTTTCTTGGAGGAGAAGTAAATTCCATAGGTGATTTCTTTTCTTGGAGGAGAAGCTAATAGCATATTCAGAAAATTCAATCACGGCTAATTTTACCTTCTTTGTCTCCAAGTAGTTGTGACAATCAAACACGAACTCCATCTTCTTCTCCCACTCAAGATATGCCTCAGATCGATCTTTGAAAGGACGGAATCTTCATCTTAATACCACCCAAGTTGTTATCTTCGCGATTCCTAGCTTCTCCAAATCTCCCTCTGGGTCTCCTATTGTTAACAATGGACTCCCGATCTTCTTCTTCATCAAAACCAGACCCATAACGCTCTTCATCCTCCTCCCTCGGTGGAACTCTTCCCCTTCTACGCAAATTACGACCGTTTTGTGGTTGCTCCTCACGTCTATTCTCCATCTGATCTATCCTTTCGTGAATCTGCTCCATCTCCATCTTCATCACACGCCTCATCTCACTCATCATGGCCTCCATAAACAGTTTCGGATCAGTCAATTTTGTATCGTTTTCGGCAATGCTCTTACCACTATCTTGAGTCATGATTGCTGCAAAACAAAAGTTAGAAAAAAAAATAATAAAAAAAAGGACCTCACGAATCACTCTCTTACTTGTTTACACTCAAGAATTTGGATCACTCTCCACTTGTTTTTCACTCAAAATAATATGGCTCTTACCCTCCGCTGTTCTCACCACTCTTGCCTCTTTTTACTCGATAATTCTCTTTTAGTTCTTTTGAAACTACACAAACAACTCAAAATTTCCAGCAACAATTCACCAAGAACTAATCAAGGAATTTCATATTAGAATTAGAAGGAATATGATAGTTTTAAATTTTGGAAGCACAGAATAGTTTCGAGCAACAATTCACCAAGCACTAATCAAGGAATTTCATATTTGAACACAAAGAATATGGAATTTTTCAGATTTGAATTATAAGGAATATGACAGTTTGAAATTTTGGAAGAACGGAATAGTATTTTTTTTTCTTCTACGAGTCTCTCTCTGTTTTCGTTTTTTTTTTTTTTTTGGAACTCCTTTTTGTCTTCTTCTTTGAGTCTCTCTCTGTTTTCATTTTTTTTTTTTGGATCGTGACTAGCTTTTGAGAATAATGAAATAAGATTTCGAAATAACTAGAAGAAGTGAGACTAGACCAATAGTTTAGACATCAGCAAAAACAAACAAAGATTGAACATTAAAGTAAAGGAAATTCGGCTAAGAAGAGATAAATAATGTGGACAGCTAAAGAAGAAACAAAAGAATGAAAGATGTTAAAGGATAGGAAAACCTGAACTATAAACCGTGCTCTGATACCAAATGATGTGAACCCCGTCAAGAATAACGAGACCCAACAATGAAAGGGAATCCAAGATCGTTCTATGGACACATTCGAAGGGATGTCCTCGACCCGTTGTTTATGACAAACAAGAACCTCGGTATAAGGAAGACGCCACAAACGGTGATGGAGTTTCCGTTTGATAAGTCGAGATGAACACCACGGGAAATCCCGATAAGTTCAAGTAGTTCTTCAAAGAACAAAAGAGAATAAACCTCACAAGTTTTTATCAATCATCAATGTCCCTCATTACAATGAGTTCATGCTATTTATAATGCATGGTTGAAATAGGAATACAATTTATTAAAGGAAAATACTAAAAGGTCAAATAAAAGAATCCTAAAATTAAGGTAGATTTCGTCTGAAATTAGCTTCTCCTCCAAGAAAAGAAATCACCTATAGAATTTGCTTCTCCTCCAAGAAAAAAAATCACTTATGGAATTTGCTTCTCCCTCAAGAAAGAAATCACCTATGGAATTAGTCCTTCTAGAATAATATTATATTATCCTTCTAGAATAATCCTAAAATGTTTCTTGCCAATTCTTAGCCTTGACCGGATCCTTCTAGAACTTGAATCAAGGTGATGATTCTTTGTTGCCCCTGTGGATCATGCTCAATGGGCCTCAACGAATTTGCTTGAGCCTATAACTCTTGAATGAGTCCATTGAGTACATCCTTGAACTTCTTTGCTCGTGCTCTCGTAACCGGCCCAATTGGTACTTGAATGAGATCCTTCGAAATGGTGCCTTGATCTCCATCATCTGATAATGCCAAGACCCCATGGTGAAAACCTTTGGGTCTAATCCCTATCGACAAAAATCCTCGAAGACGCAAGTCTTAGGGGATAACCTATCTTGGAAAGACCACAAGGTGAAAACCTTCAGACTTTGATCCTCTCCATTTCAAATGAAATGGAAGAGATCTATTTAATTGCTTTTAGAGGGTAATTTTGTCATTTTTGAACTCCCTATTTTTCATTTGGACAAAAATATCCCATAAAAGCAACTAAATGGATCCCCTCCATTTCATTTGAAATGGAGAGGATCGTTCTTCGAAACTTTCAGAGTTAACCTTATACTAATAAAGGTCGTTAAAGATGAAAATCTTAGGAGATAATCTATCTTGGAAAGACTTTTAAAGGCTTCGTCTTCATAGACAACCGTATATTAGAAGCACCCAATCTTGAGGCTAAACTCATATCAGACACTTAAGACAAAGGACAACCTTAATTATATTAAGAGGAAAGCCCTTGAAATGGGGATAACCTCATACGGAAGAGGGTCCCACGGTTAAAACCTTAAGGACTAACCTCATATTGACAAATGCCTTATAGGAGGAGGACTGATCGGTGTCAAATATTATATATTTAACCCCCTTTAACTTATGTTTGTTAAGCTCTTAACTTTGTTAATTTTTAATGTTTTGGTTAGTTTTGGTGTTTTAGTATTTTGTAGGTTGTTAAGTTGCATTTGGGGCTAATGTTATCAACTCTAGGGCTTAAGACAGTTTGGGGAGCTTTGATAGCAAATTTGAATCGAGCGATAATTTGCACCCGACGAGTCTCACCAAAATAGCCATATCTATAGTTGTAGAACTCCGATTAGGGTGATCTTGGTGTCTTTGGAAAGCTAACTCAAAGATCTACAACTTTCTATTTCATATGTAAGGGTTAATTCTGAAGGCAGTGCTCAATCGCACTGCGTGCGATCAAACACACTTGTGCCCATCAAATACCGAAATTCATGCGAGTGCGATCGATCGATCGCACCTTCTCTAACCAACTTAAATTTAGCCTATAAATATCCCCCTTTCTCTTGTAAACGAACCTTACGTTTGGAAAACGCTTTGAGGCGTCCCTTGTGGCCTAAATCCTCCCCGTTCATCATTGTAAAACCGTCTAAACGTCATTTTATCATTTAATGCTTTTAGTTATCTTATTTTAGTCTCTTATTCCCTTCACTATGGATTTGTTTATATATATTCATGTTTAGTTCGTATTTTCTGTCGTTTAAATTTATGTTTATTCGTTTCAATACATTTTAGTAACAGAAGTGTGTTGATTGTTGTTTACAAATCGTTAAACGTCAACACTCGTTGCAACCGGAGATACATCGGATGATTTGTCTTCGGACCAATATCCGTTGTGACCTCTTAAAACAGTGTTTGCATTGAGTAGTTCAACAAGATTTGTGATAACAATAGAATATGTATATGAGCTTCATCGATAGACGGAAATATGAATAATGTGTTAGCGCTCAGAATATGCCTAGTAGCATAGACGTATAATAAATATGAACTAGCATGATTATGTGTAGATTAAATTGTTGTGAGATGGATTAGGGACTTTAGTCGTTTTTTATCTCTTTGTTTATTACAATTTAATTAGTTTTTATTTTATGCACACCATGTGTTTGATGTTGGGACTAAGTTAAGATATTATTAGTTTAGGCAATTTAAATTGGTTTTTAACAAAACACGATTCTCTGTGGGATCGACCTCGCACTTGTACACCCACTACACTGCTTAACGACTCGTGCAATTGACGAGTACAATTAAATTTGTGCAATAAGGACCTAAGGTGAAAACCTTAAAGGCTAACATTATAGCGAAAAAGGTCCCTAGCTAAGACGAAAGTCAAAAGAGATAACTTTATTTCTAAGGTCCTTAAGACAAAAGTGCTAGGGGCTAAACCTCATATCAACGAAAAGACTCCAGGCCAGGTGAAAAACACTTGTGAGGTAAAGTTAGATCAACGAGGGACATTGTTGAAGAACAATGGGAAAGAAAAGCATCAACAGCCAAGGATTGAATGAAGTTTGAGTCCAGCTTCGCTTTCAAGTGAAAATAGCCAGGGATTTTCACTTGCTTAGAAGCAACAGCTAACATCTATCACATCAATTAAGATTAAGGCAGAGCCAATGGAAAGAAGTCACCGAATAAGGACTATCCAATCATCATAGAAAATGACATCCGATCTTCAACACGATCCAAATCACAATCCTTTACTTCTTATCAACACTTTTTTTTTTTTTTTTTGCAATTTACACTCACCAATCATTGATTGGCTACAATCATTTGTTTTTGCAAACTTTTCACGTTTCTGACACCCTTCCCCCATGACCAAAGAGCTACATAACTGTATTACTGGTAGCGTCCGAATGGCACTTGTGTAATTATAGCCATAGGGGGCAAATAATGCACCATAAATCAAAGGACAATCTTGTGAAAAGCAGATAGTAAATTCCAATTTATTCTTAAAAAGAAAAAGAAAAAAAAAAGGGTCAGAAATAATAAATAATAGGAAAAATTCAGTTTTAACCCCTGAAGTTTAAGTGGTTTTTCAATTTTAACTCCAAAGTTTAAAAATTTGCAATTTACCCTCTGAAGTTTAAAAAACTTGCAATGTTAACCCCCGTTAGTTTTTTCCGTTAAAATGGACAGAAAATTAAAAAAAAAAAAAACCCTTGAGGGTAGTTTCGTCATTTCATACTTTTTTGTTCAATTTGATAGAAAAAACTAATAGGAGGTTAAAATTGCCAATTTTTGAAACTTCAGGGGGGTACATTGCTGCTTTTTAAATTTTGAGGTTAAAATTAAAAAACCATTGAAACTTCGATCAGGAGTTAAAATTGAATTTTCTTCTAAATAATAATACCCTTAAAAGGATGATCAAATTCAAAGATGCACTTAAATGCATTTTCTTTACTCTTATTCTAATTTCCATCCTTTGCCCTTCTAATGTGATCATCAGTTTCCTAATAGTGTAACCATGGAATAAAAATCAATTCAACTATTTACTCTACAAGAAATAGTTACGAGTTTTTTGGATACAAATGAAGGAATAATACTTCACCATATCAGCCAGCACTTGTATCATCGCATAAATTCTCAGGCCACTAAAATTTGAAGTGAGCTATAATCCGTCCGAATGGCTTGCCGGCTTGATTGGGATGAGGAATTATGAAATAATTTCAGCCACAAAAAAAATTAGCCATTATTATACATTGAAACGAAACAGCATTGCATCTCGATCCTTCTTGTACAATGTAATCTTTACCCTCAGATCGCAACTGCAAATTTCACATCAAAAAATAAAGGGCTAAATACTTAATTAGTTCCTAGGGTTTGGAAACTTTATTTTTTCCTCTCTAGGGTTTGGAAAGTGACCAAATTGGTCCTTGTGGTTTTGAAAAGTGACCAAGTTAGTCCATCCGTTGATATTACGGATTGACATATGGATAATTAGAAGTTGACACGGGCCAATTAATTTTTTTTTGAAAAAATTAAAAATATATTTTTTCAAAAGAAAAAAAAAAAAACAAGGGTGGCTCGCCACCCCAGATTTTCTTTCTTTTTTTTCTTTTTTTGAAAAGATATTTTTTAAAATTTTTTAAAAAATAATAATAATAATAATTAATTGGCCACGTGTCAACTTCTAATTGGTCCATGTCAATCCGTTAAGTCAACTAACGGTCAATAACGGATGGACTAACTTGGTCACTTTTAAACCATAAAGACCAATTTAGTCATTTCCAAACCCTAGAAGAAAAAATAAAATTTCCAAACCCTAAGAACTAATTAAGTATTTAACCCAAAAATAAATCACAAGCTTCTGATGAAAAAGCAGTTCTAATAAGATTTATTAAATGAGTACTTCCATATTATGCTTGAAGATATATAAAAAGCCATTCTACCATTCCATTTACTTATAAGTTTCCTTCTTCAACAAAGTCAACACACTATATCTAGGGGCTAGGAACCAAAACCATCCAAAAACAACCTGCTACTATAATGGAAGTACTGTTCAAGATGCTATAAAAAAACAACGGTCTTGTTGTCCTACGCCAAGGGGAGGATGAGTCGAAGACGATAATGAGTTACTTTCTACTTTATGGGTGAATTTGAAGCATGGGGAACGATATTACCTTAAGTTTAGATTGTGAATCCTTTGGCTTGCCCTTCTTGAACTTCTCCATTCTTTTTTGAATCTGCAGTAATTCTTGTAAAAGTTACAATTTAGTTCTATCAGTTCATCTCACCCTACTACTGAGCTATTAACACAAGTTTCATGACAAATTAGAGCCTGTAAAAATTATCATAAGTACTTTAAGCACCCAAATATTATGAGTTGTTGCACCAAGCAATGCAGTAGAAAATGGAGCTTCTTTATATCAGACAATACAAATATCTAAGCAGAACACCCATCCAAATGGGAAGTATATATGGTTACTGAAAGTGGTAATAGCCACTAAAAAATTAAGTAAACAGAAATTTCTCCAGCTATTTCATCCATGATTTGCAACAAAGTGGTAAAAGAGGATTTGTGGATCGAGCCCCAAGCACTAAATAAAAGACTTTCTTGAGTAATTTTAGTTGAACTGCAAAAGATAACGTTCTAAATAAACAGTACAACAATTTAGTATGATTACAAATAGGCACTGATCCAACTAGAACACTAGGTGTTAACAAATGGCAACCTAAAGGCCTATTAGGGAATTTCTACAATTTGGGAAAGCCCAATTCAAAACCATTTTGTAACATTTATTACAATGAATCGACAGAATGTTACATCCTCTCAAGAGATTAATCGAAAATTCAGAAGGGAAACAAAACCTTAGAAATATTCAGAAGCATACTGTTGGGTGGGGAAATGTATCCTAAACTCCAATTGAATTGCATGGCACTTTAGTTGTGTGGAATAAAATTGTTTATTCAATGTTTTATTAACTAAGCAATAGGCATAGATAAATTTTTACACGTATACCTCTTATTGCTTTTATTCTATCACAGAAATGTACACTACAAAAAAAATGGGGGTTAGTAACATGTCAATTTTGACACGTTACTAAATTAGTAACGTGTCAAAATTTACACGTTACTAATGGAAGGGTTTTTTTTAAAAAAAAATTACATTTAGTAACGTTTGAAATTTCAAACGTTACCAATTTGGTAACGTTTGAAAATTCAAACGTTACTAATGGTTATATATTTATTTATTTATTCAAATGTTACTAATGGTTATATACTTACATAAGGTCCTTAAGTTGCACTAAATATGACTTTCGTGAGAGTAATGAGGTTATCAAACAAGAAGATTTAGTCATAGGTTCTTATAAACCATTGTTCGTAGTCATAGATGGAATTGGGCATTCCATCAAGCCTATAACAAATCAGCCTTGTGATGATCTTTCTTGATCATATGAAGTAGGGAGTTTGAGTTGATATATATGTTGGTGCGAAAGCATAGAGATGCAATGCACTCAACGAGCTATGTGAATCATCATTCTTTATTAACATTGTAATAAGAATGATGTACACTCACAGACTGCTTATGACAGTTACTCTAAATTCAAAATAAAATTGTAAACTCAGATGTAAAGTATAGGTCACTTTGATACATTTAAGAGTGAGACTTTTACTACAGTCAAATCTCAGTGCATTGGATGATAGTATGTAACATTCTGGGAGCGCTACCTTTCAAAATGAAATAGAAGTCCTTCATGAGAAGCAGTTTTTGAGAGTCCACTCTCTTGGTCATCTGGCCATCAAGAAATTGAGATGCAGTTTTTGAGAGCCCACTCTCTTGGTCATCTTCAGTCATCAAGGAAAGGACTTTAAGGTTGACAATCCCTACTCCAGCCGTGTTCTTCGTCATAATGAAAGGAGGAGAAAATTCAAATTACCCACTAAGCCAAGGAGTTGTCGATTTTCCATGTAGGTGCATTTCTGCGTTTTAATTTTCGTTTATGCATCTTCTAGTTTAGTTCTCTTGAAGTATAAGATTATGACATTATTTTCCGTAGTACAATATTTTTAAACACGTGATCTCTGCAAGCCCATTGCATACAGCCAGTCATACGTACAACAAAAGGAGGAAAATGATTTTCAGCGAGTTCCCAATTCAAAGCCATATGCAAAGCCAGTTCTTGTCTACAAAGCAATTAAAAATAATCCATATTTTGATATATACTGGTTTTGGTCTGTTACTTATCAAAAAAAGAACAATGTATTAGCTAGGGTTTGGGGGTAGAAGTCATTGTTGTATTCTTTAAGATTATATAATAATATGTTTGAGGTACGCTACGCCATATAGAACGAGTCACCTATTTTCTCTAAACCTTCTCCATGCAAATCTCTCAACATGGTCAAATTAGGTACTCTACAAACTAAAACATGTCTGGGTTAGTTTCAACATTTCCAGGCACAAATACTTATTAGCATAATTATTATTAAGAACTCCAAACAACTATGAGGGAAAAGTCAAAGAGGTCTAAAAAAAAAAAAAAAGAATCAATTTTGATGCAAACGACAAGAAGCCTAAGAATAAAAAAGATCAAAGACCAAAGGAATTAAAAATATGGATTATTTTGAAGCTTTCTGGCGTCATGGTTATGTCTTAAAGTCTCATTTCAAGTTTTTCTAAGGTTAGAATGGAAATAGTTTGGTTATCCTTGAGTTTTCTTTAATTTTACAAGTCAAGAGTAATAATCTATTTCCCTTGCTGGAATGGTCCACAAGTTCTCTTCTTTTTTCTTTTTTTTTGACATATCCGCACAAGAGGGGGGAAATAAGGATTCGAACTAGTGATCTCCGTTTCATTAAGCGTGATTCCAACCGATTGAGCTACCTTTTGAGGACAAATGGTCCACAAGTCCTATTTAGACAAACTCTACGCTAGTTTACCGCTTATCAACCAAACTTACCAATTTCAAGACTTGCCAAAACCTATAAAGCCCTTAATTCTCCACCTAAGCTCCTAATCCACTAAACCCCAACTAGTCCATGTCTCCATCTTTGGCAGAATGTAAGTCAACCGAAGAAAAATAATTATATTTTAACTAAAATGAAAGAAAAGAAAGAAAGAAGGGCAGTCAACATAAATATTCAACCATGGAACTTTTTTTTTGACATATCTACACAAGGGAAGGGGGAGGGGGGATTCGAACTTGTAACCTCCGCTTTATAAGGCGTGGTTCATAGTCGATTGATCTAACCCTTAAGGACTATTCAACCATGGAACTAATATTATTATTTACACGATAACATCCCTCTATAGAGAATTATTGCGTTTATTTGATTATTCCTCTATAAATAAATACATTTTAAAAAGAAGATTTTGAGGAATAATCAGTTCCCCTAGTCCTGAGATAGCTGGAATCTTCTGTTAATAGATCGAATGACGTGAAAGAACGCGGGAGGAGTACCACATCCATTTCCTCCCCAGCATTCTCAAGCAGGCTTTGAGTTGGTGCAACCTGCATAAAATTAAGGTGGGGTTAAATTTTTTTAATCTTTTTTATTAGCAATAATAAAAGGGTAATGAAAAATTATTCTAAAGATATTAAAAAATAGTAATTAGAGATGTTAATCAAAGAGATTGATGGCCATTATTATCTTGGCTAGATCATCCATAACTTAAAGAGGATGAGATTAAATAGGATCACTACCTTAAAACTAAGAATGTTAACGCAAGACACATACTTATAGATAATTATAACGCCAAGATGTGCTCTAGGACATGTTAAGTGTTAAGGAAGAAATCCATAAGAGTGAAGAAATTCATGAGAAGATAGAAGTTGTTCAATTTATAATACGAGATGTTCACCGAAAATTTGGGGGCTGATGTGTGCAACAAAGGCAAGTAGAAAAACTAAGGGTGAATATAGGTTAAATCAGTAACGCTAGGGGTATTTTCACAGTATGAACTGAAAATTGTCGGTTAATTCACAGACTTTATTTCAACTAAGAAAATTTTCAACATTTTTGGTTAAAAGACGAATTAGGTTAATGTTGGTTGGTATACTGATTAACTGAACTGAACCGAAGTTGGTAAAAAATCTCTACCGACTACCGACTGCCGAAAGTCGGTAGGTGGTGGGCGGATATTTTGCCCACCCCTAAGGAAAACAATTTGCATCAGAACTATGAAAATTTCAAAATGTAACATGTTTTATTCACTTAGGTAGGCCTTATAATAATATGAAAGGGAAAAGAGATTCCTTCAGTACCTTGTTTGGGGCCTTGAAGGAATTCTCATCCGCCAGATTATCAGATGTGAGTACAGTTTTTGTTGACCCAGATAACTGTATGGAGTTTGCCTCCAAACCATCCACGCGAATGTTGAGGGTAACATTGTCACTTCCAAAGTTAACAACCTGCAAAAACAATCACAAGTGATGACAGTGCCAAGAGCTAACAATACAATTATCAAGTCTAGAGGAAGCTTTAGCAAAAAAAGGATGCAGAAGTATCAATGTGTTTTCTTCTTTTCTGTGTAGTCAACAAGAGAAATTTACCAAGACCGGCAGATAATTCTAGAAAAAGAAATTTTCCGCCATTATCAACTGCATGCATGCATGCAAGAAAAATTATAGCAGAATCCATTTCTGTTCAATTCGCTAAAGAGTTGCTGACAAACCCCAACCAATAAACAAATATCCCAGAAAAATGGGAGTGCAGATGCAAGATTGAGTGCAGGATAAGATAAAAATATGAACACAAATGAAAACGGACACAATGCATATAAAGGAACCTTATTGCTCGATGCAATACAATTCACGAAAGAACATTAGAGAAGATGTAATTTGAAGGAACCTTTATTCTCAGGTAATTCTTGCTATCAATTGAGCTCTTCCAAGTAATTGCAGAAGCAACAAGTGAAGATGTATTTCCTTGGAGTTTTGTATCAAGGACATTTGCTGCACTTGACTCTGCGAAAAAACGTTGAACCCAGTAGCTTGGAGTTCCATACAGCTGTGAAGAGTTGAAGACAATTGCATCTGGGTTCCACCTGAATAGAAAGTTTTTCAATTTCAGTATAGGGATTAAACAGAATCATTCTCTTTCAAATGTCTAATATATGGAAAGATATTTTGTGGGAAAAGATGGAGAAAAATATACCGTCTGTCATTGGTATTCACAAAAAGTGGCGCATAGCTTGCCATTTCAACAACATCACTGCATTGGAGTTAAAAATGGAAGCCCTTAGTAGCTTATCATCTTTCTAATTGGAGATAAATTTCTTCATGAGTAGAGACGCTAGTTGCAAAAAATTTAAATATCAAGATCTTCGAAGAGCCATATTCAGAGGGGTCAAAGATCGGTAATGGGAGGCCCTGATCGATATGGTCACACAAGCACATGCACAGACACACACATGCATGGTCTCCTGTTGCTGGAAAGCTTTGTATCTAAATTATTTCTATACCATAAGAAGTATGAAGAATTTACCAAACATTTACTCAAATCCAATGTTAAGTTCGTAAGTTGTTCTACAATCACAAATTATCAAATAACTTATAGTTGCCATTTGTATAACCAGCATTTACTGTAACACATAACATACCTAGAGATATAGATTTTCTGCCGTTGGTCACAGAGGGAGAATGTGTTTAAAATACTAGTACTTACAAAAATTATAAAAAAATAAAATTATGTCATAACATTTCTAGATTAAAAAGGAAGAAATTTTTTGGTTCAGAATTCAAACATCTTAAGTAAAAGAGTAATATTTTCCCCCAGGCAAAAGAGGAAGGGTGTGGGAAGCTGGTCATGTTCCTTGTAGAGTTTTAAATTCAATTTATTCTAGGATTCAACATGCATGCTTTCCTCAAAAAACTTGAGAAAAGGCGGGAAAAGCGTCAAATTTTACAGAATGCATGTTCAGAAATTACAGCAAACCTGTTCTTTTCAATCCCAATAAGGAATGCAGCCTCTGCCAGTCCTGCTAAAAGACTTCCAGTGCCAGCATCTTTCCCAGTTACAGCATACTCACTTACAAAAGCCTGAAGTATATTAATGAAAAATTATTCCTAAGCATTCAATCAAAAGTAAATATCTTAATCATAAGAGGCACGTCATCACACCTTTGGACCTTTACGTGATGTACGATCAAACTGATGAGACATAGAAAATAAGTTGCTGGCCGATGTATATACCTATCAAGAAACCAGAGAGTAAGAGAACTGCTTTTCCTCAAATTATAACACAAAAATTGGTTGACAAGGCCCATGAAATACAAGAAATGATGATAAGAATATTACATGATAATCATAAAAATCGGCAGGGTGATCCAATTGTCGAGAAGATCCATCACAGTTTGAGATCATTTTGATGTCTGGATAGGCCTGCCTTATGGCACTAAAGAATTTGAGGTAATTTCCTGATCAATGAACAATTAAAGATAAATACAAAAAAAAAAAAAAAACAAAGAAAGAAAGTAAGTCTCAAATCATATGCATCTCTCAGAATCAGTACTAAAATCATATATTTTCACATTCTTCAGTTTTTTTTTTTTTCATTAAAAAAAAAATATAAAAAAAAAATAGAGAGTAAGGGATTTTGCAACTAGATTAAAGTGCATAGCTGAATTAAGCAACCACCATACTTAACAATCCACTTGGAAGCCAAAGTAGCAGTAATTTTCAAGAAAGCATTCAGTTTTTAGTGCATATAAGCACACAAACAAAAAGAAATATATCCATCCATCTTGTATTTCAAGAATTTTGAGGCATTTTATCTTTGGCTACTTTTTATAGGGAGGCAATTGCAATACGGAAACAACTCCATATAATGACTAAAGATTTTATTGGTGAAGAGTTATTTGAAGTGTAAGTCACTAAGGAGTAAACTCAGAAAATATTTTGGCACACATGCACAAGGAATCTTTTGAAACAAGTTTTTGCAGGGAAGACGTGTCACCAGAGAAAGAAAGCTACAATTAAAGACATTCAGATCTACATTAAAGTTGTGTTTGGAATCCTCAAACTAAAGTTTCAAATATGAAGTTTAGCCAATTGCGTCCAATGTAAACTTTCTTCAGGCATATCAAAACCATTTGTTTCTCATTGTTTTGCAACTCAAAATATCTTCATAAGAATGAAAATTGCACTGCTCATTTAGCGTCTTTTTCTTCATTAAAACTAGTGTTGGTATCCTCAAACTAAAATTTCAAATATGAAGTTCTGCCAATTACATCCCATGTAAAGTTTATCCAGGCATATCGAAACCATTTGTTTCTCATTGTTTTGCAACTTAATATATCCTCCTAAGAATGAAAATTGCACTGCTCATTCAGTGTCTTTTATTCATTCTTATGTTTGAATAAAACATCATGGTTATTATCTTAATGGAAAGCAATGATTAATAAAGAGGAAAGGCTACTAAGTTGTATATTATCTCAATGCAAACAACAGGTGACATCTCTACACAATTTTACATAAAGACACTACAGTTTTAACAAAATCCCCAAAGATTTATAATCAATTAAGGAAAATGATACAGCCACCACAAGAACTACAAAAATCACATTAATGTGTGCATGAGAGAGAGAGGGCATTAGCCCTAAATAGGCCAATAAAGATCATGCTTATAACCGTTAAATCTTGCTCTTCCTAAGTCCATGAGAGTTTGACAAACATAACAGACATCAGGGAAATGATCATACCCAATAAAAAGAGAAGTAAAGCTCATAGAATAAATATCACTAACCAGAATGAAATAAAATGTGAAATAGACTTTACTGACTTGAAAATGACATATGGTAGCCCTGAAGTAATAGACTCATAAATATAGGTACATAAAAATGTTTCTGAGATAGAGCCCTGAAGTAATAGACTCATGAATATAGGTACATAAAAATGTTTCTGAGATAGAGCCCTAAAGTAATAGACTCATAAATATAGGTACATAAAAATGTTTCTGAGATAGAGCCCTGAAGTAATACACTAATAAATATAGATACGTAAAAAATGTTTCTGAGATAGAGAGGTGATGAACCCTTTACTATAAATAAACACTTGAATCAATGAACGAGATCTTTAAATATATTAACGTATGTGACACAGCATGGGTGTAGAGGATCACAAAACTAAACAAGCACAAGATTTGCAACATGGTCTACAGCAGTGTGTATGGAGAAAGATCATTTGTGCCCATATTATAATCTCTAAAAAACCATCTATTTTATCTATTAAACAATAACTAAGAAAAATAAAATCAATAACAAATAGATGGAAACCTCGGTAATTCTTTTTCCCACAATCTTCATTCCCTATAGCCACATATCTCAAGTCAAAAGGTTCTGGGTGTCCCATTGCAGCTCGCACAGAACCCCATTTAGACTGAGGATCACCTCTAGCAAACTCAATACCATCAAGGGCTTCCTGTAATCAGGACAAATACCATCAAAGTATAACAGGTAACATAACAATGATCAATAATTTTAGTGCTGAACAGTGAGGCTGAATTTTACTGAACATGAATAGGGCAAATGCTAGTAACATGAAATCTGTCTTCTCTTTTCCTTTGCTTTTTCCAGTTTCCCTTTTTTGAGCTATGAAACTCTATTAACATGTTATCTCTGTACTAACAACAAAGGAAATTAGACCAATGAGCATTGGCTCATGTTGCACTTCCTCCCCCTTATAATAATGAGGTGAAGGGACTGGCTACATGCGTAACTCACCAATCCAAAAAGGTGGGGAAAAATGCAAAAATGAGTATTGGCAAGTCCACAATATTATGTGCATATTTTCACCATCAGAATAATGAATATAAAACATATGCATGCGAAATAAAGGAAAGATTGTATATGATGAATCAATGCAACTCCTCCACTCTGGATTAAGAGCTCAATTCACATTTTGGTTGCAAGCTATGAGTGCATCACATTAATCCATAGTGAACAAATAAGAAAACTCATATAGGTCAAATAGCTTGGAAGGTTCCCCTGAATGCAATCTCACCTCTTCTACCTCATCTCCTGCAAAAATGAGTATTGGCAAGTCCACAATATTATGTGCATATTTTCACCATCAGAATAATGAATATAAAACATATGCATGTAAATAAAGGAAAGATTGTATATGATGAATCAATGCAACTCCTCCACTCTGGATTAAGAGCTCAATTCACATTTTGTTGCAAGCTATGAGATCACATTAATCCATAGTGAACAAATAAGAAAAGGAATCAATAAATTTCCAGACTTACTTGCACAAAAGGTAAGACACTCGACGTATCAACTTGATCATTATGACTGACTCCTGTAGAATAGATAAAGTAACAAAAAATAAATTACTCAATTGCCAGATTTTTTTTTTTTTAAAAATAAAAATAAAAAAAAGGGTTAAAATCAGCAGCATTTGTAAAGTACCATTGTTGAATACCCATACTGGAAATGCCCCTAGGTCCTCCGATAGCTGCACAAATGAAAAAATATTAAGCTAAAATCCACAAAAGCAGCATATAATGGAAGTTTTTCAGGTTAATAACCCTAACAACCCTCCCCCAACAATATCATATAATATACCAACCTGGAGAAACTCAAAATAACCAAGCCCATCATCAGTCCAGTACATCCAAACATCACCAAAGTGCCCTGGTCTCTCCTCCCAGGGTCCAATGGTTGCTTTCCAACGAAATGCATTTCTTAACCATTCACCCTCGACAAAACAGCCACCTGATGCAAGATATTAGGAGAGCATACCACATTAGCTAGGTTTGAACTTCTGAGGAACAAAACAATGCTTCTGAAACAACAATTATATTATGATGTCATTCCCTTCTCACTAAAATAACAAACATAAAGTTACCCAATGAAGCATGCAAATACCAAAATTTACAGCACTTCATAATCATTTCGAACCTACTGCTTCTGTTTGGATGGGGTCCAGGTGGGGTAGGGTGGAAACACAGATATAGAGAGGAAATGATTAAAACAGTTTCATAAGTTTCTTGCTTATTTTCTCACAAAAGTTCTAGGACATGTGGCTTGTCTGCATAAAATTCAATAAAAGTGACATTATATCTATTTAGATAAGTAATAATTAATAATGTGTTAAGATAAGTCAAATGGAGTTGTAGCCCAAGTAGGTACTATACAATGGCATCACCCCAGAATAATAGAAAAGTAAAGAATTACAGCTCAAAATCTATAGTCAAGAACATCAACAAAACTTAGGAAAGATGTTGAAGAGCCAAAAGAAGAGTGAACTGCGATCCATCTGAACAAAACTTTTAAGAGAATTCCACTTGATTTCACCCATGGATTTCTCCACACCATCAAAAGCACTCCTATTAACATGTATTATATGTATTGGTGTCATAAAGGGAGGATGTTTATACAAATAAGTACTCAAAACAACACCATATGATTTAAAGGAAGATGTATATCCAAGTATTAATAAAATATAGACCTCAGCATCACTAATGTTAGACTCAGAAACCTGCATTAAGAAGTCCATAGAGTCATAAGGATAACTATATGCGAAACAACATAACCTGAATCAAGACATAAATTTGTGCTAACCAGGAAATCTGACAAATCGAGGTTGTAAATCTGCCACCATTGCAACAAGGTCACTTCGGAAACCATGTCCCTGTGCCAAGATAAAGTTTGTTAAAAGACTAATAACAAGGAATGCATGTACCAAGGCATGAGAACAGGCTCTTAGTGAGCATTCAGGTCAAAACGGGAAAATCAGTAAATACATAATTAAAATGAATAACTTCCACAGATAAAATCTACCACCAATGTGACCAAAGATCAATAAATTGAAGTTGAAACCTTGCTTATATATAGCCTGTATTTAACCTTCAAAATTCCATAATTCGTTTCATTTCCTATGTTGGAATCCGTAAATTGGTCAAACAAGGTTTATACTTTTTCTTTCTGCAGATATTCCTTTTTAAGTGGCTGTGGCTTTTACAAATTTAAGATGGAAAAGGTTAAACTTCAAAAACTTTATTGATGGCTGAATACTTGTCAAGTAGATGACAATAATGGCAGAATCTATTTAAGTTTCTCTCAGATAGTTCACAGAATTGCAATTTTTATTTATCCATTATTTTGTTTTCATTTTTTTAACATATTTTCCCAGGGTAAAGTCATCAATTCTCACTCAACCAATTTAGATCATTCCATCTAGCACCTGTCAAGGGGTTCAAATCAAAGAAAGAAACAACATCAGCTTAACCACTTGCACTAACTGCTAGATAATTTTTGTTGTTATATTCTGGGAAGCCAGTAAATTCACAAATATTATTATTTTTGTTATTTTTTTTTCCTTACTTTAAATTATCAGATTACCTATACTAAGAACCTTTCACCAAGGATGAGACATTCAATTCTCTCATTTATATACTCTTGAGGTCATGGGTTTCCTTTCACCTTCAAGAAGATAGAATACATGCTTATATATAAGATAATTAATTTCAATAGTTACATCAAGCTTCAGTAACTGTATCCACAAGTAAACGTATAGCATATCATATCTATGGACATAAGCCACAATTCCAGCATTTGTATACCTCTTTTAATGAGCATATATGAGTTCAGAAAGAATCACATACCTTGTATGTGTCCAAGGGCATAGCTGACACTTGGTCAAACCATATAACTCCTTTTCTGGATGTTTTCAATTGAAGTCTTGAATTATGATCCGTAGCTTTGGCTTCCAACAGGACCTCCACCTTTGTCCAGTTTGATACATCAGAAGCGGAAGCTCTGAGAGGCAGTCGGATGTATTTTAAAACATGCATAAGATCAATTTGATAAGAAAATATTTACAGAATTCTCAAAGAGTTTACAAATGGCACTCACATAATATCAGAAGTTGCCAATGTCTGCAAGCCATTTGAGCCCGTCAATGATACAGATAAATTAATTGCATCTAATGAACGAACATAAAGAACCACTTTGTATGTCTTTCCTTTTTCAATATTCTGAAGGAAAACAAAAGTAAGAAGATTTGTCAGATATCAGAAAAAAAGTGGAAGAATAACTTTGCAGAATTATGAAGAAGGCAAGACTAGACAATTAGAACTCCTAGAACTAGCATATACTGTAAACTGTGTGACCATTTGATAATTTCCTGAAAAGATATGTTACATGCAAATAACGAAAATACAAGAAAAACATATAGAGGGATATACATATCAGTAATCTTATGGAAAAGGAGTCAACTAGTCCTTACCATGCCCCAGAACCCTGGGTTATAAACCCCAACTCCACCAGCTGGACAGATATTGGTACCTTCACTGTCACAGAGCACCTCCATTCGGAGTGCAATCTTATTCCGTTCAAAACATGAAGAGCGGTCAGTTGACACAATAAGGGATGATTCATCCCCAATAATAGACCAAGGGTCAATATTTGAGGGAACATTAGGGCCCCCAGCTTCAAAACCTGGAAGAGAAATTTCATCAGAATCCCTAGCTTTAAAATATAAAGGAATCAGTCAACCAGAAATGATGAACAAGCAACTGAGCAACCATTGTGCCAAACTTAAAAAGGTCTTGCATCTAAAAGCTGGTTGTATATGGAGATATATTGAAGTGTGCAGTCATAAAATACAATAGGAAACTTCAACAAGCCATTATTTTATCGATGCTGCTAGTAAGCAAACTGGATCATTGGATCCTAAATATAATATTAAGAATTGCAGGAATTTTAATTCTTGTAAAGATCTCAGTATTGGAGGAAAAAAAGTAATTCCAAGCATTTAGTGAGTAGTTGGTGCACACTGAAACACTGACTCCACTGGGTCACCTCTCTCTCTCTCTCTCTCCTTTGATGTCTCCATAAGATGCAGTTTACAATCAATGACCCACGTTTAAATCTTTCTTTATACTTTAAGGGCCAACTAGTATTACAATTCAAAAACCCAATTTCAGGTAAAAAGAACGATAATAGATAACTTTTTTCTTTCTAAAAACATTCTTGTTTATTGGAAGTTTAGAGTATTGGGAAATGACCTCTGTTGCTTACGAGCTCTGCCCACAAACCTCCAGCACCAGCATGGTTAATCTCCTGCAGAAAAGCATGTGAAAGAAAGCTCATTCACCCTAATGTCAAATGAATAAAAAATTGTCATCATACACATCACGGGGGCTCATAAATTCCAAAAAAATCTAATTCATTTAGTTGATTGTCTCTTTAGAAAATTTTTAATAAGATTAGAATCAAATGGAGGATGGCAAATCTGATTGATCAAGTTAATTTCAATCTAAAAATCCAGAATTCCATAGAAGGCTTTGATTGAATTTCTCACTATCTAATTGTGCAAATCCATTTTTATGCGCACAAACACATACATCTGCACATTTGCAAGAATGCAAACTTGAAATAGACCCCAGTTACAACATAGATTGCATATAGAGCACAATCAGGAATTTTAAAAAAAATAATAATGTTGTTAAAATGCCAAAAGTTAATAGAGACAAGAACCAACAGAAAACCAATCAGTACTGAAAAGAATGTTCATAATTGAAGTTCAACAAACATACCTCGAAAAATATTCCAAAGAGTGTTTCGGGTATTGGCCGTGCTGATGCTTCAGAAGCATTTACGACCAGCAATGCCGTTTGGTTGGCATCAACTCCAATAGCAAAACATTGAGGCGCAAAAAAATTCCCAAGGAAAAAGTAAAGAAGAATAACACTGTAATGGACCTTGTAAGAACCCATTGTTTCCTCACCACATTTGATGCCTATCCACAACCTGATAAAGGAGCTTATTTCAGTTACATTCTGATCAATTAACCAGAACAAGAAGATAAAAAGGACAAGCAGCACTTTTGTCTGTCAGGTGTCCAGACATGCCCAAAATAGGAACCAGCTAACAACTTTTTGATCCTATCATTTGGTCATTGTAAGTTGATTGCTACAGCCAGCTATACAAAGCTTAGAATAATAAGCATAATAGCCTGCTTCTTTTTCTTTTCTTTTGGGATGAAAATTGAGAGTTATAAATAGTCGAGGCTAATAACTATCGAAAAAAATTCCCAGTTACAGCGTTCAAATTCTGTCAATTCCCAGTTACATTACTAGATGAAGCTGAAAGAGGAAAGTAATGCAAACTTCCGATTTTGAGAAGTTTTCAATACAAATTACAGCAGAAGTTATTTCAACAATTCACTGTAAATAATGGGTTGCATACAGAGAGAGAGAAATCATTAAAAAGACCCAGATACAGTTAGAACAGACCCAAACGAAAGGAAGAAGAATCAAGCAGAAACTAAGCATTAAAAATGAAATCACAGCCTTTGTCACCATTTAATAAAGAACAAAAATAAAACAAAATAAAATAAAAAAAGCCCTGCTGCCGGGGAACAAGGAGAACCAAAGTTGTTCAGCCAAAAAAACGAAATACCCAACAATGATCAGAGACGCAATTCTCATCGCTTAATAGAACAACAAGTTCAGAAATCATAATCGCCTGAAAAAATGCAATTTCACAAAGAAAGATGGATAGAGAGAAAGTTACAGATTACAAGGATGTCTGGGAACAATGAGAGACAACAGTGTTGTTGGAAGGGTCGTTGGAAGAGTGGGAGTTTGACTCTGTCTCCGGAGTTTGTCCCAACAGACATTTATAGTTGGGTTTGAGTCCCTGCGTTGCTTTCTCGGCTGGGACCCCCCCGCCGCGATTCTTTATTCAGCGTACACTCCTTATCTTGTTCACTCATTTTTTATCTTGTTTTTCTCTCAACCATTCCGTCTTCTTCTCCTCGTTACTCATAAATCATAATGCGCACGAAAATCCTAACTAAATTTTGTCTGCATTTTTCATTTTAATGGAAAAAATAGTTCTATCATCACCTCATTATCTCGTTCCCTATGCATAAGATTTAGTTTTTTAGTTGAGGCCCTCACGCTAGCTTTAGAGAATAAAAAATAACAAGATGATGCGTAGACATTACCTGATCAGAATGTATACACTTAAAAGCATAACTACTTAAAAGTACAGCAACCAATTTCTCATACAAGAACCTATGTTCTCTACCGTCCTATTTGGCTCGAAGACATTAACAAGTTTTTGATAGTTTATGAAGGATATTGTTACAATTAAAAGTTTAGAAAATATTATTAATTAAATAATAGTTTGAAGAGTGTGTAATATTTCCTATATTTTAGCACTTTGGATTATTACCAGATTTTTATTTAGGCTTTCAAATTTTAAAAAGTGGCATTCAGGCCTTCAAGTTTGAGGAAATATGTCGTCTTTTTATCATTTTAAATATGATGTGACTTTTAAAATTATTAATAGAATAAAATTCAATAATAAACGTCTCAAATTTAATAGTAATTTTAAAAGTAATATCACATTTGAGATAACAAAGATGACAAAAGTCCTCATTTTAGCATTATTCTAAGCATCTATACTATCATCACCTATTAAATTAGACATTTTTTTCTTTTTTTCCTCGAAATATCCTTGAAGTCATTAAAAATATGTACAACGTAGTGGATTCCATTCTTACTTTATTTTGGTGTTGCTAGCCTGCCAGCTCTTATTACTTGCACGCTACAATGTAATGAGAAAAGTTGTAGCTCAAGCTAAAGTAAATTCTGATTAGATCCCAGTTTATTTTAAATCAAAAATATTTAGTTAGTTACGAAGAAAGGGTATTTTTGTTTCTTCAAAAAGTAAAAAGATAAAAATATCCTTTAAATATAACTAACTGGATGTTCTTCCATTCATTTGAACCGGAAAGAATCCTATTCAGATTCTTGGTCAGTTTCTAATTAAAAAAAATATTGTTTCTCTATCTACTTTTTTTTTTTTAATTTTCCAAAGAAAAGTGAAAAAGATATTTAGGTCTTTTATAAGTGCTTTGCTGATTACTGTAACAGTCTAACAAATCTTTAATTATTTTACTAAGCCAGATGTGGAACATTTTTTAGTATTTTTTGCTATAGGGCAATGAGTGCTCTAAAGAAAATGTAAAAGCGAAAGTTTATATGTTTGTTAACATGTGTTGGGAGGTCCTTTTTATTTTTAGTTTCAATAAGTATTCTGATGAATGTGAAAAGTATTTTTACATTTTAAGTTATTTATTATTTAAAAAAAAAAATAGAACGTATAATTATTCTTTTCTCCTCTTTGATTCATTCCCGTGGTAATATACCATTTAAAGCCATTTTGATGATGTGCAGCTAAGAAGGCAAAGAGTAGTTAAGAGGCAAAGTAGAAAACGTGGAGTGTATTTTTACGATGCCTTGCGTTCACTCCAAGAGCTCAAGACATAAAATATATCCAAATTAGTTCACTTGTGACATCCAACTTAGTATGTGCCTTCCAAGCCTCAATTAAAACCCACTTGCCACTTCAAAAAGCTTCAGTTTTTTATGCCAAAAAAACGCCATAGAAAGAAAGACCATAATTTCTATACGACGTGGCACAAATTAGGGTTTTTTTTTTTTTTTTTGCCTTTAATAAGAGAACAACATGTTAGCGTAAGCACAAAAATTAAAAAAAGTCGAAAACACCATAATATTATTATTTGTTATTCTCTTTAAGGAGTCATGCTATCTGGCTGCCAAACCCAACATCGTCCAATGTGTGGTTGTCTCAAAAAAAAAAAAGGAAATGAAAATTTTTGGTTGTTTTTTTATATAAAAAACACATATAATCTAAATTTTATGAACTAATATTTGGGTTCTAATGCATTAAAACTCATTTCTGAATTCAAAACTAAAATCTATGGGTAAAAGGTTAACCATTTAAGAATAATATCACCCTAAATGGATTCGGTCATCCTAAATTTAATGTTAATACCTCAAAACGCTATCTCAATTTTATATAGTTTTGTTGATACTAATTTATGTTTAGTGATTCATAGAGGTCAATGAATTTGATATATATATATATATATATATTTTTACCTCTTCATGAACTACAATGCATTGACACTTTTTTTTCATGAACTATCAATTATGACACTTAACTCCTCATATTATATACACCTTTTTATGACTTTTCCTCTTTCAAAGAGTTAAAACTAATGTTAACAATGGTCATGTGACTTATATGTGTATTTTAAATTTTTTTCCTTCCATTTTGCCTTCACTTTAGATTTTGAATTAGAGTTTATGAGGGTATAAGCGTCATTTTATTGATCTAGAGTGAGAGCAAAATGGAAGGAAAAATTTAAATGGTTGACCATTAGATTTAACCCTTTGACTAAAAGAAAGTATTAGAGCATCACATCAAACTATGTAAAATTTAGTTAAATTTAACTTTCAAATTCATGTTTTTAGATATAGCTAGTCATTTTAATCAATATCAAACTCTTTAAATATTTTGCTTATTTTACCAAATAATATATATTTTTTTTTTCCAATTAAACACAAAAAAAAAAAAAAAAAATTGGAAACGCTTGGTTGCTCACATTACATGGAATTATTTTTGCTCCTCATCATCTTTAACTCAATAGATTTCTTCTAATGAATGCATTTAATTTATTAAAGAAAAAAAAACCAATGACATGTATTTGAGAAAAGAGTAGTGACGAAAAAAAAAAATGGAAGGGAAAAATGTAAAAAAGAGAGGATGAAACTCTAAAGGAAAGAAATAGAAAAGAGAAAGAAAAATGAAAAGTGCTAGAATGCAATAAAATAATATAAACAATATGATAATATTTTAACATTTGCTTTTGGTCTCTTTAAATTTGAAGAAATTGACAAATGTTATATTTAACATTTGATAGAGTTTGATGTGGAGGACATTTTGTAAATTTTGTTAAAATTTTAAAGAAATGTTAGATATAGAAGCTTGATGTGGATGCTCTAAGATGGTAGTTTGGCTCATTGAGTGTAAATAAGTGGTTAATGAAAAAAATACGTGTAGTAATATAATAATCAATTTTTTATTAGTGATTTAACTTAATTGGACTAAAAAATGACTCGAAGTGGATTATGTGTAATCAGTAATTAATCGATCGATGCTATCAGTGATCAATGTAGGTCAGAAAACATTATTTAAGTTTTTAAGTTTAATTAGGATTTTTTTTTTAGAAGAGTTGCCAATAATAAAGTATGGAATTTGAAGAACAAGGAGCTTGACTTTTTAGAAAATCCAAACTTGGATGTTAGCGTACGAGGTAATAGATGGTTTCTCTTGAACATATGTCTTGAGTCCTAGTATTTTTCGAATTGATTGAAATGAAATACATTTCTATTCACTATGTTTTTTCATGAAATAAATTATGTTCTCATAACTAGAAATTTATAATGCATGTGTGGCTTGAAGCAATTGAAAAAATGGATGAAGAATTTGGAGCATGTGCACACTATTACGTTGGGCAATTGCAAAAAATAAGATTGCACAGTAGAAAAATAATAATTCCCAAGCCAAGATCAAGCTATATAAAGAATATGTAAAGAACTATACTATTTAAAATTTAGGGTTAAATACTTTATTAGTGGGTTTTCACAATTTTATTTTTTCCTACCAAAGGTTTAAATCATAATATAAATGGTACCTGACTTATGGGAAAATACCAACTTATTACCTCCGTTAGATTTCGTCACACGTGTCATCACATAGAAATATCACGTGTCTTAAACAAATTAAAATGAATTAATAATAAAATTTAATTAAAAAACTAAAACCTAAATTTTTTTTTTCCATCTTGTCCAATGTGGTGGCTGCCCACCCCCAAGGCCGGTTTGGAGGTGGTTTTGCTGCTCCCATTTGGGCCATTGGAGGTGACTGAACCACCCTCAAGGCCCTTGGGATGGTTCGGCCACCCCTAGACTAGCCTTAGGGATGGTTGAGTGGCTCACTCCCATTTTGGCCATTAAGGATGGTTGGGGTGAGCTACCCCCAATGGCCAAAACAGTGTGGCCAAGTGTTATAAGTTTTAAATGTACTCACAAGTGCATGAGTTATTTGCAATATAGTGTGTGCAAGTGCAAGGTCGAATCCAAAAGGAATTGTGTCATGAAAATATATTTCTTTATAAACAAATTCTACTTTAACCTAGTTTCAAATTTTGAGATTTCATATTGCAAAAAAATAAATAAATAAATAAAACTGAAATTAAATCAAATGATAAAAAGGCACTAAGGTTTCAGAATTCACCTTACCAAATTAAAGTAAACATTCTCATGTTTTAGTTCATATATCTGATAGACAATTGAACCTTATGCATGTTCTATTGTTTCTATTGAAAAATTTAATGAATCCATCAACTGTACAAAAGACAATACATATCCGATTTAGTTCAAAAGATCTAATGTAGTCATAATTTGGACAAAAGACAATGGATATCAAAACAATGAATATTCAACTTGGGTACAATCAATCACAATTTTTTCACATAATTGAATTGAAACGAACATACATTATACTAAACGTCAGATTTGTACGAACAAACACATGATAAATATAAACTAATCAATGATAAGACTTTATCTTCAACCTTAATTGAATAATTAGCCTCTCATAACAAAAGGAATATAAAGAACTAATTAAATTCATTAAAATCAAATACTTACAAAAGAATTTGAGTTCAAAGTGACAAAATGCCTAGAAAACGAAAACGACAAAGAATGGTGCCCCTTGATGCACCTCGTACATTTCCCTAGAGAAAATATGGTATTTATAATCCTAAATTATGGTTTGAGCGTTGCTAAACGCATTTCAGACACGGCCATTCGGATATGCCTCCCTAGTGCGCTCAATCTCACTAAAACAAATAACCATTTGTCCCTTTTGGATATATCTAACAAACAAACTTACTTTTATTTTGGATTCGAACTTGTCAATCTTTCCTTTCAGCACATTTGCTAGGCAACCGGCCAGATGTGGATGTGACTCAAGCTAAGCTTGCATCCTAACCACAATTCCGTAAATATCTTGGAAACAAACTTAGATGGAACCAAATTTAGCAATGTTGCAGCTGTTTCTAAAGCATATCCCCAAAAGGACATAGGTACTTGGTGTAGTCAATTGGGATATAATCCAAACTCTTGAGAAATGGTCTTTGAAGTCCTTGAGGAAGTATTTTCCACCTTCGTCTTCGAGGACAATTCCGTACTAACTCACTAGAAGAATGTGTGTGGTTTAAAAGAACAAACAAACTCCAAAAGAGAGAAAGAACTACAATTTGTTTACAAATCCTCTCTGTGCTCAACAATGGTGAAGCAAGGAATGCTCCACAAAGTCCAAGAGGGAAAAAAACATCAATGGCTTTCAACCAAACAACTCTTGGCTCGCAATGGAGGAGCAAGAACGTCTTTTTAGAGATGTTCTCTCTAATTTTTGTGTGCTAGGCTACTCGAACGACCTAAATGAGATCCTATTCTATTTTATAGGATGAAAAAGGTAAAGCTGAAAGTTTCCAAGGAAAAACCAATGGTGGTATAATTGCAATAACTTTTGATCTTGACCTTCGAGGCTTAGTAGCTTTGGAAAGATGGTTCCAGATCTACAACTTTTTATTTTACAAGATTTTTTCAATTCGGATGTTTATTACAAATCTGGCTCATAAGATCAGCTATCGCACCAAAAATTTCAAGGCGCGCGTCACAAATGACTTCAGAACCTTATTTCAAACGATCCAGAAGCGTCAAAACGTCCATCTGAAGTCCACGTGATGTCCAAATGATGCCAGAACGCCACATGACCCCCCCAGGTGGCGTTCAAGTGATGTTTTGATGCCTAGGTGCCGGATCTCTCTAGAGTCCACTAGACCATTTTCGTTAGCATGTCAATGAGACGTCTAGGTGACAAATGCTCCCGGGATACACAAAACAGTTTGGTGTTGAGAAAGTTTTGGTCACTGAATAAGGCCAATTTTTAACACTTAATATATAGGTGCTCGTATTGTGCACAACAATGATGAATAATATGTAATTAAAAAAGAGAGTCAAGACACAGATTTAACGTGGTTCAATAATTTGCTTACGTTCACAGAAAGTGCGACTATATTTTTCTATTAAATGATTTAGGGTTACAACATAACATATTTATAGGCAAACCCTACTTATAAGTATTTTGAAAAACCCTAAAATACCTCTCACAACTTATTGTCCCCAGGCTCACATAAACTAATTACACCCAATGGACTAGTAGTAGAATATGAGACACTTATTTTAACAATAGGTGGCACTTCAAATTAATTACACTATGCTACAAGTGACCTTTCGACTTAACTATTTTTTAATTAATTTTAGATGGCATTACAACTTCGATTTTTTTTTTTTTTGTTGATGGTTATGTAGTTGCAAAAAATAATAATAAATAAAGAAATAAATAATGGTTGCAAGAATCCTCCAATCACCATACCACGAAAGTTAAAGGGTGGCTCCCCATTAGCCATGTTTGAATGAAATTTGGCTTAGGTGCTTTAAAAACAGTTATAGATCTATAGTGTAGTTCTTTTAAAGGATTAGATTCAATTTTATTTTCTCGCGCTTTCTCATAAAATATTAAAAATTGAATTCAAGCCCTTAAAAGAACTATAGCAACACCCAAGCTTCGTCCGTTTGAATGTTTCTAATGGGGCTGCTGCAATATATATATATATGTCCTACTGATTTTTAATATTTGAGTTCCACCAATTTATTAAATAAACCCAAATTTAATCGGCCTTATATAAATCGAATTTACACCATTTAAAAAAAAAACCTTTTCGGTTTATTTGTAGCCCTAATCACAACACCATATTAATAAATAAAATAAATAGAGGAAATTTCAGTTTAGACTCTTGAATTACCATGCAATTCGACATACCTTTTTCGAATTTTGAAACATTTCAATTTGGACTCTCGAACTTTCAATTACAGCTAATTTGAATCTATCCGTCAGATTTTAAATGTTAAAAGTAAGAAAATAACGTTTATACCCCTAACTTTTTTATAAAATTTCAAATTTATCCTTAATTTCAAATAAAAAAAATAAAAAATATATATCACAAGGTGACCCACGGTTGGACACCTTGTGACCTTTTTTTTTTCAAATTTTTTATTCTATTTTTTTAATTTTTTTTTTTAACTTGAAGGATAATTTTGTCCCTTTAGGAGTTTTAACGGCAAAAATTGACAGACGAAGTAAGTGACTGCAATTAAAAGTTTAGGGATTCAAATTGAAAGATTTTAAAGTTCGAGTAGTATGTAAAATCGCGTGATAGTTCAAGATTAAAGTGAAGTTTCTCCAAATAAATAAAGGAAAATGCTAAATGCCCAAATATTTTCCCAACAAATGTCTAACGTTTACCTTCTTTTGTAATTAAAAAAATAAAATAAAATAGTCCCCAAGAGGTAGTTCGATCGATCAGAACCACGCCTTTATAAACAGGGTTCTTAGTTCAATCCCTCCCTATCCTTGTGTGGAAATGTCCAAAAAAAAAATGAAAAAAATGTCTAAAGCAATAATATATTTTTGGTCTATCTTTTTATGATATTTTTAAAAAAATGAAAAATGGTATTTTTCTTCATAATAGTGACATTTTTTTTTTTAAAAAAAAATGTCAATAAATATATATTATTGTTTCAGATTTTTTTTTTATTTTGTTTTTTAAAATTATAAAAAAAATGTCAATGTATTATATGACACATTTTTTTATTTTCTGTAAAATTATAAAAAGGTAGAAATTCCTCTAATGAGTTTGGAAAATCATGTCCCATAAATAAATAGGTTTTCAACAGCTTTTCCAGGCGAGTTAGGGAACACATGTAAAGATTTCCTGCATAAGAAACCATGCATATTTCATAAGCTTTCTAATAAAACACCGCCACGTGAGCACTAAAAACTTATTGTTCCAACGGGTCGAAGAGCTTCTGAGTTCAAATGGGTTTGGGAAAGGAAAAATCCTTGTTATAAGAAGCTCAACTCTATCTCCCATGTCGGCAAATCCCATTTCAGGTGCAAACTGTTTACGATCTGTCTTATGTTTCGCCCATTTTTGCCTCTGATTTGTGTTACCATCTTCCACATATTTCTTTGAAATGATTTTTAATTATTTCTGATTTCAATTTTTTTTTTTGTCAATAAATCTGTTTCACTTGTTGGGTATTTTTTTTCTTTCCCTCTGTTTGGTTGCCGGGAAACTGAGCGAGAGAAAATGAACAGAAATTTGGGGTTTTGATTATCATTCTAATAACTTGCATGTTCACTTCAACAAAGCTGACATGCTATGCTATCTTTGTGCTAAACTCTCTTACATCCAGGGTTTATGCTTAGATTTTGGGTTTTCTTTTCAGTTTTGCTTTCTCTATCTGACTTCATTTTCTACCTTGCATGTCGCAGGAAGTACTGGAGTTTGCATCTGAAGATTTTCTGCTTCTTCTGTAACGTGTTCTGTTACTGAAATGTTTATGCTTTCGTTTTAAGAAAATGTTGCTTGCTGTTGCTTTAGTTACAAGTATATTTGTGTCGGATGTGGTTTGACTGATGTTGGATAGAAGAGAAGAAATTGGTAATTAGGGAAGCTGGTTGTTTGTGTTGCCCGTAAAGTGTTTTCATGGAATACTCTACGCCTGTTTCTGGCTCACTTGATAAGTCTAGGGTACTGGACGTGAGGCCCCTGCGGTTTCTTCTTCCTGTATTCCCATCAGCAGCTAATTCTTCTTCATTTCCAAATACCCAAGATGCTGCCCCCTTCGGTTTTGCACCGCCATCTGGTCCTTTCCCACCTGGGGTTGCCCCATTTTACCCCTTTGGTTCGCCAGGAAACCCAGCTGCTGTACCCAATCAAAATGCACACTTTACTTTCATCAACCCAATATCTATTGCAGTCCCAATCACTACTATTAGGACTCCGTCCACCCAGCATGCGGCAGAAGCCAATGGAGATACGAGTAAGCCAAAGAGGCCGAAAAGTAGTATTAGGTCCCTAAAGAAGACTAAGGCTGGCCGGCACATTGATATTGCCTTGGCTGATGCTGACATAGAATCAGTGGTTGAAAATGTTCTCGCATCATCTAATCTCACCACATTTGACATGGTCCAACAAGCCAATGGTGACAAGGAGTTAGTTGCATACATACTCATGATGTATGATTTTCTCCGAAGAAAGGTGACTCAAATTGAGGAATCGAAGGAAGCAATTCCAGGAGTAACAAGACGACCTGATTTAAGAGTAGGTAATATTTTGATGAATAAAAAGATCCGGACAAATATGAGGAGGAGAATTGGAGCTGTGGCTGGTGTTGAAGTTGGGGATATTTTCTTTTTCAGAATGGAGTTGTGCTTGATTGGATTGCATGCTCCATGTATGGCTGGAATTGATTACATGAATCTTAAAATTAGTCAAGATGATGACCCCATAGCAGTCAGCATTGTTTCGTCTGGAGGATATGAGGACAACATGGAGGATGGGGATGTCTTGATTTATAGTGGCCAAGGTGGGAATTATTACCAGAAAGGTAAGGAAATAAGTGATCAGAAGCTTGAAAGAGGTAATCTTGCTTTGGAGAAAAGCTTGCATCGAGGTAATGAGCTTAGGGTGATTCGGGGTTTTAAGGATGTAGCATATACAACTGGAAAGGTATATGTCTATGATGGTCTTTACAAAATCCGGGAGTCGTGGGTGGAGAAAGGAAAGTCAGGTTGCAATATATTTAAGTACAAACTTGTCAGGTTACCTGGCCAGCCTGAAGCATTCATGATTTGGAAATCAATTAAGCAATGGAAGGAAGCAATTAATTCTAGGGTTGGGCTTATATTGCCAGATCTTTCTTTGGGGGCAGAAATTTTACCTGTGTCTCTTGTAAATGATGTTGATGATGAGAAGGGCCCTGCGCATTTCACTTATTTTCCTACCCTGAAGAATTCGAAACCAAGAAATCCGATGGAACCCTCTACTGGCTGTATTTGCATGAGTGGATGTCGTCCTGGAGATCCCAACTGCCCTTGCATTAAAAAAAATGGTGGTTATCTCCCATATAATCCAAATGCAGTTCTCGTCAACCAAAAGTCCTTGATATACGAGTGTGGTCCTTCCTGTCAGTGCCCTCCTAATTGCAGGAACCGAGTATCACAAGGTGGTCTGCGAGTTCGCCTGGAAGTGTTTAAAACTAAGGATAAAGGTTGGGGTCTAAGGTCTTGGGATCCTATCCGTGCTGGAGCTTTTATATGTGAATATGCAGGTGAAGTTCTTGCTGACTATGAGGTAGAGAAGCTTGGAAGTGAAAATGATGATGATTACATTTTTGACGCAACCCGCATTTATCAGATTTTGGAGCTGCCGGGTGATTCCAATGAGACTCCGAAGATTCCGCATCCTTTAATTATAAGTGCAAAAGGCATTGGGAATGTAGCTCGTTTTATGAATCACAGCTGCTCTCCAAATGTATTCTGGCAGCCAATTTTACGTGAAAATAAAAATGAATTGGACCTCCATATTGCTTTTCATGCGGTCAGACACATTCCTCCCATGACAGAGTTGACATATGATTATGGGATAGTTCTGCATGACAAAGCAGACCTGAGGAAAAAAAAATGCCATTGTGGGTCGATAAAGTGCAGAAGTTATTTTCACTAATGTTTATATGAATGGGCATCTGTCAATGAAGATGGTCCTTGCTAACTTAATCTTCTAAAAAAGGTTAGAGGTTTCCAGTGTCCTAATTGAATTCCTTGCTTACCATCAATAAGATGTTGCCCTTTAATGTATTTTCTTTTCCTATTGAATGATTCAAATGCTCAAATCATTAGTGAATTTATGCAAGTATTGGAACATTCACCATGAAAAGTATTATAACATTCTAGAATATGGCAGGTGTTAGGGTGTCTAAAAATATTGTTCTGAGGAAATGTCAATTCTCTGTAACCTTTTCTTAGACTAGTCATGTCCAATGTTCTTAAAGATGTCTGAAGCATAGCTGCTGAGGCATGTCTAGTAGTCAGGACTTCTTGAATGACCTGAGACACAACCAGTTGGAGTTGCAAGCAGGCAGAATGCATAAACCATGCATGGGCATTTTCATCCTGAGCAGGAGTCACGTAAAATATGCCACTTAGCGAAATATTTGATGTTCTTGATTAGTACTACTATTATCACTTATTTTCTACTTTTCAAATTTCAATTGAATCAAGCAACAAACGTTTTATTTTTATACAATTACTGCAGTAATAAATAGTGGAAATTTATCCATTTCAATCTGAAAAATAACAATAGAAAATAGCTTACGGCATTTAAAAGGATGCAGTAATGAGAGGAATTTACTGTATTAGATGAACCTAAAATTGAAATGTTAAGTATTATTTTCATTTAATTTTGTGTTCTGACTAGAAAAGTCACTGGCTCTGCTGTGTGCATTTTTCTGTATGCAGGCTGTGGGGGAAGGATGGGGGTTGTTTTGTGCCTAAGTGTATGCAAAAGTGGTCATATCTTCATTTTTCACCGAGTTCTAATGTTTTCATTGTTTTTTAGCTTCTGTAAAAAAATGGTGTATATTTTGTGCTGTTCAATATCTCGTAGTTTGTGATATCATTTGCTTCTCTCTCTCTTTCTCCCTCCCTCTCTCTCTCTCATGCTAAGCGGTTTCTGGGATTCTCTTTTTTGGGAAAAAAGCGGGGAGGGGGTTTGGTTATTCTGTTGTTCATCTATATCAGCTGTGTATAGTTATTGCACTTAATTTCAATTTCCCATTTTCGTCCACAATGTGTGTTTTCCCTTCTAAATGTTTGTGTAATTCTGGGTTGTATTTTGGCTGACTAATAAACTAATATGTTTTCAAGACGTGGAACAACTTAATCTTTTACCAAAAGAAGTTGTCACTGATAATGAAGTCTTTATTGTAGATTAGTTTGATTCTTTGTGATTGTACTTTAGGCGTTTAGGGGTGTGGCACACAGATTCGAGAGGGTTTGATGGATTTGTCAAGCAGTATACACAGTTAAGTTTGCTCCTTTATTTATGTTTGAAGATTAAATTTTTAACGGTTCAGGTTTGCTTGGTATTTCCTTTTGCACAAATTTATATGTTTCTCTCTTAGGTGAGTACAAATAGAAAAGTCCCTGACATTAGCAGGTGTAATCTAAGATTTTGCCTTTTACATTCACTATTCCTGTTCAACCCTTGGCTGCAATATCTGTAGTCAGAATTTAAATATAGCACTATAAGCAAACTACCTCTAAATACTGTGTGTTTGCATAAGAGATATGTTGGTGGTATAGCTACTATCCCAAATAAAAAGAAAAAATGTTTACAGTGGACAAAATTTGTTGTATCATGGTAGTATACCTCTCTATTTGTTTGGTAATAATAGTGACATAGTATACATTGTTTTTTATCAAAAAAAAAATTATAGCTATCGTATAAAAGTAATGGGTATGCAATATGAAACTGCTGAGTGTTTTTGCTTGCAGAAATTATATTCTTACTATTGTGCTTTATCTTGTTCTTTTCTTAGGTGCCTGTAGTTTACAGCAAGAAAGAACTTCGAGGTGACTTGGGAATGCAGGTCTCTGCTGGGCACATTACCTTAAGAACTACTTTTGACTGGCATCTAAGAATGCCAAATTTTCCTACTTATCTTGTAGTGAATGGGTACACCAAAGACCTCTTCTCAGATCTGTATGTAGTAATATTTGCAAGTTGTAGTATGGAACTTTATGAGACACAGGTTTTGTGTAATATAGTTTAGTGTTGTCCATCTCTTCTCTTTTAATCTTCAGTGAAACTAGCTTTCCATTTTTGGGAAGTGCACCTCTGTTACCTAATTAAGATTCAGCATATTTAAGTTCTTCTGATGTTACTGATAAACTATATTTCAGCTGCATTTCTGAAACCTTTAAGAACCAAAAACCTCTATGGATAGAACCACCCCTTAATCTCTCTGGTTGGCAGATAAAGTTGGGGCAGATGAGCTTGTAGCAGATCATCCATAGATCAAACTTCAGGATAAAAGTCTGCTTTCTTCATCATTGATTTGCACTCTTCCATGGAACTTGGCAATAATGATGCACGTGCATCACACACACCTGTAATGTAGTTGCAGGACATTTTTATTGAAGTTACCGTAGTTACAATATACAAAGGAGAGAAAGGGCAATCAATATATATATATATATACTACTTTATAAGTTAATAAAAGGGAAAAGTTTACATACTAATCAAACTACCACCTAATTTAATTGATAATGTCTGTCATAAACTTTCAATTAGGCTTATGTTTTCCTAAATCACGTCTGCAAAGAGACGAAAATGATTTTAATTTTTTTTTTTTCAAAAAGACAAATACCTTATAAATTTGAAAAATAAACAAAAAAAGAATTTACTCCCTTTTTAATTTTTAATTTTACCTTTAGTTTTAATTTTAGTTTTTTATTTTTTTTATTTTTTATTGAAGGTATTTTTGTCATTAGGAGGGATACTAACAATTTTTGGCAAATTTGAAAAACATTGCAACAATTGGAAGTTTGGAAGGGTATTGTCAACTAAGAGGTAGTTTGAGGGAATATATATATTGTTCAATATTACTTTTACTATTCAAGATTGTTGCTATGCCTTGCTTTTGCTATTCAAGATTGATGCCCTCTTATCAACTGACTCCACATTGCTACGAAGAATTTATTTTTACTGTTTAATTTCTTGATTATAATTTTACTTTACCCATTGGAATATATATATATATATGGAAGTGAATCAAGCCTTCTCAAGTAGGCTATTATTGTCAAGATTTGTTTACATCCCCTTACCATGTCTGTCTTTCTTTACACAGGTTTGACTATGCATGTATGTCAGATCGAACTAGTAGATGCATTCATGAGCTTAAAATATTTTTCAAATTTTGGCCCTTATGAAAAATTACAAGTATTTTTTTTTTATATTTTAAATCAATCATATTAATAAAAATCAAGTTTTATTCACAACATTAAAAATATATATATATATATATATTGTGAAAACCTCAAACTTGAAAAAGATTTACAATTTTAAAAAAGATAAATCATTTTATGAAATTGATGAAGTTTTTTTAGTCAAACCGAAAAAGTCTTCGATTAACTATTATTTTGTCGCATTAAACACAAAAAAATATGAATAATATTTTTGAAATTATTTCACGCCGAAACAAATGAAACATAAATGAAATTTGGTTATGTAATTTACTCAGAGAAAAACAATAAAGCAACAAATGATTGAAGTAATTCTTCTGTTCAAACTAAGCTGTTTTCATTACTGAAAGTAGGTAGGAGGGAAAAAAGAAAAAGAAAAAGAAAAGAATTAGACCAATTTATTATTATTATTATATTTTCTAATTAAAAAAGGTTGAAGGGGGAGGCCAATTGTAACTATCTTACTAGACTGTGACTATAGTAACACAAATCCGCAAGGCGCCACTCATGAGGGGCATAGATGGTGAGAATCATAGACGCTCCCTCAAGCTCGATTAAGACATAGCTTAACACCCACGCCCACTAAGGCATTGATGAGATTCAAGGTGGCGAACACTAATAGGCTAAAAAATTCTTATAATCTAGTACGTGCCCAACCTCATAAGAATTTTCTTGAAACTATTTAACTACCACCAAGTGTGGTGAATTAGACCAATTGAACTTGTAAATTATATATCCAATGCATAATTAATAGCACAGTAGAGTGTAGACTGTAGAGACAAAAGAATGAAAGTTGTATTCTGTAAAATGTTTGTTTTAGGAATTGTACATAGTCTCATAAAGAATCCATGAAAGTTGACTATTGTGTTTAGGAGTTGATGATGGTTAGCCATATAAAGAGCGTAGCAGCACTTTTGTAATAAAAAAAATAATAATAAGTATTTTAGAAATTTTGATAAGATGTAATGTTAAATTTAATAGATGGGAGTAAATTGTGAAAAAAAATAAAAGTTCAATACTCTTAATTGATAGTTTTTAAATTTTGAAAAGGTACTTTCCAAATGCGTGAAAGTTCAAGAGTATTTTGTAAAGTTTCCTTATTTATAAACTTCTTTACAGTTAAAATGCCCGGCTTTTAAAATGAATTTCGTAACACAATAAATTTTCTTTTCTCTTTACAGTATAATCACACCTAAATAAACATACTGGAGTTCAGGGGTGGTCCCATGTGTTAGGGATTATCCCCCTAAAATTTTTACAATTCTTTATAAAATATACATATTTTATGAATTTGTTTTCCCAAAAATGATATATTTGTCCCTCCAAAATTAATATATTATGCGTTATTTTGTATGTTTTAATTTTTTTCTTAGCCATCTTCCTCACATCTTGTTTTTCCTTGCATTTATGTCTTTTTTGGGTGCATAAAAGTGGAATATGACGAAATTTATTTTTTTATTTTAATTTTTGAATGATTATTCTACTGTCATTTGAGTTTACACTTTACAATATTTATTTTTTGTGCCATTTTTCTTGAACTCTAAAGACCGTGAGTTAGTTTTTATTTTTATTTTTTTGTTAATTGTTTATATTATTATGTGTTTGTGATGACATAAGATTAAATTTAAGATTTCTACATTTTTATTTTATATAAATACACACAAACACATATACAGAGAAATTATATGTATTTATATAAGTCAATGTTCCCATCTTACTAAAAAAAAAAAAAAAGTCCGTCCCCCCACGTACACCAGAAATCTGGTTCTGCCCCAGCTAGAGTTGTATTAAATATCCCAATCAACTTTAGCCCGTTGACACCAATGAAGGTCTTCCTCGCTCGTCTTGCAGCTTGGACTCAAATATGATTGTATTTTGTGGATTAGAGACACATTCACATCCTCATTTTTTGTTTTGCTCCGACAGCAGTTGTTCGGACAGCTGCCGAATCCTTCTCCCTGTTTTTCTGCCGTGTACCTTCTGCCATGAATCAAACCACCTTTACTCTCCTTTAATTGTTTCTCCACCGATTTCCATGTTCCCTGCTCAGTCTCCTTCACTCTCCAAATTTTTTTTATGACGTTTTTGCACTCCCTATTCTCTCCCCATTCGACCTCAAACCGAAATCCTCACCCTCTCCTTCGTATGTTGCTGCTGCCACTTTGGTTAATAAATATCGGGAGATGGTCTGAAAAAAGGGATACTTCCACGAATGACTCCACGTTAGGATAAAGGTTATGCCATGCATGATTTGCAACAACCCTATCCAACCTCTTCATTGTATAATCTGCCCCTTCTCTTCCATTATTCCTGGTAAAAACCGAACCTCTACAGTCAATCTTTGGAAAACCACAAAAAACTAGAGTGCTTTTAAAATTCTCTATGAGATACCATGGTCATCACCTTCCCCCAATCTTTTCGGACGATTATAAAATTTCATTGAAATTGCTCGCACATAACCAAGGTCCGGAGTCCCTTGATTTTAGATATTTCAAAAGCACCCATAAGCACCCATGCTTCACAATGCCTATGTGTTTTCGGGTGTCCATAGAAGCCTGTAAAGGTCCAATGAGCCACGTTCAGCGGTTCACTATAGCGTTGATGTTAGATTGGCTGCAATTTTGGATTTCAATCCCCGCTTCATCCTTCCATAGTAACATCAATCCTCCACTTCTACTAATACTATCCACCACTAGCATATTCTTGAACCTAAAATTTTGTTTTATAGTGGTCATTTTATTACTACGAAGCTTGGTTTCCATAAGGAAAACTAACTCGGGACACTTCTCTTTCACCTTACGGCAAAGTTCATGAATTGTTAGGGTTTGCAAGCCCTTAATAGTTCCAACATAAGATCGTCATACCAGTCGGCGAGGCTGTGAGACAGTCCCCACCATTCCCAATCCATCACTGATTTTGTCCTCCTCATCCCTTTGTTCAAAAAATCTCTCCCCATTGTTCTTTGGATGCCTCACCATCTTCTGCCTGGTTTCTTCATTGTCAACCACACGGACTGCTCCTACCTTCCTCTTGCCTGAAGGTACCTTTAAAAAAAATGGGTTCACACCATATGTCATAATATTAAGACATTTCTAAGAGTAATGCGGCTTATATATATATGATTATAATATAGGTGAGAAAAAAAAAAAGGTGAGAACCTTCGTACTAAAAATATAATTAACCCAAGTTTTTTTTGTTTTTGTTTAATTTAGTTTTTTTTTTTTTTTTTTTTTTAATGTTTATACTTTACTCCTGAAGTAATTTATGATTACACTTTACCCCCAAAGTAATTTATGTTTACAATCTACCCTGATGGTGTTTTCGAACTTTTGGTTCAAAAGTGTCACATGCCACGCAGTAACTTGGTTTTCGTCCAAAATGATTGCCAAAATAAACGGATTAGCTTTTTTGTTAACATTTAGATATTTGTGAGGATCTTTTGTCACTTTTTAAACATTAAACGTCAAAACATAAATGTGTGAATGATTCAGGAGTAAAGTATATTTTCTCCTAAAATAAATAATAAACCTTTCATTAATATTTCTCACAAGTATTTTCACACTGCACAAGAAGTGCAGCCTTGTGCTGTGGGAAAAAATGCACGTCTTCTGAAAAAGAATTGCAGTTTCTTTTCATATATGACTTTTCAATATTTTTTTACTTCTTTGTAAAGTATGAAAGCCACGTTTTTTTAATTTTGAGGCGGCAAAATAGTAATTTGGCGGGAAAAAGGTGAAATGTGAGAGGTAATAGTGGACTTAATAGTACTTTTGAAAAAGTTTTAAAAGTTTTTAGCTAAATCAGAAGTTTGACCGAGGGGTGACGAAAATAAAATAATAATATAAAAAATATAAAAAATATAAAAAAAAAGTAGAAGAAAACTAATTTTTGAGGGCCTACCTCATAAAAAAAAAAAAATTTTAGATGAATGTTTAAATTTTTGAGGGCTTAAGCCCCCGATCCTTGTGCTAAGTTTGCCCCTCAAATAAATTTGCTTCATAACAAAAAGCCGAAGTAAAAAGGTTTTTTTTTTACTAAAAAACTTCTGTGGTGTGGAGAACAAGTTTTTCCCTCTTAACTAGCTATTTTAATATTACTTGTAGAAAAATAAAATAAACAAAAGATGCCTTGAAAGTTACATTTCTCACAAGTCTTTTCACATTGCACAAGATGTGCTGCCTTGTGCAGTGTGAAAAACTGCACATCTTATGGAAAAGAATTGCAGATTCTTTCCATATATGACTTTTCAACGTTCTTTTTTTTTTTAAACTTCTTCGCAAAGTGTTAGTGCACAGTTTCCGATTGATGACGTGGCACGCTATTGGGCTCCTGGATCTACTGCTTCGAGCCTCGGACCCCTGCACAAAGAAGAAAACAATAGGATTGAAGGGAGATCGGGGGTGAGCCGATGGGGTCACTCCGATGCCTAAGTCAGTATTTGCTGTATGTAGAGAGGGAGAAAGCAGCAGTACGTAAAGAGGGCAAGAATTGCGTTACCTCAATGTGTCGTCTACTTTGCATTATATAGGCACGGAGTGGTAGTCTTTCAACCAATTACTAACTCTTCCCTGATTTGCTGCGAGGCAGTTTGTTATCGAGGGATTTGAGTAGTTACCCGTTCTTGATCTTTAGAAGATCAAGATAGGATTTGGTTGTTAGCTTTTGAATTTTGAATTCTGATTGATTATAAGAATCTTGCAGTGTCGTTGGAGTAATAGAGGCTTTGTATCCGAGAAGGCCTCGGGCCTAGGCCTCGGATGTTATGGGCCCAGAGTAACATGTGTCGAGGCAGTCGAGGCCTGAGGAGGTCTCGGTCATTAAAGACAACGAACTGGGCCGACCCTGACTTGGGCCTAACAGGTGTCTCGGAGTAAAGTATGTGGGGTTGATCCACGACCCAACAGTTACCCCCCAATTCCCTTGTCTGTAGGACTATGGGAATTTTAGTGTCTTTAACAGGCTGGATCAACTTTCCGGGAGTCATTTTAATCTTGGAATATGTTTGAAGTAAAATTCGACAAAGTCGAGAAGGTGAGCCTCGACGTCCTCATGAGAATTAGTCTCGACGACGCCGAGTAGCCGGGCCTTTGGCAAAGGCGAGAAGATGAGGCTCGACGCATTCGAGATCTGTGGCAAAAAATAATAAAGTTTTTGAGCGGAAAAGTTTTGAAATTCCCGCAAACAGCGAGGCGCTCTCGTTATGACCGAGGCGGTCCGACAGATTTAATGCGCGCCGATTATGCTTCTCGAGATAGCGCCACGGTGGGCCTTTGGATTGGCCACCGTGTTTCTAACAACGGTTGATCATCATGAAGGGCCAGCCGAGAAGTCGAAACGCCTCGCAGTTTTATTCGAGGTACGCCTCTTCATCTTCTTCCTTTAAAGCGCCCGACGCTGCTTCATCCGTTCCCCTATAAATAATGTACCTGGTCCATTCGGTCCATCTTCATCCTTTGAAGCGTGTTTCCCAGCTTTTAAGCCGTGTTCTTTATTTCGTGAATCTTTTCCAGATTTTCCAAGATGCCTAGGGGTGGTGGTGAAGATTCGACGGCTCGGCGACGCCCACCCCGCCACGTGGGAGAGTAGGTTGTCCAGACGTGATGAACGCAGAATCCGAATCTGAGAGTGTTTCATTCCTCCTTTCGTCAAGATACGGTTCACGAGAGGGGTCCGGAGCCATCGTCGACGCCTGCACCGCCATGAGGTCTGTGGTTCACGAACGATGTTCGTATGGCTTCCGCCTCCCCTTTCTTCCCATGGTCCGAGAGTTGCTTGCCTACTTGGACTTGTCCCCTCACCAGATAGCTCCCAATGCGTGGAGATATCTCTACGGCTGCATGGTGTTGTGGCCTCTCGCTCTAGGGAAAGAGCATCAGTTGACCGTCAGGGAGTTTTTACACCTGCACAGGGTTCACAGGAACCCAGGGGGCTCCGGAGTCTATAACATCCAGACGAGGCGGGTCAGATGGTAATTCGGAGCCGAGATACTCCAGTAATCATGGCTGGAAAACAAAGTTTTTCTTTGCCTCTGGGCAATGGGAGTTCGCTCCTACAGAGAAGGCCACAGACGCGAGGGTTCCTCGGGAGGTGAACATGCTTTCGGAGAGGGGTGGTCGAGAACCGCGTCTCACCCCAAAAGAGCTCGCGCGGGTCGGTGAAGTGCAGAGGTGGGCTCGTAGGCATGAGTCGAGCTTAACCTTCGAGGTACTGGGTTCGGTACCGAGATTGATGGAGCTGGTTTATGCTCCCGCCGGTCATGTGGCGGTTGAGCTGACTAGGGAACTCGTCGGAGCTCCTCTCGATCTTAGCCTCCGCAGCTAATACAAGGAGAGCTACCCGAAAAGGAAGCAAGGCCCCACGACCGTGATGGGTCGACGAGAGCGGATAAGGGTAAGGGAAAAATGGTGGAGCCAGAGAAGCACGAGAAAACCTCTTACCCCATCCAGACTGGTGGGACTTTCAAGATTAGGGAACCGAGGCCTCCTTCCCCACCAGTTCTTCCAATCGCCCCGCCTATCAAAAAGAGTCCCTTGGCCGAGAGGACAAAGGCTGATGCCCATCCGAAGGTGGTAAGGGCGTTGAAGTTGGCCGACGAGGAGTCGGAAACCGAGAAGGCAGTCGAGGCTGCTCCGCCACTGTTCCCTCTTGCCGATGCTCCTGCTGACGCGCAGGATGCGAGGAAGCCTCAGGAGGGAATCCTAAAGGAGACCGCCACGGATGCAATCCCAGTTGAGGAGTCGGACGTCGAGGTAATCGAGGCGCCCTTGATAAGAAGAAAGCTCAAAAGAGCGCCGAGCTGCTTCACC
This sequence comes from Carpinus viminea, assembly GCA_013348765.1. Classification (NCBI taxonomy): domain Eukaryota; kingdom Viridiplantae; phylum Streptophyta; class Magnoliopsida; order Fagales; family Betulaceae; genus Carpinus; species Carpinus viminea. Next base: position 16,596,245 of record CP054672.1, read on the forward strand.
GGGAAGGTGGAGCCGGCCATCATCCGAGAACGCCTTGGTCAGCTGATGTCTCGAAGTGGCGTGTTTCTTAGCACAGAGAAACAGCGCCTCTGTCTGTGCCGAGTGGAGGAAGTTGCCGCCTTCCTTGCTAACGAGCCGGTTCCGGCAGTCCCTGTGAATGTGGCAGGGTTAGTCGACGAACCACTAATGGCGCCTGAGGGGCCCATTCCATCCCTGCTGAACCGCCAATTGGGCTCCAACATACAGACATCCTGGAAGACCTTGAGATGGTCTCAAGACTCCGGAATAGCGGACGAGAATTTAGGGCCATTCGTAGAACCCATTGGGCATATATTCATCGTGACCCCCGCCCACCATACCGAGGCGGGCTTGCCTGCCCGGCCAAAGGTCCCGAGTCCGACGATATGCAGGAGGCCTCGCTTAAAAAAAGGCCTCGTGTGTCCGATGCGCTCCAAGCCTCCGAGGCGCCCGACAAAGACGGGTCGAGGTACAGCCAAGGGGCTAATCGGACCTTCAGAGGAAGGTCGAATTTGGGGGCGATTTTGAAGGGTAACTCCCAAGGCCGTGTTCGATATGGTGGATCACGAGAAACTCCAGCTGAAGGAACGTGATCTCTCGGCTAGAGGGATGGCCGAAGAGATGTTGTCTTTGCATTTTTTGGTAAGTATCTGCTTTTTGTTTATTTATGTATATATATATATTTTTTATTTTATTTTCATTTGCCCGACGACCCTTCTTTTTCATTCCTTTCTCCGTCGGCTATCCTCATCGCTACTTCGGAAGGTCTCGCCAAGAACGTGGGAAGAAGGTTTGAGCAAAGAGTTGGCGGAGGCCAAGGAGGAAAACGTCGACTCGGCTTGGTCACAAACACGAAGATGACCTCCGAGTCCTTGCTGAACATTCGGCCGTGATGGAGGTCGAGGCATCGGATGCCTCCAAGCGCAGGGACCGAGCCGTAGAGAGCTTGCCTCGATGACCGAGGAGCCAGGGAACACGAGCTGGGTTCGCGCTCTGCAGAAAGTCATGAGGCTCAAGTGGCGACGCGGGCTTCAAGAGGACCATTCGATCGTGAAGGAGGAACTGGCGCTTGAAGAAAAGTACAGCATTCTCGAGCAATGAAGGAGACTCAGAATCGGTCGAGAAGGTCTCGAAGATAAACTCATTGCCGAGGAGAGGTACAAGCACTTCCGCGATGAGCATGTGAAACCGACACTGGCCGAGGAGGGCCGAGGAGAAGGCTACCGGTTATCTTCATCACCTTTCTTTGCTTCTAGGGTTCGAGATATCGCGGGCCGATGGATTGTACGTGTTCGAGACTTTGTGGTCGTGGAAGGACCTCGCCAGAGAGTCGACCTCAACACGGTGAATATTGAGGACATCCTTGCACCAAAGGAGGCTATCCGCGCCTTCTTTCTTTTGGAGCGGAAGAGATGCCAGACGCGTTGGGATTAGTGAATTCAACTACCAACCTCCCGCCTCGCTACGAGGTCACGAAAGCGGAGCACTGGGTGTCTGAGGTCAGGAGGCTGCACGCCTGAACTGCCGGGAAATGAAGTTAAAGAGGCTCTCGAGGTCGCCGAGGCGCTCGGTTTTTACTGCCCCTCTAAGGATCTCTAGCTCACTTGTACAATTTTGTAATTATATATATTTTTGTAAAACTACTTTATTGGTTAATAAAATAGTGGGTTTCATTCATGGCTCTTTGTATACATTTGTATAGTTAGTGTTGGGTCTCGGTATTGAGATCAACTATGGTTCTATTCACAGTCTCGGATGCCGAGTGGTGAAGACCAGTCTCGTGATCGGATTGACTTAGTTCTTCTAAGTGTCGTCGATGCCGAGCGGTGAAGACCAGTCTCGACGGATCGACTTTTTAGTTCTAAGTGTCGTGTCTCGATGCCGAGTCGGTGACCAGTCTCGGATCGATTTTAGTTCCCAGTCATGCCTGAAGACCAGGAAGTCAGTCTCGATCGGATCGACCTTAGTTCTTTTTCTAAGTGTCGTCCGGTGAAGACCAGTCTCAGATCGGACGGATCGACCTTAGTTCCTTTTTTCTAAGTGTCGTCTCGGATGCCGAGCCCGGTGAAGACCAGTCTCAGACGGATCGACCTTAGTTCCTTTTCTAAGTGTCGTGTCTCGATGCCGAGCTTGTGAAGACCAGTCTCAGACGGATCGACCTTAGTTCCTTTTTTTCTAAGTGTCGTCTGATGCCGAGCCGGTGAAGACCAGTGTCTCAGATCGGATCGACCTTAGTTCCTTTTCTAAGTGTCGTTCGATGCCGAGCCCGGTGAAGACCAGTCTCAGATCGGATCGACCTTAGTTCCTTTTTCTAAGTGTCGTTCGATGCCGAGCCCGTGAAGACCAGTCTCAGACGGATCGACCTTAGTTCCTTTTTTCTAAGTGTCGTCTGATGATGCCGAGCCTGGTGAAGACCAGCCTCGATCGGATCGACCTTAGTTTGGTGAAAACTTGATCGCCACTATTCATTCAAGGATATATGAAGATAAACTCCGAGTACTTCTTTATTGAATCAATTCTCGCTAAAGTCAAACCACAAAATAAATGGGAATTACTGTTAAATGAAATATTTTCCGAGATGCTCCAAGATTCCATGCTTTCAAGGTGGCCTTTCCTTCCAGTCTTCTAAATGGTACGCCCTGCCTCTTCGACAACTAATCACTTTGTATGGGCCTTCCCAATTGAGCTAGTTTTCCTTCGCCGGTCTTTGGTTGCGAGGGTAACTCTTCGCAAAACCAGGTCTCCGATTCTCGAAAGTCCGTGTTTTGACCCTTTGTTGAAGTACCTTGCCATTCGCTCTCGATACACGGATCGTGTGATCCGGGCTTGATCACGCTTTTCCTGACTAGGTCTAAGTGGAGTTTTAGACCTTCATCATTAGATTCCGCTTTGTATGCTTCTACCCTTAAACTCTCCGATCCCAATTTGCTGAATAATCGCGTTCAATGCCAAAGCGTAAGGTGTTTCTTCGTGGGAGTTCTCTCGTTGTTCGGCACGCCCAAAGAACCTCCGGAGATAATTCGCCTAATCTCCTTTTTTGTCGCCACTTTTTTTTCAAAATTTTGAAAATGGTTTTATTGGTGGCCTCCACTTGCCCATTTGCCCGAGGGTGTCCGGAGATGAGAAGTAATTCTCGATGTGAAGCTCAAGACACCATTTTCGAAATGGTTCACACAAACTGCTTCCCATTGTCCGTGATTTAATGCATGGGTACGCCAGAGTTGCATACAACATTTTTCCATAAGAAACGCTCGATGACTTTGGTAGTTATGTTTGCCAAGGGTTCAACCTCCACCCACTTAGTAAAGTAGTCTACGAATTCATCAAATCGAACGCTTCCTTTCCTCGGTAGTGGTCCCACTATATCTACCCCCATTGTAGAAGGGCCACGGAGAGGAAATTACACTTAGTTCCTCGGTGGTTGTTTGGTGACGTTAGCAAACCGCTGGCACTTGTCGCAATTTTTGACAATAGCCGTTGATTCCTTATTCATTTGTGGCCAATAAAATCCGCTTTACGGCCTTATGCGCCAGCACTTGCCCTCGAATGACTTCCGCAAATACCTTCATGAATCTCTGAGGATATAGTTTCTTCTTCGGAGAGACGACTTAAGGAGGGGCAATGTGAATCCTCTTTATAGAGCTTTCCATTGACTATCGTGAATCACGGCTTTCATTCGAGTTGTATGGTCGCTTTCTTTTCGGATGGCAAGAAACCGCTTCGAGATATTTGATTATTTCGTTCTCCAATCAAGTTTCTAATCGATGCCACGATGATTGGGGCATTGTCGATATTGAGGAACGATAAGTCTGTGATATTTTTTTGTCTTCCGACTCCATTATCTTCGTTGAAGCTAGTCGTGCCAAGTGATCATTTTCGTTGTCTTTCCTAGGGATTTTTGTGATGCTGAATTTTCTAAAGGAGATTAGCATATCTTGCACCTTAGCAAGGTACTTTCATTTTATCCCCTTTGCTTCAAACTCCCCATTATATGACCGACGATCACTTGTGAATCGCTCAACTTCCAGATTCAGCCCTAGTTCAAGGGCCAACCCGAGTCCCGCTATGACAGCTTCATATTCTCGCCTCATTGTTGGTTGTTTTGAATTCTAGCTTTAAAGAACTTTTCAACTCTTCTTCGGAGTGACAACCACTATCCCCGCACTTCGTTTTTTTGTTGATTTATCCATCAACGAGATGATCCATCTCCGCTTCTTCCTCCGCTCGTAAGTTTGTGAATTCAGCCAGAAAATCCGCGAGGACTTGACCTTGATCGCATTTCGGAATGAATTGAGGTCGAATCGCCCCAGCCGATGGCCCAGCTAACCGCCCCGATAAGTCCAACTTTTGCATTATTTTCCAAGTGGGTATATCGTGAGGACTCGTATGGAGTGAGCTTGAAAGTAGGGTCGGAGTTTCTTGAAGCTATGATGAGGGCAAATGCTAGTTTTTCGATTTGTGGATACCTTTCTTCCGCCATGTAACGCTCGACAAAATATACCGCTTTTGTACCCCGCCTCTTCTCTCGATCAAGGTCGACGACCAGAGGGGAAACTGCTATATAAATATAGCACCTCCCTGTGAATAGTTCGGCTTAACAAAGGAGAGTTTGTCAAATATGTCTTCAATTCGAGAATGCCTTTTCACATTCATCGTCCACTGAAAGCCCTCCTCAAGATTTTGAAGAATGGGAGGCATTTGTGGATCGAGAAATGAAGCGATTTAGAGCTGCTTGTTGGAGCTGCTTGTGGATTTTGGGATTGCATCTCTAAGACCGCCTGGATTTTTCGGGATTGGCCTCTATCCCTCTACTTGATACCATGTAGCCTAGGAATTTTCCAGAGGATACCCCGAAGGCGCATTTCGCGGGGTTGAGCTTCATTCCGTATTGCTTTAATGTTTTAAACGCCTCATGGAGGTCATGAACGTGGTCATTAATTCTCGCTTTCACCAAAGATGTCGTCAACATACACTTCCATGTTTCTCCTATCCGGCTTGGAACATTTTGTTCACAAGCCTCGTACGTGGCTTCAAGGTTTTAAGCCGAAGGCATGACTTTGTAACAAAGAAGGCCTCGATCGTGATGAATGCCTTCTCTCGATCTTCCGGGAGCATGAGGATCCGTTGTATCCTAAAAGGCATCCATGAAACCGAGTAACTTGTACCCGGAGGTAGAATCGACCAACGATCGATGCGTGGGAGGGAAAGCTGTCTTTGGGGCGTGCTTTATTAAGATCGTGAAGTCCACACACATTCTCCATTTGCCGTTAGATTTTTTACCAGACCACATTGGCTAACCAAATGGGATAATAAACCTCCTCGATAAATGCGCCTTCAACTTTGTCCACCTCTACGCTTATTGCTTCGATCCGCTCCGTGCAAACTTCCTTCTTTGTCGCATCGCCTTGCTTCGGGATCCACGCTTAAAACATGGACTATCTCCTCGGGTTAATACCCGCATGTCCTCATGACCAAGCAAAGACCTCTATATTTCTTCAGAGGAAATTTATGAGGTCGCCTCGACTTCGTGATCAAGGCAGGTTCCTATCCGCAACACCTTCCTTCTCCCACCGAGACCTCCTCGACGCTCCGCTGTTCTCCTCGGCCTCGGATACCGAGGCCACAGTTAGGTTGGTCGATCCGGGTCTTCATAGAGATGTTGTAGCATTTCTCGCCGCAAGTTGGTCGCCCGCACTTCTCCGATTCTCTCCTTCGCTGGGAATTTCATTGTAAGGTGATAGGTCGAGGTCGCCGCTTTTAGCTTGTTTAGTGCCGGTCACCCATAATGGCATTGTAAGCGGACGGCCGTCTATTACCAAGAAGTCCACCATCACGGTGGACTGCCTAGGTGCTGTCCCCGCCACACCGGTAGAGGGATGATCCTATCGGGTATACTACTTCCTCCAACCGACTAATGGAGATCCAAACGGTTTGATCCTTTCTCGATCAATGCCCATCCGCCGAAGGCCGCCAATAGAGAATATCGGCAGAGCTTCCATTGTCCACCAAAATTCGATGGATCCCATGGTTTGCGACGGTCAAGGTTACTACGAGAGCATCGTGTGGCATCACAACCCTCGTGCATCCTCCTCTCGAGAATGATAGTATCACCGGTTCTGCTTTTAGCCGCTTGGCGGTCTATGTAGAGTATACTTCTGGCTCGATATTTCTAGCATACGCCTTTCTTGCCGAGTTTGACTCCTCACGCAATACCTCCGAAATGGTGTGGATCTCCTAACTATCTCCGGTTCGGGCGAGGTTGATGTTCTTCCCGACATTCCTTTGCTTCTTCTCGGTCGGCCGACCCTTCTCGAGCTTCTTCTCGACGCCTTTCGCGTGACCATGGCCTTCGATGCCCCGATTATTGGCTTCCCGACCTTTTCTTGTGCGAAAACGAATTAGTTTCCTGCTCAGATAAAAACCTCTATCTCGACGGAGAGATATGCAATCCTCAAGAAGATGCCCATGATCGGCGTGGTACTGCAGAACTTGCTCCGATCCCGCTGAACGGATCGCCTTCATCTTCGTGGCCACCTAAATGCGGATCCCTTGATAGCCGAGAACACCTCGGTGAGGCTAGTGTTCGAGGGGTGAAAACTTCCTTCCGAAATCTTGGAGTCTCTGTCTTTTGAGGCTCATTCTTCAGCTTGATGGATTTGGTTTTTGTCTCCTCTCAGGAACTCTTTTCCTCCTTTGATTTTGGGACAATCGAGGCTTTCTTGCTCTCCTCCTTTGCTTGTTCTTCCAACGTCTGAGCCTTCAGGAGCGTCCCAACTAGCTCCTCTTGATGGATGAACTCCTCGATCGGCTTCATGAGCGAGGAGTGTCACTTTCACGTTTTCCTTCCCCTCGGCCATCAACGGCCCTTCTGCCCGTACTCCCTGCATTAGGGCACATAACAGTGTCTCGTCATCGGGGGTGTCGACCTCGAGCTTTTCCTTATTAAAGCGAAGCATGAAGTCCTTCAGGCTCTCCTCTTTATCTGTCGTAAAGTTAACAGAGGCGGTGGGGTTCTTCTTTCTCTTTACGGTTGCGAGGCTGGGTCAAAACGGCGCCCGGTTCCTTGAAAGTGCCTCTGATTTTGGGGGTAATCCGTAAACCATTCTTTCGCACTCCCAATAGGGTCGGAAAAGCTCTACATGCAATCTCGTCCGAGTGCCGTGTAGGATAATGTGCTCTCTGAGCTTCCAAATGGTCTGCGGGTCCCCGCTTCGTTATACTTTTCAATCATCGGCATCTTGAATTTATCGGCATAGTGCGCCTTCACCCGTTCGGTGAATGGGAGACTTTCATCTTCAACATGTCCCATGCCATTAATTTGGGTCCTCTCCATCCATTCGGTAGACATACGCGTATACTTATCTTCTAGATCTTTCATCTTGGCCTCCTGGTGACTCTGTAGAGATTCTTCTTGTCGCCTCGACCGATCGATTTTCTCCCTCGTGCCTATCTTGGCGAGGCTTCTCGACTTCAGCGCCTCTCTCGTGAGATCCGCCATGAAGTCTTCTCGGTGTGATCGACCCGTCAAGACCTTCTCTCTACCGGCGTGACTTATTATTCCGTCCTCCTCATTTTCTCCTTGGGCAGTACTTTCATTGTCCCCTTGGGGTTGATGGGGCGTTTCCCACGGTGGATCTTGTCGCTTATCTTTCTCGCGGCTCGGTAGCGTTCTCTTTCTTTCTCCTTTGCTTGGCGCCTCGGCTGCGATGAGGCGAACGTGAGTTCCTCGTTACGCTGCGAGGACTTCCATTGATTCCGCCATAGACTTGAGAAATCTCTCAAACCGGGTCATTGGATACCGAGCGGCGCTAGGTGGTTGCATCCTCAACTCCGGATCGTTGGATGCCCAGGCGCGCTAGGAGGTGGTTGCATCGGTTGAGGTTGCTGCGGGTGTGAAGATCGTGTGAAGGGCGTGTATTCACCATGTCGGATAGTAGATGAATGAGAATCGAGAAAATCGTTCCCTGACGGCGTAACTGTTAGTGCACATTTCCGATTGATGGCGTGTACGCTATTGGGCTCTGGATCTCTTGCTTGAGCCTCGGACTGCACAAAGAAGAAAACAATAGGATTGAAGGGAGATCGGGGTGAGCGATGGGGTCACTCCGATGCCTAAGTCGATGTTTGCTGTAGAGAGAGAAAGCGAATACGTAAAGAGGGCAAGAATTGCGTTACCTCAATGTGTCGTCTACTTTGCATTATATAGAGCGGGGTGGAAGTCTTTCAACCAATTACTAACTCTTCCCTGATTTGCTGCGAGGCAGTTTGTTATCGAGGGATTTGAGTAGTTACCCGTTCTTGATCTTTAGAAGATCAAGATAGGATTTGGTTGTTAGCCTTTGAATTTTGAATTCTGATTGATTATAAGAATCTTGCAGTGTCGTTGGAGTAATAGAGGCTTTGTATCCGAGAAGGCCTCGGGCCTAGGCCTCGGATGTTATGGGCCCAGAGTAACATGTGTCGAGACAGTCGAGGCCTGAGGAGGTCTCGGTCATTAAAGACAACGAACTGGGCCGACCCTGACTTGGGCCTAACAGGTGTCTCGGAGTAAAGTGTGTGGGGTTGATCCACGACCCAACACAAAGTATAAATGCTACATTCTTTGGCTTCAAAAAAAAAAAAAAAAATGCTACATTCTTTAACTTCAAGGGGTCGATATAGTAATGTGGAGGGACAAAAAGTGAAATAGGAGGGGTAATTGCGATCAGATCCCTGACATACTGAGAAAATTGTTGGGAGATTTTTTTTGAAATTTTGGTCCTTTATTTTGATTCAAAGGCCATAAATTTGCCATTTGTCTCATTTAATATAAAATAATAAAATATTATTTAAAATTTAAAAATAAATATAAAATAAAATCATAAAATAATAAAATTATGGGATAATTTCACTAACCTCCTTAAACTTTAGCCACTTTTGCAAACACCCCCATAACATTCAAAAACTCTCACTTACCCCCTTGAACTTTCAAAAATTCTCATTTACCCTCATTCATACAAATTAGAGCACAAATTTAAAAAAAAAAGACCAAAATACCCCGTTTTTATTTAAAAAAAATAAAAAAATATCTGGAAGTTGGAATTTTATACAAAAATCATGTTTAAAATTCACTATTTAAAATGTAAACTTCCAAAAAAAATTTTTAAAATAAAAAACATGGGTATTTTGGTCTTTTTTTTTTTAAATTTTGTGTCCTAATTTATGTACGGATGGGGATAAATGAGAATTTTTGAAAGTTCAAGGGGGGTAAGTGAGTTTTTGAATATTATTGGGGTGTTTGCAAAAATGACTAAAGTTTGAGGGGGTTAGTGAAATTATCCCTAAAATTATTTATTAAAAAAATAAAATTATTAAAAAAAAGAATGGGGGGTCAGCCACCCCATTCTCCCCCTAGGGAGTGGTGTCGGCCACTACCAACGGCCTTTGGGGGTGGCCGATGCCGCCCACTAGCGCCCCAGGGGTGGTTCAACCACCCTTTAGGGCCTAACCCATTTAGTGTTTAGTCCTTGGGTGGTGGCTAACGCCAACCCTGGGGCCCTAGGGGATGGTTTGGCCACCCTCTAGGGCCAAACCCATTTATGGGTTAAATGGGTTTGGCCCTAAGGGATAGTTGAACCACCCCTTGCTGGTTGGTGGTGGCCGGTGCCACCCCTAGGGCCACAGGGGGTGGTTCGGCCACCCCTTAGGGCCAAACCCATTTAACCCATAAATGGGTTTGGCCTAGAGGGTGGCTGAACCACCCCCTAGGGCCCTAGGGGGCGGCGTCTACCATCTCCAAAGGTCGGTTGGTGGTGGTCAACGCCACCCCAGGGGTGGCCGGCCACCACCTAGGGGGAGAATGGGGTGGTGGAGCCACCCCGCCACCTCATTCTTTTTTTTTAATAAATTATTTATGGTTTTATTTTATATTTATTTTTAAATTTTAAATAATATTTTATTATTTTATATTAAATGGGACATGTGGCAAATTTATGGCCCTTGGATCAAAATAAAGGGCCAAGATTTCAAAAAAAATTTCTTGACAATTTTCGCACTATTGACGAGGATCTTGATCTAGGTAATTGTTGACTTAATAGTACTTTTGAAGGAGTTTTAAAAAATTTTGGGGGTACACTTGTCCCTCCAACCATGTATGTCGGTCCGCTTTTGTGGTCTTGGGCAAAGGCAAAACCAAAAGTTTGAGGGAGAGGGGATGAAAATAAATGTAAAAAAACAAAACAAAACAAAAATTGAGGAAGAAAAAACTAATTTTTAAGGGTCTACCTCATAAAAAAAATATAATCTTAGATGAATGTTTAAATTTCTGGGGGGCTTAAGCCCCCAATTCATGTGCTAAGTTTGCCCCTCAAATAAATTTGATTCATAATAGAAAGAAGAAACATAATTTTTTTTAATTATTATTTTTACTATAAAACTTGTAAGGGTGAAATAGTAATTTGGAGGGACAAAAAGTGAAATATAATGGGTAATAGTGGACTTAATAGAACTTTTGAAGGAGTTTTTAAAAAATGTTAGGGGATGAGTTTAGATAGGTCCACCCCTAAGTAGACGACATAGGGGGAAGTTTCTTGAAAATACAAGGGGAAAGAGGGGGGAGGGGGGGGGGGGGAGAGTGTGCTGGAAAGTGACCTAAAAGGGTCATGTGAGCACAATGTGAGGTGTGCTCAAGCGCACTAGGTTGGTGATGGGCTTGAGCAGAGCACCTAGGCTATTGCGCTAAAGCCTAGTAGTGCTAAGCTCAAGCACAATGGCTTGGTGGCTGAATTTAAAGAAGGTGGACAGGATCTTCCAAATCAATGGATTCCATGTCCTCATTATGGTCCATTCCTTGAATGTTGGGCTTCAATATTTGACCATTTACCTTGAATACATTACCATTCTTTGGGTCTTGCAATTTGGGTACTCCATGTGGATAGAGTGATGTGGCAATGAAGGGACCATCCCATTTTGAATGGAGCTTACCAGGAAAGAGCCAAAGTTTGGAATTGAAAAGCCATACTTTTTGTTCTAGCACAAAGGACTTCAACAGAATATGTCAATCATGGAACACCTTTATCTTTTCCTTATAGATGCAGGCACTATCATAGGCATCATTGCATATTTCTCCCAATTCAGTTAGTTGAAGTCTTCGAGGCATACCAAACCAACTGAAGATGTTTACCTGAATGAACTTGACCACAACCTTGTGATCATTGATTTTTGTTGCAACAGCTTCTACCCATTTGGAGACATAATCCACCTATAATGCCCCAAAATCTGACATTAACCAGTCTGATAGGGTTACTGGCAATTACCCCAATATAGCTAACTGGAAAGCCATCCCTCTAAGCATTATCAGAGTTAATGCATAGGAATGTGAAATAAATCTAAGAAATCTAATAACTATAAAGGAAGCATATGTTTTCCTCGAAACATAGACACGTAACAACTAATGGAAATAATAATATGTTCAAACTTGGTAACAACATGAAGATCTTTGTCTTAAACAAATCCGTAGTGGCAACCTCGCCACTCTCCTCTTCCTAGAAAGAGGTATCCTATAAAATGTAAGAACCGCATATGTCTAACAACTTAGTAAGTAAACCTTATAGTTGGGTATGACATGAGCTAGTTATCATTAAGCAGAAATAAACATGCATTTTGATAAATATTTTTGAAAGAGGCATTGTCTCTACTAATACACCATAAAATATCGTTTGGTAGAAAAAAAAAAAAAAAGAGGTGTACTTCTAGTGGCAATCGCCCAAGTGTTTTAATACGCCATAACTATTATATATGGTCTACCCGAGATATTACATATTCTCAACAGGGTTAGCGTTGTCCCGAGGGACCTGTAACACAATGTTGGTGCCCCGACCATTGTATACTATCATTCATAACACTAGCAATATGTAAGTTTGGGGGTGTGATAAGGAATGCATCAACCTAATAGGTGTTAGAAAGATATGAATGAGCAAGGAGTGTGAGACCAATTTCTAGAATGTGCCTAAGCTTTCTTTCAGCTAGGCCATTCTGTTGAGATGTAGAGAGACATGATTTTCTATGGAGAATGCTATTTTGTGAGGAAAGACTGGAAGCGGATGGAAGTATATTCACCTCCTCCATCTGATTGGAGTTGTTTGATAGAGGAGGAGAATTGTTTCTCAACTAATAGTTCAAATTTGATGAAGTATTCATATACTTTAACTTTGGTGTGAAGAGGGTAAAGCCAAGTATATCTTGAGCACTCATCAACAAATATAACATAGTATTTGAATCCACTATTAGAAAAGATGGGTGAGGTCCATACATTTGTGTGAATTAAATGTAAGGGAGAAGTGTAATGACCTGGCTTCTTAAACAAGCCGTAAGTGAGATTATCTAAATCCTTCGCACGTTGGTAGCTCTTTTTTTTCATCGAGTTTTCCGTAAATACAAATGTACCGAGCATATAATTTAAACTTCATATAATATCTTCATCCTCAACTAGGATTTCGGTTTCTTAAAATTTGCCACACATGGCATAACACTTACATACTACCAACCACTAATATATTACAAGATGTCATAAGAGAACTACTAAAATACACACATAAACATTACTAGCTTTTCTACAATTGTCTTGAGTAATCTCCAAAAGATTGGAGGCCTCCTAGCGTCCTATGCACAATGTATGGACCTTCACCGAGTGCATCCTCGTCCTCCTCTTCCTCAACCTCATCTAGAAAATTGTCACAACAATTTTAAAGGTGGAAGGTGAGTCCACGACTCAACAAGTTCAAGTGAATTGACCATTTCATTTTTATTAGAGCCCCCTTTTGTTCAAAAAACTATCTTCTCAGTGTTTACTAAACAACCATGTATGCAAAGTTTTCATAAATGAGATTTAATAAATTTATGGCTAGATAGTAAATTAGGTGATAGACATTTTATACTTAATAAATAAGAATAATATTTCTTTACATTTTCTTACTACATAATTAACTTCACATTTCATAATATGAAGCAATAAAAGCATTCATAACATAATGAGTAAAACATTAATTAAAATCAATAATTTAATTATATAGCATGCATGGCATATCATATACATATCATCATGACAATAAGTGAATTTATACTCCCACTTATCCTCAAGAGTTTGCTAAGTGTTACCCCACTTAACCGCAAGGTTGCTAATAATTTTCTCCCTCTCATAGCTTTGAGGTGTTGAGCGTGTAACCCCGCTCAACCGCTAGGGTCGTTAGGCAACTTTGTTTCCCCTTCCTAACATCGGGGTGTAGGATAATCCCCCCTAACCATTTGGGCATTACATGCATTCATACATAGCATCATATTTTCATATTTTTTCCTTCCAAAACTCAACTTCTTTTATAAATCATTTCCTTTGGAAACACATTTTCATGTAAAATATTTCAAAATATATTCATACGTGTAACTAAAATAATAGGGCTCAACAAAATATACATAACATGCTTTTGTAAAATAATGCAAGGTCGATAAGTTTGAACTTACCTTTTCAAGCTTAAAGATCCTTACCATAGTTTCCTTGTTTATACACTTTTGTATTTAATATTATATTTTCACATTATCACATATTTAACTTATTTTATTCCTAAGACTCACTTTAAATCCTAGGATTCTTAAAATATCTCCAAAACCATTTTTTCATATTTTGCCCTTATCCCAAAAATTTGGGCAGCATAACGACATCTATCTAAAATATTATATTATCACTTGGGCATCATAACATATCTAGATATCTTAATATTATTTGGACATCATACTATCTAGTATTTTTTTTGTATTTTTAGAGCATTACTACACATTAGTATAATATTTAATTAAAACATCTAACATTACTTGGGCATTACAACGAGCTATTGTAAAATACCTAATAAAATTTAGGTGATGACGCATTTGTAATATTTAAAAGAATGATTGAATATAATATCCGTCCAGATATTCAATCACACTTTCCCCAACAATTTAGGCATTATAACGACATAATTTAAATTCTAATGACTAGAATTAACATAATTTAAATTCTAATAAATAACTATAATTGACATAAACTAAGGATAAAAGATTATACCTAACAATTCCACTTTAAGTTGTTCCAAAGCTTTAATATTTTAAAGCTATATATATATATATCTCAAGAGAGGAGAGTCTTATAAAATTTGAGTGAAAAAATACATTCTGCTTTAGCCTATTTATAGGCACAATTGAGATACAATGGGATTAATGGTAAAGGTTAAAAACAATTGTCCTTTGTTTCTTCTTCTTGCAGTAGCGCCATCCACTAATATTACTGCATTAATATCCTTTGGTGAGTCAATCTAAATCATCGGTCTTTGTAAATGAGGCCAATACTCACCTACCTCCTTATCTCATTTACTAAATATATAATATAGTAAAAAATCAAAAACTTCGTTCACCGAAACTTCCACACCATATATATATCTATATATATATATATATATATATATATATATTAACTATTAATTCACGTCCACCTAGATGACACTTATTACCATAAATATATATATATATATATATATATATAATATATATATATATATATCTACAAACATAAATCTATAAACATATATCTATATATATAAAATCAAACTAATAATATTATTACTATTAACTCTTAAGCTTTTAATTTGGTAAACCTTGAATACCAAATAATACATAATATATATCAAATCTAGCTTTAACCATCTACCTCTAGATTCCAACTTATAATATTAAATTAGACATCAAATATATTTTCCTAATATATTTGATTTAGCTTAAGATCATAATCTATACTAAAACATTCTTAGTCATCTAATAAATTCCTCGGTGTTACATTCTCCCTCCTTATTGAAATTTTCGTTCGAAATTTGGTATGACCTATATAGGATAGCATATATCTATGCATCCTATAATCTTGAATATACTCAAATATAGTTAAAACAATATCTACCTATTCCTCATAGGCATGCTATAATCATTCAAATATAGCAAGCATAAAAATAAAATACTATGCAAAGGGTTTTGTTCTAAACCTTCAAATAGATGTGGGTATCTGTTCCTCATCTCTTGTTCCAATTCCCATGAGGCTTCTTCTCGTCATGATTTTGCCATAATACTTTTACAATAGAATGGTCTTGGTCCTTAGTTGTTGCTCTTGCGGTCCATAATTCAAATCGGCACTTCTTGATAAATTCTCTTTAATTTGTAGAGGTTTAAAGTTGATAACATGTGAAGGGTCATGCACGTACTTTTAGTGTAGATACATGGAACACATCATGTACTCCTAATTCGGTGGTAATGCAACTCTATATACTCTTGGTCCAACTACCTCCTACTTTGAAAGGGCTTATATACCTGCTCCTTACCCTTCTTGCCAAACCGAATTACACCTTTCATTGGCGAAACTTTAAGAAATACTTGACTACCAACTTCAAATTCAACTTGCGTCGATGTTGATCAGTAATAACTCTTATCGACTTTGAGTGTTAACATTCTTTCCCGAATAGTGTAATCTTATCCTTGGTATCTTGAACTATTTCTGGTCCCAATAGCTGTTTTTCACCAACTTCATCCCAATATAAGGGTGATCTACATTTGCGTCCATATAGTGCCTCATACGGTGCCATCCCAATAGTTGCTTGGAAACTATTGTTATAGGCAAACTCAACCAAAGGTAGAAATTGAATCCAATTACCTTTAAAGTCAAGTACATAACCTTAACATATCTTCGAATTTGAATGGTCCTTTTCGATTGGCCGTCCGTTTTGGATGGTATCTTTGTACTAAAATTCAGTTTCATTCCATTGCCTCTTGCAATCTTCTCGAATTTTGAAGTAAATCGAGGATCTCGATCCGATGTTATCGAAATAGGCACTCCATGCAACCTAACGATCTCTCGTATGTACAATTCCATCTTTTGCATAGAATCATTCATTTTGTAGGAACAAAATGAGCACTCTTAGTAAGCCTATCCACGATTACCCAAATAGCATCTTGTCCGCTTGGTACCCTTGGTAAACCAACTACAAAATCCATTGCTATTTGATCCACTTCCATTTGAATCTTTGAGTGGTTGTAGTGGTCACTGTCGTCGTTGATGTTTGGCTTTGACTTGCGACATATCGCACACATGCTATGTATTCTGCAATATCCGCTTCATACCGGACCACCAATAGATCTTCTTGGTCTTGGTACATCTTAGTGCTTCGGGGTGTACCGTATATTGAGTTTTATGTGCTTCTTCGAATTTCTATTCTCGACTTATCATCCTTTGGTAACACCATTCTAGAATCATTTGTTCTCAAAAGACCATTTGAGGCAACATTAAAACCATGAGCTTCCCCTTGACTAGCTTTTTCTCTAAGCTCTTTTAATTCTGGATCCTTTTCTTGAGCCACCTTGATCCAATCCGTCGGCATTGGTTTGGATAGTGAATGTTGCAAGACTCATTCCTAGTTGTTGACCTTGTGTCAAATTGAATCATTCCAAATTGCTTGAGCAAGTTGATCTAGACTTGCCATAGAATTGGATGTTTCACCGTGATTTCCTACTTAATGCATCCATAACCACATTTGCCTTACCGGTGATAAAGGATACAACAATCATAATCCTTAATCAATTCTATCCATCTTCTTTGCCTCATATTCATATCTTTCTGAGTAAATATATATTTGAGACTTTTATGATTAGTGTATACCTCACACTTGGATCCATAAAGATAGTGCCTCCATATCTTTAAAGCAAAAACTACCGCTGCTAATTCTAAATCATGAGTAGGGTAGTTCCTTTCGTGATTCTTTAATTGTCTCGAGGCATAAGTTATCATTTTTTCTTGTTGCATAAGTACGCACCCTAAACCTTTATAAGAAGCGTCGCTAAAAATCACAAATCCCTTTTTATCCGAAGGAAGGGTGAGAACTGGTGCGGTTACCAATCTCCTCTTTAGTTCTTGAAAACTTGCTTCGCATTTGTCACTCCAGACATAACGAGTGTTCTTCTTTGTCAATGCAGTCAAAGGTCTCGAGAGTATGGAGAATCCTTCTACAAATCTCCGATAGTAACCAGCAAAACCTAAGAAACTGCGGATTTCCTGGACATTTGTTAGCCTCTTCCATTTGATCACTGCTTCTATCTTACTCGGATCTACCTCAATCCCGTTTCCAGAGATTACATGTCCCAAAAATGTGACCTTCTCCAACCAAAACTCGCATTTCTTAAGTTTGGCAAACAGTTTCTTTTCTCTTAGAATATCCAACACCCTTTTTAAGTGTTCCCTATGTTCATGATGATTGCTTGAGTAAATTAGTATATCATCAATGAAAACTACCACAAATTGATCGAGGTACTTATGGAACACTTTATTCATTAAGTCCATGAACATAGAAGGTGCATTGGTTAGTCCAAAAGGCATAACCATGAATTCGTAATGGCCATACCTTGTCTTGATAGCAGTTTTATGCATATCATCCTCTTGTACCTTAAGTTGATGATACCTAGACTGAAGATCGATCCTTGAGAAAATTAAAGCTTCCTTTAGTTGATCAAACAAATCATCAATCTTAGGTAGAGGGTACTTATTCCTAATAGTCACCGATTTAATTCGATAGTCTATGCATAGCGCGATCGTCCTTCTTCTTTAAACAACACTGGTGCTCCCCATGGCGACACACTTGGACGAATGAAACCTCATCCAATAGCTCTTCAAGTTGTTCCTTTAATTCTTTTAACTCCGTTGGTGCCATACGATAGGGTGCTTTGTGTATTGGCTGAGTTCCTGGCACTAAATCAATAGTGAACTCAATTTCCCTATTAGGTGGTAGTCCTGAATAAACCTCTGTAAAAACATCGGGATAATCACGAACTATCGAAATATTCTCCAATTTCACTTCATTTTCTGGCTTAGCTGTTACATAAGCCAAATATACACAACTCCCTTCCCTAGCATCCCTTTTTGCTTGTCTTTGAGAGAAGTGCCGGAGTAGCTCGTACCTGAGATCCGCAATACTTGAATTCCTCCCCATCAGGTGATCGAAAGGTAATCTCTTTCCTTCTACAATCGATACTAGCATGGTGCTTTGACAACCAGTCCATCCCCAAAATAACGTCATAACCTAGCATTTTAAATACTACTAAGTTTGCTAGTAAAATCCTCCCTCCAATACTTATAGGACAATCTTCGACTACCTTACTACATATCAGAGAATCTCCTACGGGTGTAGCTACCGTTATGTTCTGCCTTAGGGGTTCAAAACACATATTACAAATCTTTGCATATGTGGCAGAAACAAATGAATGTGTGGCACCTGAATCAAATAGTGTGCATGCAAGGCTACCAAATAGAGGAATGGTACCCGTCACTACATCGATGTTTTTCGCTTCTGTATTAGCATTGCCGGGGGTGAGTGCATACACCTTGGCTTATGCAGGCCTTTGTTGATTGCTGTTTCCTTGTGGTTTGGATCCTCCGGAGCTAGCCACAAGGCAGCCTTTGACAAAGTGATATGTTTGACCACATCGGAAGCATGTCCCAGTTCCTGATCTATATTCTCCAGCATGCATCTTCCCACATTTTAGACACTTCAGCCTCAGTGCTCCTTGTTTTGCTGGTCCCTTCCTTACTACCTTCTGTCTTGAGCCACTACCCACGGCAAGTTTCTTTGCAGGGCATGTGGCATAGGGAATGAATCGTTTCCTCTTTTCCTTGGCAGCTTCGTAATCTTTATGTCCCATTTCTATGATGGCAGCAACATTTACTAGCTTAGTAAAATCTTTGATTTCCAAGCATGTGACCCCGTCCCTAACTTGTGGGTGCAAGCCTTCTTGGAATCTTTCAATCCTTGACTCTTCATCAAACATTAAGTTCAGAGCAAACCTTGCCAATTCCATGAATTTGGAAGCATACAACTCTATAGTTATGTTACCTTGAACTAGGTTCTATAATTCTTTGGCATAGAGTTATTGTTGGGCTCTAGGAAAGACTCTATCATTAAATTCTTTTCTTAAAACGGGCCCAAGAGATTTCAACTCCCTTAACTCATGGTTCAAAAGTTCCTTCTTGGTCTCCCACCATCTTGCTACTAATCCAGTAAGCTTGTATGCGGCATAGAGGACTTTCTGCCCATCGGTGCAACCCATCACCTCAAACAATTTCTGGATATCAAGTAATCCAGATCTCAGTAAAACATCCTTGACTACCATCAAAAGTTTGGTAGTGGTGTGCACAGAAGTCTTTAAAGGAACAACCTATTTGCTCCTCTCTCATTGCTGGACGTGGAACCCGGGCCATAGCTTCGGTCAAGTATCGGCAACCTCTGCAACATCGAGGGATACCCTCTTTCATAAGGTGGGGGTTGTGGTGGTGGGGTAAAGGCAATGATTGCCCTATTTTGATCGTTCCAACCTTCGAGTTGTCACCCATTTGATCCGGAAGTCTGAGGTATTGGCTGCATTAGTGGTAACAATACAATTAATTACTATCTCAAGGCAAATATCCGGACAATGTTTTCACACAAAAGTTGGCATTAGAGCCATTTATTGATTTTCTTACAAGCACGAATTTACAATTTATTTTACATAAATGAGGTGATGCGGTAGCTTCCTCAATGAAGCTTTAGTGCATCAATCCTCATTCTAGGTGGGTTAACTACTTTTCTTCTTAGCAAGATACTTCTTCTTGTTAGCGATAGTTCTCCTTGGGATCCCACCGGATCATCACTATCGACTTTTCCTCATTCTTCCTCCTCGATTCCTCTACATTTTCCTCATAATCCCAAGTTGGTTTATATGAGCATACTTCCTCCTCATATCTTACTCCTTCTTCCACTATGAACAAAGAATTTTCATCCTCTGTATGCTCATCTTCTTCGTCATAGGTCATCATTTCTTTTATCTGTTCCTCGGTAAGAGCAAACAGTTGCTCGTAATCTGGAAAACTTGGGAGTTTCTTCAAGATCGGTCCATGACCAACCGGCCAAGTACGTATGGCCGATTTCCTTCCTTTGTAAGTTGGTTCCGAAGTCGTCCTACTACTAGTTTCACTTGACGACATTTTCTGCAAACATTAAGATCAAGCTTTTAGACTTACAATTTTGATATCCTAAAGCTCCGTATACTTTCCAACATATAACTTAGATCCTTATGACTTAACTCTAATAAGGAATCACTTTCATAGGGTCCTCGAGATTGCTCGATACCACTGTAACGCCTCGGCTTTTAAACAAGCCATAAGTGGGATTATCTAAATCCTTACTGCACGTTGGTAGCTCTTTTTTTTTTTTTTTTCATCAGAGTTTTCCCATAAATACAAATGTACCAGAGCATCTAATTTAAACTTCATATAATATCTTCATCCTCAACTAGCATTTTAGCTTTCTTCAAACTCACACAAATGGCATATCACTTACAAAGTTACTACAACCCACACTAATATATTACAAGATGTCATAGAGACCTACTAAAATACACACATCAAACATTACTAGTATTTCTACAACTGTCTTGAGTAATTCCAAAAAGACGGGCCTCCTATCAGTCTATGCATAGTAGTATGGACTTTCATGGAGCCGCATCCTTTTCCTTATCTTCTTCCACCACATCTAGAAAATTGTCACAACAATTTTAAAGGTGGAAGGGTGAGTCCATGATTCAGCAAGTTCAAGTGAATTGACCATTTTTTATTAGAGCCCCCCTTTTTGTTTTAAAAATCTATCTTCTCGTGTTTACTAAACAGCCATGTATGCAAAGTTTTCATAAATGAGTTTTAATAAATTTATGGCTAGATAGTAAACTAGGTGATAGACATTTTCATACTTAATAAATAAATAAATAATATTTCTTGCATTTTCTTACTACATAATTAACTTCACATTTCATAATATGAAGCAAAGAAACAATTCATAACATAAATGAGTAAGACATTAATGAAATCAGCATAATTTAATTATATAGCATGGCATATCATATCATAACATATCATCATGACAATAAGTGAATTTATACTCCCACTTATCCTCGAGTTCGCTAAGTGTTACCCACTTAACCGCAAGGTTACTAATAATAATTTATCCCTCTCATAGCTTTTGAGGTGTTGAGCGTGTAACCCCACTCAACCGCTAGGTGTTAGGGCAACTTTGTTTCCTTCCTAACATCGGGTGTCAGCATAATCCCCCTTGACTGCTGGGCATTACATGCATTCATACATAGCATCATATTTTTCATACTATCGTTATTTTCACAAATCTTGTTTTCCTTCCAAAACTCAACTTCTTTTCATAAATCATTTCCTTTGGAAACACATTTTCATGTAAAACATTTCAAAATATATTCATACGTAACTAAAATAATAGGGCTCAACAAAATATATATAACATGCTTTTGTAAAATAATGCAGGGTCAGTAAGTTTGAACTTACCATTTTCAAGCTTAAAGATCCTTACTCGTAGTCTCCTTTGTTTATACACTTTCTGCATTTAATATCGTATTTTTCACATTAGCATATATTTAACTTATTTTATTCTAAAGACTCACTTCAAATCCTAGGATCCTTAAAATATATCGAAAACCATTATTTTCATGCTTTGCTCTTATCTTAAAAATTTGGGCAGTATAACATGTATCTAAAATATTATAATATCACTTGGGCATCATAAAGACATATTTAAATATCTCAATACTATTTGGACATCATAATTGCTATCTAGTATTTTTGTATTTTCAAGTGGGCATTACTACGATATTAGTGTAATATTTAATTAAAACATCTAATATTACTTGGGCATTACAATGACACTATTGTAAAATACATAATAAAATTTAAGCAGTACAATGACACATTTGTAATATTTAAAAGGATGATTGAATATAATATCCGTCCCGAAATATTCAATCACACTTTTCCGAGTAATTTAGGCATTATAACAATATTATTTAAATTCTAATTACTAGAATTGACATAATTTAAATTCTAATAATTATAATTGACATAACTAAAGATAAAAGGAATTAGACCTAGCACTCCCACTTTAAGTTGCTCCAAAACTTTAAGATTTTAAAGCTTATATATATATCTCACGAGAGAAGGAGAGAGTTTAGAATTTTTTTGTAGTGCAGGAAATGTTCTGGCATTCAGCCTATTTATAGGCACAATTTGAAGACACGGTGGGAATTAAACATAAAGGCTAAAGGTATTATGACAAATCTTAAACGGCCGAAATTTCTTTTCTTGCAAGCTCCAAATAGCAGCCTAATCACGTTTACTGCATTTACTTTTTTTTTTCATGTGGGTGAGAGGTCTTTGTAAAAGCCTCATGAAGAAATAGTTTCGAGAACCTGAATGACAGCTATTGCCTTGTATAAATATATATATATTATTTAAAGAAAAAAAAAAAAAAAATAGCCTCCATATGAACTACACCATCAATATATATCTATATATATAATATATATATTAAGCATTAATTGCACGTTCACCTAGATGTACTACACCATATATATATCTATATATATATCTTAATATATAAACCAATCAAACTAATAATATTATTTATCACACTAATACCATTATTACTACTAACTTTTGAGCTTTTAACTTGGTGAATCTTGAATGCCAAATAATTCATAATACGAATCAAATCTAGCTATAACTAACTACTACTCAATTCCAACTGAAAATATCAAATTAGACATCAAATATATTTTCTTAGTATATTTGATTTAGCTTAAGATCATAATCTATACTAAAGCATTCTTAGTTGTCTAATAAATTCCTCTAGTGTTACAAGAAGGGGTTTGTCTTGTTGATGAATTGAAGGGCTGCTTTTTACTTTTTCCCAATTGGCGGGAATCACACAAACTGAATTTACTCAAATTAAATGAGGAAACAGGTAAATCAAAGGCTTTAACAATTTTAGAGACAACATCATTGAAAAACTTTGTATTGGTATATTCGAAGGTGGTAAATATTACAAGAGGTTAGTGTAGTATATATAGTACTACAGCTAAACCTAATACACAAGTTAAACCTAATACAATCAGAAATACTTTTACATTAAGGAGAGGGAAATCTTTTGCTTGTTGTCCAAGGCAGCCAATGGTTGAGTTTCTTTCCTTCTACAAACAGCTAGGGTTACTTTACATGCACTCAAAGGAGGTTGAGGGACGTAGTGGATCTTTCCATATTGGGTTTCAGCTTTCTTGTAGAGAATGATCTTTGCATGCGTATGCGATCGATCGCATATGGTCAGCGATCGATCGCACATCTCTTCTCCTTTTGTCATTCGCTATTGATGGAGCGACTGATCCTGCGATCGATCTTGTGATCGATTGCACATCTCTTCTCCTTTCTTCATTCGCTACTGATGGAGCGACCGATCCTGCGATCGATCACACATCTCTTCTCCTGCTAGCTTGATATCCTTTAACACCCCCCCTCAAGTTGATGGGGGTAGGAACCACCAACAACTTGGACTTCAGAGCAAGAAATTGAGCTAATGGAAGCCCCTTGGTAAACAAATCCGCTACTTGATCATGGGTGGAGATGAACTTAAGCAAAATGTCTCAATTATGGACCTTTTCTCTCATAAAATGGTAATCAACTTCTATATGTTTAGTCCTGGCATGGAAAACTGGGTTAGAAGCTAAAGCTACTGCACTGACATTATTACACCACAGTACTGGAGGAGTGGCTAAGTAGATTCGGAGTTCTTTAAACAACATTTTGATCCAGAACAATTACTGCAGATGATAGAAAGGGACCTATACTCGGCTTCGTTGGATCTGGACACAACGCTTGCTTCTTTGCACTCCATGCTATGAGGCAATCACCCAAGAATCGCAAACCCAATGGTAGACCTTTTATCATCAGGACAACCTACCCAATCGAGTCACAAAATGCATTTACCTAGATTGCTTTTGGTATAATAAAGGCCATGATTAGGAGTGCCTTGGAGATATCTCAAAACCCTCTTGGCTGCAATCCAATGAGTGGAGGATGGAGCATGCATGTGTTGACACTGAGTATGCTATCTCCGTCTGTAAGTGTGATTGGAGTGCCCCACTACTTGTCGATAAATGGTAGGATCATCCAAGAGATCTCCATCAAGCTTGGAGAGTTTGGAGCCAAAGGCAGGAGTCTTGGATGGTTTGGCCTCATGTGTGTCTTGTGTAGCAATTCAGATATGTATTTGGTTTGATAGGCATGAAGTCCCGAAGCATCTCTAGTCACCTGCATGCCAAGAAAGTAACTCAAGGTACCAAGGTCCTTAAGAGGGAATTCAGATTGAAGTTGAGCAATGATATTGTAAATGACCCTTGGGTGAGTGCCTATGATTAGAATGTCGTCAATATAAACAAGCATATAGATTTGAATGTTTCCATGAATATAAATAAACAGAGAGGTATCCACCAAAGACCCCTTAAAACCCAACTCAAGCAAAAAATTAGAAAGCCTAGTGAACCATGCACGTGGAGCTTGCTTTAAGCCATAGATAGCTTTATACAATTTGCAGATCATATCAAGATGCTCCTTATCAATGAAACCAGGAGGCTGCTCCATATAAACCTCTTCAATTAAGTGGCCTTGCAGAAAGGCATTTGAGACATCAAGCTGTTTAATAGGCCAATCAAAGTGAACAGCTAAGGCTAAAATAATCCTTTTGGTGGATGATTTAATTACTGGGCTAAATGTATCAGTATAGTCTATCCCACTCCTCTAGTCAAATCCTTTGGCAACTAATCTTGCTTTGAATCTCTCTACAGTTCCATTAGCTTTTCTTTTAATTTTGGCTAGCCACTTGTTTCTAATAACATTGTGGTGTATAGGTCTAGGGCATAGAGTCCAAGTTTGATTGGACAATAAGGCATCAAATTCCTGTTGCATAGCTTCTATCCATCTAGAATCAGTAGCAGCTTGGCGATAGGACACTAGTTCAACGTCAACTAGTTTGGTGTGATAAAGGTGAAATTCATGAAAGGTTTTAGGTTTGAGGGATCCTATTCTAGATCTAGTTACCATGGTATGACCTGGTGGGTTTAAAGATGAGGATGTAGTAGGTATAGGTGGTGAGGATGTGGTGGATATGGCTTCAGTGATAAAGATTGTTCTACAGGGGTTGGATATAGCTAGAGGGTTAGAAGTGCTAGGGAAGGGTGGTTGCTGCGGTGGACGTTGAGATGGACTTTGTTCAAGTGAAGTGGCTGTAGTATTAGAGTTAGGTTCAACAGGTAAAAGACATTCAAATGGTAGTGAAACAGGAGAAAAGAAGCATCACCTTGAGCATTGACCTTGGAAGGAAGTTGTGCAATAGCTTGATCCTTGGCGGAAAGAATCTTCATCAAAGATAACATGTTTAGACAAATAAGCTTGATTAGTTACAAGGTCCAAGCACTTATAGCCGCAAAGTTATAACCTAGGAAGATGCAAGGTTTGGACCTATAACTTATATGTTTACCATCATGTCTAAGAAGTGGGTAACACAAACAAGCAAAGACTCTAAGCTTTTGGTAATCTGGATCACGTTTGTAGAGCTTTGAATAAGGAGATTGATTTTCAAGACAGGTGTAGGTAACCTATTAATCACATAGACTTGTAAGAAAGGCATCAACCCAGACCTATTGGATAGATGAGAGTGCTAGAAGGGTCAGTCGATCTCAAGGATATGTCTAAGTTTATGTTCAGCTAAGCCATTATGTTGGGAAGTGTATGGGCAAGATTTTACATGCACAATTCCATTGCTAGAAAGAAAGGATTGAAACTGAATTGAGGTATACTCTCCTTCACCATCCGATTGGATTTGTTTGATTTTTGTGGAGAATTGATTTTCAACAAGAAGTTTGAATTTAATAAAGTTCTCAAAGACTTCAAATTTACGATGTAGAGGATAAATCCAAGAGAATCTAGACCAATCATCAATAAACACCGTATAATATTTAAAACCACTGATAGATTGCACAGGAGATGTCCAGATATCACTATGAATTAACTTAAGAGGTTGCAATGAGACATGAGTAGAAGCATGAAAAGGCTATCTTTTGCTTTTGCCTAATTGGCATGAAGCACAAGAAGCAGTTTTATTGAAATTATGACTGAAAACAAGAAGAGATTGTTCTTTGACAACTTGATTAACAATTTCTAATAAAGGATGTCCTAATCTAAAATGCCACACTAAAGAGGTGATCCTTATTCCTAAAAAAGCAGTAAATGTCTTGTTTTCTTTAAGATTCCTTCCAAGCTTGAGAGGATACAAACCATTTTCACTCCTCCCTCCAAGAGCATTGCATGGGTTTGCAAGTCCTTGACAAAGTAATGAGATGAAGTTAATAAAATAGCAAAAGTTATCCTTACAAAACTTTTGTATGGAAAGCAAATTAGAGGCTTGTGGACAATGTAATATATTAGACATTTTAAAGGAAGAATGAGGTGAATGTAAAAGGGTTGAACCAATATTTTCAATTTGAATTCAATGCCATTGCTCATCGCCACCTCTTCTTCTGTTGAAAGGGTTGTTGAATTTGTAGGTTCTCCAACTAATTTGTAATGTGAGCGTTGGCCATTGCTGCTCCTCATAGGCAGAGAATTTGTGTGTGCTACCATGGCTGCCATTGTGTAGGTGGATTTCTTCCTAAAAGCATAATTCATACGATGAAAGCAATCAATAGCAAGATGATTAATTCTACCACATATCCGCAAGGTGCTCTTGAGCCACGGAGAGCAGATTGTCATGTTGCATGGAGGCTTGATTGTTATTCTACCGGGAAGGTGTTGTTTCGTTGATTGTTTTGCATTGAGTTTCTTGGATAGTAGCCTTGAGGAGTTGTCTTGAGGAGGTCCCTCTTTGAATTGGTGAGAATAAGGTCTGGGAGATGGATAGCCATTGTTTGGTCTAGGTGAAAATTTTCTTTGGGGGAATCTAATTGGTAGGGGTGTCTTGCCTTTGAATGTTTGAAACTGAGGAGGACCCTGACCGGTGAGAGCAAAGAAGGAGTGGTCAGATACTTGTTGTTGTTGTTGGTTGAGCATTAACTCATGGCTTAGGAGTTCATCTTGGAAGTCTTCAAAATTGATTTCATTGGCTCTAGTATGAAAAGAGTAAGTAGTAATGAAGTGGGTAAATGAGGAGTTCAAACCATGGAGAATTGAGGTGATGATTTCTTCTTTAGGTATGGGGTTTCCTATTGCATTGAGTTGGTCTGCTAGGTGTTTGGCCGACTGTAGGTAGTCAACGCATGATTTGGGACCTTGGGTGAGGCTTTGTAGTTGCTTCTTCAAGTTAGAGATCTGAGATTTGGATTTTGAGGCAAATTTTGTAGCCAAAGTTGTCCATGCTTGTTGAGAAGTGTTGAGACCATAAGCATTGCTAAAATTTTTTCCGAAGAGATCTGTAATAACACTCAGAGTATTGATCCTTCTTGTTCCAGGTATGATATTTTGGATTAGGAGTAGCTTTTCCTTCATCATCAATGATTGTCTTTGGAGGGCAGGGTTCAGACCCATCAACAAAGCCCATTAATTCATGAGTACGTAGAATAGGATTGAATTGAGTTAACCAGATGGTATAATTGCCGGAATCAAGTTTCAAAAGGGTGTTTTGAGTGGTATTTGGTGGAACAAAGGGCGTTGTTGCTGCCATTGAATAAGTTTGAAGATAAGTGTTTGAAGGTATAAGATTGAAATTTTTGTTTGAAAGGATCTATGGCGTCGGCCGGTATCAGAGCCTACCATAAGACGAATGTGACCTACACTACTTACCCCGTGATAAGGACTAGGAAAAATATTGGCCTGCACGTGAGGGAGGGTGTTGAGAAATAGTCCCACATTGCCTATGGACAAGACCTTGGGCATGTTTATAAAGAGTGGGCAACCCTCTCTTGTAAGACCGGTTTTATGAGATAAGTTAGGCCCACAAATTTCTTCAATCATTGGTAGGGTGACCTAGTCTAAAATGTCAAATCGAGGTTGAGGCCCTTATTCCTAACAAAGCTACAAAGGCACTTCTAGATTTGTGTGAATGTCCTTTAAACAGTATAGGATATAACCCATTCTCACTCTTGCCTTCCAGGAGAATTGCTTTGGTAAGATTGTCCTCCACAAGAAAATGAGTTGAGGTGAGTATCAAGTAACAATCATTATCAGCATAGAATTTTTGAATTGATAATAAATTAGTAGAAGCATTTGCACAATGAAGCACATTTTTAAGATGGAATTTAGAGGATGAGGTAGGGTTATGGAGAGGGTTGCACCAGCATTGTTGATCTTGAGGCTAGCTCCATTCCCCACAACAAACATCTCATTACCTTCAAATGGTTGCTGTATGGTGAGATTCTCTAGATTGTTGGTGATATATGCATTTGCACCACTATCAGCCAGCCATTCTTGGTCTTTATCATAGGTAGCATTTGATTGAGTTGCCATGGTTGCTAGTTGAGGAGGAGGATGATGCTTTCCCTGATAGGAGTAATTCATCTTATGGAAGTAGTTAAGGGCTTGATGGCCTGATTTGCCATAGATTTGATAGGGAGCACGAGTTGTGTTGGTGAAGTTGGATGTGCCATTATGAGGTTGTTGCTATTGCATATTTTTGTTGTTATGAAATCCTGAGGATGGATGGTTGAATCTAGAAGCATTAGAGGAATGCTTGGTCTATTGTTGTTGGGACCAGAATGCAAGGTATCCATTTGGTTTGGGATGATAATTAATGCATGGTTGCTGCCTGTTGAGTTGATGTGGTCCTCTGGATCGTGGATTGAAGTATTTGAGACCTACTTTTTGAGCAAACAGAGCAAAAGTTGACACATCAGGAGTGGTTGCTTGATGGCTGTTAAGCAGCATTTCATGGTTCAACAACATATCCCAGAAATCATCAAAGCTGAGAGAATTTTCACAAGTTGCAAAAGCAAAATTAGTCACAAAATGAATAAAATTTGGTTTAAGGCCATTGATGATGGAAGATATGAGATCTTCATCATCCATTGGCTTTTCAATCACTGCCAGTTGATTAGATAGATTTTTGGCAGATTGTAAATATTCTGGATCCTTGGTGCAGGTTTTGCAAAATTATTGTTTAACATTGGTGATATGAGCTCGGGATTGACTAGCAAATATGTTGGCTAGTGCATACCACACCTGCTTAGAGGTGTTTAATCCATATACAGTAGATAGGACTTTTTCAAAAAGAGAGGCATTGATCCAGTTTAATAAATGATGGTCCTTCTTAACCCAAATAGTGTATTCTTGATTAAAGGTAGCTTGACCTTCTTCATTAGTCAAAAGCTTTGGTGGACATGGTTTAGTTGCATCAATTATGCCTACTATCTTGTTGCCACCTAGGATAGGCATAAAGATGGACAACCATTATAGGTAGTTACCAGGATCTTCTAGTTTTACACCAAACATTTGGTTGTAGTTGGGAAGGATAAGTGATGCAGATGAGAAGGTAGTTCAGAGCGCCTCTGTGACTACGAACGATCGCACCAAGACAGCGAATGATCGCACCAAACCAGCGAACGATCGTAGAACTTGCACCAAAACGTCTAAACCTTTTGTGGAAGCAACTGATGAAGGGAGATCGACCGCCTGATCATTCGCCCATCTGCGAACGATCACACTCGTCCTTGCGATCGATCGCACACGGGACATCTATGTTAATTTCTGCATTTTAGTTATTAATTAGGACTTTATTTCCATGCTTTAAGTGTTTATTAAGTTTAGAGGGTCTTTATTTCATTATTTTATTAGGTTTAGAGTTATGAGGGTTATTTATGTAATATTTTTATTAAGTTTAGGGTTTGTGGCAATAAATATATGCTTATAGCCTCTAAACAATTCAGTTTATGATTATTATTGATTTTATGAATTAAAATTACTCATAGTTGAGTTTTTTTCCCCCTTTTCCTTAAAAATGCTAGAGAGTATCTAAATTTTCAAGAAGAGTTCTCAGATCATTGATAGACTCAAGATCTAGAATTACATATCCGCTGCGTTATTTGTTGTTCTTCGCTGCAGCCCACTAAGTCGCGCTGCATCAATTGGTATCAGAGCCCAGGTTACTTTTCATGAATGGGGAGGAGCAACTGCTTTGCAGACATGGATGAGGTGTACGTGCACACGGAGACAGCATGTAAGGAGCAACCGACAATTCATTTGCGGCACATGAGTGGTGGGTTGGACAATTGTCGTTGCCAACCAAGATCGCGATTCGTGGAGGCGGAAAGCAAATTTATCACTGAACGTTGGCAACACAAGGAGGATAAATTCCGAGCTATGAGGGATCAGATTGAAGACCTCACTACCCAATTATCTAACTTGCGTGGTCACAAAGGGAGTGGATCTAGGAACCCGTGTATAGAGCGCCGAACGGGGACGTCAACACCTTGCGCAAGCTCCTATAAATTAGCGGGTGAGTAGATTCGAACCCAACATTCTAGAATTCCACAGGAAATTCCAACCTGAAGAATTTTTGGATTGGGTGTTGGCTGTTGAAGAGGTTTTTGAGTTCAATGAAGTGCCCGATGAATGATGAGTCTCTTTGGTGGTACACACATTCCGGGGAAAAGTTGCTACGTGGTGGCAACAACTGAAGCAAAATCGAGTGCAAAAAGGCAAATTGAAGATCAATAGTTGGGAACACCTATTGAAAAAGATGCGAGCCGCTTTCTTGCCCCATAATTACACCATGGAGCGATAGCCACAAAATTGGAGACAAGGGTCTATGGCTATGTGATGAAGAAAATTGAAAATTAGTACAAAAAAGAGGCGTTTAGAAAACATGGGGTAAGGTGAAGAGTCCAAGACAAGCCAATTGGACCCCTACTTGACAACCACAAATCCATAAACCGAATCCATATTATGTGGAGGAGGAAGAAGAATTTGTGGATGAATAGTTTCAAGAATATGACTTTATTGATGAAGAGTTCAAGCCTAAAGGTGTTGAAGATGAAGATCTGTTACAAGAGCTTGTAGATTGGGGTATTCCACCAGTCTATGATGATGATGTGAATGAAGAAGAGCCAATTGAAGAACCTTTGGCATCCGACCTAGAGGAAGAGTACGAAGAATATGGGTTTGCATCCTATGTTTAGCGGCCTCTAACCCAAAGAAGATGACAAATTGGAAGAGGAAGAGCCCACGGATAGCATTGCCAATGAAGATGGCCAATTGGAAGATGAAGAGCCCATGGATGGCATCGTCGATGAAGAGTACCCATTGGAAGATGGAGAGCCCACGGATGACATCACCGATTGTAAAGAAGATGACATCGCCGATTATAAAAAGGTTGAGTATGTTGATTTCCTTGGTGTTGAAGATATTTTAAATTCTCCTAATAATGATGTTGATGAATTTTATACAGATGAGGAGAATTATATGTTCATAAGGGAAGTAACAGTTGATCCGTTTATGAGCATTTTCATGGCCTGTGGGAGATAAAAGGAACAAAAAAAATATGGCAAGTCCGAAGAATTGACAAATGGTGTGTAGGGGCGTTCACGACAGACATCAAGGTATTTTGATGATGAGAAGCGGCACACTTATTTTGGAGTGTTGCCTTGTTTTAATCTTGAGGAATGACGATTGGAATGAGTTGACCGGACATCCGAAAGACTATGGAAAAGATTGGCTAAATTCGAGGATGAATTCTCTCCAACCTGGGGAGGATGATGCAGATCAGAAGGTAGTTCGGAGCTCCTTTGTGACTGCGAATGATCACACCAAGCCAAGAATGATCGCACCAAGCCAGCGAACAATGGCACCAAACCAGCGAACGATCGTAGAATTTGCCCAAACGTCCAAACCTTATGTGGAAGCGACTGATGAAGGGAGATCGACTGATCGTTCGCCCATCTACGAACGATCACACTCGTCGCTGCGATCAATCGCACACGGGACATCTATGTTAATTTCTGTATTTTAGTTATTAATTAGGACTCTATTTCCTTGTTTTAAGTGTTTATTAAGTTTAGGGGGTCTTTATTTCGTTATTTTATTAGGTTTAGGGTTATGAAGGTTATTTATGTAATATTTTTATTAAGTTTAGGGTTTGTGGCTATAAATATATGCTTATAGCCTCCAAACAATTCAATTTATGATTATTATTGATTTTATGAATGAAAATTACTTATAGTTGAGTTTTTTCCCCTTTTTCCTTAAAAATGCTAGAGAGTATCTAGATTTTCAAGAAGAGTTCTCAGATCATTGATAGACTCAAGATCTAGAATTACATATCCGCTGTGTTATTTGTTGTTCTTCGCTGCAGCCCACTAAGTCGTGCTGCATCAATAAGTGACATATTTGGAGATTGAGCAATTGAGGATGAAGGGTCAAAGGAGGCATCAAAAAGAGAAGAAAAAAAAAATGTGTTTGAAATGTGGCGTTTGCCTTAATGCTTTAATACCATTAAAAGATTTGAAATGCTTTATTGTCTTTCTCAATGAAATACAAGTAAGGTACATGAGACCTTATATACATAAAATATTACAATGGTAATTACACAATATTGGAAACAAATTGAAAATAGATTTTGTACAAGGAATAAAAAAGGAAGGGCTATTTCCTTATTTAGACACATTAAGGAGTGCAACATCTTCTATTAATGGCAGGTGCTTGTAATCTTTGATGTGGTGCTTTTGATCTGGTTGGCAATGGATTGCATGGATCAAGGAGAGTATTGCTCTTAGCATGATATGCATTGGTTTGCCTCATTCCATATTCAGCAAATTGGATCATGTGAGCTGAAGATTTAGCTGGAGAGTGAGCTGGAGAGTGAGTTGGAGATTGAGCTGAGCTGGGAAGTGAAGGTTGAACTGCTGAAGAGGATGGTTCTCTATCATTCTAGACACAATCCGAGACACCATGACTCCTTCACAAGACTCTAGATTACTCTAAAAAGCTCTATATGCTAGTATATAAGGCTTATAGAATACAAATCTCAAACCTACCCAACAAACTATCAATAATATTCTCACATCACTATAGAGCTCTCCATCACATCCCATACTGACTTGGGCAGTGGAGTCCCTCTAGCCTTCTAGGGCCTTTTACCTTTTTTGTAGATGGATCTCTTCCCTGTAAGGCGGCTTGAGCTCATTGCTAGTTTTGCACACCAACACCTATATTCATTTATTCTCTTAAAGTGCCTATGAAATATGTTATGATTCTAGATGTTTCACATGGCTTAAGTACAATCTTAATAATATGTAAATAAATTATTGTAGGGGCATAACTAGCATTTTGAGTTTTAGAGGGGGGGGGGGGGTAAAACAACAAATTTAGTGGGTATCCTCCCTTTCAAGCCAGTTTTTGAAGGTAAGTTTTACTCAAGATTTATATCATTTGGTATCAGAGCTAGGTTCCATGTCACGTGTTCAAGTTTTAGAGGGAATGGCCTACAAGAGTGGGCCATCATGAACATTAGATTCGGAAGCGTGGTAGTATGTTGTGATGTTAAGTTTCCCATATGGCTTAAGTACAATTTTAATCATAAATATTGATAAGCATCGAATGTTACACATTCAAGTCCATTAACTTGCATATGTTAATTCCTTAGCATTGTTATTTGTTTGATTTTGTTTTGTTTTTGTGTTTCAGGTCAAATGCAAGAATTCCATTGAAAATTGGGCTTAAAAGGACAAATTGGAGCTATTCCGGTACCAGGATCGAGTGCAATGCACCTAGGGTTGAGCGTGCATGTGCTTGAGCTCATACAGCCTAGGATCGGTCGCACCCCTGCGCTCGCACGCACATCAGCTAAGCTCGAGCGCATCTACTTGGGGTTGAGGGCACTCGGGTGTGCACAATATGGCAGGCGCCTTTTGACAGCTTCGACTTGGTTTTTAGTCTCCCAATTGGACTGAGAGACTGACCTATGGTTTTCATAGGATTTTTAGGGTTCTTTTAATCCCTATAAATAGGCCTTAAAACATTGTAAAAAGTGAGACTGCTTCATGGAGCTAGAAATCAGAAACTGTCTTTGGAGCTTAGAAGATCATGAGCGGCTAAACCCCTTCGTGGGGTGTTGATGTAACCCTATCCAAGTACGATGATTTGATTATATTTAATTTCTATGCATGTTGATTGTATAACATTGAGAATTGTTACAATTGAATTCCATTCTTAATTATTAAATGCAATTGTTCTTAAATTCTAAAATCAATATTTGTGAAATTATTATCTTGTCTTAGAAAGTATTTTACTTTTATTGAACTCAAATCATTCTTATTTTCTGTGATTATGAGGATGATGGTTATACAATGGGTTTAATTGACATATGATCAATAGGATTTGATAGGATATGCCTAGAGAAGACGGATTGTACTACACCCTAATTTAGTGTAATTTAGGTAGACAGTCCGTGCCAATCGAAGATGGGTTACACTTATTCATTGATTGTATGTATCCTGTTAATGAGTTTTATAATTTATACCTAGGGAAGATGGGTCATGTCGCATCTTAGTGGTTAGGTGGACGATCCGTGCCAACCGAATATAGATTATCCTTATTCTTTAATACATTAATTTCTTGTTTAATTATAACATGTGTAATATGAATTTCTAGGATTCAATCTGATTAGCCATTGTTGTGTAGATAGAGGTGAAGTCAATACCCTACTCTCTCTCATTTATTCACTTTAAGCTTTACATTTATTTTATGCACTTCAGTTATAGACAAAAATAAATCTCCTTTTTAATTAAGTTAATTTTAATCTTTCGAATTTGATAACGAAACCCATGCAGTCCTTGAGGTTTGGCACCCATCATATAGCCCTATCTTATGGGATTTGTCCTATTGCGAGTGGTAATTTATAATTGTTATTTTTGCTTCAAAAATACCAATCAAATATATAAATTCTTTGGCACTTTTCCCTTGCAAGTCGGTTTTAAAGGATGAGTTTTACTCAAAATTTGTATCATTTGGGTTCAAAGCTAAACATCATGTACCAAGTTTGAATCATAGAAGGGGTGGCCTATAGAATAGAGTGGGTTATCGTTGATGTCGGATTTGGAGGCATGGTGATATGTTATGATCCTAAGTATTCCATGTGGCTTAAGTATAAGTTTAACCATGTCTATATAAGCTCTTGAACACCCTCATTTTACAAGACAATTTTAAAAAATAAGTTTTACCCAAAATTTGTATGATTTGCATTTTCTCACAAGACTATGTCAAATTGGACAAAGTATCAAATACAGTATCTTTTAACTAAGAATAATGTTAAAGTCATAATATAAATCAAACTTCTCTCCTACGTGTATTAAAAAAAAAAAAAGGTTTGGTGTTTTAAATTCAATTTTATTCTTTTTATTTTTTAAATGACGCGTAGAAAAAGTTAGATATTTAATGAGTCTATATTGTGGTTGTATCACATCTTTTTTAAATATAAACATAGGAAAGAAAAAAGCAGATTTCATCCTAAGGACCAATCCAACCAAATATTAAATCGAGTAAGAAAGAAAAAAACCCGTGGAAATAATTAGACAAGGCTTGGTGTTTTAAATTCATTTTTTTTAATTTTTAAATGACACATAAAAAAGTTAAATATTTAACAAATCTATATTGTAGTTGTATTGCATCACTTTTGAAAAAAAAGCAGATTTCATCCTAAGGGTCAATCGACCAAATATTAAATCGAGCAAGAAAGAAAAAAAACGCGTGGAAATAATTAGACAACTTCAAAAATAGGCCGTGATGGCACGTTGCTCAGAGTGCTGCCGGTGGACATATCAGACAATTTTGAAGAAAATATTAATTAAATAAAATAATAAAGTAAATAAAATAAGGAATATTACGCGCGTAAAATCTGGGAGAAATTGAAACATCCGCCCCCGAACATATCGTTGCCAGCGTTTGGGAAGCAAGAAAAAATAGTAAAGGGTTTTGGAGAGAGAGAGAAAGAGAGAATCTTGTTTCTTTGTACAATCCGTCTGAAACAATAACAAGTGTTGTTTTGGGTGTGCAGAGAGGCAGCTGGATTTTTTTTTTGATCCAACAACCTGTCTCTCTTTCTCATCACCTGCCTTTCCAACCTCCAGTTCACATTCACATGCATGTATTGTCTACAGAATCATAAACCCAGAAAGCAAATTTTGGATTGCGTTTGAAGATTTTTGTGGGTTTCGTGTGATATATGCAATGGATGGTGAGGAGGAGAAAGTGGGGTTGTGATAATAGAGAGCTCTGTTGTGGTTTGGAAAGTGGAGCAGAAATCCTAATCTGGGTTCTGAGTTGTTCTTCTTCCTGGTGACAGTATGGACCCGAATGATAAACCCAAGAGGTTCTACAAAGTTTGGAAGGGAAACAATGTGAGTTTCTCTGTCTCTCTATGTCAATTGGGTTTTGCTTTCAATGTTATCTGATTCTTTAGTTTATAAATTGAATTGCACAATTTTTTCCTATTTTCTTTCTTTCTCGATGAATATATTAAAAAGTACTCGATTTCGTTGTATTGGGTTCCATTCTTACTTATTCGGTGTTTGATTTGTGATTATTTGGTTTTAGGATATGGATATTGCTCATGATGAGTAATCCTCTGTTATTGATAACTGGAAATCTTGAAATTGTACTAGTTAGGGTGTTCTAGGTTTCGCTTTGCTAATGTGATTTGAGACAGCAAAATGAAATAATCAACGCTGGTTGTGGGATTTTTCGTGTTGTGGGTTCTATTCAGGGTTGATTATCATATCTCGTCCGACCACACTACTAAAACTCATATGTCATCCGACCACACTACTAAAACATAAATACTGAAATTCCAGTATTTTGGTTTACCCCTAGAGATAAGGAAAGAAGAGTAGATCTTTAAATTCTCTTCTTTTTTCCAATGTCTGGTTTGTCAAGGCCCAGGGGGGCGACAAAAGTAAAGGAATTGTGAGTAAAATAGCTTGCCCACCAAAATTTTCTTAAGAATAGGTGTAAGGGGGAAAAAAAATACTAACACTAGTCTTTTCTTTTCTTTATTTATTTTTTATCTTGTAGAATGTGGACCAAAAGGAGTGCAACTTTTTGTTTAACATTTTTTCCTTTTATTTCTTCTGCTTAACTTTCTCTTTATGAACAACAAAGAAAAATATTA
This sequence comes from Carpinus viminea, assembly GCA_013348765.1. NCBI lineage: Eukaryota > Viridiplantae > Streptophyta > Magnoliopsida > Fagales > Betulaceae > Carpinus > Carpinus viminea. The sequence continues at coordinate 16,633,324 of CP054672.1, forward strand.
GATTTTTTCATTCTTTCTTATCTTCCCTTTATTTTTTCTTGTAAAATGGGAACCAAATGGAGCAGAAGACGGCTTTCATTTTTGGTTGGAATCCAGTTTACTTGACTTTAGGATCATGTCAGTGAGGCTAGGCTAATTTTTCTTCCTTTTTTTTTTTTTTTTTTTCTCTCTTCTTTTTGATTTTTTTGGGCCGAGGGATGGGGGTGGGGGAAGGAAAGGGTTGCTTATCACATTTAAATTCCACTCATTTATATATTTTTCTTCATTTCTTTCTTTAGTCATTTCATGATTTTATTGACAATTGCTGGTTTTGATTGTTGGATTGGCAATTCAATGAGGTTTATATTTTCAACTGTTTATTTATATAAGTATCTTTCCTCTAGTGAGTTATTGGAGATAGCAGTGACTATATTACAAGCTGATTATCCATAGGGGATTCTGTTTTACTTGATAATTAAAACACTATGTTTAAATCATCTCTCTCTCTCTCTCTCTCTCTCTCTCTCTCCTTTCTTTTCTACTGTTATTACAATTATGTTGACTGACCAGTAGATAGGAGAGAAATTATTTTAATGGTTATTATCTTTGTGTGTATATTGCCTGTAGTTAGAGGAAGAAAATAACTCGTTTCTTCCTGTGTGTGTGTGTGTATGTGTGTGTTTTTGTCTGTCTGTTTGTGTGTGGATATGGGTTGTGCACAAGACCCTAAAATCCTAATTATTTGCACCAAGACTTATCGAGTTGGTTTGAACATTACTAGGTCATGTCCCCAGAAAACAATAATGATAAGAACATTTGTTAATAGTATCACAGATGAATAAATAAATACTAATTAATGATAATTTATCATGTCATGCACAATATCTCCTCTCCCTCTTGCAGCCACATTGTGTAGTTCAAATTGTAAAAGTTTGGATTTATTGATCATATCTTGAGAGTACACCTATTTTATTGCTTTATTTGTTTTTTTTTTTTTTGGTTTACCAATCAGCACACCTGATGACTGTGTATACTTTTGTTATATTTTCTCCTTCCGCATTATGGGTGCTTAGAATTTCATGTTTCTTCAGTCTCTTTTTTTTAAGAATATCTTGGGCATGACGGCTGAGTAAAGTTTGTTAGTTTATTTACTTTTACTTGATATATTTTATATATATATGTGTGCACATGTGTAGCATTTCTGTGTTTGAAGCTTGTGCTCTGTAAAAGTTCTAGGGAGTTGTCTTTAGGTTTATAAAGAAGCTAGCTGTTTAAGCATGCCCAGTATTTTTGCAATATCATCAGTGATGCAGAATTAGTGTGGCATAATTGCGCTTACAGTGCCTTTTCTTGGTTTTGTCAGAAATTTTTCTGCAGTGGGAGATTGATCTTTGGTCCTGATGTGGCATCTCTGTTTATGTCCACACTCCTTATTGGTTGTCCTGCGATTGTTTTTTGTATAAGGATTTATTTTAATACAAAGAAAAATGGTCATCTGTGGAATCCTGTATTGATTGTGGGCGCAATCCTCGGTATTTTGGTAAGTTTTTTCTATTTTATGTCTATCTCCCAATCATGACTGCTGTTTCCAAAACTATGCATGCCCAAACCCAGTCCTGTGTTGTTGTGGACACAATCCTCACAGTAGGGATGCTGCATGACATTTTCATAAGTGCATTGATTATTCAGAAACCACATGAATTTTAAATGAAGAGAAAAAAGTTACAGTCTCCCCTCCCTTCCCCCAAAAGAAAGAAAAAAGCAGAAGAAAAAGAAAGGCCAAAGAATGTGTTATCATTGTTTAGGCTGCATGCCAAGCTGGGGAGGCAGGGGTTATCCTCTCCTAAAACTGGCCAATTAGCCTTGGAAGAAGTCTACTTTGTTTCATTAGTATTTAGTTTTTGTACTGCATGTGCAGGAGCAGTTTTTGTTATATTGTTGGATTTCAGAAAATTACTCTGATATAATTTTTCAACTTTCTGTAAATTACTGCACATGTATCTTCTTCTTTAGTATATTGATTTTTATTCAAAACTTTGGATACTATCCATCAGACACAATGAAAAATCAAGATGAAATTATTGCAATTCCATGTTGATAACTGATTTTCCATTAGAGAATTGTTTTTTCATGCCTTTGTCTTGATGCTTATATTGATAGCTTGTTTCTGCACTTACAGTAACATGACCTATCAACTGTTGTGCAGGATTTAATATTTCTCTTCTTCACCTCTGGTAGAGATCCTGGAATAGTCCCTAGAAATTCAAGGCCTCCGGAAGTGGATGAAACATTTGATTCAACTACACCATCTATGGAGTGGGTTAATGATAGAACCCCTCACTTGAAACTACCCCGAACAAAAGATGTGGTTGTGAATGGTCACACTGTAAAAGTGAAGTACTGTGACACTTGTATGCTTTATCGCCCACCTCGTACTTCTCATTGTTCCATCTGCAACAATTGTGTCCAGAGATTTGATCATCACTGTCCCTGGGTTGGTCAGTGCATTGGACAAGTAAGTTCATTCTTCTTCTTGCAGTTTTTCTTTCTTTTCTTTCTTTTTTCCAAAGAAAAAGAAAAGGTTTAAGATTATATTCCGTGTTTATGTTACTCATATTAGGCCTGTCAACAAACTGAACTGATATACATCTATTTGAAAAAAGCAAATTTGGTAAGGGTGAAAGGGGTTGCTGGCCATTACTTAGTCTTTTCGATATAATTTAATAATATAGGTTTATTAAGTCAAAAAGATAGGAATTTTCATTAATTTTAATCTCAGAGCAATGCAAAGGAAGCAATTAGAAGGCTGGTACATCAAATCACTAGGAATGCAATGGGTTGGATGTGGGAAAGGGAAAGTCCTCCTGAATGTATCCCTATAGACATTTGATATCCTGACCTCATCCAAAACCCAATTTAGAAATTCTATCCTAAACCCATCCTACTAATAGTTGCAAAAGCTTCATCCACCAAAAGCTTACCTACTTACTTCCATAAAACTGTTTGTAGAAAGATAAAATTGAATGATAAAAATCAAAGAAAGAAGAGAAAATGTACTTGTTGAGTTGTTTTTGTCTAATCACTTCTATGTTGTCACATATTTTGAATGACCAAAAAATTATTTCATTCTGATTGATTTACACTTGTAGCTGTATACTGTTGAATCTTTTCTGAGTCTACTTGAAGTGTCAAAAATAGTAGATGGATTGAAAATACTGTAGCAGTTTCCAAAACTGTTGGATGTTAGGAGGGGCATATTGGAGTATGTTGAATGTTTGGAATTTCTTTTTCTCATGCGATAATAGGGTATTTGGACTTCTGCTGGTAATGACCTTATCAAAAGGAAATAAAGTTGCTTGCGAATGAACCTGTTATCAAAAAGTTAGCGAATCTACTAAAAAAAGATTGTATGATTTTTCTTTTTATTGATTATTAATATAGGCCTATACTTTTTTTATTTATTTTTATTTTTTTATGACGGGGAACCTCGACAACGCAAGGTCCGAAGGGCCCACCCCTGCAGATTAAACCTCGGATCTGTGCACCGCACCCTTGGAAGTTTCCTTACACGAATCAGGGTAAATCACTAGCTTTTTACACTAGGAGTTGTGGTCCGATGGGGGAGTTTGCACTTAGCAAGTCTCGAACTTGAGATCTATGGGGTGATACTCCCTAAGACCACAAGCCTCAACCACTAGGCCAACGCCTTAGGGTTAGGCCTATACTCTTTTTTCCTTCATCAATTTGATTCTCAATGGATAGGTGTGTAAAGTGCGGTCTCTTTGTTTGGGACAAATGCACCTCTAGCTCCTCCAATCACTCTTTGTTAGGGTATATCTCCTCTGCAGACATTGTTTCATGTCAGTTGTGAGGCTACCTAAGTGAGCTGCTGTATACTGACTGTCACGGGCCAAACTCTTTTTTCAAGCACCGACCTTGTGGCACTTGTCTTGGACACCCACTGAGAATTTCACCCATTAGTTACCTTGCGAAAAGTGCGCACATGCAGCCATAATTAGAATGCAGGGAAACAATGAATGCCCAATTTTAAGGCAGCAGCACTCTTTTCCTAATTAGACTACTAGTTTGTAATATAATGATAAATAGGGAATGGTATTTATGGCAATACTAATTGGTGATCCTGGAGTGGCTTTCAAAGTGGTAAGAAAAGCATAATATGTATAAGAAAGAGGCTGTAGTTAATTTACATGATATGAAATAGGAAATTGATGCTTCGAATTCTATTTGTTTTGCAAATGCTACTCAAATTGTTTCATCATCCATTCTTCTGGAAACTAACAATACTTTTACATGTTGATCTGGTTGCAGCGTAACTATCGGTTCTTCTTCATGTTCATCTTAACATCAACCATCTTGTGTATACACGTGTTCGTGTTTTCTTTGATCAGCATTCTTAAAATTTTTAAAGAGAAAGGCAGTGTTTGGAAGGCTGTGCAACATGATATCCCATCAGATGTTCTCATAGTGTACTGCTTCATAGTTGTCTGGTTCGTTGGGGGTCTTACCGTTTTCCATTTCTATCTGATTTGCACAAACCAGGTAGCCTTATTACCTAAAATACATAGAAACAAGTGATATAGACTGTATATTTTACTCTCTCGTGCTTTGTTATGTTACAGTCATATGCCTACGTAGTTATTAATATATCTAATGTCTAGGGTATGAATAGATTTATTAACAGGTTGTAGCATCTCTAGGGGTTCTGTTTTATTTCGTTGCAAAACATTTTCCAGACAGAATTTTCCACATTTCCCTGTATTTGGTGCAAATAAAAATCCCAACCCAGTGGAAATATTTTTCTGTTCAGGGGAAATTTACACCTGAATGGGCAGAAAATTTGTGTTTCGCACAACTGAAAACCCTCATAGTTTAAGTAATTTTATGCCCTTAACAAGCGGTGCTTGAGTTACAAAATTAATAAATAATAATCATATAAGAAGGTTATTGGGCTTCTCTTTATTCATCTTTTTCTTCTCTCTCTTCTATCGTTTTCTTAGGCCTTTGTCTCTCTCTCTCTTCTTTCTTTCAGATCTCTCTGTCTCCCTCTCCACTGGCCTGAAGTTCTGATATTCCTCCATTGCACCCTCCGTGTAGTGGATACATAAAATGGCCAAATGGCTACAAAAAAAGGCTAACATTGCATTTATATTCTTTGACCCTCCTAAACTTTGCTTTCCACACTAAGGGGTAGGTCTGATTTCTCCTCTTTAATTATTTCAAGTAAAATTCTTTTCTTTGAATGACCCTACTATGCATGTATACCCAATTACACAGATCATGCAAAGTGAGTTTATTCTCATTCTCTTTATAGTGTAGGTCTCAACATCACATGGATCTAGTCTTTATAGGGTTCTTAGGTAACCATAAGGTTCAACTAGTGTGTCTGTGTGTGCTGTAATTCCAGCAATGTGTCAGTGAAGATCACTTCGTTGTAAGCCCTACATGTGTCCAATGATCGCATGGTTTGGACCATTAGAAAGGCAACCCAAAGAAATTTATTCTAGGGTCTAATAATTGCAAACTATCTTTTTGAGAGAGGCCCTACAGCCACCTTTTTTGGTGACTGCAGAAAATTCTGCCATGGCCAAATCTTAATGTTTGGTTACTGCAATGCAATGCAACACACTGAATCATTCATACAACATGTTTTGCCAATGTAAAACACTATGGAAATTATTCAATCATGCTGTACAGAGACCATATTCATGTCAATTAAGGAAGAAATCAGATCCCACATGTTTCCTTTAGTGCTGGCAAGATCAAACATAAAGTTTAATTCAATTATTAATGTATTAATAGGTTTTCGTTATGATTCTTATAATAACGTAACTATTCATCAATGGTAAGGCCTATTAGAATTCATACCCAAGCAAAAATCCACGAATAGACAAAAATCTGTTCTTTTGTGCAGCAACACTGTTCTGTGCAGGAAACAATCTCTTGCACTGATTTTGCAAGATTTAAGATATTCGAATTAACAAAAACGCAAAGGCAATATTTTTCTCAAATTTGTTAAAAATGAGCTCTAAAAAACTCCATTGAAAACATTTGCATCAAGAAGCTGGACGGCAGTGGCAACTTCTAGGAATCAATTTTGGGGCTTAATTCCACTGTCCTGGTTGCAGCCTTTAAGCATTTTGTTTGAAGGTTTTAGGTTTAGCTTGGAGAGAGAGAGAGAGAGAGCTGTGTTTGTTTTCTTTTTGCTTTCTTCTTTTTTAAAACTGACGTGAGCCTTGGGGCTAAAATAAGCAGCTGATTTATACAGTAACTTTAGGGTTTTAATTGACTGACAGCAATAAGGTAAACTGATGGCTGCTGCAGGGGAATTTTAAGGTTTTAGGGCTATTAGGATTTTAGGGCAGCTATAAAATAATGTTATTATTATTTTTTTAATTTTTAATTTTTATTTTTTTGACGTGTCCACATAAGGGGAGGGGGATTTGAATTTCGAACTAGCGACCTCCGCTAGTGGTCCACAATCGATTGAGTTAACCCTTGGGGACAATGTTTAGGTAGTTTTACTACTGAAATAAATCACAATTTCTTGAGTTATGGTTGCAAGTAAAACTGGCAGCATTAAAACTCAAGTTTCCTTTTGAAAATAGACCTCTTTATTTTTGAAATAACTAAGGAAAACAGCTCCTACAAAATAGGGATATGTTAACATACAATTAGGACTTGTTTTAACAAAGAAAACTTTCCTTTTCGGGGAAAAGACAGCTGGGTAGATTTTGTTAGGATTTAGACTTCAATTTTATTGACATTTTTGCCCCTTTTTAAGTCTTTTTAATCCCTTTAACATATCCTTCTATTAAACCCACAAAATTAGAAAGAGATAATTAAGGAAATAGCTACCGAAAACAAAGAAGAAGAACAAGCAACATCATAAAAATTACTCTAGGAGGTCTAGGGTGCTACAACAACACCTTGTTATGGTGCCATCCCAATACTCAGTTGGAAACTATTATTGTATGCGAACTTGATTAAGGAAAGGTATTGAATCCAACTTTCCTTAAAACCAAGAACGCACACCCATACCATGTCTTACAAAGTCTAAATAGTTCTCTTTGATTGAACATCTGTTTGTGGGTGGAAGGCCTTACTAAATCTTAACTTGGTTCCCATCTTCCTGAACCTTCCAAAATCTCAACTTGAATTAGAGGTCTCGTTTTGAGACAATGATTGTTGACACCCCATGCAATTTGACTACATCTTGAACATATAATTGTGTCAGTTTCTCCCTCGAGTACCTTACCTTAATTGGAATAAAATGGATGGCCTTCATCAATCGTTCTACCACAACCCATATGACGTCTTGCCCTGTAGTGCCCTAGGCAACCCTACCACAAAATCCATGGCAACTTCTTCACACTTCCACTGTGGCAAGTGAAGTGGCTGAAGAGGTCTTGCAGGTCTCTGGTTCTATGCCTTCACCTTGATGCTAGCTGGATGTACGATGTAGAGTGAACGGTGAGCTTCGTCCCTACTTATCTCTTAGACTCCTCATCGTTCAGTACAAATAATTGATCCCAAAACCTCAATATCCATCACTCGTGATGTAGAAGTTTAGTGCTTCCACTTTATTGACCTTGGCCTTAAGCATCATGAACCTTGGGTTCTCTTGTGCCACCTTAATTCTCTCTACCAACATTAATTGGATTACCAATTTAGCCATAAATGTTGGTTGTCCCTCTGCCACAATCTCTAAGCTGAGCCTCTCTAGATCCGTGATTAATTTTGACTATGTGATCATCAAGGATGCTACCTCCCCTATTGATCTAGCTCAAGGCGTCCGCCACCACGCTTGCCTTTCCTGGATGGTAGTTGATTGTGCAATCGTAATCTATTAGCAGCTCTAACCATCTCCTTTGTCTCATTTTCAGTTCCTTCCAAGTGAAGAAATACTAAAGACTTTTGTGGTCTAGGTATATCTCACATTTATTTTCGTACAAGTAATGCCTCCAAATCTCTAGTGAAAAGACCGCTGCCTACAGCTCCAAATCATGAGTGGGGTAATTGTGTTCATAGTTCTTTAGTTGGCGGGAGGCATACGCTGCAACCTTCGCATTTTGCATGAGGACACATCCCAACTCACTCTTTTTTTGCTAACCTAGCCTATGCTTTGGTGTAGATCCAAACCTAGAGCCTGTATGCTACCTTCCTAATACATATAATTTCTAAGGTCTTCAAAGCCGATTACTTTGGTACCACCTTGTAATGCCCCTTAATTATTATGCAATATATAATAACGTAAGGGCACTGCTATTGCACTTTGACGTTATAAATTCAACGAAATTAGCTATATATATTGAAATTATATCCATCAACAAATAACGCTTCATTTCATGTCATGGTATTTCATAACTTTTATACCATTTCATAGCCTTTCATACTAGTAAGATCAGGCAGCTGAAATTGGATGTTAGGTTTGACTAAGACATTACTATAATTTTCTTTTTTTGATAAGTAATGTATTTTTCAATGAAAAAGCGTTAAGGTGCCTCTAAGATCATAGGCATTATACACAAGAGGCTCCAAACGAGGAGAAGAAACCCAAACAATACAGTAAGAACACCCACAAATCCACGCACCCGACTAGCCCTCAATCCCAAAACCCACATAACAACAAAGCCCAAAACCCCCCGAGGCATTCAACACTAGAAAACGTGAGTCTCGCCTTTCCCCCACCTAGAAGATGTTCCCTTAGCATCATAGTTGATGGAGCATTCTAAGTTTAGAAGCTCCCTTTTAGCTTTTACCTTTTGAAGGGTAACGTAACCTTTAAGGAGACATCAATCCCCTTACATGGATCCCCCATCAAAGTCCAGTCCAAATGGGTGGCAGGGGGAAAATCATTCAAAGGGTAAGGGAAATCTCCATCTTCCCCACCCCAGAAATCTCCATCCTCTCCACTATCCACCAACTTCAAAGATGGACTGAATCCAATTGACAACTTTGGGGAATGGACCAAGTCTGTCACCACACCAGAAGAGATAGACGGGACACTTAAAGCTGACATTGCCTTCGGCAATCAAGCTATTGTCCACTTTCAAAAATCTATTATCCCTCATCTTGCGGTTATAGCACTTCATGGGTTTAGAGGTAAGCAAAGGCGGGGACATAGAAGGTTGAAGCCACGATACCTGACGAATCCTTCGGCCTTGCCCTCTCGGAGCGAACCTAGTATTCAAGACTACACTAGAGACCCTAACCGTAGGAGCGGATGGAGGAGGGGCCATGCCTGAAGCTTCCTGGCTCATCCAAAGCAATCGGCAGGGATAGAAGGTTGAGAAAGCCATGGAAGAAGACTCTTCACCAGTTTAGGGTTCCCTCCATCACTGGGCCGAGTCTCCACAATAGATGTCGAAATCTGAAATTCTAATGTTATCTAGACGAACACTGACGACAAGCTTGCTGTCCAAGGAACATCGACGACACCATAACTCGCCAAGGCTGACCCAACAGAGACCTCCACCAAAACCTTCGGGACCAGACCAGCCATCAAAGGAGCCTTTATCACATCCTCTATCAAAGTCTTTGACGTCCCTAGGACCAGACCAACTGTCGGTGGAACCTCTGGCATATGCTTTGTCAAAGTCTCCGATGTCTCTAGACCCGGGTTAGAACTGGGCTTAAGAGACCCTTTGGAATAAAATTGGAGTTTGGGCTTGGACTTACGAAAGGGATAAGGCTTGGGCTTGTGTGCTTGCCTAAAGGCCCAAAGACCCTTCTTGCGCCCAACAGGCTTACGACCCAACCCAAGCTTCACCAGCCCAGCCAGAATTGAAGCCATCACCCCGATCCAAATCCCCTAGCACCTTCTCAAGACCACCCTTCCACGCCCAAAGGATTGAAAACAGATCCTCCTTTGTGCACTGCCCAACCCTACCCCCATTTGTAGCATCACGTGATGAAACATCTGCGGCATAACCAGTCCCATCTCCATCAGCTAAGACATTAATATAATTACTTGTCTAAAAGTCACATCTTTACAACTTAAATGCATACATAACCCAAAAGTGGCAAAATATATACCTTCCAACTATATTGGTAGATCATATTAAGCTACAATGTCAAGGCAGACCAAAATCTACACACTACAAAATACCCTTAGGGAGCGTGTCTACCCTCTACTCTAGCTGCTCGTCCCCTAAGTCAGCGTCCTCTGTAAAATGCAATAATAAAGCATGTTTCACAGTTCTTGCTTCCATTTCAAGTCAAGAGATAGATAAATAAACACATCCCTTTGCATGGCTAAAAACTAAAAAATCATATCATTACAATCATCTTATACAAACTTAAATATCCAATTTTATTTGCAAATTTATCATGTAGTGAAAAAAACAAAAACACATTATCTCATGCATTCTAAAATATCCAATTTAATTCCAAATTTATGGAAATAAACTTTTACTTCATTCTGGAGCATGTTTACATCGTTTGCTATATCCCTTGGTTCCTCTTCGTCTGTAGTGTTTCATTTGTGGTCTACAATTAATTCTTCTTGTTAGTCGAGGTTTTTCTTTTAACTTAAAATTAAACACCTAGTCCCTCTATTCCTCCTCTCATATAAAAACCTCTTTTTTCTTTTCTTTTTCATTTTTTTTAACTATATAGGTCTCTCTCTCTCTCTCTCACAGACACACACACACAGAAACTCACACTTTCTCTAACAAAATCCCTCCTTCAAACACCATCATTCACACCCAATAATCAAAAAATCCACAATCATCAAACAAAAAATCTGGAAGGAGGGCACGGTGGGGAATCATGGTGGCACGTCATGACAGTGGTGGCAGGAGACAAAAAAAAGGAAAGTTGCTCTAATACTATGAAAAGCTTATGCTAAGTAAATACTTAATAAAGAGAACACATGACTTTTAGACCTATGTCCACCATTGGAAAGTGCCCTATAAGGCTAGATCTTGATCTTATTGACTTGATTTATTTGTATTAGAGATTAGTCTATTTGTATGGAAGTAGGGTAGGTGAAGTGACTTAAGAAGATATCTTATATTCTGACAGATTTTAGCAAGGCTCAATAACATAAAAAACAATTCTGTAGCTTCTGTATTGCATTGAAATGACTAAGGTTGCCTCCATTTCCTGATTTAAGTACTACATCACCTACTTTAGTTGGCTCTAGTGAAGTAAATATATGGTCGGTCATCTTATCAAAGTTAGCTCCTAGTGAAGATACAAATATAAGTTCGAACCCCTGTTAATTTTGTCTCAACTATTCAAATTGTTATACATTCTAATAAATCATATACGATGAGTTTTCTTTCTACCTAAATCCACCTTACATGTCATCGCGTACATCACTTATGAAAACCATGTTAGTCCCAAATGCATTGTATACTTCAAGAGAAGTAACAATGCTTGATTCTGGTCTGGAAAGCTTGGAGTTGCATACTCTTAACTGCAAGGTCAAGGAAACCTTGATAAATTCTTGTAATTTAGGTTTAATCTTCTGTCATTTTGTTCTTATTACGTGCTACCCACAAAGTCTCCCAGTCTTAGAGATGTGATTCTTTTTAATTCTGTCATCTCTTACTGTTGGAATCTGCATCTTGCCTGTGTACATTGTTTTATAAACATATACTTTTGTAACTGCACAACTGACCATGGATTCTCTTATAAATAAATGTCCAATAACCATTTTTCAGTTCTAACATAACAATTCATAGTGTTTTATTTTGTGAGTAAAGTGATTTTGAAGGAAATAGAGAGAATAAAATTTTCCTTACCGAGCCTTAAAAGAGAGTACTCTCTCTTACAGGTTTCGAAAGGACTGCTCAAGGCTTCTTATTAGTGTCATGTATCTCAGATATTGAGCTTCTATAAATTACATATCTTTAAAGTTATCTTAGAATCAATATTTGCATTTGTTTCAGGATACGTTATCAGAAGAGGCCTTTTATTGTGGAAATTTGTCCATGTTTTTTATTGCCCGCATTCAGGAAATTGCATAGACTTGTATACTTGGTTTCCAAAATAAAATAATAATTAAATTGCAAGAAAGACAATGAGATTTATTCTGTTTTGTCAGGCTGATTTCCAAGCTGCAAGTCTATTTTGTGCTACTAAAGGGGTCATCATGTGCCTTTACATAGACATTTTCACTACCACGTGCTTATCTAATATGTTTTTATTTTTTCTTTCTTTATTTTTTTGCAAACACGAACAGTCACATATATCTGCTTCTTCTTTTTTTAAGGGCTTTTACTTCAGATGTAATGGATCATAATTCTTCAATTAATTCTAATCAATCAATTTTGATATTTGTTTACTTCAGACAACTTACGAGAACTTCCGTTACCGATATGATAAGAAGGAGAACCCGTATAACAAGGGAACAATGAAGAACCTTAGAGAAGTTTTGTTCTCTAAGATCCCCCCTTCGATGCATAAATTCTGGTCATTTGTGGAGGAAGAACATATAATGGTAGCATCCGCGACTCCAAATCTTGGGGAAGCTATTATTAGCCCAAAGGAGAAAATTGACATTGAAATGGGAACTAAGCACACAGAGGGCAGTGATTTAAAACTTCCAGGAATTTTGCGAGATTTGGACTACAGTGATTTGGAAGATAGTATGAATAGCGTGGAGGAAGAACGAATAGCCACTTTTGATCCAGTCCTGCCTGTTGAGCAAGGATCAAAACAATGTGTACAATGCTCCACTGATGGAGATGGAGTGAGAACGTTTATCCAAAGATCCTCTACTGGTGATGGAGCTGGAGTGTCTGATCAAAACTCCAAGGCTGCCAATGGAACTGAAGCATTTGAGGGAACCGATAATAGACAAAACCTGCACCAAACGACAACAGCGCCAGTTTTTCAAGCATAAAGGTTTTTTGGTTTTGTCCATTCTGAATTTTCAAACTTTTGTTTTTAGGGATAAATACAAAAAAACCTCCTGAACTATCACCCATTTTCAAAGAAGTCCCACAAATTTACTGGTGTGACACTTAGATATATCAAACTACTATTTTGTGGCAATTAAGTTACTCTGGTAGGGTTGGCCATTAGATTAGATGGGAAAGTGCTCACGTGACTACTTTTCTTTTTCTTTTTTTTTTTTTTTTTTTTTTTTTTTTCTATAATACCATAGATTCAGTGTAGACTCTCTCTCTCTGTCTCTCTTTCTCTATGTTCTTTTTTTTTCTCCATTTAATCTCAACAAGTTTAACTTAATAGTCATTAATTTAGCCATGATAAATGGTAACAGCTGGTTTGGGTGCAGGACATTTTCTGTGGCTTATACACCTTGAAGCAGATGGGAATGATTTGTTGTTTCTCTAGTTGCCGTAGTTGGTTGCTTGAGAAGGCTGAATTCCCAAATATTGAAGTTGAATACATGCTGAGGGGCATTTTTTTATGCTGCAAAAGAGGAGAGGCTGGCATAGGATTTTTCATCTCTTCATTATAAAGCTTAGACCAAGTTTGTTATAAGCTGTAAATGTCGCATGCAACATTCCAAATAATGCAGAAACCTTCAACAAAATGGCGCCGACAACAAATGTATAATGGTCTCTACATTTGTGTTGTAGGTTTTCATTTTCCTTTGTGTTCTTCTTTACCACTTTAAATTACTCATATTAAAGGTTTTTCGGTATTTGGCTGGAGTTGAGTATATATGTCTAATGAACTGGACGGACTTGTATTTATAATAATGTGCAATATTCTTTTTTTTTTTTTTAGCTTGTCTCCAACTCTAAAGATTTAGATTGAAGGATCTTTATTGTATCTGATTAGATTTGTTATTGATGTTCAATTAATTGTCATTTCTTCCCTTTTTACTACCTCTCCCGCTTTGATTAGAAAATAATAATAATAGTATCATTTCTAATAAACTGATTGGACACATGTCGATAAGTGAATCGAGATAATAGATGTATGCCCTCGGTGTTGGTAAACAAAAATCGTGATAATAGGTTTTTATACTACTTTTTAAAAAAGATTAGTCATTTGATTTGTAAGTAAATATGTGGTTTTTAAATATTTAGTAGCTGTTTTATTTAAAAATAAAAATAAATAAATAGTGAATAAAAGGATAAGAAAAGTACAAATAAAAGTTACCTTTGAAACACATTATTATCTGATAGAAGTCAAGAAAAAAGAGAGATCAAAGTTCTACGAGATTACATCAATTGTTGTTCAAACATGATCTATAGACTTGGATGTTCTAGGAGATTACATCAATTGTTGTTCAAACATGATCTATAGACTTGGATATTAAGAGGTTATTCATAATAGGGCGTGCCTTACACATGGCCTCCAGTGCCACAACTTTAGGCATGGTGATCCCATTACCTTCAGTCATGTCTACTTTTTCTTTGCCAACTCTCTCCCACTCAAAGCATTGAATCAATGACCCCAAAGCTAATCCCACCGTTCGTTGGGCTAGCCCTTGCCCTGGACATGCCCTCCTTCCCAACCCAAATGGCATCAACTTGTATGCCTCTACCTCAACGCACTCAAATCTCTCGGGCTTAAAGCTGGCTGCATCATCCCACACCTTGGGATCTCTGTGTATGGCCCATGCATTCACTAATAACATTGTGTTACGTGGAACATCGTATCCTCCGATGGTACAATCATCTGAGGCCATGTGGGGTACTAGTAGTGGGGCTGCAGGATACAATCTAAGGGTCTCTGAAATTATACTTTGTAGGTAATGTAGTTCAGAGATATCTGGTTCATCCATCAAATTCTCTTCCCCAATTTGACTATCCAACTCAGCTCTAGCCTTCTTCAACACGTTAGGATGGTTAAGCAGATTGGACATCGCCCACTCTAATGTCACTGCTGAAGTGTCAGTCCCGGCAAGTAGTAAGCTCTGCACAATATACATTAGTAAAAGGCTTAAACAGGAAAAATGGATTGATCATCGAGAGTATAGCCAACTATAATTGAGCAATATTTTATATTATAATGCCCCAATCCCCATCCATTAAATAAAAATAGCCCCATACTAAAAGTACACTGTACACATGCACGCATGAAGCCATCCCATAATTTTATATTAAAAATTATAATAATCCTATCTCCACTTAATTATCAGGAAACTTACCAAAATAAGGGCTTTGATAATTTGGTCCGTATAATAATCAGGCTGTGATTTCTGCAAGGAAAGTAGATGGTGGATCATAGTGTTTCCCTCCTCCTTACCCTTCTTCTCGTCAATAAGAGCTTGCAAGAAGGCATCCATCTTCTTGGCAAGCCTCATCAGCCTCTTCTCCAAACCCCCGTGATCAATCCACCGCAAAATGGGCACGAATTCTTGAGGATTCGACGCCCCTGCTGATTCTACAATCTCTATCATCATCTTCTTAAACCGTTTGGCTTCTTCCTCGTTCTTCACCTCCTCCCCGTACCCGTAGTACCGCTTCCCCGCCACCATTCTCATTATGATGTTAAAGGTGAGCTCCGAGAACATTGATTTCAGCTCCACCTTGGTGAAATCTTGGGACGAGTTGCGTCCCAGTTTGTGTAGCAAGCGCTTGATCTCGTCCCTTCGGATGCCCAAGAACATGTTGAGGCGGGGGTGGAGAAGATCTCGAGCGCGCTGATGCGGCGGAGGTTGCGCCAGAGGTCGCCGTAGGGGACTCCTACCACGGTGGTCTGGTTGTAGCCGACGTGCTTGGCTACGAGGGAGGGAGGACGGTTGGCTAAGACGATGTCGTTCTTGGTGAAGCATTCCTCGACTGCGGAAGGAGACGATACGATAACCACGAGACGGGAGCCGAATCGGAGAGAGAAAATCTGGCCGTATTTTTGTGAGAGGGTGTGGAAAGTCCGGTGGAGGGGCTTTTTAACGAGATGGAGATGACCCAGAATTGGAAGAGAAGGTGGGCTGGGAGGGAGGTGTTTGGGTTTTCTTGTTTGAAGGTGGTTGATGAGCTTGAAAGCAACAGCGAGGACGAGAAGAGAGAGGGATGTGTATATCAACAACATATCCTTCCATACTTGCTTCAGTGCTTCTTTCTGAAATTTGATGAAGACGACCAAAACTTATTTGGCATGTTTTATATGTATCACGTGATCAGACAGTGACTCCTCAAAACCTCACACGTCAGTGAGTGCGTATGCATTTGTTTTATCTGCTTAATTCTATATTTCGCCACCAAGTACGTGTCGCATTGGCTAGCCTTTTTTATAGATTGGGGTTCATTTTTATGGTCCTAGAGCTTTGTTTGTTTATTTGTTTGTTTTTGTTTTTATTTTAAGTACTGTTTAAGTCAACAACTAAACCTACTACAAACAAAAAGGACTGTGGTTGATGCACAGTTTTCCGATTGAAGACGTAGCACACATGTCGAGTTGTGTTTTGGGGTCGGAATAGGAGTCAGGTTGCACAAAGAAAAGAGCAAAAAGATCAAAGCGACCTACGGTGAGCCAGCAGGGAAGTTTCGACGCCTAAGTTAGTATTTGAGGGAAAAAAATATAAGCAACAAAAAACTAGAGAACAAGAGTTGCCGATTAACCAAATGTTCAAAAGTGACTTGTATTTTATAAGCATTGAGCAATTGTAGTTTCGTAACTGATGACTTCCATATCCTGAGGATTAGCTATATAGTTATTGGCTTGGGATATGGGTGGTTAGCCATTTCAAGATCATAGGAGATTGAGATCATAGGATTCAGTAGTTATACACTACAAAAAAAGGAGAATTAGTGACGTGTATACAGTTCACTAATTTTTGCCACGTCACCATTTAGTGACATGAGGCTTGGGGCTTAAATAAACGGCTAATTTATACAGTAACTTTAGAGTTTTAATTGATTGACAGCAATTAGGTAAACTAACGGCTATTGCAGGGGAATTTTAAGGTTTTAGCGCTGTTAGGATTTTAGGGCAGCTATAAAATAATGTTATTATTTTTTTTATTATTTAATTTTTATTTTTTTGACATGTCTATACAAGGGGAGGGGGATTCGAATTTCTAACTAGTGACCTCCGCTAGTGGTCTAAAATCGATTAAACTATCCCTTGGAAACAATGTTTAGGTAGTTTTACTATTGAAATAAAGCACAGTTTCTTGAGCTAGGGTTGCAAGTAAAACTGGCAGCATTAAAACTCAAGTTTCCTTTTGAAAATAGACCTCTTTATTTTTTAAATAACTTAGGAAAACAGCTCCTACAAAATAGGGATGTGTTAACATACAATTAGAACTAGTTTTAACAAAGAAAACTTTCCTTTTTGGGGAAAAGACAACTGGGTAGATTTTGTTAGGATTTAGACTTCGATTTTATTGACATTTTTGCCCCTTTTAAAACTTTTTAAACCCTTTAACATATCCCTCTATTAAACCCACAAAATTAAAAGAGATAATTAAGGAAATAGCTACCGAAAACAAAGAAGAAGAACAAACAACATCATAAAAATTACTCTAGGAGGTCTAGGGTACTACAACAACTCCTTGTTATGGTGCCATCCCAATACTCGTTGGAAACAATTATTGTATGCGAACTTGATTAAGGAAAGGTATTGGATCCAACTTCCCTTAAAACCAAGAACGCACACCCATACCATGTCTTACAAAGTCTAAAGAGTTCTCTTTGACTGAACATCTGTTTGTGGGTGGAAGGCCTTACTAGATACTAAATCTTAACTTGGTTCCCATCTTCTTGAACCTTCCAAAATCTCAACATGAATCAAGGGTCTCGTTTTGAGACATCGACTATCGACACCCTATGCAATTTGACAACCTCTTGAACATATAATTGTGCCAGTTTCTCCCCTGAGTACCTTACCTTAATTGGAATAAAATGGGCGGCCTTTGTCAATCGGTCTACCACAACCCATATGACGTCTTGCCTTGTAGGTGCCCTAGGCAACCCTACCACAAAATCCATGGCGACTTCTTCACACTTCCACGATGGCACGTGAAGTGGCTGAAGAGGTCTTGTAGGTCTCTGGTTCTATGCCTTCACCTTGATGCTAGCTAGATGTACAATGTAGAGTGAACTTTGAGCTTCCTCCCTACTTATCTCTTAGACTCCTCATCGTTCAGTACAAATAATTGATCCTAAAACCTCAATATCCATCACTCATGACATAGAAGTTTAGTGCTTCCACTTTATTGACCTTGGCCTTAAGCATCACGAACCTTGGGTTCTCTTGTGCCACCTTAATTCTCTCTACCACGTTAATTGGATTACCAATTTAGCCATAAATGTTGGTTGTCCCTCTGCCACAATCTCTAAGCTGAGCCTTTCTAGATCCGTGATTAATTTTGACTATGTGATCATCAAGGATGTTACCTCCCCTACTGATCTAGCTCAAGGCGTCCGTCACCACACTTGCCTTTCCTGGATGGTAGTTGATTATGCAATCGTAATCTTTTAGCAGCTCTAACCATCTCCTTTGTCTCATTTTCAATTCCTTCCAAGTGAAGAAATACTTAAGACTTTTGTGGTTTAGGTATATCTCACATTTCTTTTCGTACAAGTAATGCCTCCAAATATTTAGTGAAAAGACCACAGCCTACAGCTCCAAATCATGAGTGGGGTAATTGTGCTCATAGTTCTTTAGTTGATGGGAGGCATACGCTACAAGCTTCGTATTTTGCATGAGAACGCATCCCAACTCACTCTTTTTCTGCTAACCTAGCCTATGCTTTGGTGTAGATCCAAACCTAGAGCCTATATGCTACCTTCCAAATATATATAATTTCTAAGGTCTTCAAAGCCGATTACTTTGGTACCACTTTGTAATGCCCCTTAATTACTATGCAATATATAATAACTTAAGAGCACTACTATGGCACTTTGACGTTATAAATTCAACGAAATTAGCTATATATTGAAATTATATCCCTCAACAATTAACGCTTCATTTCATGTCATGGTCTTTCATAACTTTCATACCATTTCACAGCCTTTCATACAAGTGAGATCAGGCAACTAACATTGGATATGTTAGGTTTGACTAAGACATTAATATAATTTTCATTTTTTGATAAGTAATGTATTTTTTTATGAAAAAGTGTTAAGGCACCTCTAAGAACATAGGCATTACACAATAGAGGCACCAAACAAGCAAAAGAAACCCAAACAATATAGTAAGAACACCCACAAATCTACGCACTTGACAAGCCCTCAATCCCAAAACCCACATAACAACAAAGCCCAAAACCCCCCGAGGCACTCAACACTAGAAAACGTGAGTCTTGCCTTTCCCCCACCAAGAAGAAGTTCCCTTAACATCATAGTTGATAGAGCATTCTATGTTTAGAAGCTCCCTTTTAGCTTTTACCTTTTGAAGGGTAATGTAACTTCTAAGGAGACATCAATCCCTTTACACGGATCCCCCATCGAAGTCCAAACCAAACAGGTGGTAGAGGAAAATCACTCAATGGGTATGGAAAATCTCCATCTTCCCCACCCCAGAAATCTCCATCCTCCTCTCCACTATCCACCAACTCCGAAGATTGATTGAATCCAATTGACAACTTTAGGGAATGGACCAAGTCTATCACCACACCAGAAGAGATAGACAGGACACTTAAAGCTGACATTGCCTCGGCGATCAAGCTATTGTCCAATTTCAAAAATCTATTATCCCTCACTTTGTGGTTATAGCACTTCATGGGTTTAGAGGTAAGCAAAGGCGGGGACACCGAAGCCTAAAGCCACGATACCTGACGAATCCTTTGGCCTAGGTAGCCTTTTCAAAGCCAACCCAGTATTCAAGACTACACTAGACCCTAACCGTTGGAGAGGATGGAGGAGGGGCCATACCTGAAGCTTCCTTGCTCATCCAAAGCAATTGGTAGGGGTAGAAGGTTGAGAAAGCCATGGAAGACTCTTCACTAGTTTAGGGGTCCCTCCATCACTGGGCTGAGTCTCCACAATAGATGCCGAAATATGAAAATCTAATGTTATCTAGACGAACACTAATGACAAGCTTACTGTCCATGGAATGTCAACTATACCATAACTCGCCAGGCTGACCCAACTGTAATACCCCGATAAAAACCTACCTTTTATTGGATGGAATCTTCTCCATAGGAGCTATTAATAGAAGGTTTTCAATGAAGGTGTTTTACAGGACCCAAAACCCTTAGCGCGAACCTAATCATGCTTTAAACCCTTAGAAAAAATAGAGGCCAAACATTGATCCTCAGGGATCAGACGTACGCTAGGCCTAGCGAATATACGCTGATTGTCAGAGTGAACGTACAATGGGAGACCACTGGATGTACGCTTTACAAACTGTTATGGCGGATGTACGTGGGACTATTGGACGTACGCTAGTTTTTGAATACCCTTTGGGTAATACCTGGACGTACAAGACACCTTCTGAACCAATGTGCAAAGACCACCTAACGTTCACTAGGGTTGCTGGACGTCCGATACTCTGTCAGGGAGTTGGTGGTGAACTTTCCCTATAAATAGCCTACCCCTGCTTTTATTTCTCACGCCTTCTTCCTTCCCTTAGTATACCCCTCGGCTGCTAGAACTCTTCCTTAGTGTTTTGAGTAGGAAATCCGTGAAAGAGAGCTTCGAAGAAGAGTTTCTGAGGAGAGGAAACCATGTTTGCGCTTAACTTGGGGTAAGCTCTGTTCCTTTTGTCATTATCACTTTGTTAACTTGTGTTTCTGCTTTAATAAGGATTTCAAGTGTTCATTGAACATTCTTTTAAGATAACGATGTTTTTGAAGAGTTTTCTCAAAAGATCATGGTTCTGTGATTTCTTGTGTTGCATGTCTTGTTTTATTAGCTTAGAAGAGGTTTAGAGGTCTGTGACTGCCACTGGAAACATGCACTGTCCGAATCTTGAAACAGTGCGCTTAACACACTAAGCGGACATACGCCATCAAGGCTGGACATACGGTCAGTGGGTAGAGCACCTGTTCTTGAGTTTCACATGTGTATGCTTGGGCTTAGCCATATTTCTAGGTTTCATAAGGCATTGAATAACGGTGACTTGTATCCGTTATAACAAGAATTAGCTTGGTCGGAGGATTCACTCGAATGTGCCAGGTAAGTAAACACTTACACCCCCTTTTATGTAGAACGTGGGATATGTCAACTGACTGACCACGCATATGATATGAGCATGTTTTTTTTTGTAATTACACGATAACTGTATTATTAAATAAACTGTTAAGATGTATCGTAAGACATGGTACGCTGGTACATGCGGTATAAACGGCCATGGCCTTACTATATAAATTGCATATTATGGTCAAATGTGTGTATTATGTGAGGGCTTTGGATCCATTGGTTTCGTGACCTTGATGCAACCATTCCCAATGGTTTGGTCACTATAGCATGGATGCCATTAGTTGGTGTGGGCCACTACGGGTTAGACTCGATCGTGCCACTAATGTTACGTACGGTATGTTATGCAATGACTGGGACGCTGCATTGTATTATAGGTCCCTCGGGGCAGCATCAACCTTACTGAAAATGGGTAATATCTCGGGTAGATCATGTATGGGAGTTATGACTTATAATGCATTAGCTTTTCTACATTAAAACACTTAGGTAGTTATTGTCGGTTTTACACCATAAACTTTGAAAACCTTAAAAACCCATTAAATGGTGTATTAGCGGAGGTAATGCCCTTTTTTGGTTGTTGCTCAAAGTGCATGTTTACTTTTACTAAATGGGCTCATATCATACCTAAGTGTGAGGTTTACTTACTAAGTCGTTAGACTTATGCGGTTAATTTTCTTTAGGTAATCTGGTTTATGCCATGAAGAGTGGCAAGAGATGCTACCACTTGTCGGGTGGTGCTTTACTTATTCAAGTTCATTTTTACTACATAGTTGCTTCGTGTTCTTATTTGATGATTGTAGTAGCTTAGATTTATTCACCTTCCTTTGCATATACTTTGATGTTTTTACAAGGGTGATTACTTAGTTAGTCACAAGTTGGCTTAACTGGGTGAATTGCCAATGACACCATCGGATTAGCCAAGACTGATATTGGGGGCGTTACAGTATGGTATCAGAGCATACGGTCATGCCAACAATAGTTGTAAATCTAAGCATAAGATGTAGTAATTAGGTTTGATCTTAAAAGAACTGGAGCATATGATAGGTTTAGTTCCCTTGTTTGCGGGTACAGGCCACTGTGACAACCTATTTGCTTGTTTGACTTGGGATGAACGGGATCGCCTATTCTGCGTTACAGGCACTTGATCCTGCTTCATACTCAGATGTGTGATGGTTGTAGATGCTTATCAACTGTTCGTGAATGGCCAATTGAGTTCGGACCCTACGCACCTGGATACAAACCTTGCTCTGGTAAATGGAGGGTTTCAACCCAAGCTGACCAAGAGCAGAAACCTTTGCCTGTCCCTAAGCAAAGTGAAGAGAAGGAGATACGCATAGTAACTAAGAGGAGGACAGTCGTCCCTAAGTGCCGTAGTATCTTGACGATACGAGATTTTCCACCTATCCACAGAAGGTTTAACCTTTATCTCAGTGATGAACAGAAGTGAGCAATGCATACTCAACTAACCCAAATTTCGGATGAATACGGCCAAATGGAACTAGAGGAAATTCGACTGCTGAAGATAAGAGCATTATCAGAAGGATCTGATTGTCAAAAGACTGCATTTCTCTCCAGCATCAACAAGGACTATGAGGCACTGGTCAAGGATGAGGAAGACCCGTCTGAAGGCTCGTCTGAAGAGTGATAGGTCTTGGGGGTAGCAAGTCTTTAGGTGTAGATAGCTAGGTTTTCCCTCACCCTTAGCAGTGGTGAGTTTTGGGTGTTTGAACATCTGGGGTTGATTGTAGAATGCAAAGGAATTTTCACTGTACCCCAAATTTCAGAGAAATAAAATCATTTTGACCTACCTCGTCATTTCTAGCTCTTTTGTGCATTGGAAATTTCTAAAAGCTTTTCAAAAAAAAAATCATTTTTAGGGTTAAGCGGACGTACGCCATTAACCCAACGTTCTATAAAATGGCCGAACGTCCTCAAACCCTATTCATTCTCATTGTCTCTCATTTTTCTCACACCTAAACACTTTCAAAGGAATTTTCAGCCAAGTCTCTGTGATTTCAAAAAGATTCCAAGCCCATATTTCGAATTAAACCCAAGGTATGTGATTTTTCAAGGTTTTTCCCAAATTTTCGCAACTTAGGGTTTTGAGTTTTAATCTTCATTTTCTTGCACACTTTGCATTTAGCTGGCTTGGTTGTGAACTAGGATCATGCATTTGAGAGTATAGGACCATTTGGTTGCACCATTTTGGCTTGAATCACACCCATTCGGATTTGGGGAATTTTTCGCCCTAAGTCCGAAATTCTTGAATTTGTTGATCTCTTCATGCAATTGATGCATGAAACAAGACCTAAACCCTTCCATTATGATCTATGAACAAAACCCACTTGTCCTTTGCCCAAAATTTCTCAAAAAATTCTTGGGTCAAAAACCTAATTTTGAAATTTAGGGGTTTTGGATTTTTGATCAAATTTGTGGATTTTTTGGTCATTTGGATCACTTAGAACTCAAGACTCATACCTTGAAGTTCAACCTATGATTTGGACTGTTTGGATTTGAATTTTCCGTCAAGTCCGAATTCACCAAAATACCCCTCACTTACAAGGATAGGGTTTTTCGCCCTAAATCCAATGAAACCCCCTATGATTCCCTTGAAATCCAACATTGATGCAACCTTTGTGCTTGTGATAAGATTAAACCAAAATCCATTTGGCCAACTTGATCAATTTCGATCTACCGAATTTAGGGATTTTTGCCTAAATTCGGACATTGTTAGCCTTATGACTTACCCTAGGTCCTTTGGACCAACTGAGACTCAATAACTGTAATTGAAACTATGAGTGATGATTTCGACACTCGAACCGAAATTCCACCCAATTTTGTAAAATCACCAGAACACCCTTCACCCCAAGGAATAGGGATTTTACCCTAATTCGACCCCATAAACTGGAAACATGAGCCTACATAATTTTTAGGACACGAATCTCTTTCAAGGACTCAATTTTTCAATCCGGTCCTTGAAAATCCCGTCTAAGTCTCACAAATTACCGAAACACCTTTCTTCTCTTAGAAGGGGCATTTTCGCCTTTTACCACCTAACCTAATCAAATAAGTCCCAATTGATCATTGTGGGATCTAATACCACCCAGTTACTCATAACCTTCATTATTTTTAATTTATCACAAATTACCAAAATGCCCTTCTTTTCCTAGAAGGGGCAATTTTGACCTTTTGGACTTACTGGGTCCTAATACGCCTAAAATTGTTGCTAGGTGCTTTATATCTATCCAGATAACCAAGTCTCGGATATTTTGACAATTCCAAAATGCCTAAACTTCCCCAGCATCGTTAAAAGCCGCCTAAGCTCGAATCCACCAATACAATAGGACCTTTGCATGGGTAGGGTTTTGCATGGGAATTCTGAGAGTCATTATTGATAGGAATTTACATCGCGCCAAAAAGGCCGCTTCCTTTTGGCTGCACGCCAGCGACCACACCAAGTACCGTTATAGGAGGCTCAGGACCCTGAGTTTGAGCTGAAGGTCATGATGGAGGACATAGGGAGTGACGACATTGCCGGAGATAGGCCAGTCCCTGGTGTGTCGATCAAAGAGGCCAGTACCACCAAGGACGAGGAGGATGCCGACCTAGTGATGTACCAAAAATAAAGTACTCGCAAGTGTACAAGTGTATGCAATAAAGTGCACGTACAAATGCAAGGCTGATCCACAGGAAATTGTGTTTTTGCAATGAAATCGTTTCTCTATTTAAATAAATCCTATTTTAACCTAGTCCGCAGTTGGTCGTGCAATTGTGACAAAACTAAATTAAATGATAATTCAAACAATAATCAAAGTAAAATACTAAGGTTTTGCCTCGCCAAATCAAACGGCATACTCTGCGTTTTACACACACAATTGACAATCAAATGCATTTTAATAGAGTTCAAAAATCATAAACATGCATGTAAAATCATTCGATGAATCCATCCGTTAAAGAATCACAATGAGTATTTAATTGAGATTAAATCATCCACCATATCCATAGATCACGATGGATATTAGTCTCAATTTCAATCACTCGATGTATCCCCAGACAGAACACAACGAATATTGAACAATGCATGAAATCACAAAAGGTGCTCAATCACATAAAGTAATAAGCCAGAGAATTAATTTTGAACAAATGAAATATCAAATTGTATGTATAAATTCATGAGAATACAACTGTTTATCATTGACGAGGCTTCATCTTCAACCTTAGTTGAAGGTTTAGCCCCTCATGATCCCAAAAGACATGTTACAATCAATTCAATTCATGAAAGACAAACACTTACAATCAAAAAGCGTTCACAAAGGCTTAGGCACGATAAAAGTCATGTTTCTGCTCTCTACGGTGCCTCCCAACGTGTTTACAATGAAAAAGAAAGTATTTATAAGCTAATTTTAAGGTTTTAGCATTGCTAGGTCGGCTGAGTGCTCGCGATCGCACTCGAGCATGCATTTCCAGTGTTGATGGGTGCAACTGCACTCGATCGTACTATATGTGCGCTCGAGCGCAGATGCTTCAGAATTGGCCAAATCTTGTGAAATATGAATTTATAGATCTTCGAGTTAGCTTTCCAATGACGATAAGATCACTCTAATCAGAGTTCTACAACTCTAGATATGACCGTTTTGGTGGGACTCATTGGGTGCAAATGATCGCTAGGCTCAAATTTGCTTCCAATGCTCCTCAAGCTGCCTTAAGTCCTAGAATTAATGTAATTAGCCCTAGATGTACATTAGCAACCTGAAAAACACTAAAATACCAAAACTAACCAAAAACATTAGAAAATAACAAAACTAATGGGCCTAACAAATACAAGCTAAGGGCCCAAATATGAAATATTTGGCACTCATCACCTAGTATATGACCACACTCGTTTTCAGAGGGATAAGGTTAGACGCCTATACTTTCGCTACTATAACCTGCACAGGATTATTATCGAGAGGGGAGCCGCCATAGGGGAGTTCGATGAGCGTGCACCGAGGATACGTTTAGTGCTGGATGCCTAGGGGTGGACCGACATGGTAGAGGATCACCGCCCTACGGTGGAGGTTATTGTGTGGGAGTTCTACGCGAACATCCACCAGAGACGCAGTGACTCATTTTGTACCTAACTCAGAGGGACCGCAGTAGATGTGACTCCTACGCTTATCAACGAGATCACCGGAGTACCTCATGTACGTGACCCGGCTTACCCCTATCCAGTTGATCATCTCCCCATTCGTGCGAACTTGGTAGCATGTTTTGTTGAGGGGTGCCCTCATCAGATGGAGCTAGAGGGAGAGGGTAGCTTTCAGATGAGCGACTTCAGCAATGATGTCCGTTGCATCTACCACATCCTCGCTAGTCGAGTACTCCCGGTCATTAGCAATATGATGATCATGATAGAGAAGCCATGCTGCCTATATGCCACGCTGACAGAGACTCCCATTGACTACGGCTCTGTGGTCACTTCCACCATGATGTTTGTCCGACTCTTGGACAAGGGTTTCGTGTTGCCATACGGAGCCCTGATTACTTGGATTGTGGTACGCTTCGGGGTGGACATGACAGGGCTAGAGGAGGTTTAGCCAGAGAAGGGAGTTATGGGTGTACGCTTCCTCAACGCAAGTCAGGCTCACTTACGGGAGGCGGAGTAGGAGTAGAGGGCACAGCAACCGCAAAGAGCAGCCCGAGCTGGCAGGGCACCTGCTAGGCTAAATGAGTGCATGGACCACTTTGAGGCATCACTCTGAGAGACGCAAAAGACTCTACAGGCATTGCAGAGGACTAGAGCCAAGGGTCGTGCTGTCCTGGACCGGCTATGCAAGCACCTTATGGGCCTTTGGACGTTAGAGATTATGGCATCCATAGCTCTAGTTTTAGCAGAGGCCAAGGGAGCCCTGTGGCAAGAGGGAGTCCTAATGCCCGTGGGAGCCTAGGCACGAAAGGGAGCCCGAGTGCGAGGGGGACGCCGGTGCAAGCATCTACAGAGTCGACTTTGAGGAGACAACCTCGCTTGTAGTTTTAGCGTTGCTAAATGGCTATCTTATTAGGTGTTTATTTTCCTTTAAGTCCACCGAGGTGGTGGCAATTTTAGGATGTATCTTGCTACAGCTTAAGTCCACCATTTTTAGGGTGGCAATTTTGTCTTCTGTATATTTATGACTGCTTGTGTTTGATGACTGATGTGATGCTTGTTGACCCTTTTTACTTTTAAGGGCTGCAAAATTTTATCTACTATGATTTCTTGCTATTGCAAAGCTTTTACATGATTTATCTTTCCTTCCAAAGTTTTGAATTTGCAAAACTCTTTTTCAAAATGCACGTTTTACCTTTGGTTTTGAAAGTTCTAAATTTCGAGGACGAAATTTCTGTAAGGAGGGGAGGGTGTAATACCCCGATAAAAACCTACCTTTTATTAGATGGAATCTTCTCCATAGAAGCTATTAACAAAAGGTTTTCAATGAAGGTGTTTTACAAGACCCAAAATCTTCTCCATAGTAGATGCATCTGACCTCATTGCTAAAGTCATGTACCTGGAAGCTGCCCTTGCCCTCAGTCTCCATAAGATGAGGGCATCCTTCT
Source organism: Carpinus viminea (assembly GCA_013348765.1). Classification (NCBI taxonomy): domain Eukaryota; kingdom Viridiplantae; phylum Streptophyta; class Magnoliopsida; order Fagales; family Betulaceae; genus Carpinus; species Carpinus viminea. The sequence goes on from CP054672.1 coordinate 16,660,914, forward strand.
ATGAAGCATGCCATTATCTCGGTTCGGGTCAGAAGGAGGTCAACCAGCCAAGGATACTCTGAAGTGCGCACTTGTGGTGCTCTAATGATGATGCTGATGAGGTCAAGGGTCACATGGATCTCCGTGCCTCTGACCCAAGTGAAGAATGAATCGCCAGCCCTTAATGAAGGTTGGCGTAGAACTCCTATACCAACTCGGCGATGGCTAGTCAGTGATCCTCTACCATCGCAGCCCACCCCTGGGCCTCTAACACTGCTTGAATGTACAGAGCGCGCTCATCAAAGTTTGTCACTACGAGTCCTCTCTCTACGGCCACTCGACGTCCCCTGTAGTCATCTACGAATCATCGGTAGGCCTTATACTTGCGGAAATAGGTATGGTCATAGACAAGATCGGCCTCATTCAGACTCAGTGAATCGCTACCCTCTATTACTAGGGCCTCGTGGCTCGCCCACCCATCGGAGCTCTGGGACCTCGTGGTCGGTCCCTCAGTAGCCTCCATGTCCTAGTCCATTCCAAAATTTGGATCCTGTGCGAACTACAGGGGCTCAAGCTGGAGCCTACACGACCGCGTACGAGATGAGATGGGTGCAGCTGCAGTTGCCTTTGTTTGTACCATCCCTCTCAATTTGATCTTGAAAAAAAGGTTGAAATCCCTTAAAAGCTTGAGAGACTTGGCCAAAAATCTCTTTGAAAGTGTTTGGGTGTGAGAAAATGAGAGAAAATGGGAATGAATAGGGTTTAGGGTACGTTTGGCTGTTTTAAAGAGAATACGCTGGGTTAAGGCGTACGTCTGGCATCGGGCGCGTATGTCCGCTTAACCCTAATTTTTTTTTTGAAAAGGTTCTTCAAAAATTTGTAAAGCTTATAAAGGACAATTAAAAGTAAACACGGCATGCCAAAAGATTTCATTACTTTGAAATTCGGGGTACAGTGAAAATTCCTTTTGTTCTACAATCAACCCTAAATGCAAAACTCACCACTGCTAAGGGTGAGGGAAACCTAGATATCTAACATCTAAAAGATTATTACCCCAAGACCTATCACTCCTTAGACGAGTCTTCAGACCAGTGACCAATGCCTCGTAGTCCTTGTCTATATTGGAGAGAAATGCTATCCTTTGACGATCAGATCCTTCTGGTAATGCTCTTGCTTTCAGTAGTCGAATCTCTTCTAGTTCCAGTTGAGTGTACTCTTCCAAAATTTGAGTTAGTTGGGTATGCATTGCTCGTTTCTGTTCATCATTGAGATAAGGGTTAAACCTTCTAGGGATAGGTGGGAAATCTGGTATCGTCGAGATACTGCGATGCTTAGGTATTGCTGATCTCTTCTTAGTTGTTGCGCGTGTCTTCTTTTCTTCAAGTGACTTAGGGACAAGCAAGGGTTTCGGCTCTTGGTCAGCCTGGGTTGAAACCCTGCATTTACTAGAGTAAGGTTGGTATCCAGGCGCATAAGGTTCGAATTTAGCTGGCCATTTGCGAATAGTTGGTAACAACCATCACGCATCTGAGTATGAAGCAGGATCAAGTGCCTGCAATGCAGAACAAGCGATCCCGTTCATCCCAAGTCAAGCAATCAAATAGGCCATTACAGTGGCCTGCACCCACAATCAAGGGAACTCAACTTTTCCTAAGCTCTAGTTCTTTTAAGATTGCCTAATTACTACATCTTATGCTCAGATTTACAACTACGGTCAGCAAGACGATATGCTCTGATACCATACTGTAACACCCCCAGAATTAACCTCGGCTAATCCGGTGGTGTCATTGGCAATTCATCCAGTTAAGTCAACTTGTGACCAAATGGATAATCGCCCTCATAAAAATGTCAAAGTAAATGTAGAGAAAGGTGAATAAATCAGAGTTACTACATCCATCAAGTTTAAGAACATAGAGCAACTATGTAAAAGGACGAACCTATATAGTAAGTAAAGTACAACCAAATGGTAGCATCTCTTGCCACCGTTATAGCAATAAGCCAGATTACCTAGATAATAATAACCGTGTAAGTCTAATGACTTAATAAGTAAACTCTACACTTTGGTATGACATGAGCCCATTTAATAAAAGTAAACGTGTAATTGAGTAATAACCAGAAAGAGGGCATTACCTCCGCTAATACACCATTTAACGGGTTTTTAGGGTTTTCAAAGCTCATGGTGTAAAACAGGTGATAACTACCTAAGTATTTTAATGCAGAAAAGCTAATGTATTGTAAGTCATAACTCCTATACATGGTCTACTCGAGATATTACCCCTTTTCAATAGGGTTGATGCTATCCCGAGGGACCTATAATACAATGCCAGTGCCCCAATTATATGTAACATTAGTGGCTCGATCGGGTCCCCGAGTGGCCCACACCAATTAATGACGTCCATCCTGTAGTGACAAAACCATTGGGAATGGTTACATCAAGGTCACAAAACCAATGGATCAACACCTCATATAACGCTGACATTTGACCATAATACGCAGTTTATATAGTAAACCCATGGCCGTTCATACCGCACGTACTAGCGTACTATGTCTTACGATGCATCTTAGTAGTTTACTTAATAACACAGTTACCGAGTAGTTACAGAAAATAGACATGCTTATATCATACGTGTGGTCAGTCAATTGACATATCCCACAGTTTACGAAAAAGGGTGTAAGTGTTTACTTCCCTCGCACACTTGAGCGAATTGTCCGACCAAGCTATTCCTTGTTATAATGGATACAAGTCACCATTATACTATACCTTATAAATCCTATAAATGCGGGTAAACTAAAGCATACACGTGTGGAATCCAAAACTAGTGCTCTGCCCACTGACCATATTTTGGCTCGAGGGTGTACATCCGCTCAGTGTGCTTAGCACACTACTTTAAGATTCGGATAGTGCATGGTTTATATAGCACCTCTAGACCTCTAAACCGCTTCTAGGTAAATAAAAGAGCACATGCAATGTAAGAATCATAACACAACGGGGTTTGAAAGAGTTCTTTCTCAAACGTTATCATTTCTAAGAAACAATTCGACAAACACTTTGAAAACTCAGTAAAGCACCAAATAGAGGCTATAATAGTATTAAATACAAAAGGAAATGAAGCCTACTCCAAAGCTAAGCACCGACATGACCCTTTCTCCTTGGAATTCCACTTGGAAACGCTCTTCCTCACCAAACTCTCTCTAAAAATGTGGAAGGAAGTTTGGCAGCCTAGGGGCACACCAAAAGGTTGAAGAAGCCGTGAGGAATGGGAGAAGGGGTGGCCTATTTATAGAGAAAATCCGCTACCAACTCCTTGTCGAACCTGCAGCGTTCGGCAACCTTAGCGTATGTCCACTGGTTCTTACACATTGGTCCAGAAGGTGTCTCGTATGTCCAGGCATTATCCAAAGGGTATTCAAAAAATAGTGTACGTTTGATGGTCCCACGTACGTCTGCTGAAACTGTCTACAGAGCATACGTTCGTTGGTCCCCCCACATACATCCACGCTACAAACAGAAGCGAACGTCCGCCAAACCTAGCGTACGTTCGCCACCTGAGGGTTAGTATTTGGCTTCATGTTTTAAAGGCTAAAAAATGTGTCTAGGTGAACTCTAAGGGTCTTTAGGTCTTCATCTAAATGACTACCAAAGGTTCGGGTTAAGTGCTCAAATAAAAAGGGATCTCTTAAAAGGTTACTTTTATTGGGGTATTACAATGGGACAAGATGTTGGGTACCTAAGGTATGAGGTAGATTGGTAGTATGAGGTTGTACTAGAGGTGCTGGTGCAGATGGGACATCATGAGCAGTTGTAGCTATGGCAAAGGCAGGAGTGGAATCTTAGGAAGTGACCATGCCATGAGAAGGAGCAGAAGGAGCTGAATGTGAGCTAGATGTTGTTGGTAGGCTAGAAACAAGCTGCATAAGAGAAGCATTAGTAAAAGGAATAGGAACAAGATGTATGAATGGAGCATCACCTTGAGCACTAGTTCTGGATGGAAGTTGTGAAGTGGTCTGATCCTTGGCAGGGAAGAAGTCTTCATTAAAGATAACATGTCTAGACAAATACACTTTGTTAGTAACAAGATCCAAACATTTATAGCCAGCATACTTATATCCTAAAAAGATAAAAGGTTTTGATCGATATTCTAGCTTGTGTAAGGCATAAGGTCGAATAAGAGGATAACAAAGGCAACCAAACACTAAGATTTTGATAATCGGGTTCATGCTTATAGAGAGGTAGGGTGATTTGTATTGAAGAGTGGGAGTAGGTAGTCTATTGATGATATAAACAGCAGTGAGAAAAGCATCAACCCAATATTGATTGGAAAGATGAGAGTGAGCTATGAAGGTCAAACCAATTTCTAAGATATGTCTGAGTTTTCTTTCCACAAGACCATTCTGGGGTGAGGTATATGGGCAAAATTTTCTATGCAAGATGCCATTTTTGGTTAAAAAGGATTGAAAGTGAATAGAGGTATATTCACCACCTCCATCAGATTGAAATTGTTTGATTTTGGTAGAGAATTGGTTTTAAACCAGCAATTTAAACTTAACAAATGTATCACACACTTTTGATTTTTGATAAAGTGGATAAATCAAGGTATAACAAGAAAAGTCATCAATAAACACAACATGGTATTTGCATCCACAGATAGATTGAATAGGAGAGGTCCAAATGTTAGAATGAATCAATTCCAAAGGTTGAAGAGAAACAAAATTTGATAAATGAAAGGGTTGTTTTTTGCCCTCGCCTAACTGACAAGAAATACAAGCAGAAGTTTTATTGAAATTAGAAGCAGAAACAGGAAGGCTTTTATGCTTAATAACACAATTAACAATATCTAAAGAAGGATGTCCTAGTCTAAAATGCCACACTAAAGATGTAGTCCTTATTCCTATCAAAGCAGCAAATGCCTTGTTTCCTTTATGAAGACTTCTTCCAAACTGTATTGGATATAAGCTATTTTCACTCTTCCCTTCCAGTAGCACCTTGTGGGTCAGCAGATCCTTAACAAAATAATGAGATGAGGTTAGGATAAAATAATAAGAATTATCTAGGCAAAACCTATGTATAGAAAGTAGATTAGCAAAGGCATTAGGACTATGAAGAATGCTAGTGAGCTTAAAAGAGGAGTTAGGAGTATGTAGAAGAGATGAACTAGTGTTTTCTATAGTAAGAGTAGAGCCATTCCCCACAGTGACATCATCAACCTGTGGAAAGGTTGCTGGATTTGGAGATTCTCCAAATCATGTGTGATATGAGTGTTAGCATCACTGTCTGCAAGCCAATTTTGTTCCTTATATACAGCATTGGTGTGAGCTATCATGGATGCCAATTGTGGAGGTGGGTTCCTTCCCTGAAAAGCATAGTCCATACAGTGATAACAATCAATGGCTAAGTGACTAAGCTTACCATAAATTTGGCAGGGAACTCATGAGTTATTGTTAAAGAAATTCCTCTGCATATTCCATTGGTTCTCCATATTCCCTTGATTCTGCAAGTGGCTATTGGGTTAAGGTTTGTTGGAGTAGGAACTCCTCTAATTGGAAAAGTGATTTTCGTGACTTTGTTGCTGAGTGCCTTGCCGATACAGTTGGTTGGAATAGGTGTTGGTCTGTTGTGGTCCTTGAGTGCTCTATTGATACTAACCTTGTGATGGAGGGTAGCCACTATAAGGCCTACTATTGAAGTTTCTTGGAGGGAACCTGGAGAAGGGAGGTGCTTTCCTTCAAAGTTTGAGGGTTAGGAGGTCTACTTGTTGTTAATGCAAAGGATGAGTTATCTGTGGCCTTTCTCTGCAACTGGTTCAGGAGCATCTCATGACTGAGTTGTTGATCTTGGAAATCCTCAAAGGTGAGAGTGCTTTCTTGAGTAGCAAAGGAGTAAGTGGTGATAAAACTTGTAAAAGATGGATTCAATCCATTAATAATAAGAGCAATGAAATCTTCATCTTCAATAGGTTTACTTACTGTAGTTAGTTGAGCTGCAAATCCTTTGGCAGGCTGCAGGTAGTCTGATCATGATTGTGGACCTTGAGATAGACTTTGTAGTCGCTATTCTAGATGAGTAATTATGGACTTGGATTGAGAAGTAAACTTGGTTGAAAAGGCTGACCATGCTTGTTTCAAGGTGTGTAGCCCATACATGGTGGCTAATACCTTTTCAGTGAAGGAATTGGTGATAATACTAAGGATATATTGATCCTTTTTGTTCCATTTAGTGAACATTAGATTAGAAATCTCCTTCCCTTGGTCATCAATGATAAGTTTCTGAGGGCATGGTTCTGAACCATCAACAATACCCATTAGGTCATGGGTGCGTAGTATAGGAAGTACTTGCGTCATCCACATGAGATAATTGTTGTTATCAAGCATAAGAGAGCTAGTCTGGTTGGTGTTTTGTGGAGTGAAGATGGTTGATATAGAAGATGAGGCCATGACAAAAGATTGGTAAAGCAGGAAGATTAGAACAAGGTTTGGCGTGTGCCTTAAAGCTCTGATACCATGAAAAACTCTATATTGATGTAAACAAAGTTGACAAAAATGCACTTACAATCAAGTGGTATTTATACTACAATTTGACCTAGTGCAACACACAACAAAATACAATCAAATATTACACAACACTTTACAACTAATCAAATCTTCTAGATGCTTTCTTGATGCCCAAGCCAACCAGTGAATGATCAACTTTCCTTCTAGAATATGTCTGATTGCAATCTAGAAATCCTTCTCTATATGCTGTCATAGGCGGACGTGGGATTCTCCAAAACTTTCCATATTGGTTTTCTGATTTCCTGCAGTTACTGGGGCTTACTGGAATTGTGATGTCTTGAGAATTAATTAACTGGTAATTAATTCCACAGTTCGTCTCCCAGCCTTGTTCCATTCCGAACAAGACCTCTGGGACCTCTACTCCTCAGAAACAGAGGATACTAAGCAAAAAGTAATAAAGTTCTATAAACATTGAATCATACAACCAGAGCATCTAACCAAAGATCATCAAAGCAGCGGAAATCATACTATAACATAACATCAGTACAAGGGATCTATGCTAAACCTTAATATGTAAGCAAGCATCAATCAAGCCCTAATGTTTACAGCATAACTCAAAAGTACTAATTACCATGAGTACCCACTTAAGCTTGCAATAAGTCCTTCAAGTATCTCCTGGATCGAATCCTCCACAAAAACTGGATGCTTTACGGTATCTACTATCTAGAACAGCATAATCGTATATATGGAGAAAAAAGGGAAATAATATCAGGGTAAGTCCGATGACTTAGTGAGTAGAAATCTACATGACGTACCCATCATTAATTTGTGGATTCTTTTATTTATAAAACACATGCAACATTATGAGATGACAGTTATCATGCAGGTGATATATATATATATATATAATGTATGCTTATAATCATGAGTAACAGTAGTAGTTCAAAAATATCATCTACCCGAGATATTACCCCTTCTTAGCAGGGTTGACGCTGTCCTGAGGGACCTATAGTACAATTTCGGTGCCCTAGCCATTGCACGAAACATATCGTACGTAATACTAGCGGCACGACCAAGTCCAACCTTAGGTAGCCCACACAGTAATGACATCCGTCTTATAGTGACCATCTATTGGGAATGGCTGCATCATTGGTCACAAGTCATTGGATCCAAAACCCCTACACATGCACACATTGACCGTAAAGCTAACTCGTATAGTAAGCCCATGGCCATTATACCGCACATACCGATGTACCATGTCATACGATGTAATTAATCTTATCACCTTTTACATACACAATTTTACAAGTCTCATTATTATCTTGTTAAAAGACACATTTTCACAAAAGAGAGTTCCCGTAGTTCCAAAATGTATTTCATGAAAGTTGCAAAATATGCATGTTTGACATCTATATAAAATACGTGCAATGTAGGAAAAGTAACAACAAAGCATCCATGTGAGTTTGTACTCACCTGGGCTGTAAAGCTCCTCCATGTAATTTTCTTGAGGCTCCACAACCTCGAATGCTGAGAAAAGACCTATTATCAATTTTATTTCTACTAAAACAACTCTAGAACAAGGAAGCATGAGCTATGGGATTGGAAAAAATAGAGTTTCCCTGTCACAGACTGACCGTACGTCTGGGCTCGGGGCTGTACGTCCATTATGTCATGACAAGCCATATGTCCGATCACGAGACTGTACATTCACTCTGACGTCTTTCAGGGAGAACCTCATTTTCTCTCCTCTATTCGCCTATTCTCCGACTCCTAAGGCCAACAAAGGCTCCCTAAGGCCTCCTAGCATAGATCGAAACCTCCATGCAAAGAAACAATGCTAAACTTAACAAAACGCTAGCCTAAGCAAGATTAAAGCATAACTAAGCTAACAACTACAACTAGCAACATAGAACTATAATTGAGCAGCATAACGACGTATTAAAAGCTAAGGAAACCGAGCGTTACCTCTTTGAAGTGAAACCTCGAGAGTTCCTCCTCCGGCAACACCGAAACATTCACGAAACCTCACAAACACTCACAAAATGGCCTACCAGCAGCCTAGGGGCGGAGAAGGGGGGTTAAGGGGTGGATTTGGTGTGAAATGGGCGCGGGGTATTTATAGAGCCAAAAGTAGCAGACGTCCGGTCCTAAGGGCATACATCCAGTACCTTTCCATAGTGGTCCGAAGGCTGTTTCGTACGACCATGTATTACACAATGGATTCTGTGAATAGTGTCATGTACGTCCACCAAAGTGGCATATGTCTAGTGGAGGACCACCGTACGTCCTCGCTAAAGGACAACAGTGTATGTCCGCATTTCAATGTACGTCCGCACTAAAAGACAAGAGCGTACGTCCGCCAACCCTAGTGTATGTCCGCACTAAAAGACAAACCAAAAGAAAATTTTCCAAAATGCCCTTCTGGCTGATCCTAGTGACCCAAAGTCTAAATTAACCCTTTAACTAAGCCACTTATGCTTAGTTAAATATTTGGGTCACTACAGGAACTGCAACTGATCCTACACATGATACTACGCTCGATCACATACGAGCCTTCCTATTGCTGGAACTTATTGAAACTATGACGGATCCTGCTCGATATTGCGTTTGATTGCATATGGGCATTCCTATTGCTGGAACTTTCTGTAACTGCGACTGATCCTACGATTGATCTTGCGGTTGATCATATACGGGCCTTCCTATTGCTGGAACTTTTTGTAACTGCAACCAATCCTATGATTGATCTTGCGCTTGATCACACTTTACTGATTTCCTGCTCACTGGCTTTGGCTTTGAATGCTGCATTGGCTATCTTCATGTTAACATAGGAATTGAAAATCAAACTCAACAAAAAATTGTTTATATTTATCTGGTTAATAAATGGGTGCAATTCAAGTTAAGAAATTTGAGAAATGATATATATGCAGTCAAAATGAGTAATTTTATTAAATTTTTTTTGACAAAAGAATTTCGAATTTACTTAGAAAGTGTATGAGATTCAATTACGTTTGCCCTCCATTTTCATTCATTTTCCTCAATTGAACAAGATATGAAAAAAAACACAATTATTTCGTTTTCTCCCCCATCAATTACAAGCATATTGTGTGAACCAACTAAATAGAGAATTAGAACACATCTCCGATTAGGAGATTTAAAGTAGCCCACATGCTTCTAATTCTCTGTCGTGTTCCAATGTTACTTTTCTCCAAAAATATTATATTAGTGGCCCAGCCTACTTCTATGCCATGTTATTTTATATTTAATTTGGCGATTGTTTTTGGAGTGTTTGAACATTTGTGCATTCATACGTAGTGAGATTTTTGTTTCGGGTTTCAAATTTTTGCATGAGTATGGTTTGGACGAATCTTTTGAAGTTAAAATTTAGTGATGTTTTTTGTGGTTTTGAAGATTAATTTTATGATTTTCAAAAAAAAAAAGAAGATTAATTTTATGAGTTTTGATTGTATAAAATACAATAATTTTAAACCAATTTCAGAGAGAAAAATTGAAAGATACTTCATTTCAAGCCATAATGACAAAGGAAAAACCTCTTCTAGTAGGTAAACTTACAATCCTAGTAATAGTACTAAACTATTCATAGGATAACCCGTTGTTCATTCTCACCTCAACAAGTCTCATGTTATTTTTTTTACGCATATCGGTTTAGTTTGGGTCCACGACCAAGCCCAATAATAGCTAGCCTATATAATAATATGCTAACCATTCGGCCTCGTTAATTCATGCACCACTAACACACATTTCAACTCGCACTTACACGATTTGGAGAAGAAAGGAAGAAAATAATAATAATAATAATAATAATAATAAAAAGATAGAAAAAAAAGACATGAGAAGAGGGGGCTGCGGAGAATGAAAAAAATTCTACCCGTTAATATATATAAATGGATTACTCAACTATTCGGTTATTAATTAGGTTTTTAAACTATTATAATCCTTAATTGCAACCGGCCAAAAAAAATTTGATCTACCATATGAACTGGAGTTATTGGCTGATAACATAGAACACCTAAAGCTTTATTTCTTCACCTTTTTTGGAAGAAGAATATGCCATTTTAATCAACGCTATGGAAGATTAAAGATTAGATAGAAACTTGGTGGACCCTTGTAAAAGAGAAATCTATCAACAGTAAAATCTGTCGGCTCACACTCAGTCGGCAAAAAACTAACAAGTGCCATTATTGGATTATGATTATTTGCAATTATCCAGTTGGCTCTTAAGATTCGTATCCTTATAAATTACTCCTAATTACAGTCTATATAGGCCTTCTCACTCAAAAACTCACAATCCAATCTATTTGTTCCTTTCACTTGCATAATCCAAACAAATACAAAATGAAAACATCTTAGCATAGATTAGAGATTAATCAACAACTTAATTAATCTATAATAAAAGTTAGGAGAAACTTCACTTTACCCCTAAAGCTTAAAAACTCTCAATTATCTAAACATGTTTTTAAGGAATTTGTAGATGGTTGATGAGTGATGACAGAGCAAAATCTTAGCCCTTGATATATACATGAACGCTCAAGAATTAAAGAATTGAATTAGACAGAATACCTTACATATTTTTTGGCACGTTTGAACGCTCAAGATTTAGACGTAAAGTACTAAATGTTAGAGCATATTTGAGTGACCCTAAAGTTAGAGATTTAATATTATGGAAATTGATTGTAATTGATAAAGTCAAATCAAAATTAAATATACTTGATTTGATTTTTATCAATAATATTATTTTGTATTATCTCTTCATCCGTATATACAATGACCAATTGTATTGTAAAATAATCAATTAAATAAGAGCTTAATGTAGCCATTTAGACTTTATTTGTGTACATAGCTCGTTGATTGAACCATATTAAAATTCTTTTGTGTCTCTTTCATTTATTTTAATTTCACTTTTATTTTATTTTTTTCATTTATTTATGAATTTCTTCGTAGTACCAAAGCATTTTTAGCTAATGCTAGTGTCAAATCCAATGATCCTGTGAATTTCTCTATTTTTAATTTCTTGTTATTGATAGTTAATACCTTTGCAGATCTTTTACCATAGATATTGCAAATGCATATGACCAGATTTATTTTTAAAAAAAAAAATCGGCGTCGTCAGCAGAGACGGAGGTTGTCGTTCTCCGCCTCCGGTGACCCTCCTTCACTCATTATCAGCCTAGCACCACACCCTTCTCTGGCCTTCCACAAGGTCGAACCCGCACCATCCAGCCACTGTCCACCTTATCTCACGGATAGTTTCGACATCGTGAACCTCCGCACCACTCAGAACATCCGATCTCATCCCAGAGCCGACGCCAACAACGTTTTCTTTTAGCCTCCTGTTTTCAACGGATTTCTTCACCGGCGATTCACCAGTGTCGAGTCCCATCATTCGCAATCGGGTTGGATTTCTCTGTTGCCGTCCTCATTCCATCTGCTTCCAGCCTTCCAAGCGCCGAATTCCATTGTTCTTAGTGCTGTTTGCTGCGATCTGCAGCCATAACAAGCTAGAGTAGAACGGTTCTGCATGTTCTGTAAATTGGGAGAAGAAATTGAAGAGGATGAAGGGTGTTTGGCAATAGGTTTACTTCTTATTGAGTAAATATTCCTATTCTTGTTTAGGGATATTATATTATGGTTTAAGTTCCAATTTGTGTTCTGATTGGTTATGGGAATAAGGTATCCTTATCCCAGTCAGTTTATGTAATCAAGAATAGGATATTATTGGAGAAAAAAAAAGAAAAAATTGAAAGAGGCCAAGTTGCCCATCCATTGGCCAATACTTGGCCTACTCCTTTTTTTGTTTTTTTTTTTAGAGACCTTTGGGTCCGTCCATCTGCAAAAGAGGCATTTTACAGCTCCAATCCTATTTTGACACATCACAATCTTAAGAAAATTGCAAAATCTTAAAGTAAAAAAAAAGCAAATCAAATGGAGAGATCAAGGCGACTAGACCCTCGGAAGCAACCGCGCCACCCACTGCTGCCAAAGACCCAGACCCGCACCTCCAAGACCAAACCAGACCGCCAAGGTGCAACGCCGATCTCTAACCTACCAGAGATCCCAACACATGACCCACACACACTTGCCGGAGACCCAAAGGCCAAAGGCCAAAGCTAATGCCAAACACGCACCCAGATCAAATCAGTGAGCAAGCCCAAAGACTCAGAGTCACAACACCTTCGATCTGTCATCACGGAGCTACTTCTGCGGACTAGACTCATAGCCGTTGGCTTGGGTCTCACCGGCTGGCCGTGACCCACTGCAACTCGACTCAAAACATGTCGTGACCCGCCGAAATCCACTTCGAACCTCGATTCTAATGCCCCAAACCTTGATTCTAATGCCACAAGTCCATTTTAATGCCTCAAAACTCGTTTCTAATGCCTCAAAACTTGTTTCTAATGCCTCAAAATTCTTTTTTGGATTCAAATCTAAAACCTAGAAGTAAAAAGTTAACCTATTAGGGATTTTATCACCCTAATCGCCGAAATCATGCGGAGAGAGATGACCACTTAAACCCACCACTTGTTCCGCCAAGTTCACGAAGGGGTCTGCACATCCCTTTGACCTTCTTCCTCACATAAATCCAGTGTATTAGGATTTATGTTATTATGGTGCATTTTTTTAGTTTTTCTTAGGTGTTAGTTAGATATTGGGTGTTGTAAAAGTATTGTTTTGCAGACATGACTTGATTCAAGGTTTTCTCTTTATTTGTTGGGCTCTGTGGTATTGTTTAAACCCCAAGCCATTTCAACTCTGTTAGCTCTCATTTTTGGCCCCTGGATGTCCTGTTTGAGAGAAGATGTTAGAGCATATTTGAATAACCCTAAAGGTAGGGATTTGATATTACGTGAATTAATTGTAATTGATAAAATCAAATCAGAATTAAATATACTTGATTTGATTTTTTATCAATTATACCATTTTGTATTATCTTATCATCTTTATATATAGGGACCATTTTTATTGTAAAATAATCAAGAGCAACAAAGCGTCAAAGGGCCCGACGGTGTCTCTACCACGGGCACTCCGATGCCAAAGTTAAAACCTAAGAGAAATATTGTACTTCGACACACAATAAATCAATATGCCAAATAATTTCTGATTATGAGAGAGTGTGTAAATTGTACCTCGCTTAGGGGCCCATTTATAGGCTAAGGTGCTGAGTTTGAATTGAACTTGTTCTCTTGGGGCTGTGATATATTCGAAATTGTTCTCTGGAGTTTGAGACAAAATTAAACTTCTATGGACTTGTAGACTTAGAGTAAGACTTCGACATTCCAATGCGATCCTAATTGGAATATAATTCATATTAGTTAATTAAATAGCCATTGCTATTTAATTAATTATGTGGCCCTTGGGGGCCCATAATCTGATGGGCTTGTAGTGCGGATTTATTCATAACTGTTACCCCCCAATTCCCTTAGCTAAGGTACTTGGGTAATGGGAATTTAACCAAAGCTTTGGGGGGCTCACTTGCCTAAGTTCCCAAGGGCACCCCCCAGCTATATCCGAGTTGCCAAGATTATCCATATTCGTACAATAATCTTTAAATAATAACTCATAAGCCTTTCAACAGACTAACCTTTGTTCCCCGTTTGTCTTGGGGTAATTTCTTGTTTTTGTCCAAGGTTTTCTCCTTGTCCTTGTTTGTCTTTCAATAGACTAACCTCTGTTTCCCATTCGTCTTGGGGTGATTTCTTGTTTTTGCCCAAGGTTTTCTCCTTGTCCTGGTTTGCCTTTCAATGCACTAACCTCCCTCCCCGTTCATCTTGGGGTGATTTCTTGTTTTTGCCCAAGGTTTCTCCTTGTCTTGGTTTGCCTTTCAACACTAACCTCTGTTCCCCGTTCTCTTGGGGTGATTTCTTGTTTTTGCCCAAGGTTTTCTCCTTGTCTTGGTTTGCCTTTCAACAGACTAACCTCTGTTCCCTGTTCGTCTTGGGGTGATTTCTTGTTTTTGCCCAAGGTTGTCTCCTTGTCCTGGTTTGCCTTTCAACAGATTAACCTTTGTTCCCCGTTCGTCTTGGGGTGATTTCTTGTTTTTGCCCAAGGTTTTCTCCTTGTCTGTCTGTTTTTTTACTGGGTTGTCTCCGTTAATTGTTTTTTTTAAGGTTTTCTCCTTGTTTGTCTGTTTTTACCGGGTTGTCTCTCGTTAATTGTTTTTTCTAAGGTTGTCTCCTTTGAAATATCTGGGGGTGATATACCCAGTTCTTCTTTGAAATATTCGGGGGTGATATACCTAGTTCTTCTTTGAAATCCGCTTGACAAATTAAGCTTTAACTTGCAGAATAATTTTCAACCATAATATATGAATCTTTCAATAGACAAACCTTTACTCCCTGTTCGCCTTGGGGTGATCCATTGTTTTTGTCCAAGGTTTTCTCCTTATCCTGTTGCCAAACAACTTTTATCTTCTCCAAAATCAACTACGCACTTTCCTTCTTTTCCTTCTTTTTTCCTTTTTCTTTCGCAGACCCTGCTACACAAAGCAAATATGGTTCCTTCTTTTCTTTCGCATTAACTCCATTTTCCACCTTTTTGATTTTTTCTTCTTCTTTTTCCTCCCGTCACTCCATTTTTCACCTATTTTTTTAAATTTTTTTTATCTCTCTTTTCTTTTCTCTGCCTTCCACCAGACCATCTTCTTTCTTTTTCTTTCTTACACGCCGACCACCTTCTTCTTTCTTATATTTCTTCTTTTTTTTTTAATGCACTTTAATGCACAAGCACGCTGATGTGTTTGAGGTCACGGTGTCGGTGTGTAGATGATCGGCATGCCGAGCTCCAATGGTGTTGGGTCGCCAAATTTAGTGATGTTATGGTCTCTCGGCAAGAATGGTGCGATCCCCGTAGTCTAGGTCAAATTTAGCACACCAAACCAGATTTCTACAAACAATATTAATGCTAAACCAAATCCAGTACCGACTCACAACTAGCAAATTTGTTAAAGCAAACACCGAATTGGGATTGGATGCAGATGTGAGGAATGTGTGCAGATCTACTAATTAAGTCTAAACGCACGATCATCATGATTTCACTTGGCTTTTGCTAGGTGATTTCCAGATTTGCTTGAACTGAAGTGGATCTGAGATTCCACTTTGTTGTGAACGGGGATTTGAATATGGGAGGCAGATTTGTGCAGATTTGCTATGGACAAAGCAAATCGGCTAGTCTTTCCGGTTGGTTGTCGCTGAATGCATGCTCATACTGTGATGAATTTTTTTTTTATGAGAAATGAACTAATCGTTCTAGACAGCCAAACCTAGGGACAGTTTTCACACGTGAATGCGCGTCTATGAGGCCTTCAAGTTCAGAATATCTTGTCGCGTACTCCAATTTGTTACAAAGAGCAACAAGCGTCAAAGGGCCCGGACTGTTCTACCTACCAAGCACTCGCCAAAGTTAAAACTCTAAGAGAAATATTGTCACGCACAATAAATCAATATGCCAAATAATTTCTGATTATGAGAGAGTGTGTAAATTGTACCTCGTTTAGGGGCCCATTTATATGCTAAGGTGCTAAGTTTGAATTGAACTTGTTCTCTTGGGGTTGTGATATATTCGAAATTGCTCTTTGGAGTTTGAGACAAAATTAAACTTCTACGGACTTGTAGACTTAGAGTAAGACTTCGACATTCCAATGCGATCCTAATTGGAATATAATTCATATTAGTTAATTAAATAGCCTTTGCTATTTAATTAATTATGTGGCCCTTGGGGGCCCATAATCTGATGGGCTTGTAGTGCGGATTTATTCATAACAAATTTCTTCACTAAACAAAGGAAAACTTGTTCACATGCCGACGTTTTTTACCCATCTCCTCTCTAACTGAGGAACTATATATCTATCTATGGTTTATTTCTTTAGTTGCGGTTATTTGTTTCAATAAAAATAATATATAAAGCCAAAGTGAGAAGATAAAACAAATGCATATGCACTCACTGACGTGAGGTGTTGAGGAGGCCAAATGAGTTTTTGTTCCTATTTGTGGTTGATGTGGTATTTTCGTGACCAAAATATCAATAATAAAAATAAACCACTCTTGCACAGAACGAATCCTAGGATAGGCTATATTGAGGTGTCGAACCTCAAGTTAACCTAATTAATTAAAAAGAATTGTTTTGATTTTATTTTCTAAAACTAAATGCATAAAATAAAAGATAATTAAAATAAAAGGAGTGTAGGGTATTGACTTCACCTCCATCCGCACAACAATGGTCAATCAGATTTAATCAAGAAATTCATTCTATGCATGTTATAATTAAACAAGAAACTACTTTATTAAAGAGTAAGGATAATCTATCTTCGGTTGGCACGGATCGTCCACCTAACCACTAAGATGCACACTCTTCCCTAGGCATAAACTATAAAACCCTTTAATAAGTTTCATACAATTAATGGAATAGCATAACCCATCTTCGGGTTACGGATCGTCCACCTAACCACTAAGATGCAGTACGACCCGTCTTCCCTAAGCATGGCCTATCTTAATCCTATTAATCATATGCCTATTAATCCCATTATATAACCATCATCCCCATAATCACAGAAAATAAGAATGATTTGAGTTCAATAAAAGTAAAATACTTTCTAAGACAAGATAAGAATTTCACAAATATTGATTTGGAATTTAAGAACAATTGCATCTAATAATTAAGAACAAAATCCATATGTAGCAATTCTCACAGTTATATAATCAACATACATAAATTGAAAGTCTGAAATTAAATACAATCAAACCATTGTGCTTGGATAGGGTTACATCAACACCCACAAAGGAGCCCATGACTCCGCTAAGCCTCCAAGAATTATTTTCTACCTAAAACTAAGTCTAAAACTAAGTATTCTCTTGAAGCATAGAGGCTTATTTATAGGGAGTAACAAGTCCTAGAAGCCCTAGTAAACCTAGAAAATTCGAATTCATTCTCCTAGTTGAATTAGGAGTCAATCCATGTACAAGTGGGAAAAGGATTCGTCCAGATTTGCCTCCTTCACTTGCAGGCGATTTTGGCGTAGCAGGAGTCCGATTTAGGAAAATCCTATTTCAGCATGATTTGTAGAAAATTGAATTATCTTTCCAATGCCGCTGGAATCACCTCAATCCGATATTTGAGCTGAAAGTTATGGCCAAAATACTGAGACGTGTTCAAAATCTGAAATTCTATCCGATCCGATTTTGACTCAAAGTGGAGAAATTCCGATTTTATCCTTTTCTTGTTATGATTAAACTTAACCACATCATATCTATCCTCTATTGTGATTGGTTAAGCTTAATCATATCTTCTAGTCCACTCAAATTGTGCTTTAAACCCAAATTTAATGGTTTTCTTGCATCTTTATTAAATACCTGAAAACACAAAAACAACACAAAATCAAACAAATAACAATGCTAAGGAATTAACAAATGTGAGTTAAGGGGCTTGAATGTGCAACATTCAGCACTTATCAGTGGTACTGCCAAGCCTCGTCGTCGTCACCATCACTTATCAGAAAGAAGCAAAATTGGAAGACATGGTGCTAATATTCTTATCCCTCTCTCTTCTTGTCGTCGCCGTTGCTTTGAAGCTGATCATCCACCTTCAAACAAGAACGACAACACCCAAACACCTCCCTCCCAGCCCACCTTCTCTCCCAATTCTGGGTCATCTCCATCTCGCTAAAAAACCCCTCCACCGGACTCTCCACAGCCTCTCGCAAAAATGCGGCCAGATTTTCTCTCTCCGATTCGGTTCCCGCCTAGTGGTTAATGTATCATCCCTATCCGCAGTCGAAGAATGCTTCACCAAAAATGACATCGTCTTAGCAAATCGTCCTCCCTCCTTAGCGGCCAAGCATATCGGTTACAACATGACCACCGTGGTAGCAGCCCCCTACGGCGACCACTGGCGCAACCTCCGCCGCATTTGTGCGCTCGAGATCTTCTCAACCAACCGCCCTAACATGTTCTTGGGCATCCGAAGGAACAAGATCAAGCACTTGCTGTGCAATCTAGGATGCAACTCGTCCCAAGATTTCACCAAGGTGGAGCTAAAATCAATGTTCTTGGTGCTCACCTTTAACATAATAATGGGGATGGTGGCCGGGAAGCGGTACTATGGGTATGGGGAGGAGGTGAAGAATGAGGAAGAAGCAAGACAGTTTAGAAAGATAATGATGGAGATTGTAGAGTCAGGAGGAGCGTCCAATCCTCAAGATTTCGTGCCCATTTTGCGGTGGATTGATCATGGGGGTTTAGAGAAGAGGCTGATGGGGCTTGCCAAGAAGACGGATGCCTTCTTGCAAGCTCTTATTGATGAGAAGAAGGGTAACGAGGAGGGAAACACTATGATCCACCATCTTCTTTCTTTGCAGAAATCACAGCCGGAATACTATGCTGATCATATTATTAAAGGCCTTATTTAGGTAAGTCTTTCCAGATACGTAAAATAAAAGAATTACACAAAAATATTTAATTTATTAATTATTTTAATTTTTTAGTGGTATAACAGGTCGACAAAGTATTCCAAAATGGATAAGGAGGTAAAAGTAGGTAATATAATGCCCGTCATAGGAATGGCTAATGGGAAAGAGAAATGATAAAAAAAAATTATTTTCTAGACTATCTTTCAACTATTTTCATATACTGAAGAAGTGAATTTACAACTGAATTAAAGTGGGATCCACATGAGTCCACAAATTCAGTGGTAAATTCATTTAATTTGTAAAAATATATAATTAAAAGAATAAAATGTGAATTGCCTCGATGGGGAACATGACTTCATGCATGCAAGTGTACATATCTAGTATGAGGCTATCTTTATTTAATGGATATATGGTGATTGGGGCATCTTTATAGAAGCACAGAGTGTGACAATGACCTTATTATAAAATCTTGGTCAATTATAGTTGTTATACTCCCTATGATCAATCCACTTTTCTTGTTTAACCCGCATAGAAATAATGTACACTGAGCAGGTCATGCTATTTGCTGGGACTCACACTTCAGCAGTGACATTAGAGTGGGCGATGTCCAATCTGCTCAACCATCCTCATGTGTTGAAGAAGGCCAGAGTTGAGTTGGACAATCAAATAGGGGAAGAGAATTTGATGGATGAACCAGATATATCTAAACTACTTTACCTCCAAAGCATAATCTCAGAGACCCCCTTCGACTGTATTGATAATATTGCCTAATAGAAAGAGAGAACTGCAATTTGTACTTCTCTTGTCCTTCTCCCATACAAATTCTTTAAAAATAAGTTAATGAATATAGGATCCACATGTTTACCCATATGGATCTTACAATGCGAGATAAAGACAATTGAGAAGGACGTTAGACTTTCCCATTCCGAGCATGGGCATATCGCCTTGATCGACTAGAGTGAAGAGACTGTTGCACATAAAACATGGTGTTGATCTGCTGCTCCATAGAATTAAACAACTAATTCATAATAGGGAATTGCTAGACTTACATACAAGTTTTACGAACAGATGTTTACACACTGAGCTGGAGCTAACGTGGCTGAAATGTGGCCTAAAAAATTTAAAAAATTTAAAGACGAGTTGGCTTTCGTGTTAGGAGGAAGTTGTTAGGTTAGCTCAAGATGACATGATAGTTTGTGTGTACTTTTGTTGACGAAAAAAACAAAAATTCAGAAACTGCTTTGATTTTCGTTCACTCTCCATTTCCAAGTTTGCCATCTTCTGAGAAGAAAACAAGGTTTGGAAATACATTTTTTGAGAGAAAAAAATAAATAAAGAAGATTTCCACTGGAAAATATCTTGGTGTTGGCTGGTAGAGAAAGATGGATTCTTAGTCATCCAGCTTCCACCGGAAAAGCTTCCACTCCATCTATCCAAGGTCTATCTCTCTGTCCATTGTATGGTTTTCTCTTTGGAAGCAACTAATGAACATGTAAAATATTATTATAGCTCTTTAATTTGTCTTGGGAAACATGGAAGCAATTAACATGAAAATGGTGATTAATCTTACTAGCTAGAAACTTATGACCAGAAAAAATGACGGTATATATTTGATTCTAACATCTAGAAACAGATTTTTTTTTTTAAATAATATTTTTGGATTTTTGTTTCCATTGTAGAAAAGTTACTTTTAGCATAAAAGTTGAAGTGTGAACTTATCTCCTGTGATTTGTGAAATTGAGACTCGAGGAGATGATGAATGTGGATAATGATGAAGCTCTTGACCCTCTTCTTAGCCCTCCAATTGGTTAGTTAAAAAAAAAAAAAAATTTCTTGTATTATATGATTTGTTAAAATATGTTAATTATTCTCTCTTATTTATATATATATATTATATAGATGGCAACCAGATTGAATGTGGGTTAGATGTGAATGATGGGCAAAGATAACATTATTCTTGGAAATCAAATGGTTGAAGAACCGAAGATTAGTATGATGTTTGATTCCAAAGATGATGTTTTATCATATGTTATAAGCAGTATGCCAAGCAAGTGGGTTTCACTGTGACAAAAAGAAGCTCTAGAACTGAGGATGATGGGAATTTAAGATACTTCACAATTGCATGTGTTTGTGAAGGCACGTCAAAAAGCAAATCATCTAAAATTGTTAGGCCAAAACCAATGGAAAAAATGGGGTGTAAGGTGAAGATCAATGCAAAATTAACAAGTGATGGAAGGTTTACATTGTCTACTGTTGTGCTTGAACACAATCACATGGTAAGCCCAAGCAAGGCAAAATATTTTACATGCCATAAGAAGCTAGATGTTCATGTAAAAAAAAGGCTTGAAGATATGGATAAAACTGGAGTCCATCCAAGTAAGATCTACAAAGCTCTTGTTGTTGAAGCAGGTGGGTATGAAAATATTTCATTTGGAGAGAAAGATTGTCGAAATTACATTAATAAAGTAAGAAATGAGTTGCTTGGAGAAGGAGATGTTGAAGTATTGCATAACTATTTAATGAGAATGTAAGAAAAAAAATGATTGCTTCTTCTATGTCATTGACTTGGATGAAGAAAGTCGTTTGAGAAATGTGTTTTGGGCAGATGCACGAAGTAGGGCAGCATATGAATATTTTGAAGATGTCATAACATTTGACACAACATACTTGACTAATAAATACAAAATGCCATTTGTGTCTTTTTTTGGAGTGAATCATCATGGTCAATCCATACTTTTTGGGTGTGGATTACTATCAAATGAGAATACTGATAGTTTTATTGAAAAACACATTGTCTTTTTGTCTGTAAAAAAATAAAAAAATAAAAAAATTGTGCTATGTTGTTGTTAAGCATGAGTTACATTGTAACTATGGTTGTATTTCATTGGTTTGTTTAACATCTTGAACACATCACGTCATTAGGACTCATTTTTGGCTTAGAGGGGCTTCAAATGTTTTGAGTTGATTATCATGAACACATTAGCATAGAGTCTGTGAGGTATGAAATTTGAATGAAATTGTGTGTTATCTTGAGATTTGTTGGATGACTTGTTGATGAAATAACCTTAGCTTGAAAATAAAAATAAAAAAGAAATAAAAAATAAAATAAAAATAAAAAAATCAATCAAAAAATCATCACTTTGAATTTTTCACTAAGTAACTGGACCCCATGCTTCATTAAGCATTGTGTGTTCGCGTGAAAATGTGTAAAATTCAGTTTGTTTGATTGTATGGCTAGTTTGGCTTTGTAACATTTTTGACTTAAGTCATTAAGTCCTTAGGGATGTTTTCACATCTAGTGCCCCAAGACCATCTAGTTTGGGAATCACTAGCCCAACACTCGTTACATAAGTCAATTAAAAAGCTTAAGGGAACCGAACATTGCATCCTACATACAAAAAATAATAATAGTAATAAAAAAAACTTAAGCCTTAGTTGTCTTCATCTAATAAAACTCCTATGAATTTAGAGATACATAATCTTTGAGTAAATTGAAGCCTCATGATTATATGTTAATCTCACTTTGTACTTAATGAAACATGTGTTGTCTCGATTGCCCACTTATTCTCTTAGATGTCTTGATGATGTGATTGTGGTGTTTAATTTGTTAAATCTACTTTTGAGGTAAAGACCATGTGTTTGTGTGGAAGTTCATGTATGCCAATAGCGTAGTGTTGAAAAATTATGTGGGTGTCATTGTTGGTAAACCTCACGAGACTTCACTCGTCCACTAGGGATGCCTAAGGGTTTAAAAGGCTTGTTGCATACAATAAATGCAATCGTCTCTCCCACGACAGTGCACTTATGTTTCTTACTTTCATTTTGTTTTGCTAAGGGACTAACAAAATATAAGTTTGGGGGTATTTGATGAGTGCCAAATATTGCATATTTGGGTCCCTTAACTTGTATTTGTTAAACCCTTGGCTTTGTTTTGTTTATGATGTTTTTGGTTACTGATCAGTGTCAAATATTGTATATTTAAGCCCCTTAACTTATGTTTTTAAAGCTCTTAGTGTTGTTAATTTCTAATGTTTTTGTATTGTTTTAGTGTGCTGTAGGTCCTTGGTTTAAAATATGGTTTAAAGGGGTGAAATTGAGCAAAGAATGAATCTTAGTCCCTAGTGGTGCACTCGATCGCACAAGAGCTGCAATCGAGTGCACCTATGATCAAGCATACAATGATGCGTTCGAGCGTGCCTGTGCTCAAGCCCAAGAGCCATGATCGAGCGCATGCCACATACACCCGTGTTTTCCACATCGCCCTAGCTGCCATTGCTAACTTGCTTGCATTGTGGGATTTTGAGCGTTATGCAGCGCCGAAAGCAATCATTCGCGATCGAGCGCGAATACGCTTACGCCGAAAGCGCATCGTAGCACATTTGTTTTGTCTATAAATAGGACTCTTTCATTTTATGTAAACCTATGTTTGGAGGTCCTTCAGAGGCCTAAAACCTTTATGTTCTTCACTATAAAGCCTCTAAATTGTCATTTATTTATTTAATGCTTATTTTTGTTTGTAGATTGTCTCTTATTTTCATGAGAGGCTAAATCTTCAACTAAGGTTGAAGATGAAGTCTCTCCTTTGATTTATTTACGCATTTTCATGTTTTGTTCGTATTAAATCCATCATTTAATTGTCATGTGTGTTCATTTCAATACATTTTCGTGATAAAATTGCATTGATTGTGCCATAGTTGGATATTCATAGTGTTTTGTCCAATGGATACATTTCATCTTTTGATTTAAGTTTATTTATCCATTATCTTTTATGTTAACTACATTCACATTGGGTCCTTTGAACGAAGTTGGATATATTTTGTCTTTTGTCAAATGGACAGATGCTTTGAGTATTTCAATAGGGACAATAGAACATGCATAGAACTTAAATATGTATGAACTAGCATGACACTAGAACATGCATCGTTTTTAGCTGTATGACGGATGTATGAACTAGCATGAATATGTGTATTTTAATGTGGTGAGATGGATTCTAAACCTTAGTATTTTTATTTATTTGTTTTTAAGCATTTAGGTTAGTTTACATTTATTGCACGCCATATGTTCGATATTCAGAACTATGTTAAGATAAGGTTAATTTAGGCATTTAAATTAGTTTTTCACACTAGAACGCTTAATAAGAGCCTTGGTAAAGCTGCTTAGACAAAGCCTAAAACCCTTAGAGTTAATCTAAACACACTTTGAGCCTTTAGAACATGGAAGCCAAATGTTGATCCTCAGGTAGCAGACGTACGCTAGGTTTGGCGGATGTACACTGGGGGTATCATCGGAAGTACGCCCTGCAAACTGTACTAGCGGAGTACGTGGGACCACCGGACGTACACTACTTTTTGTATACCCTTTGGATAATACCTAGACATACGAGACACTCTTTGGACTCCTGTGCAAGAACTAGTGGATGTACACTAAGGTTGCCGAACGTCCGCAGGCTCGACAGAGGGTTGGTGGCAGATTTTCTCTATAAATAGGACGCCCCTCCTCTCATTCCTCACGCCTTCTTCCATCCTCTGGTGTGCCTCTAGGCTGCCAAAATCCCTTCCACGTTTTTAGAGAGAGTTTGGTGAGGAAGAGTGTTTCCAAGCAAAGTTCCAAGGAGGAGAGGCCATGTCCATGCTTAGCTTCGGGGTAAGCTTTGTTTTCTTTGTATTTAGCACCGTGTTATCTTGTGTTTCTGCTTAAGCGAGGGTTTTCAAAGTGTTCATCAAGTTCTTCGTAAAAATGATAATGATTTCGAAGAAGTCTTTCAAATCCCGTTGTGTTGTGATTTCTTACGATGCATGTGCTCTTTTACTTGCCTAGACGAGGTCTAGAGGTCTAGAAGTGCTATAGGAATCATGCATTGTTTGAACCTTAAAACGGTGTGCTTAACACATTGAGTGGACGTATGCCCTCGAGGCTAGACATACGGTTAGTGAGCAGAACACTAGTTTTGGGTTCCACATGTGTATGCTTTAGCTTAGTCTTATTTTTAGGTTTTATAAGGCTTAGAATAACGGTGACTTATATCCGTTATAACAGGAAATAGCTTGGTCGGACGATACGATTCGCTCGAGTGCACAAAGTAAGTAAACACTTACACCCTTTTTGGTAATACGTGGGATATGTCAATTGATTGATCACGTATGATACGAGCATGCCTATTTTCTATAATTACTCGGTAACTGTGTTATTAAATAAACTATCAAGATGCATCGCAAGACATGGTATGCCGACACATGCGGTATAAACGGCCATGAGCTTACTATATAAATTATGTATTATGGTCAAATGTGTGCGTTATGTGAGGGCTGTGGATCCATTGGTTTCGTGACCTTGATGCAACCATTCCCAATGGTTCGGTCACTATAGGACAAACGTCATTAGTTAGTGTAGGCCACTCGAGGTCGAACTCGATCGTGCCACTAATGTTATGTATGGTATGTTATGCAATGGCTGAGGCACTGGCATTGTATTATAGGTCCCTCGGGACAGCATCAACCCTGTTGAGAAGGGGTAATATCTCGGGTAGACCATGTATGAGAGTTATGACTTATAAGCGTTAGACTTTTTTGCATTAAAACACTTAGGTATTTATCGCCTGTTCTACACCTTAAGCTTTGAAAACCCTAAAACCCGTTAAACGGTGTATTAGCGGAGGTAATACCTTCTTTCTGGTTGATCGGACCAAATTTAGGTACTCGCAATTGAACGAACCGAAGCTCGTAGAAGCGAAGTGCGCACAAGGAACGGAGCGCTTGCTTAAGAAATTATCGAAATTAAACTAACTATACTTTAACCTAGCTCCAAGTAGTTTTAAGAGCACTAATTTTGCAGTAATTAAAAACTAAACTAAGGAAAGGTTAATGAATGGAAAAACGACTAAGATTAAAGATTATCCTTACCCCGATCAAAAGATAACTTTATACATTAAATGCTTATTTTTTCGTCTTAGAAATTAAAACCCTCAACACAACTCCGTTGTCGCTATTTGATACAAGTCAACCAAAACAATATGTTTACCGTTAAGGAGCTACAATAAGTAATTGTTTATTGATAAAATCATCCACTGTATCCTTGGATCACAGTGGATATTGAATCAATAAATATTACTTGTTGTGCACCCGGCTTGGAACACATTGGATGGTGACTATGATTGTATCAAAGATGACAACCATTTAATTTTTTGTCACAAAATTAAACGTATGCAGAAATTAAATGACGGAAATTAAGAACGCTTAATGTAAAAAGTAAGAAATATATGCTATGGTAAGGCATAATCTTCAACCTTAGTTGAAGATTTTAGCCACACATTAAATAAATAAAATGAAATAGAAATGAAAGATTGCATAAAATGAATTTAGGATAAGTGTTTACAATAAAATTGGGCAGTGTGGCTAATAAGGCAAAACACTCTCAAAGAAAATGTCCAAAGAAAACTAACTCAAAACCAAATGACCAAGGGCCTATTTATAGGCTGCGAAAAAGGCCACGTTCAACGCAGGCATGCGCTCGAACGTGCTGCTTATCCACGGTCTAATGTACACAACACGGTCGATCGCAGAAAATCGCCAGTACGCTGAGGCGCTGGCTGACCGGACTGCGTTTTCTTCATGTCCATTTTGCTCCCTCGGTCAAGGTGTGATGTAAGGTCCGCTTATTACAAAACAAACAAAACAAGTCAAATTATTAAATATTAACAAAACTAATAGCCTAACAAACGTAAATAAAGGGGTGTGAACGAGCACTAAATAACACTCATCACTGGTTATTACTCAAATTGCACGTTTACTCTTATTAACTGGGCTCATGTCATACATAAATGTGAGGTTTACTTACTAAGTCGTTAGACTTACGCGGTTATTATTCTTTAGGTAACCCGATTCACTGCTATGGAAGTGGCAAGAGTGCTACTACCGATTGGTTATACTTTACTTATGATTATAGGTTTGTCTTATTCATTAGTAGTTCCACATTCTTACTTGATGGATTATAGTAGATCTCAGATTTATTCACCTTCTCTTGCATTCACTCTGACAGTTTTCTAAGGGTGATTACCCGTTGGGTCACAAGTTGGTTTCAATTGGGTGAATTACCAGTGACTCCACCTGATTAGCCGAGGCTGATTTTGGGGGCATTACAGTATGGTATCAGAGCATACGGTCTTGCCGACCATAGCTGTAAATCTGAGAATAGGAGGTAGTATCTAGGTTTAATCTTAAAGAACTGGAGCATAGGATAGGTTTAGTTTCCTTGTTTGTGGGTGCAGGCCACTGTAATGGCCTATTTGATTGTTTGACTTGGGATGAACTGGATCGCCTGTTCTGCGTTATAGGCATTTGATCCTACTTCATACTCAGATGCACAACGGATATAGAAGCCTACTGGCTATTCGCGAATGGCCAGCTGAGTTTGGACCTTACACACCTGGATACCAACCTCGCTCTAGTAAACGCAGGGTTTCCACCTAAGCGAACCACGAACCGAAGTCTTCTCCTGTCCCTGAGACAGATAAAGAAAAGAAGATACGCACAGCAACTAAGAAGAGGTTAGTTGTACCTAAATGTCATAGTATCTCGACAATATGAGATTTTCCACCCATTCCCGGAAGATATAATCCTTATATCAGTGATGAAAAGAAGCAAGCAATGCATACCTAGCTAACTCATATTTTGGATGAATACACCAAAATGGAATAAGAGGAAATTTGACTGCTAAAAACGGGAGCATTACCAGAAGGATTTGATGGTCAAAGGGCTGCATTTCTCTCCAGCATAGACAAGGACTACGAGGCACTAGTTAAGGATGAGGAAGACTCATTTGAGGACTTGTCTGAGGAGTGATAGGTCTTGGGGTAGTAATCTTTAGAGGTTAGATAGCTAGATTTTCTCTTACCCTTAGCAGTGGTGAGTTTTGCATTTGAACATCTGGGGTTGATTGTAGAGCACAAAGGAATTTTCACTGTACCATGAATTTCAGAGAAATAAAATCATTTTGGCATGCCTCATTTACTTTTAACTGTCATTTCTAATGCCTTACAAATTTTGAAGAACCTTTCTAAAATAATAATAATAATTTAGGGTTAAGTGGATGTACGTGCCTGATAGCGGACGTATGCATTAACCCAGCGTATTCTCTTTAAAACGTTCGAATGTACCCTAAACACTATTAATTTTGGTTTTTCCATTTTCTCTCCACCCAAACATTTCTAAAGGGATTTTCAGCAAGGTCTCCGAAGGATTTAAAGGTTTTCCATCCCATTTCCAAAGATTAAAAGAGGTATGAAGATTTTTCCCAAAGTTTCTCAATTTTTCGCAACTTAGAGTTTGAGTTTGAATCTTGTGTTCTTTTGCATTTTATGCACTTAGATGGCTTGGTTGTGGACTAGGACCACATTTTAGGCTGTATAGGGTTGCATTCTTGCATTTGAACCGATTGGATTGAAGTTTTTGGATTTAGGGGATTTTTGCTCTAAAATCTGAAACCCTTGAATTTCCCCAATTTTCTCATGCAATTGATGCATGATTTGAGGCCTAATCTCTTCCATGATGACCTAGGAACGAGACCCATATCACCCATTGACCAAAGTTGATCAATTTCGAAAAAGCCCAAAATCTAGTTCTTGATTTTGGGGGTTTTTGCCTAAAAACGGGTTTTGTCAATTTTGTGATCTTTATTGGGTCATTTGGACCAATTGAAATGTAATACCCATAGTTGGAATCCCGATCTATGATCCCGACACTTGAGTTCGAAATTTTGCCGAGACTAGTAAAATTAACAAAATACCCTTCACCCCCGAGGGATAGGGATTTTACCCTAACTTGGCTCCGTGAACCGAAAACCTGAACCTACCAAATTTTTGGGATGTGAATCTTTTTCGAGGACTTAATTTGTCGATCTAGACCTCGAAAATCCCATCTGAGTCTCATAATTACCCTAGCACCCTTCTTTTTCTAAGAAGGGGCATTTTTGTCTTTTGACTTGGCCTAATCAAGCGGGTTCTAAATAGTCACTAAGGAATCAGATACCATCCGGATAATTGTAATCCTCATCATTCTTGACCATTGCAATTTACTGAAGTACCCCTTATATCCGAATAATAAGGTTTTGTCCAAAACTCAATTCTGCAAACCACTTCAACCTTGTTCATCAAACTGTGCCTTTCAAGAACCTAGATCACGGGCCCGATCTTCGAATTTGTGTCCTAACCCCATAATGACTAAAATGCCCTTCCTTCCCAAAAAGGGGCAATTTTAACCTTTAAAGCCCACATTGTTCTAAGACATCTTAAATCGTTGCTAGGTATTTTACATCCATCTAGCTAAGTAAAACCTCGAACATTTCAAGATTTCCTAAAATGCTTTAACATCAGTACTCCTACTTCGGTTTCGACCAAGTCTTCGGAATTGAAGTTCCTAATCATCCGATGACTTGTCTAAGTACTCTTTGATTGTTGATATCAGCCATGGACTTGAACGTCCTAATTCTTTCAGTCACTTGCAAATCACCTAATGACTTATAGATTCTCACTTTTTAAGTCTTTAGCACACCTCATCACGGCATCTAGGGCAGATTGCATGGGGTAGAATTTTGTGCGAGGGTTAGTCTTAATTAGAATTTTCAATGCAAGATGTAATACCCGAGGTTTTTAATAGGATTATTAAGAATGCTTTAGTATAAATTTCAGTCTCTAGTTAAATCAAATATATTGGAAAAAATATATTTGATGTCTAAATTATGAATTATTTGGCATTTAAGATTTACATAATTAAGTGCATAAGTGTTAATGGTAATGGAGATATTAGTATATTAAATGATTGTTTTATTTAATATGATTATGTATATGTATATATATATCAATATGTATATATTTGTTTTAATATATATGTATATATATATATATATATATATATATATAGGAATTGGGTTGCACGATGAGCTTTTAATGCTCAATAGATAGATATATATGAAATGAGTTGCGATGAGCATTTAATGCTCATTAGATATATATATATATATATATATATTATTTTAATACTAAGTGGTAGATGTGCATGTGAGTGAGTGGACGTGGCTGTAGGTTCTTAGACCAAGTAGAAAACTCATGAAACCTTCATTACATTGATTAGGCGCTGCATTCGACAAGAAAATAAATTCGAAAGTGTACAAGCCCTACTTTTCCCATTCTAGAGTAATCTTCCATATTATTACAAACTTATCTCACCGCTTACTTTCATGCAAATTCCATCAAGTCCCTAGTGCTCTATAAATAGGACCTCCGTAGTGCACTTTCACGAGCAACTCTCCTCTCCTCTCCCTCTCTCGTGCAATGAAGAGAAAATAGAGAAAATAAAAGAAAAAGAGAAAGGAATAGTGAGATATATTTATATATTTTTAGTAATAAGCGTTGGAGCGCTTTTAAGTGGAATTGCTAGGTATATTTCTTTTATCCTTAGTTTATGTCAATTCTAGTTAGAAATTAAATTATGTCAATTTTATTCATTAGAATTTAAATTACGTCGTTATAATGTCCAAATTACTGGAAAGTGTGATTGAATATTTGGAACGGATATTATATTCAATCATTCTTTTAAATATTACAAATGCGTCGTTGTGTTGCCTAAATTTTATTAGGTATTTTACAATAGCCATTGTAATGCCCAAGTAATATTAGACATTTTAGATAAATATTATATTAATGCCGTAGTAATGCCCATATAAATATGTGGTAACGCTACATAGTCGTTATGATGCCCGAGTGACATTATAATATTTTAAATAGATGGCTTATGCTGCCCAATTTTAGATAGAGTATAGAGAGAAATTAAGAGGTCGTTATTTTAGCCTTTTAATTATAATTTTAGACTAATTTATTATCGCGGAGCCTAAAAATGCAAAGAATTTAGAATCAAGGATTAGAAAGGAATCCGACATAACGGTTCTACGGTGACAAGTAAGTATAATTACTTCGAGCATGGTATTATTTTAGTGAGTACAATTGCTTCGAGATTGATACTAGTTTATAAAGCTTTTGAAATGTGATTATTATATGAATATTTTATGAATAACATGATTTAATGCTTCCAATTATTTTTATGAGTTGCAAAATGAAATGTGGTGATTATGAGAACAAAAGAAGGATTTTAAGAGACACGTTATTGCATCGTTGAACATTGAGCATAAGAGATTAATTAAATATGAAGCAAAATGGTTTTCCTATGTTAACGGTGGGAGCCAAATGAGCCTCTCGGGTTAAATAAGAAGCCTTTTGTCTTCATAAAGTTGACTATAAATGTTGAGGTGTTCTTATATTAACGGTGTAAGTCAAGGAGCCTTACTGAGTTAAAATAAGAAGCCGTACTAACCGAGGAGCCAAAAGTGTCTCCCGAAAATCGTAAACGAAAGGTTCAAGTCCTTTAGAAAGCAAGAGAGCCAAAGATGTCTCCGGTAGCCAGTGAAAGGTTCAAGTCCTTTAGAAAGCCGGAGAGGCTAGAGATTGCATTGCATACATTGAATAATGTGATTTATGATTTATGTGTTTTACTTCTTTGTATTTATATGCATATTCATTTTATGAGATGCAAGTAAAATGCATATATGTATAAATATAAGGTTGTTTAGAAAAGATAAATGGATTTTTATCACAAACAACTCTATGATGCTTATTTTATCACCGTGGATTATACAAAATGATTCTTTGGAAAACTTAACGAATCATTATTATAATCATCATATTAGTGATACTCTTGAAAAGATGGCTCATATTGAAAATATCAGAATTTTATACCTATTGAGACCGTGGACTCATTAATCCGCCTATGTAAATGTGGTAACCCCACAATTATACCACATTTACATAGTTATTGATGCAGCAGTGAGGAGGTGAGGATGATCCATATGTTTGTTTAGGTTATCATGGATAAGGTTTTCCAAAGATTCTAGGTTATTGAAGATGTCTATCTTTTGGAATGTATCTATAGTTAGACAGTTCAAGGTACTTTTGATGTACATCTACCTATGTGCCATCTCGTGGCACTTTTGATTAGTATGGTTTCTTATTGTGTAAAGTACAAGGTAGATCTGTTTATTATATAAGTCTTGTTCTCACGGTGTATTCTATGAGGAGTTTATAAATAGAAAAAAGAAGTATAGTGATTCACTGCAAGATTTATAATCTCGATGATATTGAGGAAAAGATAGTAGCGCTTAGTGGCAATTAGAGATTTCCACTTTCGCCTTTCATTAAGTAAAAATCGAGGCGTTCTGAGAATGGTATCGAGCATTACCCTTAGATGGTGGGAGCATGCGAGCCTATGAGGGGTCGCTAGTGACATGCGTTGAAATGCCAAGAGTGGGTTACCTCATGAGGGTCGGGACGCCAAGATTGGGGTAATTCCATGAGGGTTGCCGGTGACACTAGTTCCCAAGAGGAGTGCTTGTAGTGCCTCACATCTCCGGTATGGAGACAAAGCTATGATATTTATTCTAATGGTAGTTATTTTATGAACATATTGAAGTTTAGAGTTATATAGTAACTTGGATAAGTGATGGTTTAAGTATGATTTGTTTTAAATGCTACAATATGTTATCAGTGCAGTTGGCTCTGAGGACTATAGGAAAATTGATCTTATTAGAAATTAAATCTCTAGGATCTATGTTAGAATCGATGCCAGAGCATAGGCTATGATTAGTCTAAAGAAAAAATAGGTCCGATAAGTCTAAGTGGTTAGTAGAGCAGTCAATCTTGAAAGGTCTAGCAAAAGATTTGGATTATGCTAGTCATTGGCCAACTTGAGGCATGGAAATAGAAATGACTATGTAAGTAGAAGGGCTTGATACTAAGTGTCACTTTTGAGGAATAGTCATGAAATAATATTTTTAGAGATATAAATTGCTGAAATTTGATGTTATTACTTTTACAAATTTATGGAATGGTAAGATTGATAAATCAGATAAGCACTCTTCAGCTCCATGAGTGTATAGAAGAAATTTTTCCTACTTCTTTGATTTTCCATTGTGGGAACAATCGAGGAATCAAGAGATTGAATATCGGGATTTTGATATATGTTTGATAAACTTTGGAGAATTAGAGAAGTATGTATTAAGGATTAATGATTGAGAATTGGTTTGGTAAATAGGATTTGAATCAATAAGTTATGAAGGTTTGCTAGTACACCAAAAGCTTAAGATTAAGAGTTTAGAAATATGATATGCCCGAGTGAGTTTCACAGAAGAATCTCTATTATAAGGATATACAATTTGCCTATCTTGGTTGAGGTATGAACAAAAGCATAGATATGTAAGATTAAAAATAGGTATTTCATTATTTTATCTCTTGAGGATTATAGTATCTATGCTTAAACAAGAAATCGATCAGGCACCATATAAGGATTTGTACCTATATACATAAGTTAAGGAGATATAAGTCCGGATAATTATGTCAAGCATGATTTTGAATATTGAGAGATAGAAAGCAATATATGGAATTATTATTATTTTACATCCTTTTTGAATAAATTGATTAAAAAGTATTGAGGAATACTAGCACTGGAGAGATTTAGTTATGTTGTTAGGAGCTACAAAAGAAATGATAGTAGGACTTGTAAGAGATAAACAAACATATGAAGGCATGGATGTGGCTTTCATTATGTATGAAGTACAATTGAATGACATTGAGGTTATGTAAATAGTAGATTTACTCACAAAATTTGGAGATAGAACTTTCGCAACTAAGGATTTGATTGCTAAGAGATAATGTTTTGAGAGACAAATACAAAAGGATATATGGGAATTTAAGGCACAAGGAGTTTATGAATGATACTCATTAAGTTGTAAGTTAGAATAATGAATTTCCTAATAAGGAAGGGAGTTCTATGACAACATTGTTATAAGTAAACTAGTTTCATATGGATTAGCGGCAAGTTGGCGGTTTGATGAGCACA
The DNA here is from genome assembly GCA_013348765.1 of Carpinus viminea. NCBI lineage: Eukaryota > Viridiplantae > Streptophyta > Magnoliopsida > Fagales > Betulaceae > Carpinus > Carpinus viminea. The sequence continues at coordinate 16,694,733 of CP054672.1, forward strand.
TTAGAGTTAAATGATCAATGTAGCATATCATTTCTATGGATTGAGAGAAAGAAAATAAAGTAGTATGACTATCGCTTAATCCTTGAAAGATGATAATACTATGACCTATGGGGTATTTTGGAGATGAGTCTCTTAAGATGTAATGGATGTATAGTGAATGGCTCGATACGCAATATGAATGTACTTGATTGTGATAGTAATCAAGGAATTTTAATTGTTAAATACATGTCGCATAAAAATTGGAGACCTCAAATTGGGATACAACAAGGTGATCTCAGATTGAGATTAAGGATAAGATCATTGGACGACAGGAGTCAGTAGAAATTAATGATATTGTGATATGCAGTATACTAGTTAGAGAACTGATTTGACTAAAGAGACTTAGTAGCTTGAGTTGAAATTGATAGAAATAAAAGATGAGATGTTATTCTTTTAAGGTCATATGCAATATGATGATCTATGTACAGATGGATAGAGAACTATAGATGAGGAAATAAGATTTGAATGATTGAGTGTTGGAGTACAAGGCCTAGTGATATGTTAGTGAGTAGAATATAAAGGCTTAAATGGGTTGTAAAAGCAAGAGAGGAATGTTTGGCACAAATAATGTTTGAGGTCTACTAAGGCAGTGCAATAGAAGTGTACATGATAAGTCAATTGGGTTTACGTACAAATTTCGAGGACGAAATTCCAATAAGGAGGAGAATGTAATACCCGAGGTTTTTAATAGGATTATTAAGAATGCTTTAGTATAAATTTGTCCTAGTTAAATCAAATATATTGGGAAAATATATTTGATGTCTAAATTATGAATTATTTGGCATTTAAGATTTACATAATTATGCATAAGTGTTAATGGTAATGGAGATATTAGTATATTAAATGATTGTTTTATTTAATATGATTATGTATATGTATATATATATCAATATGTATATATTTGTTTTAATATATATGTATATATATATATATATATATATATATATATAGGAATTGGGTTGCACGATGAGCTTTTAATGCTCAATAGATAGATATATATGAAATGAGTTGCAGATGAGCATTTAATGCTCATTAGATATATATATATATATATTATATTATTTTAATACTAAGTGGTAGATGTGCATGTGAGTGAGTGGACGTGGCTGTAGGTTCTTAGACCAAGTAGAAAACTCATGAAACCTTCATTACATTGATTAGGCTGCATCAACAAGAAAAACAAATTCTGGAAAGTGTCACGCCTACTTTTCCCATTCTAGAGTAATCTTCCATATTATTACAAACTTATCTCACCGCTTACTTTCATGCAAATTCCATCAAGTCCCTAGTGCTCCTCTATAAATAGGACCTCGGCAGTGCACTTTCACGAGCAACTCTCCCTCTCCCTCTCCCTCCTGCGAGAAAATAGAGAAAAATAAAAGAAAAGAGAGAAAGGAATAGTGAGATATATTTATATATTTTTAGTAATAAGCGTTGGGCGTTTTAAGTGGAATTGCTAGGTATATTTCTTTTATCCTTAGTTTATGTCAATTCTAGTTAGAAATTAAATTATGTCAATTTTATTCATTAGAATTTAAATTGCATCGTTATAATGCCAAAATTGTCGGGAAAGTGTGATTGAATATTTGGAGGATATTATATTCAATCATTCTTTTAAATATTACAAATGTCGTTGTCTTCCTAAATTTTATTAGGTATTTTACAATAGCGCGTTGTAATGCCCAAGTAATATTAGACATTTTAGATAAATATTATATTAATGCCGTAGTAATGCCCATATAAATATGTGGTAACGCTACATAGTCGTTATGATGCCCAGTGACATTATAATATTTTAAATAGATGGCGTTATGCTGCCCAATTTTAGATAGAGTATAGAGAGAAATTAAGAGGTCGTTATTTTAGCCTTTTAATTATAATTTTAGACTAATTTATTATTATCATGTAGAAAATGCGAATTTAGAATCAAGGATTAGAAAGGAATCCGACATAACGGTCTCACGGTGACAAGTAAGTATAATTACTTCGAGCATGGTATTATTTTAGTGAGTACAATTGCTTACGAGATTGATACTAGTTTATAAAGCTTTTGAAATGTGATTATTATATGAGCCTGAATATTTTATGAATAACATGATTTAATGCTTCCAATTATTTTTATGAGTTGCAAAATGAAATGTGGTGATTATGAGAACAAAAGAAGGATTTTAAGAGACACGTTATTGCATCGTTGAACATTGAGCATAAGAGATTAATTAAATATGAAGCAAAATGGTTTTCCTATGTTAACGGTGGGAGCCAAATGAGCCTCTCAGTTAAATAAGAAGCCTTTTGTCTTCATAAAGTTGACTATAAAATGTTGAGGTGTTCTTATATTAACTGTGTAAGCCGAAGCCTTCTGAGTTAAAATAAGAAGCTCATACTAACCGAGGAGCCAAAAGTGTCTCCTAAAATCGTAAATGAAAGGTTCAAGTCCTTTAGAAAGTCAAGAGGAGCCAAAGATGTCTCCGGTAGCCGTAAAATCAAAGGTTCAAGTCCTTTAGAAAGCCGAGAGGCTAGAGATTGCATTGCATACATTGAATAATGTGATTTATGATTTATGTTTTACTTCTTTGTATTTATATGCATATTCATTTTATGAGATGCAAGTAAAATGCATATATGTATAAATATAAGGTTGTTTAGAAAAGATAAATGGATTTTTATCACAAACAACTCTATGATGCTTATTTTATCAGCTGTGGATTATACAAAAATGATTCTGTTTGGAAAACTTAACGTAACTGTTATTATAATCATCATATTAGTGATACTCTTGAAAAAGATGGCTCATATTGAAAATATCAGTAATTTTTATACCTATTGAGACCGTGGACTCATTAATCCGCCTATGTAAATGTGGTAACCCCACAATTATACCACATTTACATAGTTATTGATGCAGGTGCAGAGGAGGTGAGGATGATCCATATGTTTGTTTAGGTTATCATGGATAAGGTTTTCCAGTATTCTAGGTTATTGAAGATGTCTATCTTTTGGAATGTATCTATAGTTAGACAGGTTCAAGGTACTTTTGATGTACATCTACCTATGTGCCATCTGTGGCACTTTTGATTAGTATGGTTTCTTATTGTGTAAAGTACAAGGTACAGATCTGTTTATTATATAAGTCTTGTTCTCAGCTCTGGTGTATTCTATGAGGAGTTTATAAATAGAAAAAAAGAAGTATAGTGATTCCGCTGCAAGATTTATAATCTCTGATGATATTGAGGAAAAGATAGTAGCGCTTAGTGGCAATTAGAGATTTCCACTTTCGCCTTTCATTAAGTAAAGTCGGGGCGTTACACAAGAGGATGGCACGAACAAAAGTGAGTGTAGCTGCATCCATCTCATCCCATACACGGTCGCGCAGACTCCAATTTGAGCCACCGCAGTTCGCCTAGGACCCGGAGTCTGGGATGGACTCGGATATGGAGGAGGCCGCAACAGAGGGACCCAACCCTGAGGTCCCAGTAGCTCCAGTAGGCAAGTGTAGCGACCCAAATTATTAACTAGGCATAAGTGTCTTAGTTGGGGGAGTTAATTTGGGTTTTGAGTCATTAAGGACACTAGAGGGGTAATTTGGACTTTTGGACAGACATACGCTAGGGTTGACGGACGTACGCTGTTGTTTGTAGTGCGGACGTACAGGGGGCACCACCAGACGTATGCTTTGCAAACCGTATAGGCGGACATATGTGAGACCATCGGACATACGCTACTTTTTGAATACCCTCTGGATAATACCTGGACGTACGAGACAGCCATTGCACCGTTGGGCAAGAACCATCGGACGTACTCCCCTTGGCCGGACGTCTCCTGCTTTTCTAGGCCTACAAATAGACATCTACCCTTTTTGTGTTTCTCACAATTTCCATACACCTCCAGGTTGCTAGAGTGTTCCTAGAGTGTTTTTCAAGTGTTTTGAGTGTGTTGTGAGCGTGTATGTGAGGCATTTGCGAGTTTCGAAACGTTCGTGAGGTGAAACTCTTGCAGTTTTGTTTCAAGGAGGTAACACTTGATCCTTAGCTTTAATTTACGTTGTTATGCTGCTTGTTTAGTGTTTAGTGGTAGTTGTTAGCTTAGTTGCACTTTAAAACTGTTTGGGTTAGCATTCTTGTTAGCTTAGCGTTGTTACGTTGCAAGGAGGTTGCAAACTAGACTAGAAGGCTTTAGATTGTTCCTAGTAGCCCTAGGAGTCAGAGAATAGGTGGACAGTGGAGAGAAAATGAGGTTCTTCCGAGAACCCATACAGCAGACGTACGGTGTCGAGATTGGACATAGCTTGTCGTTACACGGTGGACGTATGCACCCGAGCCCGGATGTATGGTCACTGTGTGGCAGGAAAACCCTATTTTCACCAAACATCCCATAGCTCTTGTTTTCCTTACTTTATAGTTGTTTTAGTGAAATTATGACTAATAGAAGGTTTTCCACAGATTTGAGAACCCGGATCTTTTAGAGTTTTCGAAGACACTTATCGATCTAGGTGAGTTTTAACTCACATAATGCGCATTGTTATTTTCTATGCACTGCACGTCTATTTTGTGTACCAAACAAACATGCATATTTTACAACTCTCATAGTTTGTACTTTTTGCACATGAACTCTGTCATTTTGAGAAAAACGTTGTGCTGAATATGTTAACCAAGTGAGACTTGTAAAATGACCTGCATGTAAAATACAAACAAGATAACTGCATCGTATGACATGATACACTGGTACGTGCGATAGTAATGGCCATGGGCTTACTATACATGTTAGCTTTATGGTCAAATGCGTACGTTATGTGAAGGTTGTGGATCCATTGGTTTTGTGACCTTGATGTAACCATTCCTAATGGTTTCGGTCACTATAGGACAGATGTCATTAGTTGGTGTGGGCCATTCGAGGTCAGACTCGATCGTGCCGTTAATGTTATGTACGGTATGTAACACCCCAGTCCCATATTGGAAGATAAGAGAAAAAGCCCATATAGCGTGGGTGATTTATAAAGAGGGTCATGAGTGCTAAGTCCCACATTGCCTAGTTACTAGGTGAAACTGGGCTTTATAATGAATTCTAGGGAAGCTTCAAATTGACTAGTCCTTTTGGGGTGACAGCGTAGATATGGGTAGCACTCTTCCCTGGGTTGTTACAAGTGGTATCAAAGCCACCTAGTAGCGCCAGGTCATGTGGTATTGGAGCACTACATGACGTAGCCCTGACGAGGACATCAAGAATTTAAGAGGGGGAGTTTGTAACACCCCAGTCCCATATTGGAAAGATAAGAGAAAAAGCCCATATAGAGTGGGTGATTTATAAAGAGAGTCATGAGTGCTAAGTCCTATATTGCCTAGTTACTAGGTGAAATTGGGCTTTATAATGAATTCTAGGGAAGCTTCAAATTGACTAGTCCTTTTGGAGTGACAGCGCAGATGTGGCTAGCACTCTTCCTTGGGTCGTTACACGGTATGCTGTATAATGGTTGGGGCACTAGCATTGTATTATAGGTCCCTCGGGACAGCATCAACCCTGCTAAGAAGGGGTAATATCTCAGGTAGATTATATTGTTGAACTACAACTATTGTTTACATCATATGCATATATCATTACTATATATATATCACACATAATTAAAATGTCATGATGGAACTGCTTTTGCTATTAAACATCTGAGTTCATTTCTAAAATTGGCATGAGCATTATCTGCATTCAAAATCACTAAGTCTTAGACTTACCCCTTTTATTTATGTCTTTCCCCATCATTACGAATAATTGCACGGTTTAGTTGCCCTAGACAGAGATGCCATCGGAGACTACTTGGGTGATTGCTCAGGACCTGATACAGGTAATCTTTGAGGATATAGATCTAGTTTGGCTTAGGACGATGTGGGAGGATGGAGGATCTGCCTGTGTAGACATGATGGAGATTCTGATCTCATTAGCTCTGTTGAAGCTTAAGTCTAGGCTCTAATCTATTGATCTTTTGTGAACAATGTTGATGTATCCTATTTTGGGTTGTATTTATTTTCCAGATGATAGTCTGTTGACCAGTACATTGATGATTATCTATCATATTATGGATGTAGAACTTTATCTCTGGTATTGCTGTGTGATGTTTCCATTATTATCTCTTAATCCTATAGTCTTAGTAAAGTCTTTCGCTACAATTTTCTCGTTACGACGAGGAAAGTGATTTCCCGGAGGTCGTGTCTTTGAGGGACATGATTGGGATGACACGTCGTGGGATCAATTATTGGGCGGGGCGTCACAGAGAGCCAGGCCCTGAGGCCCCAGTGATGGAGGGTAGTAGTGCCACAGACATGGGTGATGTCAATCTAGTCTATGACTGTACCCATTTTCGCAAGTATAAGGCTTACTGATGATTCAAGGACGACTACAGGGGGCATCGAGTGGCTGTGGAGAGAGGACTCGTGGTGATAGATTTTGATGAGCGCGCTCCACGCATTAAGACTATGTTAGAGGCCCAGGGTTGGGCTATGATGGTAGAGGATCACCGTCCGGCAATAGCAGAGTTGGTACGAGAGTTCTACGCCAACCTCCATTGGAGGGTTAGCGATTCATTCCTCACTTGGGTTAGAGGCATGGAGATCCATGTGACCCCCGATCTCATCAACGCCATTACCAGGGCACCACAAGTGCGCAACCCGGAGTACCCCTGGCTGGTTGACCACCTCCTGACCCGTGTTGAGATGGTCGTATGTTTTGTAGAGGGATGCCCTCATCGGATGGAGGCCGAGGGCGAGGGTAGCTTCCAAGTACACGACTTTAGCAATGAGGTCAGATGCATCTACCGCGTGGTGATGAGTCGTGTACTTCTGGTGTTGAGCCTCACGATGATCACGATGGATAGAGCTTGATGCCTCTATGCTCTTTTGACCAAGACCACTATCGACTATGGCTCCGTAGTCACAGTCACGATGATGTCGGTTTGACATACGGATTCATACACTGTGCTACCATATGGGGCATTGATCACTCGGATCATCAACATGACGGGGTGGATACCGCATGATTGAGCTAGCACCTGAGAAGGGGATATCACTGCCCAATGCTAGCAATGCACATCTACGGGATGCTGTGCCAGCATCGAGGCCCCGACGAAGGAGGACGACAAGAGTAGATGGATCATCCACCTCTACTAGCTAGGAGGAGCAGTTAGGCAAGATCGAGACTACAATTGAGACTTACAGGCATGCGATGATGAGTCTAACGCAGACTGTTCAAGAGCTGCAAGACCACTTGATGGGACCCCTCGATGTTCGGTATTACAACATTCACAGTTCTCGCTTTAGCCGTGGTAGGGGGAGTCCTAGCGCAAGAGGGAGCCCTAGAGCGAGAGCGAGTTTGAGCGCGCAGGGGATGCCGGGACGAGGGCCCGACGAGCGGACTCTGAGGAGGTGATCTCGCTCTTAGTTGTTGTTGCCTGGTTATGCTATCTTTTAGGGTTCCTATGAAAGATATCTGTTTATTTTCTTGTTTCTGTTAAGTCCACCATGGGGGTGGCGATTTTGGATGTATCTTGCTACAGTCTAAGTCCACCATTTTTAGGGTGGCAATTTTGTCATGTACATATTCATGCTTGTTTGTATTGCTGGTTGAACATGATGTGAAACTTGTTGACCTGTTTTACTCTTCCTTTCAAGGGTCGCAAAATCTTACTTAGTACGTTTTCTTGATTTTCGAAGCTTTTTGATTGGTAACCCTAGATTTGCAAAAAATTTTCCAAAAAAAAAAAAAAAGCGAATGTTTTATCTTGAGTTTTGAAAACTCTAAATTTCAAGGACGAAATTTCTATAAGGGGGGAGAGTGTAATACCCTAATAAAAATAAACTTTTATTTAGGAAACACTAGAATGTTTAACAAGAGCCTTGGTAGGGCTACTTAGACAAGGCGAGTTAACCTAAACACAATTTGAGCCTTTAGAACATGGAAGCCAAATGCTGATCCTCAAGTGGCGGACGTACACCATTGTCTGTAGTGTAGATGTATGTTGGGGGACCACTGGATGTACGCTACTTTTTGTATACCCTTTGGATAATACCTGGATGTACGAGACACTTTTTAGACCCCTGTGCAAGAACAAGTAGACGTATCCTAGGGTTGCTAGACGTCCGCAGGCCCGATAGAGGGTTGGTGGCGGATTTTCTCTATAAATAGGATGCCTCTCCTCTCATTCCTCATGCCTTCTTCCATCCTCTGGTGTGCCCCTAGGCTACCAAAATCCCTTCCACGTTTTTAGAGAGAGTTTGGTGAGGAAGCGTGTTTCCAAGCAAAGTTCCATGGAGGAGAGGCCATGTTTGTGGTTAGCCGAGTAAGCTTTGTTTCCTTTGTAATTAGCACCATGTTATCTTGTGTTTCTGCTTAAGCGAGGGTTTTCAAAGTGTTCATCAAGTTCTTCGTAAAAATGATAATGATTTCATTTAAATCCCGAGTTCTTAGATCTTTGATAGAATCAAGATCTAGAATTATCTATCCGTTGCGTATTTGTTATTTTTCGCTGCAGCCCACTAAGTCATTCTGCATTACAAGTTTTGTAAATTATAGACATAAATTAAAGAATATAATGAAAATAAAGAAGTTAAAGTGCAGAAAGATGAATCTACGAGTCTACAATTGCGGAATTATTACGTGAGACAATTAACGCCCCACATAAGTGAGTGCGTATGCTCTTTCCTCATCCAATACATTGCCTATGTTTACTGTTTAGTGAAGGAGACTAGTAAAACAATGCAAATAAGGATTCAAAACAATAATCTCTTTGTAAGGAGAGAAGATGGAAAGTTTAGAAAGTCCTAAACCAGGGCCACAACTTATTCGATTAAAAGTCTCTTTAGAACCTTCTATTTTTTCCTCTAAAACCTCTTAAAAAAATTGAATTCTTTTCCAGTTTTATAATTTTCTATTGCCTTGAATATGATTCTGGTACATACTTGAATGAGACATTTCATAGTTATAATAGTTGCTTTAGCGTAAATAAGTTTTTTAATCCTTATCAATTGGAAATGAGATGTTTAAAAAAAAAAATAGCATAGAAAAACTTAATTAGTAATTTTGCATCCCAAAAAGTGTGAAAATTATTTTTAAGTAAAAGAAAAACTTAATTAGTAATTTTGCATCTTAAAAAGTGTGAAAAATTATTTTTAAGTAAAAGAAAATTGAAATAAATATTAGTGAATTGATATTTAAATATTAGAAAAAGCCCCACTTAAATTTGTTGTCTTAATCCTCAAAACATATCATGCCAACGTTGCATCAGAGTATTACCTTGGTGAAACCTCTAACAAGTCATTCTCATTTATTTTTTGTTCCTTGGATTGGGATCTATAACAATTATCTACTTGAATGGTAGCAATTTAAACATATAATGTGAGAAACTTCATATCACACCCACCTACTCGGATAGGTGACTGAGCAATCCATATAATTATTCACCATTCATGCAAATAATTATTATTTTGATTCCTTAGAGTATTCATAATGGATTTTATAGATATTATTGCATCTCAATAGGAGACCCAACGTGACAAACCCTAGAAGCTGTCTCTTGGCCCCTCTCCTTAGAAAACAGATTTGAGAGGAGGAGAGAGCAGATATGCTTCCTCCTCCTCTCCATTTCCCCTTCCTCTCCTTGCTCCTACCCTCCCCTTCCCTCCCTTTTGGTTTTTTCTTTTGTCTTGTGTTCTCACCAAATCAACAACTTCAAGCTCTCCGCTATGCATCCATCCACCTTCTATCGTGTTGTCCCATTCATATCCTCCATGGCTACTGCTGCTAGTTGTTGGTTGTTTTTGTTTGTGTTTTTTTTTTTTTTTTGAATAAAATGTTTCCTCTCTCTAGATCTACCCTCATGAGCGAGGAGGAATAATTAAGTGTGAGGGATTATATCTTAGATCTAGTCTGCTTATTGCAAATATGTTGTTTAACTGTATTTGTACATAGGTTAGCGGGAGATTGAAGTCATAGTATACATAACTTGTATTTTCAAAACTTATATATATATTAAGAGAGAGAGAGAGAGAGAGAGCATTCTTGATGTCTCAATAAATTTGTGCAAATTTAATTACTTCAATTTTTATTAAATTTTTAATTAGGGTGATCCTGGTTTCACCATCACAATCACCCCTCTCTTAGCAACCAGCGTTCTCGCTGGCGACCATTATGGGCTTGTACACCATCTCAAGCTAGGTTATGGCTTTGATACCATATGTAACGACGCTAGAAAAAGCGCTAGCCACATTTGCGCTATTACCTCAAAAGGACTAGTCAATTTGGAGTTTTCCTAGAATTCATTATAAAGTCCAGTTTTTCCTAATAACTAGGCAATGTAGGACTAAGCATACATGACTATCTTTATATATGGACTTCTTCTCATCTTCCCAATATGAGATTTGGGGGGTGTTACAAATTGGGAAGATGAGAAGAAGCCAACATAGAGTGGGTGGTTTATAAAGATAATCATAAGTGCTTAGTCTCACATTGTCTAGTTACTAGGTGAAATTGGTCTTTATAATGAATTTTAGGAAAGCTCCAAATTGACTAGTCCTTTTGGGATGATAATGCAGATGTGGCTAGCGTTTTTCCCTGAGTCGTTACAAGCCTAGCTAGTATCCACTAGACTAATTCCTAGTCCAATACTCCGCACCACTTAGAGCATTGGACATTGAGTCACATGCTTCGCCTAGGAGGCTAGCCCCAAGAGGTAGGTAGCACTAGAAAGTATTCAACTTGAGACTTCAAGGGGTAATACTACAAAAAAAGGGTCCAAATATTGACACCTTAATAAGGAGTTTTTTACCAAAAAAAAAAAAAAACCGAAGAAGTTACTTTTTAAAAGGCAACTCCTATGAAGCGATGTTTCTACAACATCAAAATATAAGGGGTTGGAAAATCTAGAATACGGATGTTTACTTTTCAAACATCCCTAGTTAAGGTCGTTTTTGTAAAAGATGTCACCATATAGAAGGGGATGCGCTACTATGAATACTATGGCTTCACTCAACTAATCCAATAAATCATCCAACCGAGGAATATGAAATCTTTACCTCACTACAATCTCAACGAATCAAAGAAATATTCTTTAAACACTAGATACTCTCTCGGATTTGAAGGAAAATAAAGAAGAAACTCAACTCTGAATACTCTTATTGAATAAAACTGAATAATAATCAAAAGCTGCATTCTAGGGTCTATAAAGTATGTATTTATAGGCCTCCAAACCTTAAACCTAATAAAAATATGAATTATAGTCGGTTTTCAAAAGCTACAATGGTTGTCTAGATGATACGAAAGTCGCCCAGATGGTTTGTAGACAAGGATTCTAGAAGAGGCTCTCAAGTTTACTCGCGTCTGAACGGGCTTCAACTCTGCTCGAACGCACCTACGCACATGTCTGGTTTTTCTAGAGCGATTTTGGCATTAGGAGTTACATAGTGGACGCTGATGGTCCAACCATCAGCATCCACTTTTGCATGAAAGTTATAATTGACTTTTAGTGTTTATCGAAAATATTATTAGCACCCACATTTGTGAACACTATTGGGTTATTATCAACATTGACTTTGGGAGTCGATGCTGATGAGCTTCAATTGACTATTAGCATCTAACTAATTGCATCAACGTTGCAGAATTAATGTCACCGCTATTGATCAACAACGTCCACTATTGAACTTTTAGTGTCCAAAAAAAGTTGAAGCTAAAAGTCAACTTTTTTGTAGTGTTTTAAATGGAATGGCACATTGCAAAAACAAAAAACTTTGCGGGGGATGCACTGTCAATTTTTAAAAAATGGAGGTAGAATAAAAAGGTGAACAACTTCAAGAAGTAAACTGTAATTTCTCATTTTTTCTTTTCCATATCTAGTTTGAGGAAAATGAATGACAATTTAGGGCAAACGTAGTTGAATCATACACTTTTTAAGAAAATTCGAAATGCATATGTCCATGTAAGAAGTGTAAATATGTGTTTGATGTAAATTATTGTTATTTTGGTGTTGTTTTTAATTTTTTGTGCATGTTTCACCTGTGTCCCATTTTTTTTTGTAGATGATTCTATACACATCTACCAATAGATGATATTAAACTGCATTAATGGACTTCGAAAAAATTGAGAAATTACAAACATGTGGTGAAGAAATCTCTTCAAATCAAAGAGGACGATACAAAGGAAAAATTCTACAAATGATTTTACTTTGGACAAGTCAACTCAACAAAATTGGAAAGTGCCATCAACATATGGCTTAATTACCATATTGATGCAATCATATGAAGACTAACGTATTCATAATGTAAATTGTGTAGGATATGGCTAAAAAGAATAAAGAAATACGAGACATGTACTATATGCCACACTCGGCTGGCTCGAGAAGCTTTGCTCATATTGCACATGATATTGTAAGTTATTTTCAACATATTCTCAATTAATTATATTTGTTCATGGACTAAATGTTTTTTTTTTAAAGGAAAAACATCTACGAGGGCGGTCGTTTTTTACGTAACCCACACAAGAAAGGATGGCAAATTCCTCAATGATGACATTGCAGACAAAATTGTATGTGCTTAACTTCTAGATTAAATTTGTGTATGCATGCGTTGATTTTTTCAAAAACATTATAATGTGGTAAGTCTGTACGAGTTGATTAGTTGGTGCATAACACTTTTCCATATTCTATATATAGAAGAAGATGAAGGCCCTGAGTTCACAAGACACTGCAGTAAGCTCAAGCTTGACAAAGGGATCAATAAATTAGGCACCTGACGACGCTTATGCCAAGGTCATGGGGACGGTAGAAAACACTGGTCGTGTACAAGGAATGGGACCTGGGCATCTACTAGTCAAAGGCAGCACACATGCAAATAGATCATCGACCTTAGCTGCACAAGTCCCTGCACTACTTGCGCGTATAAGTCAACAAGACCAACATATTTCTATGTTAACATCTTGTTATAATGACATGTGTAAATCGATGTTGTCTTTTTTTGCAAGCCAAGGAACGAGCAACATAAACATGTGTACGCAACATGACAGCGAGTGTCCCGATGGTGTGAGAGCAAGATCATTAGTTGCTAGTCGACCGAGTAACTAATTAACTTAATTACATTATATTAGTTATATTTACATTTTCACTATCAATAAAAATGTTACTTTAATGGTTTTAGTTGATTTAAGAACATATATATGATTGCGTAAGATACAATTGCATCTATTTAGATATAGGTGAGAATGAATTAACAAATGAAGATAAGCATACAGCTAATGGCGATCATCCTGGATCATCACAAAGTATGTGTAGATCTTCATTTTTGTGTCATTTGTAATATAATCTTTGCAGGAAGGTTTGTATATAGGTTTGTAATTTAATTTAATTTTTTTGTTGGTTTCATCATTTGCAGGTAATCATTATGGGACGTACGTATACTTGACCAAGCGAACCGGTTGTTCATGTTTTATTTCATATGTGATACAATTTTTGTTAATTCTTTAAGATCTGGTACACTTTGTATTTGTGATGCTCTAGATATTGTTGCTACTGGGACGTTCTATGGGTCTTTGACCCTGCTGAGAGATCTTGTTGGTATTGTTGCTACTAGCTAGTTTTGGCACGTTGTTTTGTTTCAAATTGTTCTCAGATTTCTGAACTCCTAGTTGGAGGGAGGTTCATTTGCTATTGGGCTTTCTTGTAACTAGATTGTTTTGTTGGTTTCTTGTGATGTCAAGGTTGATCGGTGCCTAAAAGTGCTGATTTGGACCCCTTAATTTATATTCGTTAGGCCTTTAGCATTGTTAATATTTAATCATTTGTAGTGTTTTTAGTATTTTGTGTTGTGCAGGACATTGTGTTGAATTATGGTTAGCAAGGGCAAGAAAGGACTTAAAGAGAAGAAGGCTGCCAAAGTGCGTTCAACCGCACTTGGTGCGTTCGATCAGATTACGGACACGCACACCCACTTGCCATACGCAGCGTGCATCATCACCCTGACGCAGCAGCAGCGCTGACACCACGTCAGATGCACTCAGATGCACTTCACGGTCGCCAGCAGCACCATGCAAGCACGGTCGCACGCAGCCTCGTAGCATCGCTCGCGCGCAGAAAGCAGCCGGCCCTAGCGGTTATCTGCGTTCAACGCAGTGCTCATGCTCCGCACTCCATGTCAGTAGCACAGCGAGCTTATTTGAGGTCGAACGTGTAGCCTGCGTTCGACCACAAATAATCTTCAAGTCGTTCAATAGGACCTCGTGTATTCATTGTGAAGCACGTTTTGGGAGGTGCCTCTAGGGCCCAAGCCCTCTATTTTTCCTTTGTAAATCCCTCCTAAATTGTCGTTTATTTAATTTATGTTTAATTTTACTTTTAATTAGTCTCTTTCCTTCGCTTTAATTTGTTTATATATATATATGTTTAGTTATTATTCTCATTTAATTTATGTCTATTCGTTTCAATGCATTTTAGTGACAAAAGTGTATTGATTGTTGTTTGCCAATCGCCAAATGTCGACTAACGTTATCGGAGATACATCGGATATTCGCTTCGGACCATTATCCGTTGTGACCTCTTGTACGATGTTTGCCTCGGTTAGTCCGACAAGATTGTGTAGCAACAATAGGATATACATATGCGCTTATCGATAGAGCGGAAATATGAACAATGCGTTAACGCCAAAGTATGCCTTGTAGCATAACTGTTAATAAATATGAGCTAAGCATGTTTATATATTAATTAATTAATTGGGAAGTGGATTAGGACTGTAGTTGTTTTTATCTCTTTATTTTAATGTTTTTTAACTTAGTTTAATTTTCTGCTTTATTTTATTGCATTTAGTTTAGTTTAATTTTATGCACGTTACCTTTCGATATTGGGACTAGGTTGAGATTTTATTAGTTTAAGCACTCTAAAGTTGGTTTTCGACAAAACACGATTCTCTGTGGGTTCGACACTGCACTTGCAGCCACATTACTATCGACTCGTGCAATTGGCGAGTACTATTTTTGTACATCAAATTTTGGCGCGCAGAATCGGTGTTTTGTTGAAATTAATTTTCTTGCTTAGATTAATTTTATCTTTCTACTAGTTATTTTAATTGTGCAATTATTTTATTTTATTTCGTGTGCTTTTGTATAGATAAAATCCAAAAAATTAGATTAGTGTTCTTTTGGTTTTGGTTTCGCTTTTTGGTTTTATTGAGTCTCGAATTTCTGCTGCATGCGGTCGACGACACTCTCGATCGAACGATCGGCATTTTCCAAAGACCGCGTACTGCGCCGACACACCTCTGCGTGCGAAAGCGCGCCTGCTTTTAAACCAAGAGCAGTATGCGTTGAACGCATATCCATTATGCTCGAACGCACTTGCAGAGGCTGCTATACATTTACGTGGCTGCGGTCGATCGCCGCCTCGCGCGCGCACTCAGCAGCAGTTAATCTTAGATGTATGTGTTCTGCTTTTTTCTTTTATTTTGTTGATTATTTATTTGTTTATTTATTTATTCTGCCTAGTTTATTTATTTACTTGCTGTTTTATTAGTTTAATATTTTGTTAGTATATTTTTAATTGTTTAATTAGTTTATTATTTTTGTTAGTTTATTTATTAGTTCTTGTTTAGTTTATTTTTTAGTTTGTGTTTATTTTATTTTATTTTTGTTAATTGTTTCATGTGGAATATTTTGAACTGTTTGGGTGAAGCATGAGTCTTCCGTTCGATTATTTTAATGTTTCCCCTACCACTTTGCACCCACATGAACCGTGTTCACACTGCTCTAGCCCTTACCATAGTTTAGGTGATTGTCCACATTGGGGACAATTTTCTAAATTTTCAAATGAGCAGTTGAACACCAGTTTCTCGATCTGGGTTTTGAATCTAATTCAAATTTTATAACCCGGATGGAACAACTATTCTGATTTTTATTGGCATGATCATGCTACGGAAAATTTTCTCCCCAAGTTGACGAACTGCACCACCTGAATATCCGCAGCCGTTTCTTCCCATTCATCATATGACTATCCTCCTCGACGTCTTCCTTGGAAGACACTTTTAAAATTCATGAAACTAGTCGGCCAACCCACCATTTCTGCGTCTCATGAACCATCATTAGAAGAATCACTCGAGGCGTTTAGGAAAGCAGTCAACCAACCTTGTCAAGAAATCATAGATGCCCATGTGGCAAACATCAAGAAATTGCAAGGTTGGAAGAAAGTCAGTCAATTAGTTTCTAAATTCAACCTAGTTGAGGAGGAAGAGTTTCAGATTCATGAGATGGCTCATCCTCCCCAGAGTCATTTGAGCAACATTTTCCCTCTGCTCATGTTGATGACTTGAAGGAGGCGAACCAACTCATGGCTGGACAAGCCCATACCCAGCTTTTTCACACTCACACACCTTATCAGTCATGTGAATATTGTTATCATCATTCTCACCAGTTTGATGATTGCCCTTTCCTTAATTATTACATGACTGAAGTTGATAAGTATGCACTTGACAATGCTCAAACCACCACCATACTTGTTGATGAGGAAATTAGAGATGAAGTTGCAAGTGAGTGTAGCTTAGAGGAACTTAAGATAGAATGTTTCACCTCAGATGATTGTGACCTAGACCTCGATAGGCTAGTGATGCAAGATGGAGTGTTGCATGATTTGTGTTTAGAGGATCCTGAGATGGAACACTTTGCTCCAGATAGAGATGACCTAGACTTGGATAGGCTATTTGATCATGTTGAGATTTTTAGTGAGCCTAGTCTTGAGGATCCATCTGGAGAGTGTTTTGATGAAATTGAATATGATTTGGATCTAGACAAGTTCCTCGAGCAAGCTGTTAGGTTTAGAGAGCCGAGTCTGGAGGATCCTTTGGAAGAGCTTTGCTCAATTTGAGTTTAATTTGGACCTTGACATGGTGCATGAGCAAGCTAAGGCTTTAGTGGATCCCGCTCTGAGAGGCTAGCGAGAATGGAGGAGAAGAGTCGAGGAGCGGTTTGAGCCCCGCCAATTTTAAATTGGCCCAATGACAAGGAAGTGAGTCTTGAAGCTTACTCCTTCGTCACAATCCTCTCGAGACATATCATCAAGTTCCATCTTTCCAATGTCTCAAGAGTCATCTTATGTAGAAATCTTTGAGGATTCACACACAAGATCACAAATCTAGGAACCGTGTTCCTAAGTGGATCCTCGAAACAAGGACAACTACATAAGATGGCTTAACATCCTTCGAGAGGGTATCTTATTTTAAGGAAGAAAGGATGGAAGGATTGGTTGGACACCCTTATGAGCGGGAAGGTGCGGTATTTTTATTGTTATTTTATTTATTTTCATCGCATTTTGATTTATTTTCTGTTTTTGTAAATAGGTGTGTTTTGTGTTTTGTGCTTGGTAATTTTATTTTGTATATAGCTTAAAATTTTAAAAAAAAAAAAAAAAAAAATTTGCATTACGTTGCGTTGAGCGTACTTATATAAGTTCGATTCGAGCATGTAGCGTCAACCTTGCCTTGGTGAAGTTCGACATGGCGCCTTCACACCCCCTGCTGCACGCATGCGTTGAGCGATGCTTGAATAAGTTGACGCATTCCCTTCACACACACGCGCATGCGAGTACGGTCGAGCGTCGTGTATGCGTTCGAGCGTACTGATTTAAACCATCCGGACTGCTTTTAGGTCACATTTCCCCCTCTCCCCATTTCCCCTTGCCGTACAGCAGTCCCAACCCCACCTCCGTCATCTTCTCCTAAATCCAAAATAAACCCACACCCACCACCACCCACCGCCTCCCCACCAGAACACCACCACCGGCCATTCTCCACCGTGCACTCACCAGCCACCCAAATCCCCAAATTTCCCATTTTATCCCCAACCCACCCGAAGCAATTTTCCAAAATAACCCCAAATTTTTGATTTTTTGTTCAATCAAAGGCACAAATCCTCTCTTGGATTGTGCCCCTTGGTTCTGTGTTGGTTTTGTCGAATTTGCAGGGGTTGGGCTTAATTTCAAAGGGTTCTTTAACCCTTTATTTTGGTGCACACGGTGCTCGACAAATTGCCTCAACGAACCTCCATCATGCCTAGAGGGCAAGGTTCGTCATCCCGACCATCGGGTCCGTACTGCAGCCCAACCATCCATGGAGAGCGGAAGCTCTTGTTGGAGAACACTTTGCTATCAACGAGTGTTCTCCAACAATGAAACAACAAGTTGGGCCGTCAGAATTGAAGCGCGGGGTTGAAAAGACTTTTCAAACCCGTCACCTCCACTGCATATGAGCGGCTGGTCGGAGACTTTTACACTCACACGAGGGTGATAGTGACCAGCGGATCTTTTCTCCTCCATTTAGGAAAGGCGTGGAGGTGACCGTCGGAGACATAGCGCTGCGTTGAAGTGCAGCCATGAGCCGCTGAGTCGGACACCCCGGCAGAGTGCCCTCCATGCTCACACTCGAGGACATCGTTTCCGATATGTGTGAGAGGCGATCTGTGAGACGCCCGCCGGAACTCGGAATCTTCTCTTCATAGATATGGTCTTATGTAATGTGTGTCCTTTGGGACACAAGACACGAGCGGGACCTATTTCTCTGCCCTCTACTCATTCCACAGAGGATTCGGTGTTCTATTCCGGAGATTATCGCGTCCAGATCCGTAAATTCGTGAGGGAGTACATCATCGAGGGGCGAGCACACGAAGGCGTTCCCTTTCTCATCACACATATTCTGAGAAAGATGGGGATCAAAGGCACATCAGCGGACGGGCCGATTACTGATAGCCCACACTTTGGCTCCATTCAGTGGCGTCAGAGTCTATCCCACATGCCTAGAGCCGCACCACAGCTACAGCCAGAGCCCGCACTGGAGCCTGAGCCCATGGACATTCCAGAGTTGGTAGCTGAGCATGAGATGGCTTTTGAGCGCGAGGACAGCCGAGGCAGCGGGAGGAGAGCACTGAGGAGTACGAGGAGGAGCAGCTAGAGGAGGATGAGGAGTGTATCACGCTTAGACGCTCCGACTTATTGCATTTCCAGGACACCCTCGTGGACATACGATCCCAGATCAGGGACGTACGATTTCATTTTGCAGATTTGCAGAGGGATGCTCGTCAGGACAGGCTCGAGGTCCAGGAGATGTTCCGAGCCATCATGGATCGACTGCCTCCAGCAGCAGGATCTTCTGCAGCACCACCAGCACCGTGACGTCTTTGTGACGTCTTGGTTTATTTTTACACCCCTTGCACTTTGTTTTTATTTTCTATATCAGCACACTGTGGACAGTGTAGATTTTGAGTTTGGGGGTATTTTTATCATTGTGTGCACATTTTGTTTTTAAATTATGCATTTTATGATAGTTATGGTTTATTTTCATTGGTGTGTTTAATTTGACGAACATATGATCACATTGATTAAGGGATTTTCAGTTATGTTACTTTCATGGCATAATGAGATATTGTAGTTCAATTTGAGATTCACGAGCACAATTGTACGTAATTTGTGGGATAAAATCTGGTTTTGGTTTTGTTAGTTTTGTAAGCTTGAATGCGGTTGGAAAACCATTTACAGAGATACCCGTGGTTCATCAAAAAAAAAAAAAATGATGATCATTTTGAGCTTTCCACCGAGTAACGGATCTCTTGCCTCATTAAGCAATGAGTATTCGTAAAAAGTGTGAAGTTAGATGTGGTTAGCAAGCCGTAGCCTTTTTGACTCGAGTTAGTAGGTCCTTAGGGGTGTTTTTTACGCCTAATGCCCTAAAACCATTTGGTTTGGGAGTCATTGACTTAACGCTTGATACATGGGTCAATTAGAAAGCTTAGTGAAGTTATGCAATAAAAAAAAAAAAAAAAAAAAAAATTGATGGACCTTGGTTGTTATTTTTGATGTGTTGACCAATGAACTTTGAGTGTCGAAGCATACACGACTAATGATTGGTTTTGAAATCCCATATTTTGTGCTAATCACACTTTCACTAGAATTGATTCTTGTATCTCATTTTGCCATGTTTGTATCCTGATTGTTAATTCCCTGAAATTTGTGAAGATAGTGTTTGTTTGATTAAGCTTGTTTTTGAATTTAAACCATGATTGATATATTCTTGTATGATTGAGAATAAAATGTGTGCACAGATGTTTGTGGGTATCATTCCTGAAAAACCCTCACGAGACTTCACTCGTCCTCTAGGGAACTCCTAGAGGTTTAAAAGGCTTGTTGCATACGCTCAATGCAATCGTTCTCCAGCGGACTTATGTTTTGTGTTTTTCATTTTGTTTTTGCTAAGGGACTAGCAAAATGTAAGTTTAAGTGTTGATCGGTGCCTAAAAGTGCTGATTTGGACCCTTAATTTATATTCGTTAGGCCTTTAGCATTGTTAATATTTAATCATTTGTAGTGTTTTTAGTATTTTGTGTTGTAGACATTGTGTTGAATTATAGTTGTAGTAAGGGCAAGAAAGGACTTAAAAGAAGAAGCGCCAAAGTGCGTTCGACCGCACTTAGTCGTTAAACCCGTATGAATGCGGACCATAGCCACACGGTCAGTGCCTTGGCCATATCACCCACCAGACGCGCCAGCGGCACTATTTCGATATGCAGATGCACTCACGGTCGCCTGCCAGCCTTACCCATGCAAGCACGGTGTATAGCTTTGTGCGTTACGTTCGCCACGTTAACAGCCAGCGACCCTACCTGTTATCTGCGTTGACACGCACCTCCATGTAAGCCTATAAATAGGACCTCGTGTATTCATTGTGAAACACGTTTGGGAGGTGCCTCTAGGGCCCAAGCCCTCTATTTTTCACCGTAAATCCCTCCTAAATTGTCGTTTATTTAATTTATGTTTAATTTTACTTTTAATTAGTCTCTTTTTCCCTTCGCTTTAATTTGTTTATATATATGTTTAGTTCGTATTATTCGTCATTTAATTTATGTCTATTCGTTTCAATGCATTTTAGTGACAAAAGTGTATTGATTGTTGTTTGCCATCGCCAAACGTCGACTAACGTTACCGGAGATACATCGGATATTCGTCTTGGACCATTATCCGTTGTGACCTCTTATGTGATGTTTGCCTCGGTTAGTCCGACAAGATTGTGTAGCAACAATAGGATATACATATGCGCTTATCGATAGACGGAAATATGAACAATGCGTTAACGCTCAAAGTATGCCTTGTAGCATAACTGTTAACAAATATGAGCTAAGCATGTTTATATATTAATTAATTAATTGGGAAGTGGATTAGGACTATAGTTATTTTATCTCTTTATTTTAATGTTTTTTTAACTTAGTTTAATTTTCTGCTTTATTTTATTGCATTTAGTTTAGTTTAATTTTATGCACGTTACCTGTTCGATATTGGGACTAGGTTGAGATTTTATTAGTTTAAGCACTCTAAAGTTGGTTTTCGACAAAACACGATTCTCTCGTGGGTTCGACACTGCACTTGCACAGCCACATTACTACGATCGACTGTGCAATTACAATTGGAGTACTATTTTCGACCCTTTGGTTTATTGCACTTCTTGTTGATTTCTGACCTAGTCTGTTGGATGGGGTTGTTTTTAGAGTCTTCGCTGTTGGTGTTTCTGGTGCCTGCTGATTTGTTCTTTGCGGGTTGCCGCTAGTTCTTTTGGCAATTTCAGAGAGGTAGAGATGCTGGGGCATAAGTGATCGGACCAAATTTAGGTACTCGCAATTGAACGAATCAAGATCGTATAGCGGTTGTGCAAGTACCGAGTCGAACCCACAAGGAACCATAAATTGCTTTGTACGAAAATAACTTCGAGTCTAGGTTAGTGCTATTTTAACCTAGCTCCGCAATGGATGTTTGTGACAACTTGAAAGTAAATAATAGCAGAAATGTAAACAAAATGAAAGCACCAAGGTTGAGGTTTTTACCTCACCATTTCAACTACATTAATTGAAAACACTAAGCTAAAACATCCGTCTATCGTTTAAAAATAAGACTAAATCTCTTGCACCTATCGAAGGATTAGAGGAATCCGTCCCTTTGACGAAAGACAAACCATAAACGGTTTAAGGCTCAAAGGATCCAAAGTGAATGTGTTAAGACACAAACTACTATGGATAAATGAGTGTAAACCGAAGGATGGAATGTATCCATCGGACAAAAAACCAAAAATAAACGACTACGGTGCAATCTCACTTGGTTTTGTCACCAAACTAAGTGAGAGACGATTTAAGCAAATAAAGAAATAAGGGAATGAAATAACTTAAACGTAAGCAATTAATATAGCATTCATGGTGAGGCTACATCCTCAACCTTAGTTGGGATCTAGCCTCCCATAAGCAAAGGAAGCGTAAATAAACAAAAAGGAAGCATTAATATTAAACTAAATGTAAATAACTACAAAGGAAAAAGGCGAGGGCCACAGAGGCAAACTTCTCTTAAAAACACGCCCAAAAGTAAAACTCTCGAACAAATGGACCTAGGGTCCTATTTATAGGTGACGAGTCATTGAGTGCGTTGCTCAACGCATTACCTGCGTTGACGCACCAGTTATTTGTGGTCGAGCACAGGGCACACGTTCGACCGCAAATAACTCTGTGGCTAGGGTTGACATGGGCGTGCGTTGACCGCAGAGCACTTGCATTCAACGCAATAACTGCTAGGCCAACGGGTGCTACGCGACCGTGGTGCTTGCGTGTTAAGTCCACTTTCTTGCCCTTTGCTAGCCATGTTTGTTGCAATGACACGCACAACACAAAACACTAAAAACTATACAAAATATTAGTTATTAACAATGCTAAGAGCCTAACAAACATAAGTAAAGGGGTCTAATAAACAATATTTGACACCGATCAAATACCCCAAACTTACATTTTGCTAGTCCCTTAGCAAAACAAAATGGAAAAACAATAAAAACATAAGTCCGCCGTGGGAGAACGATTGTATTGAGCATATGCAACAAGCCTTTTAAACCTCTAGGAGTTCCCTAGAGGGGAGTGAAGTCTCGTGAGGGTTTTTCAGAATGATACCCACAAACATTTGTGCAAACATTTTATTCTCAATCATGCAAAATATATCAATCATGGTTTAAATTCAAAAGCAAGCTTAATCAAACACTATCTTCACAAATTTGAATTAACAATCAAGATACAAACATGGCATAATGAGATACAAAAATCAATTCTAGTGAAAGTGAGATTAGCACAAAAATATGGGATTTCAAAACTAATCATTAGTCATGTATGCTTTGACACTCAAAATTCATTGGACAACACATCAAAAACAATAACCAAGGTTCATCAAAAACTTTTTTTTTTTTTTTTATTGCATAACTTCATTAAGCTTTCTAATTGACCCATGTATCAAGCGTTAAGTCAATGACTCCCAAACCAAATGGTTTTAGGGCATTAGGCGTAAAAACACCCCTAAGGATCTACTAACTTAGTCAAAAGGCTACAGCTTTGCTAACCACATCTAGCTTTTCACTTTTTTGCGAATACTTCATTGCTTAATGAGGCAAGAGATCCGGTTACTCGGTGGAAAGCTCAAAATGATCATCATTTTTTTAAAAAAAGAACCACGGTTATCATTCCAAACGGTTTTCCAACTGCATTCAAGCTTACAAAACTAACGAGGCCAAAATCAAATTTTTATCCCACAAATTACGTACCAATCGTACTCGTGAAACTCAAATTGAACTACAATATCTCATTATGCCAAGAAAGTAACATAACTGAAAATCCCTTAATCAATGTGATCATATGTTCGTCAAATTAAGTACACTAATGAAAATAAACCATAACTAACATAAAATGCATAATTTAAAAACAAAATGTGCACATAATGATTAAAATACCCCCAAACTCAAAATTTGCACTGTCCACGGTGTGCTGATATAGAAAATGAAAAACATAGTGCAAGGGGTATAAAAATAAACCAAGACGTCACGAAGACGTCACGGGGCTGGTGGTGGTGCAAAAGGTCCTGCTACTGGAGGCAATCTGTCCATGATGACTCGGAACATCTCCTGGACCTCGAGCCTATCCTGACGAGCATCCCTCTAAAAATTAGCAAACTGAGATCGTACATCCCTGATCTGGGACTGTATGTCCACGAGGGTGTCCTGGAAGTGTAATAAATCTGAGTGTCTGAGCGTGATACACTCCTCATCCTCCTCTGGCTGCTCTTCCGGCTCTGCCTCTCTGTGTGGCTCAAATGCCATCTCATGCTTAGCTGCCATCTCTGGAATGTCCATGGGCTCGGGCTCTAGTGCGGGCTCTAGCTCTGGCTATAGCTATAGTGCTGGCTCTGGTGTGGCTCTGGGCATGTGGGACAGACTCTGGCGCCATTGGATGGGGCCAAAGTATGGGCTCTCAGTGATGGCCCGTTCGCTGGTGTGCCTCTAATCCTTATCTTCCTCAGAATGTGCGTGATGAGAAAGGGGAAAGGCAATCCCCACGTCTTCGTGTGCTCCGCCCCCCGATGATGTACTCCCTCATAGAATTTCTGGATCTGACGCCAAATAATCTCAGGAATAGAACACCAGAATCCTCTGTGGAATGAGTAGAGGGCACTAAGGAATAGGTTCCACCTCTGTGTCTTATGTCCCAAAGGACACACATTATGATACAGCACCATGTCAATAAAGAGAAGATTCCAAGGAATCTTGTCTTCTGTACATTCGGCGGTCATCGACGATCGCCCTCACACATATCGAACGATGTCCTCGAGTGTGAGCATGGAGGGGCACTCAATCCGGGGATGTCGAACTCAGGCGGCTCATGGCTGCACTTCAATACAGCCGCTATATCTCCGATGGTCACCTCCACTTCTCTTCTGTCAATGGAAGAGAAAAGTGTGTCCGACTGGTCACCGTCAATCCTCAGATGAGTGTAAAACTCTCTGACCAACCGCACGTATGCTGTGGAGGCGATGGGTTTGAAAAGCCTCTTCAAACCCTGGTGCTTTAATTCCTCAACGGCCCAACTTGTGGCTTCATTGTTGGAGAACACCTCTTTGATGACAAAGGTATTCTCCAACAAGAGCTTTCGGCTCTCCATAGACGGCCTAGCTACAGTGGCATGGGATCCTGATGACCGGGACGACGAACCTCACCCTTTAGGCATTGTGGAGGTTGGTTGGGGCTTTTCGTCGAACACTTGGTGGGCGCCCAAAAATTAAAGGGTTTGAAAACCCCTTTCAAATCAACCCAACCCCTGCAAAACAAGCTCAAAACCAACAACAAATTAATGGGTCACAATCCAAGAGTGGATTTGTGCCCAAAATCTATCAAAAAAATGAAAATAAAAATTGAAGATTTTTGTAGAAATGGGTTTTCAGGAAAAATGGGGAAAATAATCAAATGGGCGGCCGGCGGTGGGTGAAATGGCCGGAGAGAGGCCGGCGGTGGGATGGGGGGTGGTGGGGAAGTGATGGGTGGCGGTGGTGTGTGGTGGATTTTGGATTTTAGGGAGGAGAGGGACGGAGGAGAGGTTTCGGGCTGTACGGCTGCTGGGAAAGAAATGGGAGAATGAAAAAATGTGACCTAAAAAACTGTTCACGCTGGCCTAAAACCGAGTACGTTCAAACGTACATAAGTACATTCGACCGTACTCATGCAGGTGCATGGGTGTGTGGGTGAACCATGCGTTCGAACTTACGTAAGTAAGTTCGAACGTATACGTGCAATGAAGTGTGCGTGTGAGGGGCGCTACGGTCGAACTCACCAAGGCAAGGTCGAATGCATACATATAGTGAAGTGTGCGTGTGAGGGGCGCTGCGATCGAACTCACCAAGGCAAGGTCGAATGCAGAGTCTAGTACACGTTCGAACGTACAGGCATACGTTCGAATACAGAGAGCAAACCAAAAAAAATTAAATAAAAATTTTTTTACAAAATTTACACAAATGTTTTTTTACATAAAAATAAAAACACAAAACACACACAAAAAAAAGAATATTTACACAAACACACAAAATAAAATATTTACAAAAACACCCCCAAACTTAAAACGTCACATTGCCCACAATGTGACTGAATTAACCTAGGGGATAAGTCAATTTAGGTATAGCATAAAAGAATGCTTCCCCAAATTTGACTAAAAAGTAAAACAAAAGGCAATAAACATAATGAGGGGTGCCTCCCACAAGCGCTAAATTTAATGTCTTCAGCCAGACTCGTGATAAGGAACAAACTACCTATGATACTAGGTAGACACAACAATTGCTGTACCAAGAATGGTGGGCCCTATCTTGCTCGGGTCAAATGGGTGATGGTTGCAGCTGGGATAATCAATAAGCAAAGATGGATGTCCAGCTAATACCGACCTCAGATGATCATAAAATGGAGGAGGAAAATAGTCATTCCTTCCCAGGGTCCATCTCGGCCTCCTTGGCCGCATATGAATGGGAGCAAAAAGTTTGCTCTTAGTAGTAAAATCAAGTGACTGAATTGTGGAGGAATAAACAGTGGGAAAAACTACATCCATGGTTTCCCCACACTCCGACTGTAACTCAAATATGGGATCGATAAAGAAAGGAAGTAGCTCAACTACCTTGTCAAAGTACTGATCATCTCCCAGCTGAGCAAATAGTTCCAGCTCAATGTCCTCCCAACCTGGCCCAACTGCTTCATCAATTGGCTCAAGTATCCTACCAAAATCTATGTTTCCTCCATCTTGAGTGAAACATTCTAACTCTGGGTCCTCCAGGCTAAGCTCATACCTCGGCTCGTCAACCTATAGTGGCTCACTCAAATGACCTCCAGATAGTGCAAAGCACTCCATGTCAGGGTCCTCCAGGCTAGGCTCATGCAAAGCTGGCCTAATCAGCCTGTCTAAATCTAGGTCCTGAGTAAAACACTCAATCTCCGAGTCCTCAAAATCAAAATCATTAGTGATTTCTTCAATAAAGCACATAGGATGGGTCTCATCGTACTCCAGTGGCTGGCTATTAATGTTGAAAATATTGAGCTCAACCGTCATGTTTCCAAATGAGATCTTCATCACTCCCGTCCTACAGTTGATTAGGGCATTAGTCGTAGCTAAAAATGGTCACCCTAGAATCACTAGAATTTGATTTGCCACATCGTGAACTGGCTCCGTGTCTATCACTATAAAGTCCACAGGGAAATAAAACTTGTCAACCTTGATTAACACATCCTCAAGTATTCCCCGTGGTCTCTTAAGTGACCTATCTGCCAACTAGAGCATCATAGTGGTTGGCTTCAACTCTCCCAGTCCCAATTTCAAATACACTGAATAGGGGAGGAGATTTACATTTGCCCCCAAGTCCAATAATGCCCTATTGATCTGATTCTCTCCAATCATGCAAGCAATGGTCGGACATCCAGGGTCCTTATACTTGATCGGTAGCTTGCATTGGAGGATGGAGCTCACTTGCTCCGTCAGATAAGCCTTCTTTGGGGCATTGGTCTTTCTCTTAATTGTGACCAGGTCTTTCAAGAATTTCGCATATTGGCACTTGCTGAATTGCTTCCAAGAACGGGATGTTTATCTAGACTTGCTTAAACACCTCTAAGATTTTAGCAAACTGCGCATTCTTCTTTGGCACTCTCAATCTCTTTGAATAAGGGGCTTTTGGGACAAATGACCTCGTAAGGTCCTTCTCGGTGGGAGTGACTGTAGATGGCTCAGCATCTATCTTCTCATTGTTGTCACTCTTTGTCTCCTCTTGCTCAACAAGGTTTGCTGCAGGTACTACTTTTGGTACTGCTTCATCAACTGCTTCTGGCTCATCCACACGGTTGTCCACTCGTTTCCCTGACCTCAGTGTGACAATTGCATGGGCATGTTCTTGATTTGGAGCACTTCCAATAGTGCATGCCCTAGGATTGTTCACTGGTTGGCTGGGGAGCTTTCCCTTGTCCCTCTCGCCTATGTGACTTGCCAACTATCCCACTTGGGTCTCCAACTTGGAGATTGCCTGGGTGTTCACCATGGTGGAGTGTCTAATATCACTGATGGACTGGCTAGTCATCTTCATGAATTCTTTCATTGACTCTTCTAATGACTAAGTTGATGATGTTGGGAGTTGAGAGGGGGCTTGATAGGAAAATGACGCTGGCTAGGCCAAGCGTCCAGGATTTTGGTAAGTTGGAGGAAAACCTCCTTGATTTTTGGGCTGGTTTTGCTTCCATGAAAAATTTGGGTGGTTCCTCCACCCAGGGTTGTAAGTTTCAGAGTATGGGCCAGTTGACTGTTTTTGGAAATTGTTGAAAGCGTTCACTTGTTCCATCTCAGAGAAAACTGCCATAGATGGACAATTCTGTGCTTGATGTAAAGGACTAGCACAGACAGAACAACTTTCAACTGAAAATGTGTTCACAGCTTTAACGGGCTTTTCCATACTCAAATTATCTAGCCTCTTGACAATGGCATCCATTCTTTGAGTCAACTCTTACTCAGCATTCAGCTCCAATACGCCTCTTTCTTTCGAGTAGATTGTCTCGATTGCTGGTGAAATCTCAGTTCTGGGTGTTGGCAGCAATTTTCTCCAAAGCTTTGTAGGCCAAATCTCCTATCAAATTCAGGAATGTCCCACCATTCATCAGTTCAATCATGCTACGGTTGGGCTGAGACAGTCCTTGGTAGAAAAATTGAACTAGACGCCATTTCTCATACCCGTGGGGTGGACACTTCATCAACATATCTTTAAACCTTGTCCAACATTCCGTGAATTTCTCATCCTCATCCTGAGTAAATGAGCTGATTTCCTTCCTTGCATCATTTACTCTGGACATTAGGAAGAATCTGTGGTAAAACTGCTTCAACAATTCTTCCCAGGACATAATAGAACTAGGAGCTAAGGAATCCAACCACTCAATGGCTCTGTCATGAAGGGAGAAAGGAAAAAGTCGAAGATTGACAGATTGCTCTGAGAAGTTTTGAAATTTGGTTGTGGCAGTTATACTCCTAAACTTCTTAACATGGGAATAAGGGTTTTCATGATCTAAGCCATAGAAAGATGGTAGCATCTTAATCACATGTGGCTTTAGATCATAATGAGTGGCATTAGTTGGAGGTAACACTATGCACGAATGGGTACTGACCGCAGTAGGTGCGAACAAGTCGTGTAGTGCTATCATGAAATCCAACTCATACATTCGTCTATGCTCCCCTCCCGTCTCTTGCATCTTGAAATTCCTCATGCTCCTCCCTTCTTGGGTTTCTTTGATCCTCCTGGTGCTCCTCCATTCTTGGATTTCTTTGATCCTCCTGGTGCTCCTCCATTCTTGGATTCCTTTGATTATCCCCCATCTCACCTTGAGCTTGACGCGTTCTCCTAATATTTCTTTCTAAGTTGGGATCTAAAGGTGTTAATTCTAAGTTCAATGATCGCTGACCATGCATAAACCAACAGAAATATAACTATATACTATGAAAAAATAGCAAGCTAGATAAGCAAAAATGCAGGAAAAATAAAGAAAACAATGGAACAAAACAGCAAACAACTAGATGACAAAAATAGCTATGAACTAAAACTATTTAACAATAAACTAAAAGTAACATTTAAACAAAAACAAATTTAAACAAATATAAAAGATGCAGTAAAAGTATAGCAGAATCAATATAAAAAAACAGAAAACAAAATTAACTAAAATAACCTAAACAGCAACAAAAATAAAATAATTTAAACAACTAAAAATTTAAACTAACAAAATTATTAACTAAACACATGCAAAATATATAAACAACTAAAAGTAAACTAAAATCAGCAAGCAAAATACTCAAAACAGGCAGTTAAAACAATTAAAATACGTCTAACAATTAATCAAAATGCAAAGAAAATAAAAACTGAACATACTACCTCAGGTATGTTGATCTTTGAAGAGAGGTGCGCGCTCAAGCGAGGCGACGTTCGTTCTCACAGATGCAGAAATGTGGCAGGCTGTTGCACCTACGTTCGAAAGCAACACAGGTAAGTTCGAACGCAGAGCTGCACTGCGTTCTTATCAGGGCCTTGAGTTCGCACGCAGCGCGAAGGGCGATTGTAAGTGCGCGAATGTTCTGGAATAGGTGGCAGTGCGTTCGACCGCAAGTTCTACGTCAATCGACTGCCGACGCCTAATTTTCGAACTAGAATAGAAAGCTAAAACGACTAAAACCAAACTAAAATTAACAAAATGAATCAAAACATAAAATAGACTATAAACAGAATATACAATGTAGAAAATAAAAACTAGTAGAAAAATAACATCAAACTAAAAACAAAGTTAAATTCAAAACAATTTAGACGGTTCCCCGACAACGGCGCCAAAATTTGATCGGACCAAATTTAGGTACTTGCAATTGAACGAACCGAAGCTCGTATAGCGGTTGCGCAAGTACCGAGTCGAACCCACAAGGAACCGTAAATTGCTTTGTACGAAAATAACGAGTCTAGGTTAGTGCTATTTTAACCTAGCTCCGCAGTGGGTGTTTGTGACAACTTGAAAGTAAATAATAGCAGAAATGTAAACAAAATGAAATTACCAAGGTTGAGGTTTTCACCTCACCATTTCAACTACATTAATTGAAAATACTAAGCTAAAACATCCGTCTATCGTTTAAAAATAAGACTAAATCTCTTGCACCTATCGAAGGATTAGAGGAATCCATCCCTTTGACGAAAGACAAACCATAAACGGTTTAAGGCTCAAAGGATCCAAAGTGAATGTGTTAAGATACAAAGTACTATGGATAAATGAGCGTAAACTGAAGGATGGAATGTATCCATCGGACAAAAAACCAAAAATAAATGACTACGGTGCAATCTCACTTGGTTTTGTCACCAAACCAAGTGAGAGACGATTTAAGCAAATAAAGAAATAATGTAATGAAATAACTTAAACGTAAGCAATTAATATAGCATTCATGGTGAGGCTACATCCTCAACCTTAGTTGGGATCTAGCCTCCCATAAGCAAAGGAAGCGTAAATAAACAAAAAAGGAAGCATTAATATTAAACTAAATGTAAATAACTACAAAGGAAAAGGCGAGGGCCAGAGGCAAACTGCTCTTAAAAACATGCCCAAAAGTAAAACTCTCGAACAAATGGACCTAGGGTCCCGCGTTCGACCCATGAGCACTTGCGTTGACGCAGATAAGCTACTAGAACCGGTTTTGAGTCTTGCGTCACGACCGTGGTGCTGCATGCGACCATGGGTGCGTTGGTGCGGTCGAACGCACTTTGGCAGGATCTTCACTTCAAGTCTACTTTCTTGCCCTTTGCTAGCCATGTTTGTTGCAATGACCTGCACAACACAAAACACTAAAAACTATACAAAATATTAGTTATTAACACAGCTAAGAGCCTAACAAGCATAAGTAAAGGGGGCTCTAATAAACAATATTTGACACCGATCAATAAGATTTATGCCATTTGTAAAGAGAGAAAGATTCATCCTTCTTGTAAATGCAGACTGTTACCACTGATATGGAGAAGCCTATTTCTTCTATTTTCTGTTTTGGTTGTACAATTGTTGAGCAGATATAGTTTCTGTGTATAGGAGGTTCTGTATTTGTTGATGTAAAGAGATGTTTTAGTTTGTTTCTTGCTATCTATGAAGTTCTATTTCATCTCAGATTTAGTGATTTTTGTTGCTGTAACTGTACAGCGGAGGTTTTTTTTTTTTCCTTGTGTATTGTGTTTCTACCATTGAGTCTTATGGAGAGAACTTTGTAAATTTGTGTGGAATGAAAAAAGCTATTCATCTATATATATATATATATATATATATATATATACAAATATAAAAATAGGGATACTTTACCTAAAAGCGCCCCCTTTTTAAAAAGGGGACGCTTGACTAGGAAAGTGTCCCCTTTTTAAAAAGGGGGTGCTTGCATGTAAACCCCCCCTTTTTAAAAAGGGGGCGTTTTCTTGCCATAAAGTGCTCCCTTTTTTAGAAGGAGACGCTTTGTTTTAAACGTCCCATTTTAGAGGCATTTTTCAACAAAAAGCGTTCCGAATTTATATTCTAGTCGCTATAAAAACTGGCATTCTCTAAGTGTCCTTAATAAAGCGTTGCTAAGTCATTGGGGCATTTTTTTTTGGCCAAAAATGCCCCAAATATCAGTGTTGCTAAACCTTGTTTTTTTAGTGATGAGAGGAATAATATCATTTGTCAAATTTCTTAATTTGAATTTACACCCATTTATTAACCAGTTAAATATAAATAATTTTTTGTTGAGTTGATTTTTTAATTTCTGGTGGACTTGATTAATTTGGTTTGCCTCCTAGACCTTAAGTTTTATCCAGTACAACTTATTAACCACTACAAGCACGGAGATCCAAATATAAATGAATACAACAATTCAATGTACATATAACATATGGCAGTGTCTTTATTAATTACTATGGAGCTTACTAAGTAATGAACATATACCTAAAATATTTTGCAGCGCTATCCACTCAAAACTGTAGGACTTCTTATTTTTTTTGAAGAAAAAAAAACTCTAGGACAATGTTAATTCAAACATAATCTACACGCTCCGAAAGGAGGCTATTCATAATGGGATGTGCCTTACACATGGCCTCCAGTGTCACAGCTTTGGGCATGGTGAGTCCATTGCCTTCAGTCATGTCTACTTCTTCCTCGCCAATTCTCTTCCACTCAAAACACTGAATCAATGACCCCAAAGCCAACCCCAATGTCCGTTGGGCGAGTCCTGCCCCGGGACATGCCCTCCTCCCCAACCCAAATGGCATCAATTTATGCGAATCAGCATCGCTGCAGTCAAATCTCTCAGGCTTAAAACTGGTTGCGTCATCCCACACTTAGGGTCTCTATGTATGGCCCATGCATTCACCAATAACATCGTGTTACGTGGAACATTGTATCCTCCCACAGTGCAGTCATCGGAGGACATGTGGGGTACTAGTAGTGGGACCGCTGGGTACAATCGAAGGGTCTCCGAGATTATGCTTTGAAGGTAAGGTAGTTTAGACACATCTGGTTCCTCCAACAAATTCTCCTTTCCAATTTGACTGTCCAACTCGGCTTTGGCCTTCTTCAACACGTTAGGATGGTTAAGCAGATTGGACATAGCCCACTCTAATGTCACTGCTGATGTGTCCGTTCCAGCAAGTAGCAAGATCTGCTCAATATCAATTAATTAGTACATGAGTTTGAAGGAAAAAATTCTGAGTACGTATAATTGAGCAAGATTTTATGACAAAGTTGTAAACTTGTAAAAGACTTCATAAGATGTTGAACTCATCATTCGATGTCACTGCGTACACTCTGTACCATTTAGCTAGACATGTACAGTTGCAAATTGCAAATGTCACGTTAATATATAAAAGAAATAATAAATAAAAACAAAACTATTAATAATAAACTGTCAGATTAATATATATATATATATATAAAAGGGAATAATTAACATTGACACTAGTTATCTTGGAAGACTTACCCAAATAAGGCCTTTGATAATCTGGTCCGTATAGTATTCCGGCTGTGATTTCTGCAAAGAAAGCAGATGGTGGATCATAGTGTTTCCTTCTTCGTTACCCTTCTTCTCGTCAATAAGGCCTTGCAAGAAGGAATCCATCCTCTTGGCAAGCCTCATCAGCCTCTTCTCTAAACCACCGTTATCAATCCACCGCAACATGGGCACAAATTCTTGAGGAGTCGACGCCCCACTATTCTCGAAAGCCTCTTTCATTATCTCCCTAAACTGCCTTGCCTCTTCCTCGTCCTTCACGTCCTCCCCGTACCCGTAGTACCGCTTCCCCGCCACCATTCTCATTATGATGTTAAAGGTGAGCTCCAAGAACATTGATTTCAGCTCCACCTTGGTGAAATCTAGGGACGAGTTGCGTCCCAGTTTGCGCAGCAAGCGCTTGATCTCGTCCCTTCGGATGCCCAAGAACATGTTGAGGCGGTTGGTTGAGAAGATCTCGACCGCACAGATGCGGCGGAGGTTGCGCCAGTGGTCGCCGTAGGGGGCTGCTACAACGGTGGTCATGTTGTAACCGATGTGCTTGCCCGCTAGGGAGGGAGGACGGTTTGCTAAGACGATGTCGTTCTTAGTGAAGCATTCCTCAACTGCGGATGGGGACGATACGACAACCACCAGGCGGGAGCCGAATCGGAGAGAGAAAATATGGCCATATTTTTGAGAGAGGCTGTGGAAAGTCCGGTGGAGGGGCTTTTTGGCGAGATGAAGATGACCCAGAATTGGGAGAGAAGGTGGGCTGGGAGGGAGGTGTTTGGGTGTTCTTGTTCTTGTTTGAAGGTGGATGATGAGCTTGAAAGCAACAGCGACGACGAGAAGAGAGAGGGACGTGTATATCAACAACATGTCTTCCATGTCTGTGAAGAAGATGTGGTGGATAAGGGGCCCTGCACGCAGCTCTATATATATGGAACGAAATCCATCCTTTGACGTAAGAGCTTATATTATCCTTCGACGTAAGAGCTTATTACTTCACTTCTGTTTCTTGGTCCAATGGACATCGTCTTTGCATTCCACGTGTGAGGGGCGCCCGGCTTTTGTATATATATACCAGATTTCGTAAATAAATGGGACTATACGACATTACGACCCCAGAAATATACATATATATAAATTATAGATGTAAATTAAAGAATATAATAAAAATAAAAAAGTTAATGTGCATATACATGAGAAAGAGAAAGATGACATTTTTTTTTTTTCAAAAGAGAAAGATGGCTTGAAAGTTGAATAGTCGAGTCTACAATTGCGGAATTATCACGTGAGACAATTAACGCCTCACGTAAGTGAGCGCGTATGCTCTTTCCTCATCCAATACATTGCCGGCCTATGTTTACTGTTTAATGAAGGAGACTGGTAAAACAATGCGCATAAATTCAAAACAATAATATTTTTTTAAGGAGAGTAGATGGAAAGTTTAGAAAGTCCTAAAGCAGGGCCACACCTTATTCAATTAAAAGTCTCTTTGAAACCTTCTATTGTTTCCTCTAAAACCTCTTTAAAAATTTGAATTGTTTTCCAGTTTTATAATTTTCTATTGCCTTGAATATGATTCAGGTACATATATACTTGAATCAGACATTTCATATTTGTAACAGTTGCTTTAGCGTAAATAAGTTTTTTAATCCTTATCAGTTGGAAATGAGATGTTTAAAAAAACAATAGCATAGAAAAACTTACTTAGTAATTTTGCATCCAAAAAAGTGTGAAAAATTATTTTTAAGTAAAAGAAAATTTAAATAAATATTAGTGAATTAATATTTAAATATTAGAAAAAGCCCCGTACTTAAATTTATTGCCTTAATCCTCAAAACATATGAAGCCAACCTTGCATCGTAGCCTTGTTGAAACCTTCAACAAGTCATTCTTATTTATTTTTTGGGATAATTTCACTAATCTCCCCTGAAGTTTGGCCATTTTTTCAAACACCCTCCTAACATTCAAAAATTTTCACTTACTCCCCTTAAACTTTCAAAAATTCTCACTTACCCCCATCCGTACAAATTAAGGTACAAAATTTTTTAAAAAGACCAAAATACCCCTGATTTCATTTTCTTTAAAATAAAAAAACATTTTGAAAGTTGACATTTTAAATAGTGAATTTTTAAACGGTGACTTTTGTATAAAATTTCAACTTCTAGATTTTTTATTTTTTTAAAAAAAAAACAGGGGTATTTTGGTTTTTTTCTTAAAATTAGGGCACGGATGGGTCAACTTGAGAGCAATTGAAAGTTTATGGGGGGTAAGTGAGAATTTTTGAATGTTAGGGGGGTGTTTGAAAAAATGGCCAAACTTCAGGGGGAGTTAGTTAAGTTATCCCTTTTTTTTTTTTTTTTTTCCTTGGATTGGGATCTATAACAATTATCTACTCGAATGGTAGCAATTTAAACAAACAATGTGAGAAATTTCATATCACACCCACCTACTCGGATAGGTGATCGAGCAACCCATATAATCGTTAACCATTCATGCAAATAATTATTACTTTGATTCCTTAGAGTATTCATAATGGATTTTCTAGATATTATTGCATCTTAATAGGAGACCCAATGTGACAAACCCTAGAAGTTGTCTCTTGGCCCCTCTCCTTAGAAAAGAGATTTGAGAGGAGGAGAGAGCAGATATGCTCCCTCCTCCTCTCCACTTCCCCTTCTTCTCCCTGTTCCTACCCCTCCTCCTCCCCCTTTTGGTTTTTTTCTTTTGTCTTGTGTTCTCCGACCAGATTAACAACTTCGAGCTCTCTGCTATGCGTCTGTCCACCTTCTATCATGTTGTCTCATTCATCTCTTCCCCGACTGTTGCTACTAGTTGTTGGTTATTTTTGTTTGTGTTTTTTATTTTGAATAAAATGTTTCATCTCTCTATATCCGCCCTTATGAGTGAAGAGGAATAATTAAGTGTGAGAGATTATTTATTATGGCCTGGATAGTTTTGGTATGAGGGTTTATCTCTCACGGCTAGTTTAAAAAAATTTTATTAGGAAATTTGACTGCTCATATCTTAGATCTAGTCTGCTTAGTGCAAATATGCTCTTTAACTGTATTTGTACATACGTTAGCGGGAGATTGAAGTCATAGTATACATAACTTGTATTTTCAAAATTTATATATATATTGAGAGAGAGAGAGAGAGAGAGCATTCTTGATATCTCAATAAATTTGTGAAAATTTAATTACTTCAATTTTTATTTTCTTTTTAGGGTTAAATACATTTAAGGTACCTGTGCTTTGAGCCAAAATCAAACAGGTACCTTGGTTTTTAAAAATATCACAAATGGTACTTGTGGTTAGTAAATAAACTCATTTGGTATATCCATCAGGATTCCGTTAGTTTTTTTTAACGGAGTGCCATGTCACCTTATACGTAAGATGGTACTTGTGGTTTCAAGGTGTCATGTGGCGTGATACTTGAGTTTTTGGGTGCCATGTCATTTAAAAAAAAAATCAAAACAAAAAAACCAAAAAAAAAAAAAAATTAGTACCCCATTTGCCTGAGGTGGTTTGGCCACCTGGCTGGTCTAACCCTCACCTTCTCCGGCAAGCCCTTGCCCTTTCTTTCTTCTCATTGTCCCTCCCAATCGCTCAACCCATCTCTGTTTCCCTCTCTATATCACACTGTGTACATGTTTCTTCCCGTAACTCCCAAATACTACTGGACAGATTTAAACAAATGTGGAATTTTTTCTACCTATAAAGAATGAAACAAACTTCCTGGTAGAAAAAAAATTGAATACTTGTTTTATTCTGCATACTCCATCGGAGTCAACTACGGCACCATCGCCAACAACCTCCCACCACCTTCCAAAGTCGCCACCTTTCTCAAAACCCATACCACCATCGACCGCGTTAAGATATTCAACACCAACCCCAACATCCCCCGTGCTTTCTCCAACACCAGCATCTCCATGACCGTCATCGTTGGAAACGGCGACGTTCCCTCCCTGGCCAAACTCCCCGCCGTCCAGTCCTGGGTCACCAATAACATTTTGCCATTTCAACCCCAGACCAAGATCAATCGCATCACCGTCGGTAACGAAATCCTCGCCACCTCAGACCAGAGTCTAATCGCGCACCTTTTGCCAGCCATGAAGGTGTTGAAGTCAGCCTTGGACTCAGCAAATGTTACCAATGTTCAGGTCTCCACGCCGCACTCCTTGGTTATATTGTCTAGCTCTGAGCCGCCAAGTTTCGGGCAATTTCGACACGGGTACGACAAGGTCGTGTTTAGTGTGATAGAGAGAATGAAACAGAAATGGGTTGAGCGATTGGGAGGCACGATGAGAATAGAGAGAGGGAAACAGAGATGGGTTGAGCGATTGAGAGGGACAATGAGAAGAGAGAGAGGCTGGGGCTCACCGGAGAAGGTGAGGGTTTGGCTCTGGCCGAACCACCTAATTTAATCGATCGGTGTCAAATATTGTATATTGGACCCCCCTTGACTTATGTTTGTTAGGCTCTTAGTATTAATAACTAATGTTTTGTATAGTTTTAGTATTTTGTGTTGTGCAGGTCATTGCATTAAAACATGGCTAGCAAAGGGCAAAGTGTACTTAAAGAGAAGACAAGTGCCGAGTTGACTTGGTGCGCTCAACGCACTCACTTCGCACGCAGGAGCTGCGGTCGTACGCATGCCCAGCTAGCCCTAGTGGTTATCTACGTCGAACACAAGGAACTACTAGCCATAGTTATTTATGGCCTAACGCACTTCCAGTTTAGCCACCAGCCTATAAATAGGCCTCGATGTATCACGCCGCACTCCTTGGTTATATTGTCTAGCTCTGAGCCGTCGAGTTTTGGGCAATTTCGACACGGGTACGACAAGGTCGTGTTTAGTGTGATAGAGAGAATGAAACAGAAATGGGTTGAGCGATTGGGAGGCACGATGAGAATAGAGAGAGGGAAACAGAGATGGGTTGAGCGATTGAGAGGGACAATGAGAAGAGAGAGAGGCAGGGGCTCACCGGAGAAGGTGAGGGTTTGGCCTGTGGGGTGGCCGAACCAACCTAACTGATCGGTGTCAAATATTGTATATTGGACCCCCCTTGACTTATGTTTGTTAGGCTCTTAGCTGTATTAATAACTAATATTTTGTATAGTTTTTAGTATTTTGTGCTGTGCAGGTCATTGCATTAAAACATGGCTAGCAAAGGGCAAAGTGTACTTAAAGAGAAGAAGTTGATTCCTGCCAAGTGCGTTCGAGCGCACTTGGTGCGTTCGAACGCACTCACGGTCGCACGCAGGAGCTGCGGTCGTACGCATGCCCAGCTAGCCCTAGTGGTTATCTACGTTCGAACACAAGGGAACTACGGTCGAACGCACCCCCAGTCAGCCCTAGCCACCAGCCTATAAATAGGCCTCGATGTATCATTTGTTTTTCACGTTTGGGAGGTGGCTGTAGGGCCCAAAACCCTCTGTTTTCCACTGTAAATCTCTCATAAATTGTCGTTTATTTAATTTATGTTTTATTTTACCTTTTATTTAGTCTCTTATTCCCTTCACTTTAATTTGTTTATATATATTTATGTTTAGTTCGTATTATTCTATCTTTTAAGATTTATGTTTATTCGTTTCAATGCATTTTAGTGACAAAAGTGTGTTGATTGTTGTTTACAAATCGTCAAATGTCAACACTCATTGCAACCGGAGATACATCGGATATTCGTCTGCGGATCATTATCCGTTGTGATCTCTTGTAACAGTGTTTGTCTCAAGTAGTTTGACAAGATTTTGTAACAACAATAGGATATACATATGTACTTTATCAATAGACGGAAATATGAACAATGTGTTAGCGCTCAGAGTATGCCTTATAGTATAAATGTTTAATACATATAAGCCAAACATGTTTATATGTGAATTAATTTATTGTGAGGTGAATTAGGGACTTTAGTTATTTTTTATTTCTTTATTTTATTGCATTTTAGCTTAGTTTATTTTATGCACGTTATCTGTTTGCTTTTGGGACTAGGTTAAGATATTATTTAATTTAGGCATTTAAATTGATTTTTGACAAACACGATTTTCTGTGGGTTCGACACTCGTACTTGCACATCCACTCTATTACGATCGACTCGTGCAATTGGCGAGTACAA
The DNA here is from genome assembly GCA_013348765.1 of Carpinus viminea. Taxonomy (NCBI): domain Eukaryota; kingdom Viridiplantae; phylum Streptophyta; class Magnoliopsida; order Fagales; family Betulaceae; genus Carpinus; species Carpinus viminea. The sequence continues at coordinate 16,734,259 of CP054672.1, forward strand.
TTAAATTTGTACATTAAATTTTACCAAATGGGGTATTCAATATTTTTTCTATTCCTTTTTTTTTTTTTTGGTTTTTTTTTTTTTGTTTTGATTTTTTTTTTAAAAAATATATATATAATGTGGCATCCAAAAAATCAGGTACCATGGCACGTGGCACCTTAAAACCACAGGTACCACGCCATGCGTAAGGTGATGTGGCACTCCGTTAAAAAAATTAACGGAATCCTGACGGAAGTACCAATTGAGTTTATTTGCTAACCACAAGTACTATTTGTGATATTTTTAAAAACCAATGTATCTGTTTGATTTTGGCTCAAAGCACAAGTACCTTAAACACATTTAACCCTTCTTTTTTATTAGGGTGATCTTGGTTTCACCTGTAGGCCACGTAGTACCTAGGCTTCGCCCTACTTTGCATGTCGGCTACAAACCAAGCATAGAGGCCGTGTAACGCATGGCTTTAAATGATATGATATTGTCTACTTTGGGCCAGGCCTGCATGGTTTTAATATTGGGTTTACCCCTAAAATGCCTCAAACTATTTAGAGAGAGCATATTCCATATAACACACAATCTTTTCCACACCCAAGCAATATGGTACATCACAATCACCTCTCTCTTAGTACCCAGCATTCTCACTGGTGACCCTTATGGGCTTGTACACGCTCCCCCATCTTAGGCTGGGTTATGGATTTGATATCATATGTAATGACCTAGGGAAAATCACTAACCACATCTATGCTATTACCCAAAAGGACTAGTCAATTTAGAGTTTCTTTAGAATTCATTATAAAGCCCAATTTTACCCAGTAACTATGTAATATAGGACTAAGCACACATGATTATCTTTATATGTGGGCTTCTTCTCATCTTTCCAATATGGGATCAAGGGGTGTTACAAATTGGAAAGATGAGAAGAAGCCCACATAGAGTGGATGGCTTATAAAGATAGTCATGAGTACTTAGACCCACATTACCTAGTTACTAGGTGAAATTGGGCTTTATAATAAATTCTAGGGAAGTTCCAAATTAACTAGTCCTTTTGAGGGTGATAATGTAGATATGGCTAGCGTTTTTTCTTGGGTTGTTACAGGCCTAGTTAGGATCCACTAGACTAATTCCTAGTCCAATAGTCCACACCACTTAGAGCATTGGACATTGAGTCACGGGTTTTGCCTAGGTGGCTAGCCCCAAGAGGCAGGTAGCACTAGAAAGTATGCAACTTGAGACTTCAAGGGGTAATACTACAAAAAAAGGGTCCAAATATTGACGCCTTAATAGGGAGTTTTTTACCAAAAAAAAACATGTTACTTTTTAAAAGGCAACGCCTATAATGCGATGCTTCTATAATGCCAAAATATAAGGGGTCGAAAAATCTGGAATACAGATGTTTACTTTTCAAACATCCCTAGTTAAGGTCGTTTTTGTAAAAGATGTCACCATATAGAAGGGGATGCGTTATTGCGAATACCGTGGCTTCACTCAACTAATCTAATAAATCATCCAACCGAGGAATATGAAATCTTTACCTCACTACAATCTCAACGAATCAAAGAAATATTCTCTAAATGCTACATACTCTCTAGGATTTGAAGGAAAATAAAGAAGAAACTCAACTCTGAATACTCTTAATGAAGAAAACTAAATAATAATCAAAAGTTGCATTCTATGGTCTATAAAGTACGTATTTATAGGCCTCCAAACATTAAACCTAATAAAAATATGAATTATAGTCGGTTTTCAAAAGCTACGATGGTTGTCCGGATGATACAAAAAGTCGTCCAGACGGCCACTAAAATGAAAAAAAAAAAAAAAATAACATAGGGGTCTGGACAGTTTGCGAACGAGTATTCTAGAAGAGGCTCTCAAGTTTACTCGCGTCCAAATGGGCTTCAACTTTGCTCGAATGCACCTACGCACATGTCTGATTTTTCCATAGCGATTTTGGCATTGCAAATGTCTGAATTAGGAAATTTGTATTTTATAATGATTTATAAAATTTTGAGCTATCTTTCCACTGTCACTTGTTTCACTTATATACGATACTCGAGAAGAAAGTTATGACAAAAATAGTAAGATATGTGCTAGGTCTTCTCAAGTACGTTTTAGGCCCAAAATCAATATTAATTAGTTCTTGTATCTTTATTAAAAGCCTGAAAATACTAAAACAACACAAAATCAAACAAATAATAATGTTAAGAAATTAACATATATGAGTTAAGAGGCTGGAATGTGTAACATTCGACACTTATCATAACAATTTCTAGCCTCATCCACCGGGATATTACTCGATAGCATCATAAAGAATCCAACCTCTCCCCTTGAGCATTTTAAAGTCTATCAACTTACGCTAAGGTAACAACTACATCACTTGCTGAGGATGAATGAGATTTATCTCAAGAGATATTTTAATAATTTTTATTTATCATAACGGCAAACATATGTTATTTTCTAAGGTTATCAAGCCAAGTGTACTTAGGCAGAGTTTGAATTGTTTTAATTTTTGTATATTTAAGTTTATTATCTTCTTGTAACTTTGTGATTATCAAATAACTTGCATTCTTTATATATTAAAATGAATACATTGGCTGAAATTATTTCTCTAATTTCAAATGCAATTTATTTTCTTTCGCATATTCCTCCAAGAAAATTGTTTTTTTTTTTTTTTTTTTACTTGTTAAGGCATTAGGAGTGACATAGTGGAACCATCAGCGTCCACTTTTGTGTGGAAGTTATAATTGACTTTTAGTGTTCATCGAAAATCTTATTAGCACCCACATTTGTGGACATGGTTTGGTTATTATCAACGTCGACTTTGAGAGTCAACGCTGATGAGCTTCAATTGACCATTAGCATCTGATTAATTGCATCGACATTAGCAGAATTAATGTCACCGCTATTGATCAACAGCTTACACTATTGCACTTTTAGTGTCTAAAACAAGTTGAAGCTAAAAGTCAACTTTTTTGTAGTGCTGTAAATGGAATGACACATTACAAAAACAAAAAACTTTGTGGGAGGTACATTGTCAATTTTTTTTAAATAGAGGTAGAATAAAAAGGTGAACAACTTCAGGGAGTACACTCTAATTTCCCCTTTTTTCTTTTCCATATCTAGTTTGAGGAAAATGAATGAAAATTTAGGACAAACGCAGTTGAATCATACACTTTTTAAGAAAATTTGAAACGCATATGTCAAAAAGTGAGAGGAATAATATCATTTGTCGAATTTCTTAATTTGAATTTACACCCATTTATTAACCAGGTAAATGTAAACAATTTTTTGTTGAGTTGAATTTTTAATTTATGATGGACTTGATTAATTTGGTTTGCCTCCTAGACCTTAAAAAAAAAATAATAAAATAAAATAGAAGAAGCTCTTTATTAATTTATTAAACAAGGCTTCCAATTGTATCCAGTACAACTTATTAACCAGTACAAGCACGGAGATCCAAATATAAATGAATACAACAATTCAATGTACATATGGCAGTGTCTTTATTAATTACTATGGAGCATAATAAGTAATTAACATATACCTAAAATATTTTTCAACGCTATCCACTAAAAACTGTAGGACTTTTTTTTTTTTTTTTTCCTTTTAAAACAAATCTAGGACATAATTTTTTTTTCTATTAAAAAAAAAAAACTCTAGGACAATGTTAATTCAAACATAATCTACACGCTCCGAAAGGAAGCTATTTATAATGGGACGTGCCTTACACATGGCCTCTAGTGCCACAGCTTTGGGCATTGTGATTCCATTGCCTTCAATCATGTCTACTTCTTCCTCGCCAACCCTCTTCCACTCAAAACACTGAATCAATGACCCCAAAGCCAAACCCATTGTCCGTTGGGCAAGTCCTGCCCCAGGACATGCCCTCCTCCCCAACCCAAATGGCATCAATTTGTGCAAATCAGCATCGCCGCACTCAAATCTCTCAGGCTTAAAACTGGTTGCGTCATCCCACACCTTAGGGTCTCTATGTATGGCCCATGCATTCACCAATAACATCGTGTTGCGTGGAACATCGTATCCTCCCACGGTGCAATTGTCGGAGGACATATGGGGTACTAGCAATGGGGCTGCCGGGTACAATCGAAGGGTTTCCAAGATTATGTTTTGAAGGTATTGTAGTTTAGACACATCTGGTTCGTCCAACAAATTCTCTTTTCCAACTTGACTGTCCAACTCAGCTCTGGCCTTCTTCAATACCTCAGGATGGTTAAGTAGATTGGACATAGCCCACTCTAATGTTACTGCTGAAGTATCCGTCCCAGCAAGTAGCAAGACCTGTTCATTATCAATTAATTAGTACAAGAGTTTGAAAGTAAAAAATGCATTGATTATTGGGAGTACGTAGAATTGAGCAAGATTTTATGAACTCATTCAATGTCACTGCGGACACTCTGTACTAGCTAGACATGTACACTTGCAAGTTGAATGCATGAGGCCACGTTTCCCACTAGAGATTGGACTTGTCGTATATCTATTTTGTCGACTTGTTGTACCAAAATAATAATAATAATAATAATAATAGAAAAAAATCCAAAAAAGGAAAATATTTTGATATATTACAACTTTTAGTAGAAAGTCATTTACAAATTGATTTTTTTTTATTATTATTATTTACAATAATTAAAAGAATTAATAAAGTAAACAAAACTGTTAATATATAATAAGCCTTTACATTAATATATAAAGACTTACCAAAATAAGGCCTTTGATAATCTGGTCCGTATAATATTCCGGCTGTGATTTCTGCAAAGAAAGCAGATGGTGGATCATAGTGTTTCCTTCTTCGTTACCCTTCTTCTCGTCAATAAGGCCTTGCAAGAAGGCATCCATCCTCTTGGCAAGCCTCGTCAGTCTCTTCTCTAAACCACCATGATCAATCCACCGCATCAGGGGCACGAATTCTTGAGGATTCGAGGCCCCTCCATTCGCGATAATCTCTCTAATTATCGCCCTAAACTGCCTTGCCTCTTCCTCGTCCTTTACGTCCTCCCCGTACCCGTAGTACCGCTTCCCCGCCACCATTCTCATTATGATGTTAAAGGTGAGCTCCAAGAACATTGATTTCAGCTCCACCTTGGTGAAGTCTTGAGACGAATTGCGTCCCAGTTTGCACAGCAAGCGCTTGATCTCGTCCCTTCGGATGCCCATGAACATGTTGAGGCGGGTGGTTGAGAAGATCTCGAGCGCGCTGATGCGGCGGAGGTTGCGCCAGTGGTCGCCGTAGGGGGATGCTGCCACGGTGGTCATGTTGTAGCCGACAATCTTACCTACGAGGGAGGGAGGACGGTTGGCTAAGACGATGTCGTTCTTGGTGAAGCATTCCTCGACTGCGGATGGGGACGATACGACAACCACCAGGCGGGAACCGAATCGGAGAGAGAAAATATGGCCATATTTTTTGAGAGGCTGGAAAGTCCGGTGGAGGGGCTTTTGGCGAGATGAAGATGACCCAGAATTGGGAGAGAAGGTGGGCTGGGAGGTGTTTGGGTGTTCTTGTTCTTGTTTGAAGGTGGATGATGAGCTTGAAAGCAACAGCGACGACGAGAAGAGAGAGGGACGTGTATATCAACAACATGTCTTCCATGTCTGTGACGAAGATGTGGTGGATAAGGGGCCCTGCACGCAGCTCTATATATATGGAACGAAATCCATCCTTTGACGTAAGAGCTTATATTATCCTTCGACGTAAGAGCTTATTACTTCACTTCTGTTTCTTGGTCCAATGGACATCGTCTTTGCATTCCACGTGTGAGGGGCGCCCGGCTTTTGTATATATATACCAGATTTCGTAAATAAATGGGACTATAGGACATTACGACCCCATAAATATACATATATATCAACTTAATAAACAGAAAAATTATAGATGTAAATTAAAGAATATAATAAAAATAAAAAAGTTAAAGTGCACATACATGAGAAAGAGAAAGATGACTTTTTATTTTTGGAAAATTACACTTTATCCTCCTAAAGTATCTACTTATTTTCATTTTTGCCTCTAAAATTTAAAATGTGACACTTTATCCCTCCAAACTTTCCAATTGTGGCAATTTAACCTATTTGGCCTATTTATTCCAAAAATGCCCCCAACATTTTTTTTTTTAAAAAAAAATTCAAAAAAAAAAACAAAAAATATATAAATATATTGAGGGTGGCGAACCACTTACGGTGGTAGCCACCCGCTTTTTTGTTTTTTTTTTTTTTTGGATTTTTTTTAAATAGTCTGAGGCATTTTGAAATAAATAGTTAAGTGTCGTAATTTGAAAGTTTTGAAGATAAAGTGTCACATTTTTAAACGAAAAGTGAAAATGAATGGATACTTCAGGGAATAAAGTGTAATTTTTCATTTTATTTTTTTCAAAAGAGAAAGATGGTTTAAAAGTTGAATAATCGAGTCTACAATTGCGGAATTATTACGTGAGACAATTAACGTGAGTGCGAAAGCCCCTTCAAAAGAGTAAGGGGCCCTGCACGCAGCTCTATAATGACTATATATATGAAAAGAAATCCATCCTTTGACGTAAGAGCTTATATCATATCTCAGATAGACTTGTATTACTTCTCTAATGAATTTGATTCCTCATCTAAAATTGGCAACTGTCTTTTCCATATAGACTTGTATTACTTCTCTGTTTCCTTCCTTGTCCAATGGACATCGTCTTTGTATTCCACGTGTGAGGGGCACCCGGCTTTTCTCTCTCTATATATACCAGTTTTCATAAATAAATACAAGTTTGAAAATTTGAAAATACAAGTTTTGTATCCTGGTAATTCTATGTAAATTAAAATGGTTATACAGAAAGAATAGTCTTTGTAAATTAAAGAATATACAGAAAATAAAAAAATTAAAGTGCATATGATAAAGAGAAAGATGACCTTTTTCTTTTTCTTTTTTTTCTTTTTTCTTTTTAATTTCCTTGCGGAACCTCTTCACAAGTTGTTGAGCTGGCGTGATTAACTAGACCACGGTTAGCTTTATTAAAATAAAAATAATAATAAACTAAGAAAAAAAGGAAAAATATAATTTAGCCCCCAAATTACTAATTATTTTCATAACTCCATAATGTTTAAAAAGTGATAAAATAGCCCCCAAACTACTAAACATTTACAATTTGACCACTCAATTAGTCATTACTATCAAATAGGATGGAAAAATTTAAAACTACATTATTTTGGCAAGGTTAATTTACTAAAATGTCATTTTGGGAAAAAAAAAATATCATATTAAAACAAGTAAGCAAAACGGCGCCACTTTGCTTGAAATTACAAATTCCTTACACTTACTAAAACGGCACCATTTTGGTAAGTGTAAGTAATTAAAAGAAAAAACTCTAGACCCATGCAGGTGACCCACGAGAAAACCCCAACAACCTATGCTGCCTTCTTCTTCCCAACAACCCTTCTCCCTCAAGTTCAGCTAGGTTTCTTCAAACCAGGCACTTCATCAAAAATCTACCTGGGCATATGGTATAAAGGGTTTCATGAGGAAATTGTTTGGGTAGCAAATATGATGCAGCCCGACTTAGTGTGTTACAGCGAAGAACAACAATAAAGTAATGGATATGTAATTCTAAATTTTGAGTCTATTAATGATCTAAGAATTCTTCTTAAAACAATAGAGTCTATCTAAAGTTTGAAGGAAAAAGAGAAATAAACTCAACTATGAGTAATTATTATTAAACAAACTCATATATAATCCAAATCTGCATTTCAGGAGGCTATATGCATGTATTTATAGCCACAAGACTCATAAATGTAATTAAACTACGAATTAGAGTCTTTATTGCAATTCTAGACTTCTCATCTTAAATAAACAAATAAATAATAAATTGAAAAGGAAAAATAAACCAAGTAAAAGACTAACAAAGAAACCTAATTCAAATAAATGACTGAAAGGTAAGGTAGGTTGTTTGGTTTACATCATTTTCCCAAGATTGGAGAGAATTTGCCATCGAATTTGGATTGTCTTTTCCATGGTGCTTCGGGTGCCTTGTCAACTCATTCTATTCTCCGTTCCTCAAGATCACAACGAGGCCATACTCCATAATAAATGTGATGCTCTTTATGATTGACATATCTCGATGTTTGTCGTGAAAGCCTCACACACCACTTTACCATGTAAACTTGTCATGTTTCTCTTGTGCTTCACCCTTCTCATAAGTTATGAGAATTCCTAAAGAACTTACAAAGACCTCTTCACTCGTTGATAGAAAAGTCGTCTCGGCTTTATAGATCTCATCACAACTTTGGTTAAAAGTTTTTGACAAGATAACATCTACTCCAAGGAAATCAACTTGATGTATAGAACTCACCTCTTCGTCAGGATATGTGTCATAGATTGGTGGAGAGGCACAATATACCGAGCAATCTTCCTTAGTAAATCCATATTTCTCCTCCTCAACCGATTGACTCATAATCTCATCCGCCTCTCTAGGCACCACCTCTACCAACTTCCTAGGTACTTCTTTTTGTTGAAATTTTCTATTTTTTTCTATCACCGTGAACTCTTTGGGTTGCAAGCAACCTTGGAATTCCGGTATATCGAGTTTGAATATACTTACCCGCCAATTTGGATAAGCTTGTGCAAGGTACTAACGTCTATGCGTTCGGCGCTCCACAAACGAGTTTCTATGTCCATTCTCATTGTGACCACCCATGTTGGATAATTGGGTAGTGAGGTCTTCAATTTGATCCCTCATAGCATTGAATTGATCCTCCATGTGTTGCCAACTTTTAGAGATAGATTGGCCATCTGCCTCCTCGAATTACGGTCTTGGTTGGTGACGACAACCATTTAGCCCACCACTCATGTGCCACAAATGAATCGCCGGTTACTCCTTATGTACTGTCTCCATGCCCATGTGTAGCTCATTCATGTCTGCATAATGGTTGCTCCACCTATTAATGGAAAGTAACTTGAGCTCTGATACCAACTAATGCAGCCTGACTTGGTGGGTCGCACAGCGAAGAATAACAATAAGGTAATTCTAGATCTTGAGTCTATCAATGATCTAAGAATTATTCTTAAAACAATAAAGTCTATCTAAATTTTGAAGGGAAAAAGAGGAATAAACTCAAATATGAGTAATTCTTATTAAACAAACTCATATATAATCCAAATCTGCATTTTTGGAGGCTATACACATGTATTTATAACCAAAAGACTCATAAACGTAATTAAACTACGAATTAGAATCCTTATTGCAATTCTAGACTTCTAATCTTAAATAAACACATAAATAATATGAAATTGAAAAGGAAAACTAAACCAAGTAAAAGACTAACAAAGAAACTTAATTCAAATAAAAGACTGAAAAAGTAAGATAGGTTGTCCTATCTACTTCATCCTTCCAAGGTTTGAGAGAATTCGCTATCGAATTCGAACTGTCATTTCCACGGTGCTTTGAATGCCCTATCAACTCGTTCGATTTTCTATTCCTCAAGATCACAACAAGGCCGTACTCCATAATAAACGTAACGCTCTTCATGATCGACATACCTTGATGTTTGTCGGGAAAACCCCACACACAACTTTACCGTGTAGACTTATTGTGCTTCTCTTGTGCTTCACCCTTCCTATAAGCCACGAGAATTCCTAAAGAACTCACAAAGACCCCTTCATTCTTTGATAGAAAAGTCATCTTGGCTCTATAGATCTCATCACAACTTTGGTCAAAAGCTTTTGACAAGATAGCATTCATTCCAAGGAAATCAACCTGTTGTATAGAACTCACCTCTTCATCAAAATATGTGTCATAGATTGGTGGAGAGGCACAATCTACCGAGCAATCTTCCTCAGTAAATTCATCTTTCTCCTACTCAACCAATTGACTCCTAATCTCCGCTACCTCTCTAGGCACCACATCCGCCATTGTGATGACCTCGATGGGCATATCAATTAACTAGTGATTGACCCCATGGCTCGCCTCCTAGCCCTATCCGCTGGACAAGACTCAGGAATTTCAACCTTTCTCATCATAACGAGAAAAGTGTAGCGGAAGACTTTACTCAGACTATGGGAATTAGAGAATGACAAGTTAACATTCACACAACATTCACTAGAGAAAAAACAACAAACCTCATAACATAAGATCGTCATCAAATATACTGATCATCAAACCGTCACCAAAATAAGGATTACAAACCATAGCAACATTGTTATAACATAGTAGAAGATCATACGGATTAAGCACTGAGCTTAGGAATAGCTAAAGAGACTAAAATCTCGATCATATCTACATGTGCAGCTCCTCTATATCCTAAAAATGACCCAAATTAGATCCTGCGCAATCACTCAAGTTTGCTCCGACGGCATCCTCTCCTAGGGTAGCTAAACCGTGCAAATATTTGTAATGATGGGGAAAACATAAATAAAAATGGGGTATGTCTAAAACTTAGTAATTTTAACACAAATAATGCACATGCTAGTTTAGTAAGGAACTCTATTATTTTTGTAAAGCATACGACAGTTCCATCATAACAGTTTATTTCAGATGTGATATTGATATACAGTGTATGCATATAATCTAGAGTAATAGTCATAATTCAATAGTATGGTTTACCCGAGATATTACCTCTCTTTAGCAGGGTTAGCGTTGCCCTGAAGGACCTATAATACAATACCCGTGCCCCTAATATTACACGCTACCGTAGATAACACTAACGGCTGAGTCTGACCTTTGGTGGCCTACACCGTTAATGATATCCGTCCTATAGTGACTGCCCGTTAAGGTTGCGCTGGTCACAAACAGCCATTGGATCCAAGGCCCATATAACACACATTTGAGAATAAAGTTAATATGTATAATAAGCTCATGGTCATCATACCGCACGTATCAGTGTACTATGCCATACGATGCACATTGTCTTATCTATATTTTATATGCATATTTTTACAAGTCTCACTTTATTAACATATTCAGCACAACGTTTTCTCAAAATGCTAGAGTTCATGTGCAGTAAGTATAAACTTTGAAAGTTACAAATATACATGTCTTTTTGGTACACAAAATAGTCATCCAGTGTATATAAAAATAATAATGAGCATTATGTGAGTTAAAACTCACCTGGATTGAATAATGTCTTCGAGAATTCCAAATAATCCGGGTTCTCCAAATCTGTAAAAAACCTTCTATTAGTCTTATTTCCACCAAAACAATTCTAAAATTAGGAAAACAGGAGCTATGGGACGGCTGGTAAAATTAAAGTTCCTGTCACACTTTAGACCAAACGTCTACTATGATACTTCAGACCATACATCTGGTCTTGAGACCGTACGTCTGCTCCAAGGTTTTCAGGGATAACCTTATTTTCTCCACTCATCCTCCCATCCTCCAAACCAACTCTTAAGCCTACCAAAGGGCTCCCTATGGTCTCTCAATCGAAATGAAACCTCCATGCAATATGATCATGCTAAGTTATCATAACGCTAATGTAAGAAGGTTTAAAGCATATCTAAGGCTAAACTACAACTAACACAAAACAATAATCGAGTAGCATAATGACGTAATTAAAGAGTTAGGTAATTGAGCATTACCTTTTTGAAGCGAAACTTTAAGAGTTCTTCCGTCGTTAGCACCAAAACACACACAAAACCTCACAAAACACACTCATAAGGGTATTTTCATAGCTGGGGGTAGGGGGTATTTATAGGGAAAGGCTGCCACCAACTCTCTGAAAAGCATCTGACGTTCACCAAACCCTAGTGTACATCCGGTACTTTTACACAGTGGTCCAAAGGTTGTCCTGTACGTTTAGGTATTAACAGGGTATCCCAAGAAGTAGTGTACGTCTGGCATTTTTGCATACGTCCGTGTACTATTTGCACTGCATACATCCGATAGTCCCCTTATGTACATCCCTACTACAAATAGCAGTGTACGTTGGCTAAACCTAGCATATGTCCTCCCAAAAGTCTAAATTATCCTTCTAGTGTCCTTAGCAACTCAAAGCCCAAATTAACCCCATTAACTAAGCTACTTATGCCTAGTTAATAATTTATGTCACAACAGCCAGCTTCCTCGATACTTCTTTTTGTGGAAATTTTCTATTTTTTTTTCTATCACCATGTGCTCTTTGGGTCACAAGCAACCTTGGAATTCTAATATATCAAGTTTGAATCTACTCACCCGCCGATTGGCATCAGCTTGCGCAAGGCGTTGATGTCCGTGCATTTGGCATTCTACAAAAACGTTTCTAGATCCATTCCCATTGTGACCACCCATGTTAAATAATTGGGTAGTGAGGTCTTCAATTTGATCTTCCACGTGTTGCCAACGTTCAACGATAGATTTGCCTTCCGCCTCTGGTATGCAAATTTGATTGCACTCGCAATAGCATGAGTCGTTGATCATGTAGCGTTGATGTGCAAATTTAATTGCACTTGCAATGGTATGAATCGTTAGGTAGTATAGTGTGCGAAGTGCAAGATCGAATCCACAGGGAACAGAGTGTTCGCTTATAAAACTAATATTGCGATTAAATCGACTCTATTTTAACCTAACTCCACAAAGATAGCAACTTGAAATGTGCAATATGGTAAAACTATTCTAAAAAAAGTAAATAAACTGAAATTAAGAAAACAAGGTTGATGAATCCACCTTCCCCCATTAACCCACATAATAAACACTATAGTTAAAAAACCGTCTATTGATAAAACATTTTGTTTAATCTAAAATCGTTAGTGAAGCTAGTCGAACCAAACAACGTGTTTACCGTGTAAAGAGTCATGATAGATGTTGGTTTGAGCTCGAATCATCCACTGTATCGTTGATCATAGTGGGTGCTTGACTCATTCCAACCATCTAACGTGCCTCCGGATTGGAACACATTGATGTTGGATATGGATGCAACACAAACCGATTTTTCAATTGAAGTTGTCACATAAATCAAAATGAACAACTAAATATAAAATAAATGACGAATTTAAAATTGTAATGTAAATTGCATGAATTAAAGGGGAGGCTTCATCTTTAACCTTAGTTGAAGATTAGCCTTCCATTAGACAATAAAACGATAAAATGGTAAAAGAATGCATAAAATAAACTTTGAAGTAATTTATTACAGTTATGGCCATGAGTGGCAAAATGCTCTCTAAAAAATGCCCAAGGAAAAGAACTCTCGACCAAATGACCCAAGGGACCTATTTATAGACATGCAGGATATAGGCCTGCGTTCGAACGCAGGTTGATGTACAAATTTATTGTACTCGCAAGTGCACGAATCGTTTGCAATATAATGGTTTTGCAAGTGCGAGGTCGAACCCATAGGGAATTGTATTCTTGAAAGCAAATTTAAATCTAAACTAATTAAATCCTACTCTAGTTCCAAAATGGTTTTGAAATTGATTTTGAAATTTAAAGACTAAAACATAAAATAAATACAAAAGGTAAAGTACTAAGGGTGCGGAATCCACACTCACCAAATCAGAACAACACTTACTTTATGTTCATCAATATTAATCCGAAGTTCTCACCAATCAAATCTTATGTATGTTTTACTATTTACTTCACAAATTAATCAAAACATTCCTTGTATCCATTCTTCACCCAAATCACAATAGAAATCAATAATCAATTAAATCATTAATCCGTAAATTATGACAAATATCCAATCTATAGTGAAACATCCATTATATCCGGAAAATAAATCACAAGAAAGATCCAATCTTTTAATCAAGAAAACCAAGCAATTAATTGTATTGAATTATTACAAATCATCTAATGTATCCTTAAATCACAAAAGATATCCAAGATACATTCAACCCAATTAAAAGAAGTAAAACAATTAAAATATTAAACCATAAAATCGGACAATAGAAACTTACATAAAAATACTGTTGTTCTTCATAGGTGAGGCTTTATCCCCAGCCTTAGTTGGGGGTTAGCCCAACATAAATATAAATCCTAAACTACAGAAGAACTAAACTAAAGAGAAGCTGTAAATTTTTGCCTCCAGGCTTGTCTCTCCTTTCTTGAATGCAAAGAGGTCTATTTATAGGCTTAGAGAAGTCCTAGAAGCCCAAGTAAACCTAGATAATTCGGAGGTCAGTCTCCCTGTCCAATTAGAAGTCTAAAATCCAGATAAGATTCGCTCAAATTTGCGTTCTCATATTGTGGGACGATTTTGACAAAGTAAACGTTCGAATTAGGAAAATCCTATTTCACAATAAATTGTATCATTTTGAACGAGCTTTCCACTGCCATTTGAATCATCTCAATCCGATATTTGAGTAGAAAGTTATGGTCAAAACACTGAAATATGTGCAGAATCTAAATTTGAATCCAATCCGAAATTATCTCCATTTACGGAAATTCTGATTTTCTCCTTCATTTGATTTGGTCAAGCTTAACCACATCTTCTAGATCTTCTCAAAGTATGTTTTATTCCAAGACTTTACAATTTTCCTCTTTTAAGATGCAGTTTATCTTCAGCAACCTACAAAACACTAAAACACAAATATAACACAAAGCGTTAGATAACGACATAACTAAAGGATTAACTAATGCAAATTAAGGGGTCCAAATATACAATATTTAGCTCTTATCATAGGCCTTGCGTTCGAGCGCAGTTATATAATTGACGCGCACCCTATCAGTTGACCGAGATAAGCGCGGGCTGATCGCGTGAGACACGGGTTGACTGGACTACGTGCGACCGTCTTTGCATTCAAACGCAGAGCATGTGTTTGAACTTACATCAGGAAACACTTCTCTTCACTTCATGTCCATTTTGCTCCATTTTGCTCCTTCGATCAAGATGTGATGTAAGGGCCTGTTTGTTACAAAACAAATAAAACAAGTAAAATGCTTAGATATTAACAATGTTAAAGGTCTAACAAACATAAATAAAGGGGTGTGAAAAAGCACTAAAAAGCACTTATCAAATACCCTCAAACTTATATTTTGTTAGTCCCTTAGCAAAACAAAAAAATGAAAAACACCATAAACATAAGTCCGCTTTTGTGGGAGAACGGTTGCATTGAGCATATGCAACAAGCCTTTTAAACCTCTAGGAGTTCCCTAGAGGACGATTGAAGTCTCGTGAGGGTTTTTCAGGAATGATACCCACAAACATTCGTGCAAACATTTCATTTTCAATCATGCAATAATATAACAATCATGGCTTAAATTCAAGAGCAAACTTAATCAAAAAACACCATCTTCACAATTTTCAGGGAATTTTCAATCAAGCAACAAACATGGCAAACTGAGACATCACACTAATCAATTCTAGTGAAAGTGAATTCAACACATAATCATGGGATTTCAACACTAAACTTTGTCATGCATGCTTTGACACTCAAAATTCATTAGACTACCCATCGGATACAATAACCAAGGTTTATTTCAAATTTTTTTTTAATTTTTTTTTTATTGCATAGCTCCCTTAAGCTGTCTAGTTGACCTATGTATCAAGCGTTAAGTCAATGACTCCCAAACCAAAAGGTTATAGGGCATTAGGTGTAAGACACCCCTAAGGCCCTACTAACTTGAGTCAAAAAGGCTACGAAGTTTTGCTAATCAAGTTTAACTTCTCACTTTTTTACGCGAATGCTTTATGCTTAATGAGGCACAAGATTCGGTTACTAGGTGGAAAGCTCAAAATGATAATTTTTTTTTGACATAAACCACAGTTATTTCCCAACAGGTTATCCAACTACATTTAAGCTCACAAAACTAGCATGACCAAACTCAACATTAATGCCAATGCAAATGTGCTCGTGAAAATCAAATTGAAATGTAATATCTCAAGTTTGCCAAAGAAAGTAACACAATCAAAATTCCCTTCACAAAGTAATCATGTGTTCATAAAATTAAGCTCACAAAGGAAAATAAACCATAATAAAATAATAGAAATAGAAAATAAAATGTGCACAACATGATAAACACCCCTAAACTCAATCTCGCCCGCCACAGTGGATAAAGAAAATACAAATGTAGTGCAAAGGGGTATGAAAGATAAACCAAGATGTCACAAGACGCTTTGGTGGTGGTGGAAGGTCCCAGCCGGTGGCATCATCCATGATGGCTCGGAACATCTCATGGACCTCGAGTTCTGCCCTAACGAGCATCCTCTATAAGTCTGATCGTAGATCCACGAGGGTCTTAGAAATGTGTAATAGGTCCGAGGCTCTATCATGATCCCTCCTCATACTCCTCTCCCTCGGCTGCCTCCTCCTTTCTCTCTTCGCTCAACCGCCATCTTAGGAATGTCCATGGGCTCGCACGTGGGCTGTGTTGGCTCTGAGGCGCAGGCATGTGGGACAAACTCTCGCCACTAGATGGGGCCAAAGTATGGGCTTTAAGTGATGGCATCAAGAGAATTGCCTTTAATCCCTTTCTTTCTTAAATATGATTGATGAGAAAGGGAAAAGAAGCAAGTCTTCGTGTCGCTCTCCCCGATGGTGCACTCCATCCAAATTTCTGAATGCCACGCCATATGATCTGGGAATGGAGCACCGAACCTCTATGGACGCAGAGCACGAGGAAAGATCCTCCTTCGTCTTTTGTGCCCCAAAGGACACACATTCCTATAAAGCACCATGTCTATGAATAAAAGATTCCAAGGAATCTTTTTTTTGTTGGCTGCATTGACATCCGCAAATTGCTCATCACACATATCGCAACAATGTCCTCGGTGAGCATGGGAGGCACTCGAGCCAAGGAATATCCATCTTAGGACATGGTTGCACTTGACCGCTATGTCGCTATGGTCATTTCTACTTCTCTTGTCAATGGAAGAGAAAAAGCACATCTGGCTGGTCGCACTCACACCTCAAATTCTCATAGAATCTACAAGGCGCTCATAAGTGGTGGAGGCACGGGCTTGAAAAGTCCTCTTTAACTCCCAGTTCTGTTCTTGAAGGCCAACTTGTTGTTGCCTCATTATTGGAGAACTCTCTTTGATGGCAAAGGTGTTCTCCAATAAGAGCTTATGGCTCAATGGGCTGCCTAGCGACCATGCTTTGGGTCCCAGTGGATCGAGAAGAGGTGCCTTGGCCTCTAGGCATTGATGGAGTTGGTTGGCCTTTTATCGAACACTTGGTGGGCACCCAAAATTAAGGGTTTGAAACCCTTCAAATCAACCCAACCCCTGCAAAACAACTCAAAACCAACCCAAATCAATGGGGCACAATCCAAATGGATTTGTGCCCAAAATCAATAAAAAAATGAAAAAAAATGGAAAATTTGAAAAATGGGTTTTCGGAAAAAATGGGGGAAAAATTGAAAATGGGCTAATGGTGGTGGGTGGTGGTGGCCGTGGTGTGATGGGTGGTTGGGAGGTGATGGGCGGATGGTGGGTTTGGATTTTAGGGAGCGATTTGAGGTGAGAACGGAGAAGGAGAGGGGGAGAATATACGGCCGATGGAAAAATGAGGGAATGGGAAGAAATGACCTAAAAATAGGTCCTGAACGGCTACTCGAGTATGTTTGAATGCACATAAGCTCAACCGCACTCATGGTGCATATGGTGCAAAGGGCTCATTCGAACTTATAGGGTAAGTTCGAGCATAATATGAGTGTGTGTGTGTGGGTGTTGCGGTCGAACTCACCAAGGTGAGGTCTAGCAGTAGAATACGCTTGAACGATATGAGTACATTCAACGCAGAGAGAAACAAAATAAAAATTTTACAAAATTTACACACAAACACAAAAACACAATATACAAGATTTTTACACACACACAAAAAGAATATTTACAAATTTTTTACAAAACAAATTTACAAAAACATTTACACACATATTTAAAAACACAAGTATTTACAAAAACACAAGATAAAATATTTATACAAAACACCCCTCTTAAAACGCCACATTGTCCACAATGTGACCGAATTAACTCTAGGGGATAAGTCAATTTAGTAGTATAGCATAAAAGAATGCTTTCCCAAATTTGACTAAGAAAATAAAGCAATAAACATAATGAGGGGTGCCTCCACAAGCGCTAAGTTTAACGCCTCAACTCGTGATATGAGACTACATCACCGTGTAAATCGGATCCTCCAAAAGAGTAGCCTCAATCTCTAACTCCTCAACTTCCAAGAATGGTTTAACCCTTTGTCCGTTTCACCTTAAAAATGTTACCATTCTTGGGATCCTCTATCTCGATGGCCCCATACGTCCTAATGATGAATGGGCCCGTCCACGAGATTTAACTTGCCGGGAAAAAAGATGCAACCGAGAGTTGTAAAGAAGGACTTTTGACCTAGCTCAAAAGATCTCCTCAAAATGCCCTAGTCATGAACCTTCTTCATGTGTTCCTTGTACTTCCTCGAACTGTCATCATGCATCATTCCTCAACTCCTCTAATTCGGTGAGTTGGAGCTTCCTTTGAGAGCCTTCAAAAATTGAAGTTCATTGCTTGATGGCCCATTATGCCCGATGCTCCAACTCGACGGGAAGATGACAAGCTTTCATACACCAACCGATATGGTGACATCCCAATCGGTGTCTTATATGCCGTCATATGCCCATAAGCGTCATTCAATCGTGAAGACCAATCTTTCCCGCTAGGGTTCACTATTTTTCTCCAAAATGTGTTTGATCTCACGATTTGACTGCCCACTGTCTGTGGGTGGTAAGTGGTGGCAACCTTATGTGTGATGAAATACTTCATCATGCTCAAAATCCATTTAATGACAATTACCATCATCGATAATCGCTCTAGGTGTACCAAACGAGCAAAAATCGTGTCCTTCAAAAACTTGACCACAACTCTGTGGTCATTGGTCTTGCATGCAACCGCCTCCACCCATTTGGACACATAGTCCACAACAACCAAAATGTAGAAACCCAAAGGAGTTTGGGAAAGGTCCCATGAAATCGATGCCCCATACATCAAAAATCTCAACTATCAATCTGTGGTCATTGGTCTTACATAACCGCCTCCACCCATTTGGACACATAGTCCACAACAACCAAAATGTACAGAAACCCAAAGGAGTTTGGGAAAGGTCCCATGAAATTGATGCCCCATACATCAAAAATCTCAACTATCAATATGGGATTGAGGGGTATCATATTTCTCTTCGAAATACTCTCGAGTTTCTGACAACGCTCACATGAGGTCCAATAAGCACGAGCATCTGCAAACATGGTGGGCCAATAAAATCCACACTGCAAAATCTTTGCAGCGGTCTTGTTTGCACTGAAATGGCCCCCACATGCATGATCATGACAAAAGGAGATGACATTGGTTTGGTCAAATTCCGGTATGCATCTCCTAATGATATGATCAGGACAATACTTGAACAAGTAAGGATCATCCCAAAGAAAGGTTTTCACCTTGGACAAGAATTTGAGCTTATCTTGTCGCCCCCAATGCAAAGGCATTTGGTCGGTAACAAGATAGTTCACTATATCAGTAAACCAAGGTGCAGGATTGTGAGTAATGTGCATCAATTGCTCATCAGGAAAGGTCTCAGAGATGGGTGTGGCATCTTCGATGAAATCCATGGTCAACCTAGACAAATGATCAGCCACCACATTCTTTGTCCCTTTCTTATCCCGGATTTCTATGTCAAACTCTTGAAGTAGCAAAATCCACCTGATCAAACGGGATTTAGCATCTTTCTTGGAGAAAAGATACTTTAACGCGCAGATAAAAAAGATAATGATTTTAGATCCTAACATAGGATCTAAACTTGTCTAGTAAAAAACGCCAACAACTCCTTTTACGTGGTGGAGTAATTGAGTTGTCGTCGTTCAGAGTCTGCTCGCATAGTAAATCACATGGGAAGTTTCTCAATCGCTGCCCCAAAACAACTCCTCATAGTCGATCGTATCACATGATCTCAAATGGTTCACCCCAATTGGGTGGTCTAATTCATTGGTGTGGGCGTGAGAATCTCCTTTGAGCCCCAAATGCTTTCACACATTCTTCATCAAATTCAAATGAGGTCTCTTTGGCCAACAACCTACACAAGGGCTGGCGATCTTCTGAAATCCTTGATGAATCGTCAGAACCCTGCATGGCCCAAGAAGGAACGATTTCCTTCACGACATGGGGTGGAAGGTTAGAGATCAAATCTACCTTCACCTTGTCAACCTCAATACCTCTTTGAGAGATGACATGCCCGTATAATCCTTGCTTAACCATAAAATGGCATTTTCCCGATTAAGGTTGTTCTCTTTACATCTCACTAACACCAACGTGAGACGGTCCAGATACTCTTGAAAAGATGAACCAAAGACGGAGAAGTCATCCATGAAGATCTCCATAAATTGCTCTACCATGTCAGGAAAAATGTTGATCATGCACCGCTGAAAAGTAGCGGTGCATTACCACAACAAAGATATCTGACGGTAAATGAATGTCCCAAAGGGACATGTGAAGGTAGTCTTCTCCTGGTCTTCGGGTCCATCGACTTGGTTATATCTGAATAACCATCCAAGAAGCAATAGTACTTGTGCCCATAACGCTCCACCATCTAATCGATGAATGGAAGAGAAAGTGATCTTTCTGGTGGCGTTCAACTTCGGTATTCAATGCATACTCTCCATCTGATTGAATACGAGTTGGTACCAACTCGTTATCCTGATTCTTCACTATCAATCAATCCGGCCCTTGGGCACAACATGTATCGGCTCACCCACTTGTTGTCGAAATGGGATAGATGATCCCTGACATCCAACGGTTTGATTACTTACGCTCTCACAACCTCTTGCATTCTTTGGGTTGAGCCTTCTCTATGGTTCCCAATGGTTTGGAATTATCTTCCAAATGTATCTTGTGCATAACCAACGAGGGGTGATTCCTTGATGTCCTCAATCGTCCAAACCTATAGCTTCCTATGCTCTCAAAACTCCTAATAATTCCTCCTCTTGAGCATCTATCAAGTCTGAAGCTATAATCACTGGCAAAGACTCAGCTGGACCTAGGAACTTATACTTAAGACTATCAGTAAAGGCTTAAGTTCCTTCTTGAGGATCAGTCTTGTTGTCTTCTTCTTCTCTTTGCTCTCAAAGGAGCTGTCTCCAAAGTGCCTCTGCTGCTCCATCGGTTTATCCAAATCTAAGTCTTCACCAAAGCGAGCGAGGCATGCTTCGAGGGTCTTCTATGCTTGATTCTTCAATTACTTCATCCGAATCTCCTCAATCAAGCATACTTGATTCATTTGGTCATAATCGAGTGGTTGTTTTTGATGTGAAAATATTTAATTCCACCTCATATTACCAAAAGAAATCTTCATGACCCCCGACCTACATTTATCGGGCTTAGCGTAGCTAAAATGGTCGCCCTAGAATCACAGGGATCTCGATTCCTATCACGAAGCTCTGTGTCCAAAACAATGAAATCCACGAAATAAAATTTGTCCACCTTAATCGAACGTCCTCAACTATTCCTCGTGGAACCTTCACGGAACCGATCGACAAGTTGCGATGTCATGGTTGTGGGCTTCAGCTCTCTAGCCCTAACGCAAATAAACCGAGTAGGGCAACAAGTTTAAACTTGCTCCTAAATCCAAGCATTGCCCTCTCAATCGGCTAACTCCTATCATGCAAGTGATTGTAGGACACCCAGGTCCTTATACTTGAGGGTAACTTGCATTGTAGGATAACGACCGCTTCTGGTCATGAATGCCTTCTTAGGGACATTCATTTTCCTCTTCATTGTGACCAAGTCTTCAAGAACTTGGCATAGAAAGGATTTGCTGGATGGCGTCCAAAAATGGGATATTTATTTGGACTTGTTTGAACACCTCCAGAATGTCCTCTAACTTCCCTCCATTCCTAGGTGTTTGTAATCTTTCGGTATGGTGCTTTTGGCACAGCGCCTAGGAGGTTCCTTTACATAGGGTGATAGTGATGACTCAGATCTCCTTCCTTTTGATTGTCACCCTCTTCCTCTCTCTGCTCTTCTTCCTTTTTCCGCTTTTCTTCCTCGGATCTTCTTGGGTTCACCACCTTATTGTCCACTCTCTTCCCCGACCTCGAGTGACAATCGCACCATGCTCAGATTTGAGGAATTTTCATTGTTGCATGCTTTAGGGTTATTCACGCCTGGTTAGGAGCTTTCCTTCTCCCTCTCACCCGTGTGATTTGCTAATTGTCCCATCTGCATCTCCAACTTTGAGATCGCTTGTGTTACCATGGTAGAGCGCCTCACGTCATCGATTGATTGACCTCATTTCATAAATTCTCTCATGGTCTCTTCTAGTGACTATTGATGAGGTCGGGCTTGGGTGGGGCTTGATAAGATGATGATGCTGGTGGAGCGTCCTTGATTTTGGTAAGAAGAAAATCCGGGGATAATGTGGTGCTCCCCTTGATTGGTGGTGGGTTGATTCGCTTCCAAGAGAAATTAGGGTGATTCCTCCACCCAAGATTATATGTATCAAAATATGGCCCATCGACGGATTTTGAAAAGGCTGAAAAGCATTCACTTGTTCCATCTCAAAAGCATCATCGATGGACAATTCGTGCTTGGTGCATAGGACTAGCACAGACAGAACAACTCTCAACAGGAATGTGTTTACGCATTTATAGGCTTTCCTACACTCAACGTCAATCTTTTCCCAATCGCATCCATCCTTTGAGTCAACTCTTGCTCACCTTTTAGCTCGGATGCCTCCTTTCTTGTCCTTCGGCAGATTTATCTCACAATGGTGAAATCCCAATTTTGTTGGCATCAATTTTTCCAAAGCTTTGTAGGCCAAATCTCCGTCAAATTCAGAATGTCCCCTCCATTCATCGTTCAATCATACTATGGTTGAGATACCTTGGTAGAAAAATTGAACTAGACACCATTTCTCATATCCGTGGGGTGGACACTTCATCAAGATATCCTTAAATCTTGTCCAACATTCCGTGAATTTCTCATTCTCATCTTGAGTAAAGGAACTAATTTCCATTTCTTGCATCATTTACTCTCGGACATTGGGAAGAATGTGGTAGAACCGCTTCAACAGTTCTTCCCAAGGACGTAATAGAACCAGGGAGCGGAATCCAACCATTCGGTGGCTCTCATGAAGGGAGAAAGGAAAAAGTCAAGATTGATGATTCCTCTGAGAAGTTTTGAAATTTGGTTGTGGCTTATACTCCTAAACTTCTTAACATGGGAATAAGGGTTTTCATGATCTAAGCCATAGAAGGATGGTAACATCTGAATCACATATGACTTTAGATCATAGTGAGTGGCATTAGTTGGTGGTAACACTATGCAAGAATGGGAACTGACCGCAGTAGGTGCAAACAATTCGTGGAGTGATGTAGTGAAATCCAACTCATACATTCGTCTATGCTCCCCTCCCAGCTCTCGCATCTTGGAACTCCTCATTCTCATCTTGCTCATCCCTTTGATTTTCTTCGTGCTGCTCCTCCCTTGGGTTCCTTTGATTGTCTCCCATCTCGGCTTGAGCTCGACGCGCTCTCCTAATGTTTCTTTCTAAGTCGGGATCTAATGGTGTTAACTCTAGGTTCAATGATCACCGACCATGCATAAACTACCAAAAATTTAACTAAAAACTAAGGAAAAATAGCAAGCTAGATAAGCTAAAAAGCAGGGAAAGACAACAAACGCAGGGGAACAAATAAACTAAAACAGAAAAATATGCAAAAATTAAAAACAACTAGATAGCAAAAACAGTAATGAACTACAAACTACTTAACACTAAACTAAAAGCAACATGTGAACAAAAACAAATCAAAACAAATATAAAAGATGACAAGAAACAAATATGAAAGAGCAGAATCAATATTAAAAATAGAGAACAAAACTAGCTAAGATCACAAAAACAGCAACAAAAACAAGATAATCTAAACAACAAGCAATTAAAACTTATTAACTATAACAAAAACACATGCAAAGAACATAAACGAAAAATAAACTAATCACAACTAATCACAGCAAGCAAAATACTCAAAATAGGCAGTTTAAACAACTAAAATAAGTCTAACAATTAATTGAAACTAAAGAAATTCAAAAATAGAACATACTGCCTCTGGTATGTTGATGCAGGAAGCAAAGGTGCGTTCGAGCGCAGGTCAGCACGTTCGTTATTCGCATGAAGCAACAATGTGGCGCCTCAGCGTGTTCGAACTCAGTGCATTCGACGCAGCAATGCAATCGCTGCGTCTTTGGGCCCATGCTGCATTACACGATGCGTGATGGGCATTCGGCTACTGCGAACGTCACGAAATAGCGGTGTCGTTCGATCAAGCATCTTGCATTCGATCACCGCCGCCTAATTTTCCAAATACCAAACAGAAAGCTGAAAAGGCTAAAAACTAAGCTAGAAAATAATGAAAATAAACTAAAACGCAAAATAAACTATGAATAGTATATACAATGCAGAAAATAAAAACCAGTAGAAAAATAAAGTTAATCTAAAAACAATATCAATTTAAAAAAAAAACAACCGTTCCCTGGCAACGGCGCCAAAATTTGATGTGCAAATTTAATTGCACTCGCAATGGTACAAACCATTAGGTCGTATAGTGTGCGAAGTGTAGGATCGAATCCATAGGGAATGGAGTGTTCGCTTATAAAACTAATATTGCGATTAAATTGACTCTATTTTAACCTAGTTCCACAAAGATAGCAACTTGAAACATGCAATATGGGAAAACTATTCTAAAAAAAGTAAATAAACTGAAATTAAGAATCCAAGGTTGATGAATCCACCTTCCCCCATTAACCAACATAATAAACACTATAATTAAAAATCTGTCTATCGATAAAACATTTTGTTTAATCTAAAATCGTTAGTGAAGCTAGTTGAACCAAACAACATGTTTACGTGTAAAGAGTCACGATAGATGTTGGTTTGATAATCATCCACTGTATCGTTGATCACGGTGGATGCTTGACTCATTCCAACCATCTAACGTCCGGATTGGAACACATTGATGTTGGACATGGATGCAACACAAACCGATTTTTCAATTGAAGTTGTCACATAAATCAAAATGAACGACTAAACATAAAAATAAATGACGGAATTTAAAACTATAATGTAAATTGCATGAATTAAAGGAGGCTTCATCTTCAACCTTAGTTGAAGATTAGCCTTCCATTAAACAATAAAACGATAAAATGGTAAAAGAATGCATAAAATAAACTTTAAAGTAATTTATTACAATAAAATGGGCGAGCAGTAACAAGGCAAAATGCTCTCTAAAAAAAGCCCAAGGAAAAGAACTCTCGACCAAATGACCAAGGGACCTATTTATAAACATGATAGGATGAATGCACTAGCTTATTCAGGGTGGCGCACCACATTATCAGATTGAGACCGCGTGAGACACGGAGAAACCGCGACCAGTTCTCGAACGCTCTTTGCATTCAACGCCAGTATGCGTTTGAACGCATCATCGAAACACTTCTCTTCACTTCATGTCCATTTTGCTCCATTTGCTCCTTCGGATCAAGATGATGTAAGGCCTATTTGTTACAAAACAAATAAAACAAGTAAAATGCTTAGATATTAACAATGCTAAAGGTCTAACAAACATAAATAAAGGTGTGAAAAAGCACTAAAAAGGACTCTTATCAAGCATTTAGAATGATCGAACCATAGGAAAGGGTTTTGTTCTAAAACTAATATTAAAACTAGATTAACCCTATTTTAACCTAGTTCAATATGGTCGCTTTGATCGAACACAAAACTTGCAAAAATGTAAACTACTCTAAAAAGCTTAAACGAATAAGAAAAATAACTAAGGTTAAAGACTCAACCTCACCCAATATAAAAATGCTTGAAACATAAAACACACACTTCCATCTATCGAGTTAAGTTAATTTTAATCTTTTGTGACACAACTCAATTCGACGGTGTTTGTTTGACATTAACGAATATTAATCCTTGATACAATCATCCAGATCCATGGATCACAATGGATATTAAATCGTCTTAATCATCCGCGTGACTTTGGAACACAACAAGGATGGACTTTTGATGCATCACAAATGACAAACACCACAATTTTTTGTTACATAAATTGAAATGAAACAGTATGGAATATAAATGACAATGTAATGCTAAATGTAAAAGGTCAAAGAAGTGCTAAGTGAGGCTTCATCTTCAACCTTAGTTGAAGATTTTGCCACCCATGCATAAAGAAAGCAAAGAAAACTTAAAGTAAAGCATTTTATTAAAGTAAAATATAAAGTTCTACAATGAAATAGTAGGCCTAAAGGCAAAAGCTCTTAAAAATGCCCCAAAAAGACAAACCCTCAAAAATAACATGAGTGTCTTATTTATAGGAAACTAGTGTGTTGCTAGGTCGTGAAACTTCGTAGTGATGTATCTGTCGATCATGCTCCATGCATTTGAATGCACATAATTGCCAGAAATCAAGAAGAGTTAAAGTGATGGAATCATAGTCTCAAACAAATGTGAGACGCTGGTTGACTGCTTCAACTTCCCATGCTCCTTTGCATGATAATGACCACAATTGCCTCGATCACACCAAGTGTGCTCGAAGACCTTGAACTCCATAACTTCTCTTTAGGTCCATTTCACCCCCTTGTAGCCATGTATTGCATGCAATGACCTACAACATCAACAAGACACTAAAACAATACAAATGTTAGATAATAACTCGACTAAAGGCTTAACAAACTTAAATAAAAGGGTTTTATTAAGCACTAAATAACACTCATCAAATACCCCCAAACTTTTATTTTGCTAGTCCCTTAGCAAAACAAAATGAAAAACACAATTAAACATAGGTCCGCTTTCATGGGAGAACGGTTGCATTTAGCATGTGCAACAAGCCTTTTAAACCTCTAGGGATTTCCTAGAGGACGAGTGAAGTCTCGTGAGGATTTTCCAGGAATGACACCCACAAACATTGTACAAGCATTTTATTCTCAATAATGCAACAATATAACAATTATGGTTCTTATTCATAAGCAAACTTAACCAAACAAACACCATCTTCTCAATTTTCAGGGAATTAATAATCAAGCTACAAACATGGCATTATGAGATATCACACTAATCAATTCTAGTGAAAGTGAATTCAGCACATAATTATGGGATTTCAGAACTAATCTTAGTCATGCATGCTTCGACACTCAAAATTCATTAGACTACCCACCGGACACAATAACCAAGGTTTATTTCAAATTTTATTATTATTATTTTATTTTTTTATTTTTTTATTGCTTAGCTCCATTAAGCTATCTAGTTGACCCATGTATCAAGCGTTAAGTCAATGACTCCCAAACCAAAATGTTTTAGGGCATTAGGTGTAAAGACACCTCTAAGGAAAGGACCTACTAACTCGAGTCAAAAAGGCTACGAAGCTTTGCTAATCAAGTCTAACTTCTCACTTTTTTATGTGAATGCTCAATGCTTAATGAGGCACGAGATCCGGTTACTTGGTGAAAAACTCAAAATGATCATCATTTTTTTTTTGACATAAACCAAGGTTATTTCCCAACAAGCTACCCAACTGCATTTAAGCTTACAAAACTAACATGACCAAACTTAGCATTTTATCCCACAAACTACTTGCAAAATGTGCTCGTGAAAATCAAATTGAACTATAATATCTCATGCTGGCAAAGAAAATAACATAATTTAAATTCCCTTAACAAAGTGATCATATGATCATTAAACTAAGCTCACAAAAGAAAATAAACCATAATTAAAATAAAATGCATAATCAAAAATAAAATGTGCACAAATAATACCCCTAAACTCAAAATTCGCATTGCCCACAATGTGCGGATATAGAAATACAAATGAAGTGCAAGGGGTGTAAAAAAATGACCAACACGTCACAGAGTTGGTGGCAACTTGTCTAAAATGGCCCGCAGCATGTCCTATGTCTCGAGCATGTCCTGGCGTGCATCTCTGTATGTCAACCTTAGATGAAGTCCTCTCGAGTGTCTTGCAAAGCATAAAATCTGCAATTGAGGGTGATCATTCTTCATATTCTTCTTCTTGTTGCTCGTCATGTTACGCCGCCTCACGGCTCTTCTGTTTCTCCCGCCGCCTACCATCTCTTGAATGTCCATGGGCTCGCTCACTGCTGTGGCTCTAGGCATGTGGGAACAACTCGTTCCACTAGGATTCCAAGTGTGGGCTCTCGATTGGCCCGTCGATTGCCTTTAATCCCCTTCTTTCTAAGTATATGAGTGATGAGAAAAGGGAAAGGCAAACCCCAAGTCCTCATGTGCTCAGCTACTCAATGGTGCACTCCTTCCTAGAGTTTGTAAATCTGCCTCCATATGATCTCAGGAATGGAGCACCAAAAGCCTCTGTGGTACGCATATAGGGCACTGGGAAACATGTCTCGCCTCTGTGTCTTGTGTCCCAAAGGACACACGTTCCTATATAGCATGACGTCAATGAACCAAAAATTTTGAGGAATCTTCGCTTTGCTGGCTGCATTCCTGTGCTTATCTGCATATTGCCCCCTCACACATGTGGAAGACGATGTCCTTGAGGGTGAGCATGGGGGGGCAATCAATCCAAGGTACGTCTGACTTAGGAGGCTCATGATTGCATTTCAAGGTAGCGCTATGTTGGCTATGGTCACCTCCACATCTCTGTCATCGATGGAAGAGACAAGAATGTTTGGCTAGCTACAATCATACCTCAGATGCTCATAAAAAGCACGGACCAGACATTCATATGCTATGGTGGCGACGGGCTTGAACAACCTCTTCAAACCCCGGTGCTTCAACTCTTGGACCGCCCACTCTGTAGCATCATTCTTGGAGAATTCATCTTTGATGGCGAACAAAGTCTCCAAGATGAGCTTATGGCTCTCAATAGGGGGTTTGGCAACTATGGAGTGGGTCCCAGAGGATCGAGAAGATGAGGCTCGCCCTCTAGGCATGCTGGACAGTTGTTGGGGCTTTTTACCGAACACTTGGTGGGCAAGTTTCAATACAAGGGTTTGAGAACCCTTACCCCACTCAATCCAACCCCCTGCAAAAAAAAAAAACAACCCAACAAACAAGGGGCACAATCTGTGAGTGGATTTGTGCCCTTGAATAATCAAAAAGAAGAAAAAAATTGGGTTTTGGGGAGATTTGGTTTTTGACGAAAAGGAATGGAAATGGGGAAATGGGGATAAACGAAGGGCTGGCAGAGGTGTGGCGGTGGTTCGAAGATGGCACGGAGGTGTTATGGTGGTGATGGGAGAGTGCTTGGAGGGTGGGGTGGTGGTTTGGTGGCTAAGGAGTGTGGGAAGTGGAGGAAAATGAGGAAAGGGGTGTACGGCGCAGCAGTGAAATGAAGGGGGGAAGAGGGGAAAGTGACCTAAAAAGAGGTCACGTGAGCGCTCAGAATGCATGTGATTGAATGTACATACGTGCGTTCGATCACATTCGTGTTGAGTGTGTGTGTGTGAAGTGGGCTCTATGCTCGATTAGACACATATGAGAACGAATCGTGTGTGTGAGATGGGCTCTGAGCTCAACAAAGCAAGTGAGTTCAAACATAGGTAATCGAACGTATATAGTGCAAAAATTTTTAAAAAATTTACACAATGAAAATATTTACAAACACACAACTAAAATATATACACACACATCTACTCCAACTAAAACGCCATTGCCCACAATGTGACCAAATTCTAAAACCTAGGGATAGAACAATTTAGGTATATAAAAAATACTTCCCCAAATTTGACTGGTAGACACAAATGCTAAAAAAAAATAAAACAAGAAACATAATGAGGTGCCTCCCACAAGTGCTAAGTTTAACGTCTTACTACAATCACTTTGAATAAATCGGATCCTCCAACAGAGTAGCCTCAACCTCTAAACTTGTCAACTCCAAGAATGGTTTCACTCTTTGTCCATTCACCTTAAAGGTGTTACCATTTTTGGGATCCTCTATCTCGATGGCCACATGAGAAAACACTGTCCTAATGATAAATGGGCCAGTTCATTGAGATTTCAACTTGCTAAGGAATAAATGCAGCCGAGAATTGTAAAGAAGTACTTTTTGACCTGGCTCAAAAGATCTCCTCAGAATGCTCTGGTCATGAACCCTCTTCATATGTTCTTTGTACTTTCTTGAACATTTGTAAGCATAATTCCTTAGCTCTAATTCAGTGAGTTGGAGTTGCCTTTGAGAGCTAGCCTTAAAAAAATTGAAGTTTAGCTGCTTGATGGCCCAGTATGCCCGATGCTCCAACTCGACGGGAAGATGACATGCCTTCCTGTACACAAGCCGATATGGTGACATCCCAATCAGAGTTTTGAATGCTGTCCTATATGCCCACAAAGCATCATTCAATCGCAGAGACCAATCTTTTTTGTTGGGGTTCACAGTTTTCTCCAAAATGTATTTGATCTCGCGATTTGACACTTCAACCTGCACACACGTCTGTGGGTGAAAAGGGGTGACAACCTTATGTGTGATGAAATACTTCTTCATCAGCTGCTCAAAAATTTGGTTGCAGAAATGCGTACCTCCATCGCTGATAATTGCTCTAGATGTACCAAACCAAGCAAAAATAGTGTCCTTAAAAAATTTGACCACAACTCTATGGTCATTGGTCTTGCATGCAACCACCTCCACCCATTTGGACACATAGTCCACAGCAACTAAAATGTATAGAAACCCGAAGGAGTTTGGGAAAGGTTCTATGAAATCGATGCCCAACACATCAAAAATCTCAACTACCAAAATAGGATTGAGAGGCATCATGTTCCTCTTTGAAATACTCTCAAGTTTCTGACAGCGCTCACAAGATGTGCAACTAGCACGAACGTCTCCAAACATGGTGGGCTAATAAAATCCACACTACAAAGTCTTTGCAGCGTCTTGTTTGCACTGAAATGGCCCCCACAATCATGATCATGACAACAAGGGATGACATTAGTTTGGTCAAATTCAGGTATACATCTCCTAATGATTTGATCGGGACAATACTTGAACAGATAAGGATCATCCCAAAGAAAAGTTTTCACCTTGGACAAAAATTTGATTTTATCTTGTTGCCCCCAATGTAAAGGCATTTGGCCAATAACAAGATAGTTCACTATGTCAGCGAACCAAGGTGCGGGATTGTGAGCAATGTGCATCAATTGCTCATTAGGAAAGGTCTCAGAAATGGGGGTGGTGTCCTCGGTGAAATACATGGTCAACTTGGACAAATGATCTACCACCACATTTTCAATCCCTTTCTTATCCCGAATTTCTATGTCAAACTCTTGCAATAACAAAATCCATCGGATTAGGTGGATTTAGCATCTTTCTTGAAAAAAAGATACTTCAATGCCGCGTGATCTGAATAGATGATGATTTTAGATCCTAACAAATAGGATCTAAACTTGTCCAGTGCAAAAACAACCGCCAACAACTCCTTTTCTGTGGTGGAGTAATTGAGTTGTGTATCGTTCAGAGTCCTGCTCGCATAGTAGATCACATGGGGAAGTTTATCAATGCGCTACCCCAAAACAGCTCAAACTGCATAGTCTGACACGTCACACATGATCTCAAATGGTTCACCCCAATTGGGTGGTCTAATAACTGGTGTGGACGTCAAAATCTCCTTTAGAGCCCCGAATGCTTTCAAACATTCTTCATCAAATTCAAACGGGGTCTCTTTGGCCAACAACCTACACAAGGTCTTGGCGATCTTGCTAAAATCCTTGATGAATCGCCTGTAAAACTCTGCATGGCCCAAGAAGGAACGAATTTCCTTCACAGTACGTGGGGGTGGAAGGTTAGAGATCAAATCTACCTTCGCTTTGTCAACCTCAATACCCCGATGAGATGTGACATGCCCCAATACAATCCCCTACTTAACCATAAAATGGTATTTCTCCCAGTTGAGAACAAGGTTTTTCTCTTTGCACCCCACTAAAACCAAAGTGAGACGGTGTAGACACTCATGAAAAGATGAACCAAAGACGGAGAAGTCATCCATGAAGATCTCCTTAAATCACTCTACCATGTTGGAGAAAATGCTGATCATGCACCACTGAAAAGTCGTAGGTGCATTACACAGCCCAAAAGGCATGCGACTGTAGGCAAATGTCCCAAAGGGACATGTAAATGTAGTCTTCTCCTAGTCTTCGGGGTCCACTGGGACCTGGTTATATCCTGAATAACCATCCAAAAGCAGTAATACTCATGCCCAGCTAAACGCTCCACCATTTGATCAATGAATGGAAGAGGAAAATGATCTTTCCTGGTGGCAGTGTTCAATTCTCGGTAGTCTATACAAACTCTCCATCCCGATTGAATATGAGTTAGCACCAACTTGTTATCCTTGTTCTTCACTACCGTCAATCCAGCCCACTTGGGCAAAACATGTATTGGACTCACCCACTTGCTATCAGAAATTGGATAGATGATCCCAGCATCTAACAACTTAATCACTTCCGTTCTCACCACCTCTTGCATTGTTGGTTTGAGCCTTCTCTGTGGTTCCCTCGAAGGTTTAGAATTCTCCTCAAGATGTATCTTGTAACCAACAAGGGGCTAATTTCCTTAATGTCCTCAATAGTCCAGCCAATAGCTTCCTTATGCTCTCTCTCAAAACTTCTAACAATTCCTCCTCTTGAGCATCTATCAAGTCTGAAGCTATAATCACAGGTATGGACTCAGCTGATCCTAGGAACTTGTACTTAACACTATCAAGTAAGGGCTTAAGTTCCTTCTTGGGAATCGGAACTGTCTCCTCCTTCTTCACTCTCACCGAAGAGGTAGTCTAAAAGTGCATCTGCTTGCTCA
This sequence comes from Carpinus viminea, assembly GCA_013348765.1. Lineage (NCBI taxonomy): Eukaryota > Viridiplantae > Streptophyta > Magnoliopsida > Fagales > Betulaceae > Carpinus > Carpinus viminea. Next base: position 16,766,933 of record CP054672.1, read on the forward strand.
TAAGTTTCCAAATCTAGATCTTCACCAAATTGAGCAAGGCATGCTTCTAGGGGTCCCTCTATGCTTGATTCTTCAATGACTTCATCAATGATCTCCTCAATCAAGCATACTTGGTTCATTTGGTCATAATCAAGTGGTTGTTTTGATGTGAAAATGTTCAACTCCATATCATATTTCCAAAAGAAATCTTCATCACCCCAACCTACAATTGATTAGGCGTTAGCATAGCTAAAATATGGTAGCCTTAAAATCACCGGATCTCAATCCTACAACCTAAATTGGCCCATGTCCGCACAATAAAATCCGAGGAAATAAAATTTGTCCACTTTTATTGACATCCTCAACTATTCCTCGTGGAATCTTCATGACACTGCGTTGATGTGTCATGGATGGGCTTCAACTCTCCTAATCAGGACCAACAAATTCACACTTGCTCCCAAATCTAACCCCTCTCAATCTGACATGCAAGTAATAGTAGGACATCCGGGTCCTTGTCTTGAGAGGTAACTTGCATTGTAGGATAACAACTACTGCTTTCCATGAATGCCTTTTTCGGACATTCATCTTCCTCTTCACTACGTGACCAAGTCCTTCAAGAACTTGGCATATGAAGGATTTCTGGATGGCGTCCAAAATGGAATATTAATTTGGACTTGTTTGAACACCTCCTAGAATGTCTTCTAACTTCCCTCCATTCCTAGTGCTTGTAATCTTTAGGTAAGGTGCTTTTAGCGCCCTAGGAGGTTCCTTTAACAACTAGGGGTGACGAGATGGCTCGACATCTCCTTCCTTTTGTTATCACCCTCTTCATCTTTTGGCTCTTCTTCCTCAAAGCATGGTCTTCTTTTGGGTCCACCACTTGATTGTCCACTCTTTTCCCAAACCTCAAAGTGACAATTATACATGCTCTGATTTGAAGAATTTTCTTGCATGCCTTAGGGTTGTTCACGCTTGGCTGGAGGCTTTCCTTATCTCTCTCACCAAGGTGATTTGCCAACTGTCCCATCTGCATCTCCAACTTTGAGATTGCCTGGGTGTTCACCATGGTGAATGCCTCACGTCACTAATTGATTGACCAGTCATTTTCATAAAGTCCCTCATGGTCTCTTCCAATGACTGTGTTGATGATGTTGGGGCTTGAGTGGGGGCTTGATAAGATGATGACGCTGGCAGAGCTGAGCGTCCATGATTTTGATAAGAAGAAGAAAATCCTTGAGGATAATGATTTTGAGCATGTGGAGCTCCCCCTTGATTTGTGGTGGGTTGATTTGGTTTCCAAGAAAAATTAGGGTGGTTTCTCCACCTTGGATTATATGTCTTAGAATATGGCCCACTGGACGGCTTTTGAAAGTTGTTGAAAGCGTTCACTTGTTCCATCTTAGCAAAAACTGTCATCGATGGACAATTCTATGCTTGGTGCATGGGACTAGCACAGATAGAACAACTCTCAACTGGAAATGTGTTTGCGCATTGACAGGCTTTCCTACACTCAGAGCATCCAATCTCTTGACAATGGCATCCATCCTTTGGGCCAACTCTGTTTCACCTTTTAACTCAAGGATGCCCCCTCTTTTAGAGTTTCAGGTAGATTTATCTCGACAACTCATGAAATCCCACTGTTGTGAGTTGTTGGCCAATTTGTCCAAAGCCTTGTAGGCTAAATCTCCCGTTAAGTTCAAGAATGCCCTTCCATTCATCGACTCTATCATACTATGATTGGGCTGAGACAGCCCTTGGTAGAAGAATTGCACGAGTCACCATTTTTCATAACAATGAGGGGGGCATTTGATGAGTAAATCCTTGAACCTTGCCCCAACACCCAGAGAATTTTTTGTCCTCGTCCTAAGTAAAGGAACTGATCTCCTTTCTTGCCTCATTTACTTTGGACATTGGAAAAAACTTGTTGTAGAATTGCTTCAATAATTCTTCCCAGGATGTAATAGATCTAGGAGCATTGGAATCCAACCATTCCATGGCTCTATCTTGAAGAGAGAATGTAAAAAGTTTGAGGTGGACAACCTCCTCAGAAAATTTTTGAAATTTGGTGGTGGCACAGATATTTTTGAATTTCTTCACATGGGAATATGGGTTTTCATGATCTAAGCCGTAAAAAGATGGTAACATCTGGATTACATGTGGCTTTAGATCATAATGGGTTGCATTAGTCGGCGGCAACACTATGCACAAATGGGAGCGAGTCGCAACTAGTGTGAAAAGTTCCCGTAGTGACATAGTGAAATCCACGTCATAAGCTCCTCTTTGCTCCCCATTCCCAACTCTAGCATCTTGGTACTCCTTGTGTTCCTCCACATGTGCATTCCTTTGATTATCCCCCATCTCAACGTGAGCTCTATGCGTTCTCCTAATGTTTCTCTCTAAGTCAGGATCGAAGGGTGTTAATTCTAAGTTTAAGGATCGCCAACCACGCATAAACTAACAAAACTTTAACTAAACACTAAGGAAAAACAGCAAGCTAAACAAGCATGGATAAAAACAATAAAAAATAGGAAAAAAAAATAGCAAATAAAGAACAACTACAATAACTTAGATGAATTGAAAATACTAACTTAAAATTAAACTACAAAAATAGCAACCATATGCACTAGATGAATTAAAACTAAATAATTTTAAACAAATATGAACATAGGCAGAAATTACAGCTACAAAAACAGAGAAATATTAACAAACTAACTACGACAAATAAAAACTAATTAATCAATTAAAAACAAAAATAAACTAGGCACAACCAACAACAATAGAAAACTTGTTAAAAACAGACAGATAAATCAATTAAAACTAAGCTATCACTTAATCAAAATTACTAGAAACAAAAAATAAACATACTGCCTCGGGTATGTTGATGTAGGAAGTAAAGGTGCACTCGAGTGTAGGCATCGTGATCAATCGCATACACGTAAATTTAGCAGGCTCTGCAAGTGCGTTCGAATGCAATTGAGGTGCGTTTGAATGTAACCCGCACCTTGTTATTACAAGGCGGTGCTCAGATACAAAAGCAAATCGTGAGCGGCAAGTACGCACAATCGAGAATAGGCTCAAGTCATCGTTAGGTGGGTGTACGATCAACCGCACTGTTGGTGCTTGATTTTCCAAAAACTATATTCACAACCAAAAACTGCCAAACACTACTCTAAAAATTAACAAAAATTAATAAAAATGAAAAAATAAACTAAGAACAAAATTGAAATTGCAAAAATAAATAAATACTAGTAAAAAAATAAAACTAATCTAAAAATAATATAAGTTTAAACAAAAACAACCCATTCCCCGGCAATGATGCCAAATTTTGGTATGCAAATTTTATTGCACTCGCAATAGCACGAGTCGTTGATCGTGTAGCATTGCGAAGTACGGGATCGAACCACAGGGAAAGGTTTTTTGTTCTAAAACTAATATTAAAACTAGATTAACCCTATTTTAACCTAATTCCGAATATGGTCGTTTGATAGAACACAAAACTTACAAAAATGTAAAAAATGTGCCCAAAAAGACAAACCCTTGGAAAATTACATGAGTGTCTTATTTATAGGAAACTAGTGTGTTGCTAGGTCAGAGCACCTCGATCGCAGGCTATGCGCTTGATCGCAGTGATGTATGCGGTCGATTGTGCTCCATGCGTTCAAATGCACAAAACCGCCACGGTGCAAGGCTGGAAGCGATGGAATCGTAGGGCCAACTAGGGCAACCGCGAGACGTGGGCTGACTAGCCTGCGTTCGAACTTGCTCCTTTCGTTCGACCGCAATTGCGCTCGATCACACCAAGCGCCTTGGCAGGAACTCCATAACTTCTCTTTAGGTCCATTTCACCCCTTGTAGCTATGTATTGCATGCAATGACTTGCAACATTGATCGGTGTCAAACATTGATGTTTGAACCCCTTTAACTTATATTTGTTATGCCTTTAGCATTGTTAATATCTAACTATTTTTAGTGTTTTTATTGTTTTGCGTTGTGCAGATCAATGCACCCAAACATGGCTAGCAAAGGGCAATAAGGGGACTTAGAGAAGAAGTGGTTGCCTGCCGAAGTGCGTTCGAACGCACCCACGGTCGCATGCAGGAGCAACGGTTGAACGCACGCCCAGTCAGCCCTAGCCGCCCTAGCAGTTATTTGTGGTTGACCGCATGCCATGTGTTTGACCACAAATAACTGGTGTGTTCGAACGCAGGCCAGTAATCTGCCAGCCTATAAATAGGACCCTGAGTCCATTTGGTCGAGAGCTTTTACTTTGGGCGTATTTTTGAGAACAGTTTACCACTATTGGCCCTGCTCTACCCTTTTCTTTGTAATTAATTATTTTAGTTTAATTATAATGCTTTCCTTTTGTTCATTTACGCTTCCTTGCTTATGGGAGGCTAAATCCTCAAGCGAGGTTGAGGATGTAGCCTCACCATGAATGCTATGTTTATTGCTTACGTTTAAGTTATTCATTCCATTATTTTCTTAATCATTTCTCACTTGGTTTGGTGACAAAACCAAGTGAGATTACAATAATCGTTTATTTTTGGTTTTTCGTCCGATGGATACATTCCATCATTCGGTTTGCCCATTTATCCATAGTAGTTTGTGTCTTAACACATTCACTTTGGATCCTTTGGGCCTTAAACCGTTTATGGTTTGTCTTTGTCAAATGGACGGATTCCTTGAATCCTTTGATAGGTGCAAGAGATTTAGTTTTATTTCTAACCGATAGATAGATGTATTAGCTTAGCATTTTCAATTAATGGTGAGGTGAAAACCTCAACCTTGGTACTTTATTTTGTTTACATTTCGCTATAATTTAGTTTAAGTTGTCACAATCACCCATCATGGAGCTAGGTTAAAATAACACTAACCTAGACTCAAAGTTACTTTCATTAAAGCAATACACGGTTCCTTGTGGGTTCGATCTCGGTACTTCATGCAAACACTATACGAACAGGTTCATTCAATTGAGTACCAAAATTTGGTACGACCAAATTTTGGCGCCGTTCGAGGATCCATCTAAATTGTTTTGAATTTAACTTTTTTTTAGATTGATGTTATTTTTCTACTAGTTTTATTTTCTCCAATTTCATTTATGTTCATAGTTTATTTTGTGTTTCAATTCATTGTTTTTAATTTTTAGTTTAGTTTTTAGTCTTTTTTTGTTTTGTTTTTTCGGAAAATCAGTGTCGAGTGTGGTCGAACATGTTGTTTGAACGACCGCTGCCTATTCCAGACATTCATGCATACGCGAACGCCGGCTCAAGCGTGAGCTAAAGCCTGACAAGAACAGCAGCTTATGCTCAAACGCATGTTGATTACGTTCGAACGACGTGCAATAGCTACACATTTCTGCATCTGCGTAAACGAATATACTTACTGCACTCGAGCGCACTGCTTCAACATCAACATACCGAGGCAATATGTTCAGTTTTTAACTTCTTTATGTTTTAATTAATTGTTAGAAGTATTTTAATTGTTTTAATTGCCTTTTTCAGTATTTTGTTTGCTATAGTGTGTTTAGTTTATTTTATTTTTAGTTGTTTATATATTTTATGTTTAGTTAGTAATTTTGTTAGTTTAAATTTTTAGTTGTTTAATTATTTTGTTTTTTGCGCTATTTTGGTTATTTTAGTTAATTTTGTTCTTTTTTTATATTGATTCTCTCTTTTTATGCATCTTTTATATTTGTTTTATTTGTTTTGTTCAAATGTTGCTTTTGGTTTATTGTTAAGTAGTTTTAATTCATAGCTGTTTTTTTTGCCATCTTGTTGTTTTGTTTTGTTCCATTGTTTTCTTTTTTTTTCCTGCATTTTTGCTTATCTAGCTTGCTGTTTTTCCTTAGTGTATAGTTAAATTTCTGTTAGTTTATGCATGGTTGGCGATCGTTGAACTTAGAATTAACACCATTAGATCCCGACTTAGAAAGAAACATTAGGAGCACCTCAAGCCAAAATGGGGGACAATCAAAGAGAACCAAGGGTGGAGCGAGAAGATCAAGGAATGAGGAAGAGGAGAACAAGGAGTTCAAGATGCAAGAAATGGGAGCAGCATAGAAGAATGTATGAGTTGGATTTCACGTCACTCACTTGTTTGCACCTCTCAAGACCCATTATGCATAGTGTTACCACCAACTAATGCCACTCATTATGATCTAAAGCCACATGTGATTCAGATGTTACCATCTTTCTATGGCTTAGATCATGAAAACCCTTATTCCCATGTTAAGAAGTTTAGGAGTATAAACACAACCAAATTTCAAAACTTCTCGAGGAATCATCAATCTTCGACTTTTTCCTTTCTCCCTTCATGACAGAGCCACTGAGTGGCTGGATTCCTTAGCTCCTGGTTCTATTACGTCCTGGAAAGAACTGTTGAAGCAGTTCTACCACAGATTCTTTCCAATGTCCAGAGTAAATGATGCAAGAAAGGAAATCGTTCCTTTACTCGTGAGGAAATTACGAAATTCACGGAATGTTGGACAAGATTTAAGGATATGTTGATGAAGTGTCCACCCCACGGATATGAGAAATGGTGTCTAGTACAATTTTTCTACCAAGGGCTGTCTCAGCCCAACCGTAGTATGATTGAACTGATGAATGGAGGGACATTCCTGAATTTGACGGGAGATTTGGCCTACAAAGCTTTGGAGAAAATTGCTGCCAACACACGTAATCGATTTCACCAACGACCGAGACAAATCTGCCGAAAAGAAAGGAGGCATCCTGGAGCTGAAAAGAGAGCAAGAGTTGACTCAAAGAATGGATGCCATCATCAAGAGGCTGGATGCTCTGAGTATGGAAAAGCCTGTTAAAGCTGTGAACACATTTCTAGTTGAAAGTTGTTCTGTCTGTGCTAGTCCTTTGCACCAAGCACAGAATTGTCCATCTATGGCAGTTTTCTCTGAGATGGAACAAGTGAACGCTTTCAACAATTTCCAAAAGCAGTCAACTGGCCCATACTCTGAAACTTACAACCCTGGGTGGAAGAACCACCCAAATTTTTCATGGAAGCAGAACCAGCCCACAAATCAAGGAGGGTTTCCTCCTACTTACCAAAACCCTGGACGCTTGGCCCAACCAGCGTAATCTTCCTATCAAGCCCCCACTCAACCCCAAACCTCATTAACTCAGTCATTAGAAGAGTCAATGAAAGAATTCATGAAGATGACTGGTTAGTCCATCAGTGACATTAGACACTCCACCATGGTGAACACCCAGGCAATCTCCAAGTTGGAGACCCAAGTGGGACAGTTGGCAAGTCACATAGGTGAGAGGGACAAGGGAAAGCTCCCCAGCCAACCAGTAAACAATCCTAAGGCATGCATTATCGGAAGTGCTCCAAATCAAGAACATGCCCATGCGATTGTCACGCGAGGTCGAGGAAACAAGTGGACAACCGTGTGGATGAGCCGAGAGTAGTTGATGAAGCAATGCCAGCAGCAGACCTTGCTGGGCAAGAGGACAAGAAGAGTGACACCAAGGAGAAGAAAGTTGTAGAGCCATCTACAGTCACTCCCACTGAGAAGGACCTTACAAGGTCATTTGTCCCAAAAACCCCTTATCCGGAAAGATTAAGAGCACAAAAGAAGAATGCGCACTTTGCTGAAATCTTAGAGGTGTTTAAGCAAGTTCAGATAAACATCCCGTTTTTGGATGCAATTCAGCAAGTGCCAACATATGCGAAATTCTTGAAGGATCTGGTCACAATTAAGAGAAAGACCAATGTCCTAAAGAAGGCTTTTCTTATTGAGCAAGTGAGCTCCATCCTCCAATGCAAGTTGCCCATCAAGTATAAGGACCCTGGGTGTCCAACCATTACTCGCATGATTGGAGAGAGTCAGATCAACAGGGCATTGATGGACTTAGGGGCAAGTGTAAATCTCTTTCCCTATTCAGTGTATTTGAAGTTAGGATTGGGAGAGTTGAAGCCAACCACTGTGACGCTCCAGTTGGCAGATAAGTCACTTAAGAGACCACGGGGAATACTTGAGGATGTGTTAATCAAGGTTGACAAGTTTTATTTCCCTGTGGACTTTATAGTGATAGATATGGAGCCGGTGCACGATATGGTGAATCAAATTCCAGTGATTCTAGGGCGACCTTTCTTAGCTACGGCTAATGCCCTAATAAACTATAGGACGGGAGTGATGAAGATCTCATTCGGAAATATGATAGTGGAACTTAATATTTTCAACATCAATAGCCAGCCACTGGAGTATGATGAGACCCATCCTATGTGCTTCATTGAAGAAATCATTGATGACTTTGGATTTGAAGGACTGAGATTGAGTGTTTTACTCAAGACTCGATGACCTAGATTTAGGCAGGCTCATTAGGCCAGATTTTGCATGAGCCTAGCAGAGGACCACGACATGGAGTGCTTTGCACCATCTGAGGTCATTATGATTTGAGTGAGCCACTCTGACTGACGAGCCGAGGTATGAGCTCAGTCTAGAGGACTCGGAGTTGGAATGTTTCGCTAAGCTAGGAGGAAACATAGATTTTGGTAGGATACTTGAGCCAACTAGGGAAGTAGTTGAGCCAAGTTTGGAGGACATTGAGCTAGAGAAATTTGCTCAGCTGGGAGATGATCAGTACTGTTGATGAGGTAGTTGAGCTACTTCCTTTCATTATCGATCCCATATCTGAGTTACAACGAGTGTGGGAAACCATGGATTTAGTTTTCCCCATTGCTTATTCCTCCACATTTGAGTCATCCGATTTTATTGCTGAGAGCAAATGTTTTGCTCCCATTCATATGCGGCCAAGGAGGCCGAGATTAACCCTAGGAAGGAATGATTATTTTCCTCCCCCATTTTATGATCATCTGAGGTCGGTGTTTGCTGGATATCTATTTTTGCTTATTGATTATCCCATTCACCATCACCCGTTTGACCGAACAAGTTAAGTGCCCACCATTCTCGGTACATCGGTTGTTGTGTCTACCTAGTATCATAGGTAGTTTGTTCCTTATCACAGTCGGTGAAGACGTTAAACTTAAGCGCTTGTAGGAGGCACCTCATTATGTTTATTGCTTTATGTTTTACTTTTTAGTCAAATTTGGGGAAGCATTCTTTTATGCTATACCTAAATTGACTTTATCCCCTAAGGTTAATTCGGTCACATTGTGGGCAATGGTGACATTTTAAGTTTGGGGTGTTTTGTAAATATTTTATTTTGTAAATTTTCTTTTTTGTTTTGTTGTGTTTTTTGTGTTGTATTTTATTTTATTTTATTTATTTTTATGCAAATTGACGTTTATACGTTTGTTTGACTATACCTTATGTGTTCACCGCGATGCCCATCACACACGCGCCTTTTCATGCTTGCGTGCTCGAACTTGCTTACGTGCATTGAGCTGCATGACTCACCACACCATGCACCTACACGTGCAGTCGTATTGTAATGCGTTCGAGCGTACTCGATTTTATGACTTTTTAGGTCACTTTCCTTTCCCCTCTCCCCCATTTCCTCAAGCCGCCATACAGCCCCTCCCCTCCCATCTCCGTCCATCATCTCCCTAACATCCAAAAAAACGCCAACCCACCGCCACCCATCACCTCACCCACCACCGAGACCCCACCATCGGCATTTCTCCACCGCGACCACCCATCGTCGGCCGCCATTACCCCCTGTTTTCCCCAACATATCCCGAAACCCATTTCACCCAAAAATACCCCATTTTTTTTTTATTTTCTGTTCAATCAAGGGCACTAATCCACTCTGGGATTGTGACACTAGATTTTGTGTTGGTTATTCTCTTGTTTTGTAGGGGGTTGGTGTGATTTTTTAGTGGGGTTCTCAAACCCTTTGATTTCGGGCTGCACACCAGGTGCTCGACAAATTGCCCCAACGAACCTCTAGCATGCCTAGAGGGTGAGCTTCGTCGTCCCGACCTTTGGGGTCTCATGCTATTGTAGCCAGGCCATCTATGGAGAGCCAAAAGCTCTTGTTGGAGAACACCTTTGCCATCAAAGAGGAGTTCTCCAACAACGAAGCCACAAGTTGGGCGGTAGAAGAATTGAAGCGCCGGGGTTTGAAGAGGCTTTTCAAACCCGTCGCCTCCACTGCATACGAGTGGCTGGTTAGAGAATTTTACACTCATCTGAGGATTGACGGTGACCTATCGGACATACTTTTCTTTTCCATTGATGGAAGAGAAGTGGAGGTGACCATCGTCGATATAGCGATTGTGTTGAAGTGCTGCCATGAGCACTGAGTCGGACATCCCGGCTTGAGTGCCCTCCATGCTCACACTCGAGGACATCATTTTGATATGTGTGAGGCGTATGTCGATGATCGTCGAATGCAGCCAACAAGGCGAAGATTCCTCGAATCTTCTCTTTATTGACATGGTGGTATAGAAATGTGTGTCCTTTGGGACACAAGACCGAGGCGGGACACTTTGTTCGGTGCCTCTACTCATTCCACAGAGGATTTGGTGTTCCATTCACGAGATTATCTGGCGTCGGATCCAGAAATTAGTGAAGGAGTGCACCATCGGGGGTGAGCACGAAGGCGTGGGGATTACCTTTCCTTTTCTCATCACGCACATTACGAGAAAGATAGGGATTAGAGGCACACCGGAGACGGGCGATCGCGAGCCCATACTTTGGCCCCATCCGGTGGCGCCGAGTCTATCCCACATGCAGCACAGCACCACAGCTACTGCCAGCGAGCCGCATGCGAGCCAGCCCATGGACATTCTAGAGATGGCAGCAGAGCATGAGATGGCAGTTGAGCTAGAAAGAGAGGTAGAGCAGGAGGAGCAGCCAGAGGAAGAGGAGGAGTGTATCATGCTTAGACGCTCAGACTTTTTACACTTCCAAGACACCCTCATGGACATACGATCCCAGATCAAGGACGTATGATCTCAATTTGTAGATTTCCAGAGGATGCTCGTCAGGACTCGAGGTCCAGGAGATGTTCCAAGCCATCTTGGACAGACTTCCTCCAGCATCAGGACCTTCTGCAGCACCACCAACCCCGTGACATCTTTGTGACGTCTTGGTTTATTTTTACACCCCTTGCACTACATTTTTTATTTTCTATATTAGCACTGCTTGTGGGACTTGGGGTATTTTTATCATGTGCACATTTGATTTTTTATTATGCATTTTATTTCAGTTATGGTTTATTTTCATTGGTGTGTTTAATTTGATGAACATATGATCACATTGATTAAGGGATTTTCAGTTATGTTACTTTCTTGGCATAATGAGATATTATAGTTCAATTTGAGTTTCACGAGCACAATTGGCATGTAATTTGTGGGATAAAAATTTGATTTTGGTCATGTTAGTTTTGTAAGCTTGAATGCAGTTGGAAAATCATTTGGAAAGATAACCGTGGTTCTTTTAAAAGAAAAAAAAATGATGATCATTTTGAGCTTTTCGCCGAGTAATCGGATCTCTTGCCTCATTAAGCAATGAGTATTCGCGTAAAAAAGTGAGAAGTTAAATATGGTTAGCAAAGCAGTAGCCTTTTTGACTCGAGTTAGTAGGTCCTTAGGGGTGTTTTTACGCCTAATGCCCTGAAACCATTTGGTTTGGGAGTCATTGACATAACACTTGATACATGGGTCAATTAGAAAGCTTAATGAAGCTATGCAATAAAAAAAATAAAATAAATAAAAATTTGATGAACCTTGGTTGCTATTTTTGATGTGTTGTCCAATGAATTTTGAGTGTTGAAGCATACATGACTAAGATTAGTTTTGAAATCCCATATTTTTGTGCTAATCTCACTTTCACTAGAATTGATTTTTGTATCTCATAATGCCATGTTTGTATCTTGATTGTTAATTCCCTGAAATTTGTGAAGATGGTGTTTGTTTGATTAAGCTTGCTTTTGAATTTAAACCATGATTGAGATATTTTGCATGATTGAGAATGAAATGTTTACAAATGTTTGTGGGTATCATTCTGAAAAACCCTCACGAGACTTCACTCGTCCTCTAGGGAACTCCTAGAGGTTTAAAAGGCTTGTTGCATACTCAATGCAATCGTTTCTCCCACTTAAAGCGGACTTATGTTTTATTGTGTTTTCCATTTTGTTTTGCTAAGGGACTAGCAAAATGTAAGTTTAAGTATTTGATGATGTCAAATATTGTATATTGAACCCCTTTAACTTATATTTGTTATGCCTTTAGCATTGTTAATATCTAACTATTTTTAGTGTTTTTAGTGTTTTGTGTTGTGCAAGTCATTGCAACAAACATGGCTAGCAAAGGGCATAAGTGGACTTAAAGTGAAGAAGTGGATTCACCTTAGTCGTTGAACCGCGCCAGTAAGTCGAACGCACCTACGCATGCGGAAGCTGATCGCAGTTGAAACGCATGCCCGGTCACCCTAACCGGACCCTAGGTCCATTTGGTCGAGAGCTTTTACTTTGGGCGTATTTTTAGAGCTTTGCCACTTTGGCCTGCTTTGCCCTTTTCTTTGTAATTAATTACTTTAGTTTAATTATAATGCTTTCTTTTGTTCATTTATGCTTCCCTTTGCTTATGGGAGGCTAAATCCTCAACTAAGGTTGAGGATGTAGCCTCACCATGAATCTATGTTTATTGCTTACGTTTAAGTTATTTCATTCCGTTATTTATTTGCTTCTTAAATCGTTTCTCACTTGGTTTGGTGACAAAACCAAGTGAGATTACACCGTAATCGTTTATTTTTGGTTTTTCGTCCGATGGATACATTCCATCATTTGGTTTCGCCCATTTATCCATAGTAGTTTGTGTCTTAACACATTCACTTTGGATCCTTTGGGCCTTAAACCGTTTATGGTTTGTCTTTTTTGTCAAATGGGCCAGATTCCTTGAATCCTTGATAGGTGCAAGAGATTTAGTTTTATTTCTAACCGATAGACAGATGTATTAGCTTAGCGTTTTCAATTCACATAGTTGAATTGGTGAGGTGAAAACCTCAACCTTGGTACTTTTTATTTTGTTTACATTTCTACTATAATTTAGTTTTAAGTTGTCACAATCACCCATTGCAGAGCTAGGTTAAAATAACACTAACCTAGACTCAAAGTTACTTTCGTTTATAGCAATACACGGTTCCTTGTGGGTTCAATCTCGGTACTTGCGCAAATACTATACGAGCTGCGGTTCGTACAATTGCGAGTATCAAAATTTGGTACGACCAAACATCAACAAGACACTAAAACAACACAAATGTTAGATAATAACACGACTAAAGGCCTAACAAACATAAATAAAGGGGTTTTATTAAGCACTAAACAGCACTCATCAGCCTCCATAAATCGCAATCTTGGTTGGCAACGACAACCATTTGGCCCACCACTCATGTGCCACAAACAAATTGCCGATTGCTCCTTATGTGTTGTCTCTGTGCGCACATGCACCTCATTCATGTCTGCAGAATAGTTGCTCCTCTCCATTCATGGAAAGTAACTTGAGCTCTGATACCAACTAATGCAACCCGACTTGGTGGGTTGCAACAAAGAACAACAATAAAATAGCAAATAGATAATTTTAGATCTTTAGTCTATTAATGATCTAAGAATTCTTCTTAAAACATTAGAGTATATCTAAAGTTTGAAGGGAAAAAGAGGAATATATTCAACTCTGAGTAATTCTTATTAAACAAACTCATATAATATCTAAATCTACGTTTCTGGAGGCTATAAGCATGTATTTATAGTCTTAAGACTCATAAGCCTAATTAAATTATGAATTAGAGTCCTTATTGCAATTCTAGACTTCTAATCTTAAATAAACACATAAATAATATGAAATTGAAAAAGAAAACTAAACCAAGTAAAAGACTAACAAGAAGACATAATTCAAATAAAAGATTGAAAGGTCAGATAGGTTGTCCGATCTACATCAAAATAGAAGGAACCCTTTGTCTCACCCACCTTCCTCAAGACTTTACCTCTAAAAAAATGGCAATCTACTCCATTTTGAAGGTTCCTTTTAGATCCAAGTTTGGTTAACAAATTTGACATTTCCCCGGTCAAGTATAACTGAAGTAGTACTTGGTGATGATGGAAATTTTGTTTTGAGAGGTAGATTGAACACATCTTCTATATTTTGGGAAAGTTTTGAACATCCAACCGATACATTGCTGCCGGGTTCAAAGCTTTGGACTAGAAAATCACAGCAATTCATTTCATGGAAAAATTTAGAAGATCCAATACCTGGTCTATTCTCGATGGGGACCGTGGGGTTAAACCCAAATGGAAGCATTCAGTTTATCTTAGAGTGGAATAGATCCCAAATTTATTGGAGTTTGGAAGTTTGGAATGGAAGTAATATTTTGATCTAGAGCAGTATCTTCAAGTGGAGTTTTATGTCAAGTAAAAATGAAAGTGACCACCAAGGTGGTAGTTTGAGTTGATAAAGCAGCAAGGATAAGGTTTAATCCCCTCCTCCTTTCTTCTTAGTGGTCACGGGTTTGAACCTGCTTGTAGTAGTAGTTTGCGAACCAGATGCTACTAAGAAGGGGTTTTACCAACTTGCACTTTGGTAGGGCTGTGGTGATGGACTCTTCTTTCCAAGCAATAGCTATGGCTCAAACCGAACATTTCACAATGAATGGAAACCTCAATGTTTATGCCCCAAAGGAAGAAATTACACTAGTTGTCCCTTTCCGCCCTTTTAGATTAGAAAAAAGTAAAAATGAAAGTGAGAGATATTTTACATCCTCTTTTTATAATCCATCTAATTGTGCTAATTGTCAGATTGGCCAAACATGATAGATCAAGGGACTAGTGTGGGAAGAAGGAGGCTACGTGGGGTTGGGAGTTTTTGTGGGTAACCTGTGTGGGGTCTAGGGTTTTTTCTTTTAAATCCTTACCCTTACCAAAATGGTGTCGTTTTGGTAAGTGTAAGGAATTTGTAATTTCAAGCAAAGTGGCACCATTTTGCTTGCTGGTTTTAGTATGAATTTTTTTTTTCAAAAGAGCATTTTAGTAACTTAACCTTGCCAAAACAACAAAGTTTTGAATTTTTGGTCATATTTGACGGTAATGACTAAAGAAGTGGCCAAATTGCAACTGTTTGGTAGTTTAGGGCTAAAACATATTTTTTCTCAAAAAAAAAAAATCACGCGTGAAGCACTAAGAGCAGGTTACGATTTCAAATTTTTCATTTTTTCTCCCAAATCCCCAAATCATTTCCCTCTCCTCCTCCCCCATGTTCCTCCCTCCCTCCCCTCATCTTCGGCCACCACCACCGAATGCCACCCATTCCACCACTGGTTAAGCCAACCATCCAAAATCTGTCACGTCACCAGCTCAAAATCCAACTGAACTTTACTCGCCTCAACGACTAGTGATCCTCGCCATCCTAAAACCGGTAAGTCACCAGCTCGAAAATTCGGCCAAACGCCACCACCGGTAATTTTTCTCTCTTATTATCTGGTTTTTCTCTTGTTTTGAGGAATAGATTCCTGGTTATCTTGCTCATTATACTATTTATCTTGCTGATTTCAGAAAGCAACAAAGGCTTTCTCGTTGCTGTTTTTTGTTTCTATTTGTTCCTGGTTTAACAAATTTGATAAAATTCTCATCTTTAAGGTGGACATGAACATAAATAAATAAATAGAGATGCAATAAGAAGAAAATGAATTTGTTCTGAATTGTTTTTGGCTTTTTGCTAATTGAATAGGATTTTGGGCTCTATCGATTGCTAATGGTATGTTTTTTTGTAAATAAGGGTTTTTTTTTTTTTTTTAGTTGAATGAATGTACTTCCTGAGGAGAGATCTTTAAAGAAAATAGTGCTTTTGCCTCCTTTATTCATTCCATAACTTCCTAATGAGAGATCTTTAAAAGCAAAAGAATCTAAAACCAAAGAGTTTCTTAAATGAGGAGAAAACAAGAAGAAATCACACAAAAATGAGGTCTAATAGATGGAAAACTTGCCTAGACCTACCTTATTGAAGATGAAATAGAAGGGAATCTTGTTTTACTCTACAAGTTATGTCCACATCATGAAATGCCTTGACTTTAGTTTCCTTGCCTTTTTTTTCTTGGAAAATTACAGTTTTTGAGATAATAGTATTCTACTTCATTATTGTTAACTTCACAATATTTTATTAAGGACATTGAGCACCTAAATGTAGAGGCAAACATTTATAATTTGGAAGCAGAGCATTTATGTAGGTTAGAGGTAATTGACCTTAAACTAGATTGTTATATCATGTAACTTTAATTATCATCACTATATGTACTTTGATCGGTGCCTAAAAGTGCTTATTTGGACCCCTTAATTTATATTCGTCCTTTAGCATTGTTAATATCTAATTATTTTTAGTGTTTTAGTATTTTGTGTTGTGCAGGACATTGCATTAAAACATGGCTAGCAAAGGCATAATGCACCAAGTGAAGAAGTTGATTCTGCTAAGTGCGTTCGAGCACGCACTTGGTGATCGAATGCACCATGCTACGCATGGCGGGGTCAAGCGCAGCCAGCCTAAGCGGTTATCTGCGTTGAATGCAAGGACTGCCGGATTGAAACATGCGCCCGATCGCCCTAACGCCACAGCGATTATTTCGAGTCGAGCGTGTGCCTTCGTTCGACCACAAATAAGTGCGTTCAGTGCGTTGAGCGCACTAACCTATAAATAGGACCTCGTGTATTCATTTGTTTTCACGTTTGGGAGGCGCCCTAGGGCCTCAAGCCCTCTGTTTTCCTTTGTAAATCCCTCCTAAATTGTCGTTTATTTAATTTATGTTTTATTTTACTTTTATTTAGTCTCTTATTCCCTTCACTTTAATTTGTTTATATATATTTATGTTTAGTTTGTATTATTCTGTCTTTTTAAGATTTATGTTTATTCGTTTCAATGCATTTTAGTGACAAAGTGTATTGATTGTTGTTGTTCTAAATCGTCAGCGTCAACACTCTTTGCACGGAGATACATCGGATATTAGTCTTGGACCATTATCCGTTGTGACCTCTTGTAATGATGTTTGCCTCGAGTAGTTTGACAAGATTGTGTAGCAACAATAGGATATACATATGAACTTTATCGATAGCGGAAATATGAACAATGTGTTAGCCGAGTATGCCTTGTAGCATAAATGTTTAATAAATATGAGCTAAGCATGTTTATAAGTGAATTAATTAATTGTGAGGTGGATTAGGGACTTTAGTTATTTTTATTTCTTTATTTTATTGCATTTAATTTAGTTTATTTTACCGCCATGTGTTCGATATTGGGACTAGGTTAAGATAAGTTTAATTTAAGCACTTTAAAATTGGTTTTTGACAAACACGATTCTCTGTGGGTTCGACCTCGCACTTGCACGCTCGCTATATTACAATCGACTCGTGGAATTGGTGAGTATAATTAAATTTGTACATCAAATTTTGGCTCGTTACGAGGATCGAACCAGTCACTTGCTGCCTCAATTCTGCTTTCGCATTGAGGTCGCTTCAGCGAGGAATGACGATCGATCGTGGCCACGCAAATGTAGCAGACTTTGCAAGTGCGTTCGAACGCAAGGGATGTGCGTTCGAACGTAGCACTACACTACTTGTTTGGAGCAGGCGTGCGCTGCAGAGCGTGTCGGTGAGCAGTGCGTGATTATCTTTGGAATAGGCCAATTTAGATTCGTAATGACTGAAATTCCGAGGACTCAGCGAAACCAAAAACAGGAACAAAAAAAATGCTAATCTTAATTTTAATTTTAATTTTTTTTTCAATTTTTATATTTATATATATTTTTTTGGATTTTATCTATACAAAAGCACGAAATAAATAAAATAAATGCACAATTAAAATAACTAGTAGAAAGATAAAATTAATCTAAGCACAAAAATTAATTTTAACAAAACACCGAATTCCCCGGCAACGGCGCCAAATTTGATATACAAATTTAATTGTACTCGCCAATTGGATGAGTTGATCGTAATAGAGTAGATGTGCAAGTACGAGTGTCGAACCCACAGAGAATCGTGTTTGTCAAAAATCAATTTAAAATGCTAAAACTAATATTATCTTAACCTAGTCCCAATATCGAACAGGTAATGTGTAGAAAATAAACTAAGTTAAAAATGCAATAAAATAAAGAAATAAAAATGCTAAGGTCCCTAATCCACCTCACAATAAATTAATCTACATATAAACATGCTTAGCTCATATTTATTAAACATTTATGCTACAAGGCATACTTTGAGCGTTAACACATTGTTCATATTTCCGTCTATCGATAAAGTTCATGTGTATATCCTATTGTTGCTATACAATCTTGTCAAACTACTCAAGGCAAACATACAAGAGGTCACAACGGATAATGGTCCAAAGGCGAATATCGATGTATCTCCGGTTGCAAAAGTGTTGGCGTTTGACGATTTATAAACAACAATCAAACACTTTGTCACTAAAATGCATTGAAATGAATAAACATAAATCTTAAAAACAGAATAATACTGAACTAAACATAAATATATATAAACAAATTAAAGTGAAGGGAATAAGAGACTAAATAAAAGTAAAATAAAATATAAATTAAATAAACGACAATTTATGAGGATTTACAGTGGAAAACAAAGGGCTTGAGGCCCTAGCGCCTCCCAAAGCGTGAAAAACAAATGAATACATGAGGTCCTATTTATAGGTGGCGAGTCAACGGAGTGCGTTGAATGCACTACACTGCGTTCGAACGCACCATTTATTTGTGGTCGACATAAGGCACACGACCGCAATATAATCATGTGCAGCTAGAAAGATCGGCGTGTGTTCGACCATAGGTCCCTTGTGTTCGAGCAAATAACGCTAGGGCATGCGTTCCCAAGTGCGAATCAACTTCTTCACTTGGTGCATTATGCCTTTTATAGCCATGTTTTAATGCAATGTCCTGCACAACACAAAATATTAAAACACTAAAAATAATTAGATATTAACAATGCTAAAGGCCTAACGAATATAAATTAAGGGGTCCAAATAAGCACTTTAGGCACCGATCATACTTACCTTTCAACGCCATTGACTTGTTTGTTTATAATGATGATGTTACTAAAAGTTCTAAGAGTTTTGAAATTATACATTTAAATTTTAAAAATTTTGTAGAGATACTGGCAGAAGTATCAAGAAGAGAGAAGACATATGGCTGAAGTATTAAGAAGAGAGAGGCTAGATCCTAAAGTATTTAGAAGAGAGAAGGCAACAAATTTCTGTGTAATACTTATTGAGAAATCATAGTTGTAATGGATAGGGGTCAAAACTTGATCTAAATTTTTGCATAAATTTATGAGAAAAATATAAAATGGCCCCCAAACTACCAGCCATTTGTAACTTAGCCCCAAATTTTCAATTGGTATAAAGTAGCCACCCAAACTACCAACCCATTACAGTTTGGCCCCCTCCGTTAGAGAGAATCGTGAAAATGGATGGAAAAGGCAAAACGACATTGTTTTGGGGCTGCAGAATTAATAAAATGCCCTCTTTAGAAGAAAAAATCAAATTAAAAAAACGCTCATCTAAACGGCGTCGTTTCCTTCTTAACAATAATAATAAAAAAACCCTTCCTCCTTCCTATGTTCTTTCTTCTCGACCAACCTAAACCTTCAGAATCCCACTGCATCCTAGGACACCAAAGGCTGGGTTGGCTTTCATCAACAAAGAGACGACACAATTTCTACAATATTTTTCATGTCTGGACATCATTCTAAGCTTTTTTTGGGAGTATTTTGATGCCAATTGCACAACATTTATGGGAGTCTCTAGCACTTGCATCGATTCTGTACTGGGAATTACTTTTCTACCAACAACTTTGAAATTCCATACTCTTCTACAGATGAGCTCAATTGATTCCCCAGCTTTAATACTGTTACAGATATTCCTCATCCCAGAACTATACACTGCGCCCCAGCAGGAGGTGCATTTGTTGACCCTTTTTCCTATATAATATGAGCATCCAATGCAACAAAAAGTAACATGAAAAAAACAAGGGAAGGAAGAATGAAGAAGGGTTTCCTGCGCTTTGACTGGGATGCAATGGAATTTTGAAGGTTTAGGTTGGTTGAAAAGAAAGAACACAGGAAGGAAGAAGGAAGAAGGGTTTTTTTTATTGAGAAGAAACGATGCCGTTTAGATGGGTGTTTTTCTAATTTGATTTTTTTTTCTTCTAAAAAGGGCATTTTAGTAACTTTGCAGTCCAAAATGACGTTGTTTTGCCTTTTTCCATCCATTTTCACTTTTCTCCCTAACGGAGGAGCCAAATTGTGAGGAGTTGGTAGTTTGGGGGGTTATTTTATATCAACTGAAACTTTAGGGGGACTAAATTACAAATGACTGGCAGTTTGGGGGGCCATTTTATATTTTTCCCTAAATTTAGTATGTGGAAAGGCTTGTTTTTGTATTGACAATGTTGAACAAGTTGATCCCATGTATTTTGTTGTGATGTTGAATATTGTGATACAATGGGAAGAATATAATCAATGAAGGAAGAAATTATATATATTGTAACTTTATTTTTGTAGTTCTCATTGTTTTTAAGAGATTAGTTGATTTATGAGATAATCTCACTCTGCAAACTTCTACATCATAGTAAATTAATAATTTTGATCAAAGAGACTTTGAAGCTCTTTGAGCATTTCCTTGTGAATGAGATTAAAGAAAAACAAGATCATTGTACTAATAATATTATCATATTTAAAAGATTGCTTTTGAATGTCTTACAAGATTGAACCATCAACAAGAAAGCCATTGGTACATCAAGGCATGCAGAAAGCTATTAAAACATCAAGATAGAAATAAATGGTTCACTCCCTTTATTGAATGCCACCATATACAACAATAACAAGTAAACTCTCTAACACAACGGATATAATTTTCCAATGCCTATTTTCTACTTGTTGCTTATGTAGTTGGTCCAAGAGCCTCTTCTCCTTTCTCAACATGGTAGGTAAACTCTTTCTTCAATGTGGACATGTAGGAGGATCTTCTCCCATTTATGAAGGCTTGAGATCCCAACTATTAGCTGCCATACAATCTGCACGTTTCTGCAAGATAAAATATAAAAAATAAAAACATATCTCATAAATTATCAACCTAATTAGAAAACATAGGAAAAGTCAATTTAAACAATTTACCTTGTAGTTTAGACACTCGTACCACTTTCTACCAAAGTTATATTTTTTGTCCAAGAGGTCCTTTCATAAGCAAAAGTTTCACAATAACATAGCAAACATCCACTGGATGCATCACTATTTGTAGACATTATTTTTGTATGCCTACACAAAAGATTATTTTTAGGAACTTAAATAGTAGACCAATACATTTAACATGTTATAATGCATAGTGAATAAAATAGGATCTGCAATCTACAATTATACCTTGACAAAAAACTTACACTTTCACCACCAAAATTGAATTCAAGACCAAGCCTAGTTATACCTCCAAGAAGTAAAAAACGTTTGCTTAATGAAGGTCTATGCGCAACCTTGCCCTTGCCATTATTGTTGTCCTCATCACTTATAGTTTCATTTCCATCTACAAGACAAAAATAAATAAATAAATAAACAAACAAACAAGCCAAGATGCATATATAACAAAATTGAACAAAACATCATTCAACAGATGATGCATAAAATGAATGTTAAATGTATGAATGAGAGAAGAAGAGCCTAACAACACCAAACAATTTTCAAGGACAATTTGAGGGGGTAGATCATCACCAACATGAATGTGTGCTTAAGTTGTCATCTTCACATTCATTTTCGAGTCCATCTATGAGTTATTACAAGAAAAAATTCAAGTTAGAAACATGAACTCAATGGTCCAAAACCCTCCAAGATTAGCATTGAATCTTCAACCCAATTCCACAAAAATGGAGCTCATTTTCACCTCCATTACCTCTCTGGCTTCCTCATCCCAACCCCACCAATTTTCCCATTCCCTCGCCAAGCAATTCCTAGGGTTTCAATTTTCTATTATATGTCCTATTCGAAACCCTTATCCTTCTTGGTTTGCATTTTGGTTTGAAAACCTCGATCTCCCTCATCATTCGTATGCAAATTTGATTGCACTCCCAATAACACGAGTCATTGATCGTGTAGCGTTGCGAAATACGGGATCGAACCACAAGGAAAGGTGCTTGTTAGAAAACTAATATTATAACTAGACTAATCCTATTTTAACCTAGTTCCGAATTTGATCGTTTGATCGAACACAAAACTTGCAAAAAAGTAAACTACTCTAAAAAAGTAACTAAGGTTAAAGACTTAACCTCACCCAACATTAATGGTTCTTGCTTAAACATAAAACCCACACATCCGTCTATCGATTTAACCTTTAATCATATTCTATCACCATTGTGACACTAGTCGAACCGACTTGATGTGTTTACCATTTAGGAGCTACAACAGATATTAATCCTTAATAGAATCATCCATTGTATCCATGGATCACAACGGATATTTAATTGAGTTTCAATCATCTATTGTGCACCTGGCTTGGAACACAACAAGGGTTGGACTTTCACATCACATCACAACAACCACAACAACTTTATCACATAAATTGAAATGAAACGAACATGAAATGTAAATGATAGAATGTAATGCGTTAAACTTAAAAGCTCAAAGAAGTGCTAAGGGTGAGGCTTCATCTTCAACCTTAGTTGAAGATTTAGCCACCCATGTATAAAGAAAGCAAAGAAAACTTAGTAAAACATTTAATTAAAGTAAATATTAAAGTTCTACAATGAAATGGACAGAGCAGGGCCTAAATAGAGGCAAAAGCTCTTAAAAATGCACCCAAAAAGACAGACCCATGAAAAATTACATGAGTGTCTTATTTATTGGAAACTAGTGTGCTGCCAGGTCAGAGGACTGCGCTCGATCGCAGGCTATGCATTTGATCGTAGTGATGTATGCGGTCAATCGTGCTCCTTGCATTTGAACGCACATAACTGCCACGGCACAAGGCTAGAAACGATGGAAGCTAGGGCCGGTTAGGGCAACTACGCGAGACACGGGTCTACGTGGAGTGCGTTCGATCTTGCTCCTTGCGTTCGAACACAATTGGTGCGATCGAGCGCACTGGCAGGAACTCCATAACTTCTCTTTAGGTCCATTTCATCCCTTTGTAGCCGTGTATTGCATGCAATAACCTGCAACATCAACAAGACACTAAAACAACACAAATGTTTAGATATTAACAACACTAAAGGCTTAACAAATATAAGTTGAGGGGTCAAATAACAATGTTTGGCACTGATCAAATACCCCAAACTTACATTTTGCAAGTCTCTTAGCAAAACAAAATAGAAAACATAATAAAAACATAGGTCCACTTTCGTGGGAGAACGGTTGCATTTAGCGTATGCAACAAGCCTTTTAAACCTCTAGGAATTCCCTAGAGGATGAGTGAAGTCTCGTGAGGGTTTTTCAGGAATGATGCCCACAAACATTGTACAATCGCTTTATTCTCAACAATGCAACAATATAAAAATCATGGTTCTTATTCATGAGCAAACTTAATCAAACAAACACTATCTTCACAATTTTCAGGGAATTATCAATTAAGCTACTAACATGGCATTATGAGACATCACACAAATCAATTTTAGTGAAAGTGAAATTAGCACATAATTATGGGATTTCAAAAACTAATATTAGTCATGCATGCTTTGACACTCAAAATTCATTAGACTGCCCATCGGACACAATAACCAAGGTTTATTTCAAAAAAAAACTTTTATTTTTTATTTTTTATTGCTTAGCTCCCTTAAGCTATCTAGTTGACCCATGTATCAAGCGTTAAGTCAATGACTCCCAAACCAAAAGGTTTTAGGGCATTGGGTGTAAAGACACCCCTAAGGACCTACTAACTCGAGTAAAAAAGGCTACGAAGCTTTGCTAATCAAGTCTAATTTCTCACTTTTTTATGCGAACGCTCAATGCTTAATGAGGCACGAGATCCGGTTACTCGATGGAAAGCTCAAAATGATCATTTTTTTTAAACATAAACCATGGTTATTTCCAATAGGTTACCCAACTGCATTTAAGCAAAAAAAAAACTAAAATGACCAAACTCAGAATTTTATCCCACAAACTACATGCCAAATGTGCTTGTGAAAATCAAATTGAATTGTAATATCTCATGCTGCCAAAGAAAATAACATAATTTAAATTCCCTTAACAAAGTGATCATATGCTCATTAAATTAAGCTCACAAAAGAAAATAAACCATAATTAAAATAAAATGAATAATTAAAAACAAAATGTACACAAATAATACCCCCAAACTCAAAATTATGCGGATATAGAAAATACAAATGTAGTGCAAGGGGTGTAAAATAACCAATACATCACGGAAACATCAATGGTGGCGCTTGTCTAAAATGGCCCATAGCATGTCACGGTCTCGAGCACATCTGCGTGCATCTCGTAGCATACGACTTTACTTAAAGGAAGGTAAAGTGAAAATTTCCAATTTCCACTAAGCACTACTATCTTTTCCTCAATATCACCAAAGATTATAAATCTTACATGAATAACTATTTTTTTTTTTATTTATAAAATCCTTATAGAACACACCAGAGCTGAGAACAAGACTTATATATTAAATAGATCAGTACATTGTACTTTATACAATAATAAAACACACTACTCACAAGTGCCACAGACGGCACATAGGTAGATATACATCAAAAGTACCTAAAACATGTTTGACTATAGATACATTCCAAAAGATAGACATCTTCAACACTAGAATACTAGAAAACCTTGTCCATAATAATCTAGACAGACATTTGGATCATCTCCACCTCCTTTGCACCTGCATCAATATCTATGTAAATGTGATATAATCGTGGGGTTACCACATTGACATAGGTGGATTAATGAGTCCACGGTCTCAATAAGTATAAGAATTACTAACCTTTTTAATATGAGCCATCTTTTTCAAAAGTATCTCTAACATGATGAGTATAATAACAACTACGTTAAATTTTCCAAACATAATTATTTTTGTATAATCCATAACTGATAAAATAAGCATCAAATAATTGTTTGTGATAAAATTCATTTATCTTTCCTAATCAACTTTATATTTATACATATATGCATTTTACTTGCATCTCATAAAATGAATATGCATGTAAATACAAAGAAGTAAAACAATTAAATCATAAATCACATTATTCAATGTATGCAATGCAATCTCTGGTCTCTCCGGCTTTCTAAAGGACTTTAACCTTTCATTTACGGCTATCAGTAGACACCTTCAGCTCCTTTTTGACTTTCTAAAGGACTTGAACCTTTCGTTTACAATTTTCAGGAGACACTTTCAGCTCCTCGATTAGTACCAAGCTTCTTATTTTAACCAGTAAGGCTCCTTCGGCTTACATCGTTAATATAAGAACACCTCCACATTTTATATTCAACTTTATGAAGACAAAAGGTTTCTTATTTAACCTGAGAGGCTCCTTCGGCTCCCACCGTTAACATAGGAAAACCTTCTTACTTCATATTTAATTAATCTCTTATTCTCAATGTTCAACAATATGCAATAATATGTCTCGTAAAATCATTCTTTTGTTCTTATAATCATCACATTTCCTTTCTCAACTCATTTCAATATATAAAAATAATTAAAAGCATATATTCATGTTATTCATAAAATATTCAAGCTCATATAATAATCACATTTCAAAAGCTTTATAAAATAGTATCAATCTCAATAAGCAGTTGTACTCACTAAAATAATATCATGCTCAGTAAGTAATTATACTTACTTGTCACCGTAGACCGTTATGTTGGATTCCCTTTCTAATCCTTGATTCTAAATTCACTGCATTTAGTGTGTCATCAGCGATCATATATGAGTCTAAAATTATAATTAAAATGCTAAAATAACGACCTCTTAATTTCTCCTATATTCTATCCAAATTGGACAAGATAACGACATATATCTAAAATATTATAATGTCACTTGGGCATCATAACGACTATGTAGTTTTACCACATATTTTATATGGGTATTACTATGGCATTAATATAATATTTATCTAAAATGGCTAATATTACTTGGGCATTACAACGGCACTATTGTAAAATACCTAATAAAATTTAGGCAACACAATGACACATTTGTAATATTTAAAAGGATGATTGAATATAATATTCGTCCTGAAATATTCAATCACACTTTCCTCATAATTTAAGCATTATAATGGCGTAATTTAAATTCTAATCAATAAAATTGACATAATTTAAATTCTAACTAGAATTGACATAAACTAAGGATAAAAGAATTATACCTAGCACTCCCACTTAAAGTAGCTCCAAAGCTTATTACTAAAATATATATTTCTTACTATTTTCTCTTTTTTTCTTTCTTCTTTCTTTTTCTTTCCTCACGTGAGAGGAGAGAGAGAGAGCTACTCGTGATTTTGAAAACAAGGCAACCAGTCCTACTTATAGGAGAAAACTAGGGACCTTAATGGAATTTGTGTGAAGGTAGCGGTGAAGATAAGTTCGTAAAATTATTCTAGAATGGGAAAAGTGGGCATGCAGGCTTTCTTTTCTTTTTCTTTTTTTTTCTCATTATGGGCACCGAACTGCAGTCCAATAGAAGTACTGAAATTGTTTCTTCCTTTTTAATAGGTGTGAGGAACCTTTGACAATGCTTGAGAATACTTAGAAGAGACTAGGCGTGAGACCAACACAATTACTCACCTACTTCCCTTTTGTCTCTTAATAAAATAATTATCTAACGTAAAAGCCCTCCATATTAAAGGAACGTCTACCTGGACATTATACACCCCACATCCATAAATATATATATATATATATATATATATATGTTTATTTATTTATCTTAATATATTAAACCAACCCAACTAATTATAAAATATTTTCACACAATCACTACTATTAACTCTTTAGCATCTAACTAGGTAAATCTTAAATACCAAATAACTCATCTTGAAAATTAGAGCTAGTTCTAACTACCTATTTCTTAGTTCAGAGTGAGAATATTAAACTAGACATCAAATATATTTTTCTAATATATTTGATTTAACAAACACAATTTAGACTAAAGCATTTTAAGTCATCCTAATAAATTTCTAAGGTATTACAATCTCTCTGTATGTACGCAATCTGAGAATCAGATGTCCTCCAGGGTGTCCTGCAAAGCATAAAAATCTACAGCTTTGAGAGTGATCATCTCTTCGTATTCTTCTTCTTCTGGCTGCTCATCATGTTCTGCCGCCCTCTCTGGCTCAGCTGCTCTCTCCTGCTTAGCTGCCATCTCATGAATGTCCATGGCTCTGGCTCTAGCTTTGGTACGGCTCTAGGCATATGGGAACAACTCTGGTTCCACTGGATTTGGCCAAAGTGTGGGCTCTCAGTGATTGGCCCGTCCGTCGCATTGCCTTTAATCCCCTTCTTTCTAAGTTTGTAAGTGATGAGAAAAGGGAAAGGCAAACCCCAAGTCTTCGTGTGCTCAGCTACTCGATGGTGCACTCCTTCCTAGAATTTGTAAATCTGTCTCCATATGATCTAGAATGGAGCATCAAAACCTCTGAAACAAGTATAGGGCACTAAGGAACATGTCCGCCTGTGTCTTGTGTCCCAATGGACACACGTTCCTATATATACAGCGTCTACAAACCAAAGATTTTGAGGAATCTTCGCTTTGCTGGCTGCATTCCAGTGCTTATCTGCATATTGCCCCTCACACATGTCGGAGATGATGTCCTCAAGGGTGAGCATGGAGGACATCAATCCACGGAATGTCCGAATCGGAAGCTCATGACTGCATTTCAAAGTAGTCTGCTACGGTTATGGTCACTGCATGTCCCTATCATCAATGGAAGAGACAAGAACATCGCTGCAATCATTACCTCGAGATGCTCATAAAATCCCGGACATTATGTATGCGGTGGAGGCGATAGGCTTGAATAACCTCTTCAAACCCCGGTGCTTCAATTCTTGGACCGCCAACTCTGTAGCTTCATTCTTGGAGAATTCATCTTTGATGGTGAACGAAGTCTCCAAGATGAGCTTACGGCTCTCAATAGGGGGTCTGGAAACTATGGTGTGGGTCCTAAAGGACCAAGAAGATGAAGCTCGCCCTCTAGGCATGCTGGAAACTCGTTAGGGCTTTTTACCAAAAACTTGGTGGGCAACTTTCAATAAAAGGGTTTCAAAACCCCTTCCCAACTCAACCCAACCCCCCACAAAAAACAAATAAAACCACGCAAACCATACACGCACACTCCGTATTCACAGTTTGTGCATGTAACAAGCAAAAATCTGAGCAAAAATAAAGGTTTTGGGCGTTTTCGGGGTTGTGAGAAAATGGGGAGAAAAAATGGAAATGGGAGTGATGGGACAGCCGGCGGTGGCACGGCAATGGTGTGGTGATGATATGGTGGTGATAGGAGAGGGTGGGTGGTAGTGGAATGACGCTTGGGTGGCTTGGGTGTAATGGAGATGCGAGAAGAGGTGGGGGAGGCTGTACGGACGGTGGTGAAAATGAAGGGAAAAGGGGAGAAAGCGACCTAAAAAGGTCACATGAGAGCTCAGGATGCATGCAATCAATCGTACATATGTGCGTTCGATCGCATTCGTGCTGAGTGAGTGCGTGTGATGTGGGCTTCTGCGTTCGAACAAATGCAAGTGAGTTCGAACGCAGGCCCGTGTATGCGTTCAAACGTACAGGGTACATTCGATCGCATGTGTGTAGGAGTGTGTGTGTGAGATGGGGCTCTGCGCTCGAACAAACACAAGTGAGTTCGAACATAGGCCCGTGTCTGCGTTCGAATGTACAAGGTACGTTCGATCGCATAGTGCAAAATTTTTTTTTTTTTTTACAAAAATATTTACACAATGAAAATATTTACAAACACAACACACAAACTAAAATATTTACACACACACACATCTACTCCACCCCTAAACTTAAAACGTCACATTGCCCACAATGTGAATTCTAAAACCTAGGGATGGGTCAATTCGGTATAGTATAAAAGAATGCTTCCAAATTTGGTAGGTAGACATAAATGCTAAAATTAAAACAAGAAATATAATGAGGGGTGCCTCCAACAAGTGCTAAGTTTAACGTCTTCAATGATATAAGACTACAGTCACTCCGAATAAATCGGATCCTCCAACAGGGTAGCCTCAACCTCTAAACTCCTCAACTCCAAGAATGGTTTCACTCTTTGTCCATTCACCTTAAAGGTGTTACCATTCTTGGGATCCTCTATCTCGATGGTCCCATAAGAAAACACAATCCTAATGATAAATGGGCATCCATCTAGATTTCAACTTGCTGTGGAATAAATGCAGCCAAGAATTGTAAGAAGGACTTTCTGACCTGGCTCAAAAGATCTCCTCATAATGCTCTGGTCATGAACCCTCTTCATATGTTCTTTGTACTTTCTTGAACAGTCATAAGCATCATTCCTTAGCTCCTCTAATTCAGTGAGTTGGAGCTTCCTTTGAGAGCCAGCCTTCAAAAAATTGAAGTTCAACTACTTGATGGCCTAGTATGCTCGATGCTCTAACTTGACAGAAAGATGACATGTCTTCCCATACACAAGCTGATATGGTGACATCCGAATCAGAGTTTTGAATGCTGTCCTATATGCCCACAAAGCATCATTCAATCGAGAGACCAATCTTTTCATTGAGGTTCACGAGTTTTCCAAAATATGTTTGATCTCACTATTTGACACTTCAACCTCGCCCTCATCATGGGTGATAAGGGTGATAACCTTATGTGTGATGAAATACTTCTTCATCACTACTTAAAAATTTGGTTGCAAATCATCATCCATCATCGATAATTGCATTAGGTGTACTAAACCAAGCAAAATAGTGTCCTTCAAAATTTGACCACAACTCTGGTCATTGGTCTTGCATAACCGCCTCACCCATTTGGACACATAGTCCACAGAACTAAAATGTCTGAAAACCTAAAGGAGTTTGGTAAAGTTCCCATGAAATCGATGCCCCACACATCGAAAATCTCAACTACCAAAATAGGATTGAGGGGCATCATGTTCCTCTTTGAAATACTCTTGAGTTTTTGACAACACTCACAAGATGTGCAATAAGCACGAGCAAACATGGTGGGCCAATAAAATCCACCTGCAAAATCTTTGCAACGGTCTTGTTTACCTTTGAAATGGCCTCCATATGCATGATTATGACAAAAAGAGATGACATTGGTTTGGTCAAATTTAGGTATGCATTTCCTAATGATCTGATCAGGATAATACTTGAAGCAGATAAGGATCATCCCAAAGAAAATTTTTCACCTTGGACAAAAATTTGATCTTATCTTGTTACCCCCAATGCAAAGGCATTTGGTGTAACAAGATAGTTCACTATGTTAGCAAACCAAGGTGCGGGATTTTGAGCAATGTATCAATTGCTCATCTGGAAAGGTCTCGAAATGGGGTGGCGTCCTTAGTGAATCCATGGTCAACTGGACAAATGATCTACCACCACATTTCGGTCCCTTTCTTATTATCGAATTTCTATGTCAAACTCTTAAGCGGCAAAATCCATCGGATCGCGGGATTTAGCATCTTTCTTGGAAAAAGATACTTCAATGCCGCGTGATCCGAATAGATGATGATTTTAGATCCTAACAAATAGGATCTAAACTTGTCCAGAGCAAAAATGACCGCCAACAACTCCTTTTCTGTGGTGGAGTAATTGAGTTGTCGTCGTTTAGAGTCTTTGCATAGTAAATCACATGAGGAAGTTTATCAATGCTGCCCAAAATAGCTCCAACTACATAGATCTCAAATGGTTCACCCCAATTGGGTGGTCTAATAACTAGTGTGGACGTAAGAATCTCCTTTAGAGCCCGAATGCTTTCAAACATTCTTCATCAAATTCAAACGGGGTCTCTTTGGCCAACAACCTGCACAAGGGCCTAGCGATCTTGCTAAAATCTTTGATGAATCGCCTGTAGAACCCTGCATGGCCCAAGAAGGAATGAATTTCCTTCACAATATGTTGGGGTGGAAGGTTAGAGATCAAATCTACCTTCGCTTTGTCAACCTCAATACCTCGATGAGATATGACATGCCCCAGTACAATCCCCTGCTTAACCATAAAATGGCATTTCTCCCAATTAAGCACAAGGTTCTTCTCTTTGCACCTCACTAAAACCAAAGTGAGACAGTGCAAACACTCCTGAAAAGATGAATCGAAGACGGAGAAGTCATCCATAAAGATCTCCATAAAACACTCTACCATGTTGGAGAAAATGCTGATCATGCACCGCTGAAAAGTAGCATTGCATTACAACCCAAAAGGCATGTGACGGTAGGCAAATGTCCCAAACAGATAGGTAAATGTAGTCTTTTCCTAATCTTTTGGGTCCACTGGGACTTGGTTATATCCAAAATAACCATCCAAGAAACAGTAATACTCATGCCCGGCTAAATGCTCTACCATTTGATCAATGAATGGAAAAGGAAAATGATCTTTCTTGGTGGCAGTGTTCAATTTTCGGTAGTCTATACAAACCCTCCATCCTGACTGAATACGAGTTGGCACCAACTCATTATCGTTGTTCTTTACTACCATCAAACCGGCTCGCTTGGGCACAACATGTAATGGGCTCACCCACTTGCTATCAGAGATTGGATAAATGATCCCAGAATCTAGCAACTTTATCACTTCTGTTCTCACAACCTCCTGCATTGCTGGGTTGAGCCTTCTTTGTGGTTCCCTCAATGATTTGAAATTCTCCTCAAGATGTATCTTATGCATAACCAACAAGGGCTGATTCCCTTGATATCATTAATTGTCCAGTCAATAGCTTTCTTATGCTCTTTCAAAACATCCAACAATTCCTCCTCTTGATCATCTATCATGCCAAATGCTATAATCACAGTCAAAAAATCAGCTAAACCTAAGAACTTGTACTTAAGATTATCTGGTAAAGGCTTAAGTTCTTTCTTCGGGGAATCAGGCATTGTTGTCTCCTCCTTCTCTTTGCTCACCAGAGGAGCAATCTCTAAAAGTGCATCAGCTTGCTCCATAAGTTTCTCTCGATCTTCACCAAATAGAGCAAGGCATGCTTCCAAGAGGTCCTCTATGCTCAATTCTTCAATGACTTCATCAATGATCTCCTCAATCAAGCATACTTGGTTCATTTGGTCATAATCAAGTGGTTGTTTTCTGATGTGAAAATGTTCAACTCCACCTTCATATTTCCAAAAGAAATCTTCATCACCCCCGACCTACAATTGATTAAGGCGTTAGCCGTAACTAAAAATGGTCACCCTAAAATCATAGAGATCTCAGTCCCTACAACCTGAACTGGCTCCGTGTCAGCACAATAAAATCCATGGGAAATAAAATTTATCCACTTTAATCAGTACATCCTTAACTATTCTCGTGGAATCTTCATAGACCTGTCAACAAGTTGCAGTGTCATGGATGTGGGCTTCAGCTTTCTTAGCCTAACTGCAAATAGATTGAGTAGGGCAACAAATTCACACTTGCTCCCAAATCTAATAATGCCCTCTCAATCTAACTAACTCCTATCATGCAAGTTATTGTAGGACATCCAGGGTCCTTGTATTTGAGAGGTAACTTGCATTGTAGGATAGCACTAACTTGCTCGGTCATGATGCCTTCTTAGGGACATTTGTCTTCCTCCTCATTGTGACCAAGTCCTTCAAGAACTTGGCATATAAAGGGATTTGTTGGATGGCATTAAAAAATGAAATATTAATTTGGACTTGTTTGAACACCTCAGAATGTCCTCTAACTTCCCTCCATTCCTGGGCACTTATAATCTTTCAAGGTAAGGTGCTTTTGGCACAAACGCCTAGGAGGTTCCTTAATAACTGGGGTGACCGTAGATGGCTCAGCATCACCTTCCTTCTAGTTGTCACCCTCTTTATCTTTTGGCTCTTCTTCCTCAGCATGGTCTGCTTCTGGGTCTACCACTTGATTGTCCACTCTTTTCCTAGACCTCAAAGTGATAATTGACTATACATGCTCCTGATTTGAAGAATTTCCAATTTTGCATGCCTTAGGGTGGTTGTTCACTGCTTTGCTAGGGAGCTTTCCCTTATCTCTCTCACCAAGGTGATTTGCCAACTGTCCCATCTGTATCTCCAACTTTGAGATTGCCTAGGTGTTCACCATGGTGGAATGCCTCACGTCACTGATTGATTGACCAGTCATTTTCATAAAGTCCCTCATGGTCTCTTCCAGTGACTGTGTTGATGATGCTGGTGCTTGAGTGGGGGCCTGATAAGATGATGATGCTGGTGGAGCCGAGCATCCATGATTTTGATAAGAAGAAGAAAATCCTGTAGGATAACGATCTTGAGCATGTGGAGCTCCTCCTTGATTTGTGGTGGGTTGCTTCTGTTTCCAAGAGAATTAGGGTGGTTCCTCCACCCTGGATTATATGTCTCAGAATATGGCCCACTGGACGGCTTTTGAAAGTTGTTGAAAGCGTTCACTTGTTCTATCTCAACAAAAACTGTCATCGATGGACAATTTTGTGCTTGGTGCATGGGACTAGCACAGACAGGACAACTCTCAACTGGAAATGTGTTTGCCGCATTGATAGGCTTTCCTACACTCAGAGCATCCAATCTCTTGACAATGGCATCCATCCTTTGGGCCAACTCTGCTTCACCTTTTAACTCAAGGATGCCCCTTCTTTTAGGGTTTCGGGCAGATTTATCTCAACAACTTGTGAAATCTCACTGTTGTGAGTTGTCGGCCGAATTGTCCAAAGCCTTGTAGGCTAAATCTCCCGTTAAGTTCAAGAATGCCCCTCCATTCATCGACTCTATCATACTAAGGTTAGGCTGAGACAGCCCTTGGTAGAAGAATTGCACGAGTCACCATTTTTCATAACCATGAGGGGGGCATTTGATGAGTAAATCCTTGAACCTCGCCCAACACCCAGAGAATTTTTCGTCCTCATCTTGAGTAAAGGAACTGATCTCCTTTCTTGCCTCATTTACTCTGGACATTGAGAAAAACTTGTTGTAGAATTGTTTCAACAATTCTTCCCAGGATGTAATAGATCCAGGAGCATTGGAATCCAACCACTCCATGGCTCTATCATGAAGAGAGAAAGAAAAATTCTGAGGTGGACAGCCTCCTCAAAAAGTTTTTGAAATTTGGTGGTGGCACAGATGGTTTTGAATTTCTTCACATGGGAATATGGGTTTTCATGATCTAAGTCGTAAAAAGATGGTAACATCTGGATTACGTGTGGCTTTAGATCATAATGGGTTGCATTAGTCGGCGATAACACTAATAAGAGCCAAATATTGCATATTTGGATCCCTTAATTTACATTAGTTAATCATTTAGTTATGTAGTTATCTAACGTTTTGTGTTAGATTTGTGTTTTAGAGTTTTGTAGGTTGCTGAAGAAAACTGCAGCTTAAATGGAGAAAATTGCAAAGTATTGGAATAAAGCATAGTTTGAGAAGACCTAGAAGATCTGGTTAAGTTTGACCAAATCAAAGGAAGGATAAAATCGAAATTTCCTAAATGGAGATGAACTCGGATTGGATTCAAATTCAGATTCTGCACATGTTTCAGTGTATTGACCATATCTTTCTGCTTAAATATCGGATTGAGGTGATTCAAATGGAAATAGAAAGATAGTTTAAAATTCTACAATTTATTGTGAAATAGGATTTTCCTAATTCGGACGTTTACTATGCCTAAATTGTCTCGCTATATGATAATGCAAATTTGAGCAAATCTTATCCGGATTTTAGACTTCTAATTGGATAGGAGATTGACCTCCGAATTATCTAGGTTTACTAGGCTTCTAGGACTTTTCTAATTCTATAAATAGACTTCTTTGCATTCAAGAAAATAGATACAAGCCTAGAGACAAAAATTCACAACTTCTCTTTAGTTTAGTTTTTCTATAGTTTAGGATTTATTTTTATGTTGGGCTAACCTCAACTAAGGTTGGGGATGAAGCCTCACCGTTGAAGAACACCATTGCTGTTATTGTAAGTTTTTATTAATATGATTTTATAGAGTTTATTGTTTTAATTGTTTTACCCGTAATTAATTATTGTAGTGATTCTTGGATATCTCTTGTGATTCAAGGATACATGTGATGATTTGAGATAATTTCATATAATTGATTGCTTGGTTTTTAACCCATAAAAATTTTATATCCCTTGTGACACATCTGGTGTTTCAATTAGATTTGGATTCCTTTAGTGATTTGATAAATGAATGGATACATGGAATGCTTTTGATTAATTCTTTGAAGCATAATAAAACATATCTAAGATTTTATATTTGTGAGAACTTCAGATTGATATTAATGAGCATAGAGTATATTGTTATGAAGCGGTGAGTGTGAATTCCCAAACCTTAGTAACTTTATCTTTTGTTTTGTTTTAAAGTAAAAAAGAAAAAATATAAATAAATACTTTTGGAATTTTTTACCAAACATTCAAACTTTTGTTTGACACAATTTTTTGAGTACTAAAAGTACGTTTTAAGGTCTCTAATACAATCCCAAACAAGCCCCAAGGAGGAACACTAGCAATAGAAGATTGTGAGAGAAAACCAAATCACTTAGAATAAGTTTTAAGGATGTTTTTATGGAAATATTCTTTCCGTTGTCGGTTCACTTGACGAAGGCTTAAGTGTTCACGGATCTCGTTCAAGGATCTTTCAAAGAAGCACTTGAAGTTCTTGTCAACCAATTTGGGTTTGAATCTTCATATACTTCTTCTTTATTAGAGCATATAATTATTACTACCAACTTCCATATTTATGAGAAGCCAAAAATGAACATTTTCTAGTGTCTCTTGCTTTAACACTTTTTTTTTTTTAATCTTTTAACATGTCTACACAAGAGGGGAGGGAAGATTTGAACGACCTCCGCTTCATGTGACATGATCTCTAGTCAATTGAGCTGCTTCTTAGAAAATTTAACCTTTGTTGATCTTCATCCACACATACACACCAAGAAATTGATTTGTAGACCATTTTTCTTTATATGCGTCGTAAAACATTTTACATGGCCCATTTTCTGAATTAAGGGTGTTAAGGAAAAAATGAACAAAAAATAACTCAAACATGTCAACCATGATTTGAATCATT